>JAQHUG010000008.1:644832-675995 GCA_028555095.1 Dicrostonyx torquatus | reverse complement strand
GTGAGGACCTCTCTCTTGTCTCTTTGGCTGTGAGCCCAGTCTTTAGCTGCTGGGCTGTCACTCACTCTTGCCCCTCCCTCTTTCCACCTCCCGGAAGCCATAGAAAAGCTGTCATTTACACTCAAACAGCTTGTTTTTCACAAAGAGGATGTTTCTCCCTTTTGAAAAATTCAGCTTTCATTTTTCTTTCCCTGGGAAGCATGGCATGCCAGGATCTGTCTGACTTAGAGGGCCTCATGAACTGAGTGTTCAAATCCATGCTTGCTTCCCCCGGCCAACCCTACCATCTTTGAGAGCACAGTGGGTATTTTCAATGCCTAAAACAATACCTGCCACTTGCAGATGTTCAATAACATGCCCAACCTGACTGATGAGGAATCCGGTGGTGGTGGAAGAGATGATTCCTGCAGTAAGCCCAAATCCCCTGGAGATGCCCATGAGGAAGCTTGCGAATCTGTGGAGAAGATGATTTTATATAGAAGCCACCTGGGACACCTGCAGCACTTGAACGTTGGTGAAACACATTTCTAAATGGCTAGGTCACTTGGATTAGCACAGTTTTTATGACTAAAGATATCCAAAAAGCTGTCTATTTACCAACTCTGAAATTATCTGTCCACTGAATCAATAGTTAGACTAACCAGAGACAGGATCTCCGTGGGAGCTAAGAGTTTCTGTCACACTGCTCAGTGCAGAAGGCAGTTTGTATAAGAGACAGGATGAGGCCACTGAGGCCACTCTGCCTCAGGTCCTGGCTGTCCTTGTGTGATCGTAGACGTATATTGTATACCCTTGGCTATATCTTGTCTCCTCTTCCTGAATTAGAAGGGCATAATAGGCTCTACCTAATGTATTTGCGATGATGACATACATTGATCTATGAGAATGTGTTAGCATAGGTCTGGTTCATGGTAAGTAGTCCATGTGCGGTGGCTGATAGGATAAACACCCTGAAATTTTCCAAAACAGATGTCTGTGGCCTTTTCCCAAAACACACAATCTAATCTCTTATCAGGAAACTTGAAAAACTTTTATCTAGTCAGGAACGAGACACATGGCCATGGCTGCAAACCAACATTTCTAGTTATCTGTCATTCCGCTTTGATGTAGTGCACGTCAGCAACAGACAGGCTTTGCACACTGGCAATGTTGGCTGAGATCTACCAGCACTCGGGTGATCTGATAAAGGCAACAGACAAGGCCTTACCTTGGGGCAACATCTAGAGTGTTGATGATGAACCCCGAGTCACAGAAATTGCTGGTTCCCGGAATGAGTATCAGCAAAACAATAGTTGCTATGTAGCTAGAAGTCACAAAGGGCAGGGCCACAGCACAAAGTGATGGAAGAAGGAGCCCTGGAGAATAAGGACACAGTCAAGAAGCTTCTCAAATCCCACGAAAGAAGGGGGTGGTTGTCTGAATCCACACACCTATCCTTACCCAGGGATGAAAAGAGTTTTCGAACTGTGATTAAGCTGAGAAGATTCCTGGACAGAAGGAAATCTGCCATCTGACCTCCTAAAATTGTACAGCTTGAGGCAGCAATAAAAGGCAGGGAGGACAGAACCCCACTCTGAAAGAAGGAAATGTACACAGAACATCATAGAACAGTGCAAGGCACCAGCATTTATCACACAGACCAATCTTCGCCTAACCTCCACCACTCCAAGTTGTTTGAGGGGAAACTAGCACCTTTGTCCCACTGAAAGAGTCCTGTCTTAGGTAAGACAGCCAACTCCTAAGAAAAGCTATGTCAATTTCTGGGGGAAACTTCTGAACCAGTGCAAGTAGCGGAAGACCATGGTGAATAAGAACCCAGGTACACAGCAGCTCTGCCATGCGGTAGTCACATAACCCAAAGCAAATTATCTTGCCTCCGAGGGTCCAATTCCACTGCTGTGGAATGGGAATCATGGCACTGCCTCTGCCACCATCATTATGAAAGTTAAATGATTCTATCCACTGGAGTATAACGGACAGCATAGGATGACAGTCATTGTTGCCAGGGTCATAGTAGAGGAGTGTACTCACATCTCTGATGTTAACGTGGAGCACCGTACTGATGTATGTCGGTAGGTATGTTAAGATTATGGTGCACAGCCAGAAATGACTGAAAAACCCCATGAAAATGGCCCACAGTGGCAGGCATCTGACCATCGCCTTGATGGGGATGGATCTTCTGGGAGAACTAGACTAAAAAAAAAAATATCAACCAACATCGGTGTTAAGATAGATCTCCTTACGAACAGTGCTCTGCAGACCTCTGAATAACCCATGGAAAGAGAGGGTATAGTGTACCTGCTGAGCCAGTGAGGATGTGATATGTTCCTTTTCCCTCACACTTATGCATGGGTGATTCATGGGGTCATCGTAAATTACTGTGAACCACAAGACACAGCAGACACAGCCAATGCTACCTGAAAAGTAGGAATGAAGTTACTTTTATGGTAGATTTATATTTTGGAAGAATAGGGTCTTGTCTGAAATATCAACTTAGGATTATTCTACCATAAAAATCTGAATTTCCCCTATCTTCTTTTCCAGCTTACAGAACTCATTAACTGCATTTTAGATGCCATCTCTCAAATAGAGACTTGTTTTTTGTCCAGAATCTTGAAGATAATGTGGGCATGAATAAATCACAGCACCGCTGAGGCTCAGGGATCCAGTGTTTATACTCATGTGGTCCTAACAGCAATTTCTGAGTGCACATGTCATTGTCTTGTTTTGGTTTGCATGGTCAGAACTGAAGGGAAAAGTAGCTAGGCATGCATGAAACTACTGCCCACAAAGTCAGGCATTGTAGCACAGAATTATTTCTAATGTTTGCAAGAGATTGCAATTTGTATTCAAACCATAAGTCCCTTGTGGAGTCCCAGGAGGAGAAGGTCTTCCATGCCTAGTTAACATATGTGAAACAAAATGGGATTGACATCACTAGTGAGAAGGCACCTCATGCCATGGACATGTTGAACAATACCATAGGGCTAAAACAAAAGAACAAACTGCAGAAAGTTGTCCACTTATTGGGATTTTTGTCATTTTAAAATATTGTATGTTAAATGATTTGGGGAACTAATGTTCTTTAAATTCCCCCCAAACTGAAGGTGCACTCAGCCAGCATTGATCTCCTAACTGCACAGAGTCCCAAGGCCAGGCACTTCATATGTGGTGGCAGAGATACTGGGGAGGTGTGTGTGGAAAGCAGGATAGGCAGTATAACTGATTTCTCAGAAGCTGGAATGTGAAGAGTGATCTCATCTGCCCTGTGCATGTGGATTATCCAAACCCCTGGGAAGGTGTGAGACTAAGACACACAAACTACGTTGAAAAAGCTACCAATCCTCAAAATTCTTCATCATTTTCCATCTAACAAAGGACATGGGGAGGTTGTGAGTAATGTATGTCTTAAAAAAATAGAAGTATAATTTAAAGTTAAATTATGATTTAAGAGACAGTGACTCACCAAAGATATAGAAGATAAAAGGCCAGCCCAATGCCTGTGAGATTAATCCCCCCACACAGAGGATGATGAAGGACCCAAATGCTGCCCCTAAAGAGAAGACGGAGAAAAATCAGCTATGAAAATAGCAATGGCTAGAACGTGGACACTGTCCTCACAGAGAGGTAGCTGATTTGGAATTGCTGTGTGAGGATTCACTCCTGTTCACAAGACTCTGCCAACATCACATGAAGTAACGAGCACTGTAATAAGCAGTAGTTTACTTCAGTGGCTTCTTAACTATTCAGTTTGACATAGAAACTCTTTGCAAGTACGACTTACCAAAATTAAAAATGTACAGTCCCTACCTTCAATGAAATTTTGGCCTAATTTGTAAGAAAATCATGAGGAAAATTTACTCTCATAAATGTATTCCAACTAGATTACAACTGGAACCTGGGGTCAATGCTGACAGCAACAGCCAGGCATGGTGGCACATACCTGTAATTTCAGGAGTCAGGAGTCTCAGGAAAGAGGAGCGACATGAATTTGAGGCCACTCTGGGCTTCATTTAGAGTACCAGGACAGCTATGACTATCTACGAAAGCTTGTCTCAAATAAATAACAACCAAATAAACAAAACCGAACAACAATTACAGCTTGTATTTACAGACTACGCATTTCACAGTAGGAAATGCATTTTACATAGCAATATTACAAATACCTAGTGTACATACACACTTGAACATATAATCACACATACAAACCTCAGAAAGGTTTCATTGGCTAGTAGTCATCTGTGCAATATGTATGCAATCCAATGTATTCTTTACTATTCTATTCTATTTTCTCCCATCCTATCCTATTCTCTATGTATGTCTTTAATTTGTAAAAGTGATGTAAAATGTAAATATGATGTGAAAAAATTATAATGTGCAATGGGAGCAGATAAAATTATATTAATAGCAATTGGAAGACTAAACAATTGCCTCAACAGTACAAAAGATAAATCCATGTTGATACAAAGAGAAGAAATCCAGCCAGAGAAGGAAGATTAGCTGTGGGAAACATGACCTAGAGGAAGAGTGACAACGCTGATGGAGAAGCAAACAGGGGAGAATAGAGAGCAGGATATAGTTTGTGCTGGACACATGAGTGAGGTGTTCCTAGAATCCCAGCTCTGTTCTTCATATATGTGTTCTACAAGCTGCTCTGAAGTCTCCCCCAAGACCATTATAATGTAGAAATTGACATTAATAAATAGTGATGCATCTCCACGATTCTTCAATGACTCCTCAATACCAATGTGACCAAATCTAAATTCTTTAGTGTGTTATGCATCCTCACCTGAGCCAGCAATGCTGGTGAGCTTGCTGCGTTCAAGTGGAGGAGCCCACTTTGCCCAAATTGTAAACTGACCAGTCCATGCCATTCCCTGCAAGAAAAGTCATTAAGATCTTGACTTTTTTTTTTTTTTTTTTTGCTGATGTTGGGAATCTGTATCCCACTCAGTCTGACAAAACATCTGGATACCTGAGCCATCCCCTGGACTGTGCGAATGATGATGACCAAAATCACCCCAAAGTCAGCAGCCAGTGGAGTAAACAGTGTGAGCAGGGATGAGATGAGCAAGCCAGCACCAAGTATCTGCTTTGCTCCAAATATCCCTGCTAAATATCCACTTGGTATTAGAGTCAGTATGATTCCATAGCTGATAGAGCTAAAGATGATGCCCTGAGTCTCTGGGCTCCACTGATAAACAGCAGCCTGGAAAGAAAAGAAAAAGGGTGAGGCGGAGAACCCTCTTTGCTGAGACATCCTGATTTGAAAATCTACTTTATGCTCACAGTTGTTTGGTATCCAAGAGACTCTATTATAAGAATACTTACTTGTTTAGGTTTTTTCCTCTCTCAAAATTTTACCTAACTTATTATTTTTGTTTGCTTGTTTTGCAAATAATCAACTCTATCCCCAATTTGTTTCCCTTAGAAAAGGAAAGTTTTAAGCATAAGAAAAAAAAGGAGATAAAGATACATAATTGTGGGGCTGAAGCGATGTCATTTTTTCCTCTTTTGTTTTCTTTTCTTTTTTAAAAAATTTTTTTCTTTATTGATATTTATTGAGCTTTACATTTTTCTCTGCTCCCTTCCCTGCCTCTCCCCTCCCCCCTTCAACCCTCCCCCAATGTCCCTATGCTCCCAATTTACTCAGGAGATCTTGTCACTTTATACCTTCCCATGTATATTAGGTCTATGTAAGTCTCT
The DNA here is from genome assembly GCA_028555095.1 of Dicrostonyx torquatus. Classification (NCBI taxonomy): domain Eukaryota; kingdom Metazoa; phylum Chordata; class Mammalia; order Rodentia; family Cricetidae; genus Dicrostonyx; species Dicrostonyx torquatus. Next base: position 670,289 of record JAQHUG010000008.1, on the reverse strand, counting down.
CTTAGTGTCCGTATTGTTGTCTAAGTTCTCTGTGATTATGGATTGTAGGCTGGCTTTCTTTGCTTTATGTTTAAAAACCACCTATGAGTGAGTACATGTGACAATTGTCTTTGTGTGTCTGGGTTACCTCACTCAAAATAATGTTTTCTAGTTCCATCCATTTTCCTGCAAAATTCAAGCTGTCGTTATTTTTTCTGCTGTGTAGTACTCCATTGTGTAAATGTAGCACATTTTCCTTATCCATTCTGAAGCGATATCTTAATTGTTAACTGTACATGCTGCTCCTGCAGAAGACTCAGACTGAGTTCCCAGAACCCATGTGGTGGCTCACAACCATAACTTAAGCTCCAGTTAATCTAATGCTCTTTTGGATTCTGTGGATGCCAGACACATAGGTGGAGGACATACATACATGCCAACACAGGCCCACACACAGAAAATAAAAATAAATAAATCTTTAAGAAAAAGATGAATGGTTACAGGGGTGAGAGGATGGAAACAGTAATTAACTGCAGCAGGATGACTTTTTTTTCAATAACTTCCTTTAAAACCTGAGTACCATTGGCTCTCATTGAATAAAGCGAATACAATTTTGCTGACTTCTTATCAAAATTAACCTCAGATTGAAAAAAAATTAAGTTTACTTATGAACGGTCTATCTGGAAGAGCCAAGTTACTAAGATATACATTATGAATAAATAAATTCTTCTGACATAATTCAATACTTAATTTTGATAGTCTCTGGATATCTAGATCTGAAATCATATTATAAATTAGATCACCAAAGAATGTAACACAAGAAATATTTTATTCACTTATGCTAATTCTTATCAGCCAGGTGTTGGTGGAACATGCCTTTAACCCTAGTACTAAGGAGGCAAAGGAAGGCAGATTTTTGTGAGTTTGAGGCCAGCCTGGTCTATATAACAAGTACTAGGACAACCAGGCTATATACAGAGGTGCTGTCTCAAAAAAAAAAATGAAAGAAAGAAAAGAAAGAAAAAGGATTATTATAATTCAAAGTATGATTAATACTAAAATTAACATTTGAGGATAAACATATAGAACAGAAAATTTAAGGAAGGGAAGACAGTTTGGGAAAGTACAAGAGAGGGAACAATTTTGGGTCATCTTTTGAAGGATGCTTGCAATTTGTGTAAAGACAACAAGCAAGAAAGGAAATTGGGCTTACAGCATCTGGGATATAAACTGCTCCCATACTGACAGTGACAGAACTGGCTCAGAGCAGAGGCTTTTCTGGACCATTTATGGATGGGTGTGTTCTGAGGTGGAGCACAGCACGCCCAGACACATCAGTTAACTTGAAGGTGCCCTGAATCCCCGAACTCAGGAATGTGAATGGGTAGGTGAAATACAAAACAATCATAAGCCATGAATTATAGGGATGACATTAGGAATGTGTAGGAAGTGAGGGGATAAAGGGTGCTTGCAAAAATAGTGTATCTTTATGGCTCTTATATAGATGTGATGAGCGTGTGATAGAGGTATTATTTAACTCATTGGTTAATGAGGAAAATGGTAAAAATGTGGCAGCTTGTGAAAAAGAGAAGAAAAAGAAGCACACATTTCTAAGCTGGACAGAAAGCTGAGATGGAATTTAAATAGATGACAAGCTGCCTTATTCAGCCACAGTGGGGGAGCTGCTGACTGGAGAAGAGGGGAGCCTGAGTCTCCACAGGGCTAGAATCATAAGCATTTCTATTCTTCATATAGAATTTGAAGAGCTATAAATTGCTAAAACTGATGAGAGCTGCAGGGACTCAAACAGAATTGGCTAACACAGAAGGGTTCCCCTAGAGAGTAACTCGTTTTTCTCTAAAGATACCCAAGTAGCTTATTTGTCCTATTTTTAAATTGCTAACATTTTCTTACAACTTGTCTATAATATTATTTTAAAGAATGATTATTACTATCATAGCATCAAGCAATGCCTCAAAAAAATAATTTCAGTTCTTGCAGTTTACAGTTGAATCCCACACTCAGCAGAGCTAAGACTGAAACCTCCCATTCAGGCTCTTCCTTTTTGTCACTGCTATTTTCTTTCATCTATATTTCTCTCCATCACACTCACCCGCGCGCTAATGTCCTTGATGCTTCTGCTCCGGTTACTGAGAGGGTCAGTCAAAGGGCCCTCCGTGGATACGTTGGCTGGGTCCTGATGCTGGGTGCTGTTCACCATGGCAATGATGGCAATGCTCAGACTCACACGCTGCGTTATCACGGTGAAGTTGGAGAAGTGCATGATGAGAGCCAGCCCATAGCGCAATGAGCAGAAACCTGAATCTAGGTAGCACAGAGTTACACAGTGAGTACCCTAAAGCACGCTGCTGTTTGCATTTCCTCCGCAGTTAAGTCTGAGAGAGCTCCCACATGACTCAACAACTCCAGGTCACACGACTCAACAACTGCTCTATTTATTGTTGTTTTTGTTTTTTATCCTTCTTTTCTTTTCCTTCCTTCCTTCCTTCCTTCCTTCCTTCCTTCCTTCCTTCCTTTCTTTCTTTCTTTCTTTCTTATAATGGAAATTAAATCCTGGCTCTGCATGTGCTTATCAGGCAAACAATCTACTACTGAACTTCACCCCCAGGACTTTTTAGAATGCTTTTGAGACTGGTCTCCTTAAGTTGTCCAGATTGGCTTTAGATTTACTTTGTAACCCTTGAAGTCCATGAAGGTCTTGAACTTGCAGTCTCTCCTGCCTCAGCCTTCCACGGTGCCAGAACTACAGACCAGTTGTCATCAGACCCAGCTAATCCCGATGACCCCTTTTCACCAAAATAATATTTCCTCCAAACTCCATTGCCATAATGTTTTGCTAGCTTTATTACAATGATTATGATGAGTTTGGAATCATGCAAATATGGCCTTCTTTTAGAGACAGATGATGAGTAAAGGGAAAACCTTAATGCAAGGGTTTTATGCTACACTGCTCCAAAATAAGAGATGGGGGAAACAAGGCAGAGACAACCACAAATGCCAGCTTCCTGCATGGCAGGGAGTTACAAATGAGTGGTCTGCCTTATTTAGCATGTTCATTTCTCTCACACGGCCTTGTGAGATCGCACACTGACTGCTGCCTTTCAGAGAGACTACTTCCCTGGCTGAGGACTCTCCTTTGAACTCTCAGAGAAATAATCCGCTTCCCCTTTCCCATTCTGAACTCTCTCCCTCACTATCCCAGTTCTCTGCTTCCCCTTTTCCTTGAGGCAAGGTCTTAGTTTGTTGCCCAAGCTAGTCTGGAGCTCCTAGGCTCAAGGGACACCCCAGTTCAGCCCCTGGAACATCTGCGACTGCAGGTGTTCACCACCATGCCCAGTTGAGAGAAGATGCTTCACAGTACACTCAACACTCTGTTGACTCCTCTTCCCCCCCAACCGCGCGTGTTATTAGACCCTACTATCATGGTTCTTCAGCTTTTCAGACAAATATGCAGAAACAATTTTGCTAAACTTATAAGTGAAATGATACAGAATAGTATTCACTGGCTGTATAACACACATGTATATATTTACACATTCAGCATATTTCTAATATATGTATATATAGTGTATGTACTGATATTCTATATTTATTTCCAATAAAATAAAGCAATGGGCCCATGTTAGGAGGATTTCCAGGTGACTGATGGGTTAGGCTGTTTTCCCCCTGCATATTTGGAAAACAGAGTTGTGGGACACAAACGGAGTCTGTGAAGAAACAGAAAAAAATACATGGACGAAATCTCCAAGTAGCCTGAGGGGTAGAACTGCAAATGAATTATTTCTATATCAATTTGAGTTTCCAAGCTCAGAGGAAGTGACCAGCCGTTTGGCAAGTGTGTTCCACAGGGATCTGTTCCTAAATTGACAATTTGCTTTAAAATCGCTTGCTCAAAACTCATTGCACTCTTTACATACAGGATTTATTGATCATTTGGTTCAATTTCTGCCAGATTAATCTACAGTGTCTCCTAACAGTAAAGTAGAAGGTGACAGTTTGAGATGAAGGCTTGGTCTGTTTCATTTAATCCCAGCCCTCAGGAGGCTGAAATGGGATCCGAAGTTCACTAAGAGCATCCAGAGGAGCAGTATAGAGAAAAAGCAGGGAGAGGACAGCAGGCAAAGGTGAAGGAGCTGGAACCAGGCACCTAGTCTTCTACAACGACCTGAAAACAAGAACAGTGGCCTTACCTTTCCTGGTGGTTGACTTCTCATTCATTTTGCTTCTCTGGGGGAATGATGTGCACTCTGTGGTGAAGTTCCCCACTGTTCCAAATCCCTGTCAACACGACAGGCTTTGACCTATGAGAAGAACATCATGTAAGAAATGACACACGGCCTCCTCCTGCCAATGCTGCCTCCTCTAGGGATCAGGAAGAGGTGAGCATTTGTTGTTCATTTGTTTTTCTTTCTGACTTCCACATTCTGACTCTTTAGATTCTAAGTATGCTTTCAGTAGACTGTGTTATTATAAGGAAATCTAATGGTAAATCCTTAGAGCAAGTTGTTTAAATTCTCTAGCCACCCATGTTTTCATCTCTTGAATACAGTTGCTTTCTGTGTAGTGCTATAAAAACTGAAAGAAGGAAGCCGCAAAGGCTTTATCAAACCACAGAGATCCCATGCAGTGCTAGGAAGCATCATTACTTATAGCCGACCACAAAAAGGATAGTTCAGTTCAAGAGCTGAAGATGAAGGTTCCAGAGAAGCCTTTACTCTCATGCTGACCATTTTCCTGTTCCCTCTGGACAAGCATGATGTTCTGTGGCATCTTCTTTGAAGACGCTGCATGACCTTCCCAGGCTGTGATGGTCAGCGCTAACCGCCAATTTGTAGAATCTAGAATCACCTGGGAAGATGGACTTATGGGTAGCCTCGTGTGAGCGTATCTTGATTATGCTAACTGAGATGAGAAGTTTCATCCAATGTGAGTGCACCATTCCCTAGGCAGGGGACCCTGGGCTGCATAAGAGTGGAAAAAGACAATCGAGCTCTTCTAGCATGCGTGCATCACTCCCTTCTGACTGACGTTATCTGAGCAGCTGCTTCAAGCTCCTGAGGCCTTGACTTCCCTTCCATGATTAAAATATTCTTCATGGGAGGAGAACGGAGAAAAATATATTGCTCAATAAAAAACAATTTTAAAAAAAAGAACTTAAAATATTCTTTACTATACAACCAATGAGCATTGTATTGAAATGACAATGTCTTTTTGTTTGTTTGTTTTCGAGACAAGGTTTCTTGATAGTTTTGGTGCCTATCCTGGAACAAGCTTGGAGAGCTGATAATATTTTTAAAACATTTATAAAATTATGTTAAATGGGGATTTCTGCTGTAATCATAAATGAATTTAGATACATTGAAAAGCAAGTAAAATTTATGGCCCCAAATATGGGCATGTTTAATTCAGTATTTGTATGTCTTTAAGAGGAATATTACTCATTTACTTCTTTTACGGAAGAATACACATTCTAAGAATCTTGTAAATTATATCCATTTTAGGCTGTATCTTCAATGACTGTTACAACCACTTGCATCATATTTGTGTTTCATAATTCAGGATTTTATACTTTCTGAACCCCACACTCTTAAAGATTCTAATAGTCTGTGACCTTAGGACAGAGGACCATGATGGAAGATATTGATGAAGAATTTTATCCAAAAATATCCATTGGACTATTTTTTATAACAGCAAAATTTTGGAGACACAGTTCAGAGGGTCAGTTCTGAGAACTTCCTGTCATGAACTCTATTAAAACAATGCTTTTAAATCTATTAGCTGGGCGGTGTTGGGTGCACGCCTTTAATCCCAGCACTCAGGAGGCAGGCGCAGGTGGATCTCTGTAAATTCAAGTCCAGCCTGGTCTACAGATTAAGTTTCAAGAAAGGCTCCAAAGCTACACAGAGAAACCCTGTCTCAAAACAAAACAAAACAAAAACTCTATTGAGATGATACCGAAGAAATACTTGTACTCAGAGAGTGTAAGCAGGATAATGTGTAATGTACAAACACAGATAACAAATTACACAAATGGAACCATGGATGTTCCCAAGGGGCAGACTCTGGGAGTTAATCTAACTGTATTATTCATTATTTCTCATATATGTGATGTTTTATTTGCATGTGCAAGTGTATGTGTTCATGTATGTTCAGGTTTTGTGCATGTGTGTAAGGGTGCTAGAGGCCAGACTCCCATGTCATTCTTCAATAACTTTCCATCTTGTTTTTTGAGTTAGGATGTATCAGCAAGACCTGGATTTGTAGATTGGGCTAGGCTGTCTGGCCAGGAAGCATCAGGGTCCTGCTAGATGCCCTCCCTACTGAAGGAACAAAGTTTACTTACAAGTAACTATTAGGCATCTCAATTTTGAGATTTTTTTTTCTTTTTTGAAACTATGTCCACTATGGAGACCAGGTTGACCTTGAACTTCTGATCCTCCTATTTCAGTCTCCTGAGAGCTGGGATTAATTGAAACTTTATTACAATAGACCCACATCTAGGCTCAACTGCTGTGAAGAATAGATGAGCAACAGGGCTGATGCCAGCTATCTGCTCTGGCCTGAAAGGCTTCCAAGTCTCACCAGCGTCTGGATGACGCCGGGATTCATCCCACTGCTCTGTACACAGTGCTAGAGGCAAAGACTCAGGTCTTCTGCTGAAGATGCGCGCGTCACTGGTGAGGAAGCACGTGCAGAAGATTGGAAGGTTATCCTCCTTACAGTTCACAGGGTCAGCACCTGGCCCTTCAAAGGCCAGCCTGCTTGTCCTTTCATTTTCTTAACATTCTAATTAAGGTTAAAAGACAGTCACAAGCTTCATTCTGAAGTCTTCAAAGTTTTAATCATTTACTCCCACAGCACATGTGATGATAAAGAGTTTAAGCTGAACTTTGATTTGAACATTAAAGAAACACAATCCAATTATCTCTTGTCTTTTCTGTTAGGGGAACTGTGTTATAAACCTGTTCTGACCGTGGTTTCAGTCTAAGTCTAAAAGGGACAGGAATGAAGACTCTTAACAACCTTTTGTTTTCCCCAAGGATTGCCCCTAGGACCCCACGTGTGCCTGTCAAGCACTCTACCTCTGAGCTACATTCCACCACCCAGGTGGGCGCACATGGCTTCTATTGCCTTCAAGTATTACTTTGAATTTTGTTTTAATAATTTTCTGTTGTTTTGCTGTCTGGTGTTTCTTTTTCCTAAGACAGATATAAAAATTGGCCTTTCCAAACTGTATTCTTTCTATGACATAATAATGAAATATATTGATATAATATATTTGAACATATAATGAATATAGAATATAATATTCATTATTTAAATAATAATGACATAATGCTTCTAAAACAATCACTAGGGTTTACAAAAATCACAAGTCGTTAGTGCAACTGAAAGACAGTCAATCATTCAAAGTTTAGCTGTAAACAATTGGTACCATGGAAGCCACTCAGGAAATGATAGTAAATCCTTGTGTCAAGGTTGCAAGTAGAGCCATAAACACTGAAGTGAAATTAAGTTCAAGTAAAATTTATGTTTGAAAAAGGTTTATGACAGTATGGGTTGCATTTAGGGGCAAAGGAAAATACAGGCATCATGATTATGCATATAGGGTTTAATTTCAGGGGGATGGGGCTATAGACATTATGGTTGCATAAGGGCTTCATCCTAGCCCTCTTAGTCTAGAACTCATTATTTTGTTGCAATGGTGTTTCTAATACTCTTTGATTTTCCCTAACAATCTGCTTGCCTTACATAATTCTGTTAGCCCAGTCTCCTGGTTTACTCAGAGCAAATGTTGCATATTGTTCAAATATCAGGAGCCAGCAGTTCAGAGCCTGAGTTTCCACTCACCGCAAATTATAACAAGTTTCATAAACTCAGAGCTTTGTTTCATAGTGAAAGGGGGACAATATTCCTTCATGGGACTGTTTGCGTGAAAACAAAATATGAGGTGTGCCTGGGTCACTCCCTGCAAGGAGTTCTACATTGTCAAATGTCACTACTATTAACATTAGTAACAGCCACCATGTCCCCTCTCAGACCATGTTAGACCTTATCAGACCCATGAACAAATACAGGCATAGAGCAAATAAAAACATTCTGATAAAATGTTTAGTTACTTTTTTTTAAATGTGCGTTCTTCTGCCTTGGATCTACAACATGGATGAAGAGGGTGCTTATCTTGCCACAAACCTCAAAGAACATGAGGAAAACAATCCTCACAGTGTAAGACAAAATGAAGTCCTCGTCTGCTCTCTATTCTCCTGAGGGACTGAAACATAATGAGCCATCCCATGTATTATTACATTACTCAGACAATGCATTTATAAGTTAAATCATGGCAGAGAGGAAAAAAAATGTCCTAGGACCAGAAGTGGAAAATTCTAGAAGTCAGTGTTATGCCAAAAATCCAAACACACTTCAACTGTAGCGCTGTCCACAAGGGCTCACAGCTCATTCCCTCTTCCTAGTTTGGAGCTGTGCTTCCGAATCATGATTCCCTCTGGGTAGGATGAGAGAGGGATTCTCACTGAATTGTTTTTGCTATGGCTCCCGCCCATGAACAGTAGGCATCCACCACAGTCTCTCTGGAGACCTCTTGACTTTACAAGACAGCAAGCCTTCTAGAAGCATTCAAGGTGTCTTGATCTTCATCTTATTCAGACTTTTGCCAGTCTCGTTTTCTGGAGAGCCAAGATCAAGTATATTGAACCTGGAAGAGACTAATCACAGTCCCCCCAAATCTAAACCTCATCAGTTCATTTCTCGTTTTCATTCTACAACCAAAACCATAACATACATACATAACACAGACAATACTCACGCGTTCCTCTGGCTAGTGACCGCTGACAACCGCAACACCAATGGCCTCTCCAGCCTTAGGGTCTTGATTGGATGGTGATTTTGGAAGAAAGCCTCTTCTTCACTTTGGAACCGGACACCATTTCCAAATGGAGATCCTCAGGCTGCAGTTGGTGTGTTTTTGAGTGCTCGTAAAATTGATGAATGCATCTCTCCTAGTTTAGTAATTAGCATCCTATTTAATAGAAGAAACACACTTACCTTCACCATTAAACTAGTATTTGAAGCCCTAGACTAGAAAACTAACTTGGGAAAAGAGGGGGCGTTCCTTTTCTCCTTCCCAGGAAACATAATGAGTCAGGTGGGAATGGGACACTGCCAGGTTTGACCCTATGCCTTCAGGACAGGGAGTCTGCAATTGGTTTGGCTGCTTAATTTTTAACTTCACTTTCAAGTTCTCACTGATCTAGTGAATACTTCAAAGATGTCACTGTTTTTCTGCTTTGAAGTGCGCATACAGTCATTCAGTCAACAAGTCGTTTAACTGAGTGTGGAGGGAAGCAGGAGTGGTTCCTGTGTCCACAGACAAAGCACTTCACCCGCTGGAACTGGCGTTTGCATTAAGAAACTAGGCTTGAAATGTTCATAATGCCGAGTTCTTGGACAAACGAGACGAAATCTATCTGTTAACAGGTAGACGGCCTTAATGAGATGTTCCTGCCAAGGCATCAGCTAGACTGTCCTCCTCCTCTGGTGCCCACAGGGAATCAGTATGAGCTGTGGCTCTGAGAATTTCCCTGTTTCCACCCTCCTTTTTCTCTGTGTCCTCCTGAGGTGCTTTTTCTTGGCTCCTGATTCCTGGGTTTGTTTTGTGCCTTTTAGGTTCTTGGATGTGGATGGCAGCAGGTCTTTCTAGTTTGCCTGTTGGACCTCCTAAAACAAGGTGAGAACCTACCCTCTCTACTTTTGGTCACCCTAGCTGAGCTTCTGACCCCAGTCTTATCATCATAGTCCCCCCAAAGAGCTTACACGACACAGCCCCTTAGCCAGTCTGAGTGGTCTCTATTGATTTTTAAAAATTATTAAAAAAAATTTAAAACTATATTAACCTTCTTATTTTTATTGATGTACGTGTGTGTACTTGTGTGAATGTATAGCATGTGTTTGAGTATGTAAGAAGGCCTGAAAACCCCTGGAGCAGAAGTTACAGGTACCTGTGACTGACCCACCACCCATGATGGTCCTGGAAAACAAATTCAGGTCCTCCAGAAGAGCAGTATGTGCCTTTAACTGCTGAACCATCTGTTGTGTGACACTTCTTCCTGGGGGAGACATGAAAAAAGATCTGCTCACTGAGATAGGGAGCAAACAACAGACCAAAGTAGAGAGCCCACCAAAGTCCAACTTGGCAAACGACTGAGCTTTATTGGGGTTACTTACAGGAGTAGAGGTGAGGGGGTTGCTTTTAAGAGCTGCATCATCAGAGGCCAACTCCAGCATGGTTGACAGCTCACAGAAACTAGAAACTTGGAGTTCACAGCACAGGTGTCTCAGCTGGCTTGAGCTTCTTCCAGGCTTATTTTCTTATCTTGTCACAAATAAATAATATATATATTATTTTCATTATAATATATATATGATTATATATTATAATCATATATATATGATTTTCATGTGACAAACTCAGTATGGTTCACATTTAGACAATTTAGATTTTGGGAGACTGAGGCAGAAGGCTTATGAGTTCAGAGCTACATAGTAAAATAAAGGGATATAGCTCAGTAGTAGAGTGCTTGCCTAGTTTGCAGGATGCCCCCAATTTAGTACCCAATACTAGAAAAACCTTGACTATACTACATCCATAACATTCATAAACAACAAGAATGATGGAACAGAATTGGTCAAGTCAGAGACAACATTTATGTGTCTCTGGATTGATCTCCACAATTGTCCCCAGTTAAAGCAGTTTAAAAATTCTTTTTTACATTTGGTATGTTCTAGACATGACGCTTGCTTTCTGAGACTATCAATTTGTTTAATGCCCATGAGCTACAGAGCCCAAAGTCCACTGAGTGGAGCTGTACACAGACAGACACCTACGATGAAAGGCAATGAACGCAAGTCACACAATCTTGCACAAGGTAGTAGGAAAGAGCAAACAAGGATCTCTGCCAACACAGAAGTGTCAGAGGAAGGCTTCTCAGAGCAGGTGGGGCTGTGGCAGGTTTCATAGGCTGAATAAATACCATGGGGGAAGGACTATCCTCATCAAAGTCATGGAAAGTTGGTATGGTTTCTCATGACTGAGGATTAAGCTGCTAAACCATCAAGGGAATTTGGTAAGCTGACTTGAAACTTAATCATTCTTTTCCGCAAATTGATTGTTTATTCCCAATAGTAGAAACAGATTTTCCAGAATAAAAATGGAAAAATGCTATGTTTCCTACAACAAAAACTGTAAAATTTGCAACAATTACATGAACAAGTTACAACTTACTTGAACAGTATGAGTCAACAACAACAATAAATTATTAAAGGACATAAGGCAAAATCTGTCTAAAAGAACCGTGGTGGATTGAATGATAGATGCCAGAGATTTGAATGCCTGATCCCCAGTGGGGAGGCTTAGGAAGTGTGACCTTAGTGGAGAAAGCATGTCACTGGGGGCCAGGTTGGAGTATCAGATCCTCATGTCAGTTCCAGTGAGCTCTCTGTTTTGTGCCTGAGTTTGAGACTGGAGCTCTCAGCCTCCGGCTCTAGCGACCATATCTGCTGCCAGCTGCCATGTTGTCCCCATCACTATAGACCCTAGCCCTACTGAACCATAAACACAAATAAACCACTGCTTCTCTATTTGCCTTGGTCATGTGTTTTATCAGAGCATAGAAAAGTATCTAAGACAGGAACTAAATACTATGTTCTTAGATGGAAAGCCCTTAATATTATGAAATATTAACCCTCTCTAAATCAATAAACCACTGAATAAACAATTCAGTGGCTACTGGATTAAAAGAAAGGAAAACAAAAGGTCATGATAGAGTTAGCCTAAAGTCCCCAAAGGAGACAGAGTGAGTAACAAATGTACGAGAGACATGGGACAGCCTCGCCCAGCAAAGGAGGGATGAGTCCCATCTGTCATGTGGATTTGATGTTTTTACATACATAAATATAGTAGATTCTTTTTTGGATCTTTTTTGTTTTGTGCACCAACCTGTTTTTAAAGTAGTGATCCTCTTGCCTCAGCATCTGGAGTGCTAGAATTACAAGCATGTGCCAACTATGCCCTGCAACGTAGTTTTAAATGAGTAAAGCGAAGTTGTAAATAAATTACAAACAATAAATGCATATAAAGGGTCTAATATTTTTCTAAATGTTTTCCCCAAAGACTCTGTGTGTGTGTGTGTGTGTGTGTGTGTGTGTGTGTGTGTGTGTGTGTGTGTCCACTTGTACATGATTACATAAGGCAGGTTACTGGTTACCTTGGGAACTAGTATTTTTCATTCAGTTAGAAGACTAAGCAACAAACGGCGATTCTAAGTTCTACAGGCTGATGAGGTGACTCTGTGGAAAAGAGCACTGTCTTAGAACAGTGGAGGAGTAATTGGAAGAACATACTCAGCATGCAAGCAGAGACAAATGGAAAAATGAATTTGAGAGCCTGAAGCAATAGACAGAGAACTCTGAATGGCCACATACAGAGAAGAAAAATAGTTGAAAGTATAGTAGCCAAAAACTTTGTGGAACCAAGCACATTGATTTCTTAAGTCATGAGTGTATCAAATATCCTGGGCAGGAGACAGAGGTGACTCTGAATTCTCTTTGGCTCCATTTCACTTTCTTGTGTTGTCTCTCCATTGATCCTTACGTTGTCTGAACGAAAAGCTTTTTCTTGTGTTATTTCTCCATGACAAATTTTAACTGTCTCTCACTGCCATGGCATTTAAGTCAGAGAGCTGTTTTTTGCTTAGTGGACCTCACCTTGGCTTGGCCTTCTCTTGTCTCTTCTTGACATTTGCGACTGCCGATATTGCAGGAAGAGCTTGAGATGTGAGCCTGGGGAAAGCTGAGCAGACATTTCTGCCCTGGGTGATGAGATACAATCGCTCACAGCTTTTCCAGTGTGCAACAGTCCAGATCACAGGGAAGGAGGCTGCAGCCAAAGTTCTCATGACCTAAACTTCTAGAAATGATTAGTGCTTTCCTGCTAAATAAATCCCCCTGGAATAACTGAATACGAGGTCATTTTTGGTGACCTTAGAGGTCTTAGCCTATAGTAATCTCAATTTATTTCCCCCTTCCGATAGTTGGTAACCAAGTAACAGATATGTTTCCTCAGTCACAGAAAGAAATGCCTTTTATGGAGCCTTGGTAACAATTTTCCTGGCTTTGTCCTCATCCTTACTTGGGTGTTGTTAGTCTTTGCTCAGGAGCCAGCGTTGGGCTAAATTCTGTGACTCTCCTGGCTGATGTCTCAATTGTGTTTCTGCTTCAGTCTGCAGTGTGCTCAGTGGTGTCTGGCAGACACTGTTATAGAGTTAACATGCCTTCCCCGCGAGAAACCCCACTCACAGATTGACAAAGGAAAAGGCTCCTTAAGAATGCATGCAACTGGTTCTGGCTGACACACAAAAGGGAATCAGCCTCAAACAAAATTTTACCAGCTTCTATAGACTTTGGGCCTGCATGGTCCACATACACTGTTATCCTTAAACCTCCATGAGGTCCCAATCCCAGGTTACACTTTGAACAATTTAAACAGAGATGGGAGGCTACAAGTTTGTTGATTTGAGCAGGTGGGATGTTTACACAACAAAGATATTGCCAGAATTATTTCTGAAATATGCCATTGTTGGTTTTTTCTTTCTATATAGTTGCTACCCAGGGCCTTCTTGCCCACCTAACTGAACTGATCCTCCCAAAAAGAGCACAGGGGACTTAGCAGCAGACCAGGACTTAATTTAATGATGGTTGTCACCCTGCCTGCTCCCCTTGAGATGCCCATTAGAGGCATGCTCTTTGATGGGCTTCATGGCTGGTTCTAAGTCAGGCTTTTCTCCTTCTGTTAAGGGAATGGAGCCTAAGTGGGGGTCAATCTTGATGAACAAGGATTGTGTTTTCTCAAATACCCTAACAACAACCCTAAACTTCATCTGTGGTGCAAGATTTTCTCTCCTGTAGTTTCTAGCAGACCTGTGCACTACTTATCTCCCAGTATATCAGAGGCAACATTCATTACCTAAATTCTAATTTATGTAACTTAATATGTCCTAAGAGAGTTTGTTTGTAAATCCTTTATAACATCAGTTTTATTTCAGGTTTCTATTGTGTTATTCCTTTTGGTTGGAGCTATTCAGATACAGGTCGAGTTTAAAATTCTGTGTCACAAATGGTTGAAGAACAAAGTCAACATCCTTCATCATCAGGGAAATGCAAATCAAAACTTCTTTGAGATTTCATTTTATACCAGGCATAACAGCCAAGATCAATAAAACAAATGACAGCTCATGCTGACAAGGATGTGAGAGAAGGGGAACACTTATTCACTGCTGGCAGGGGTCTAAACTTGTACAGCCATTATAGAAATGTAGTGGATTTGCCACCAAGAGAAACTGCCAGTGCCAGGAATAGGTTACATTTAATTGAGGGGTTTTTTTTTTGACACTTAAAAGGATTTCATGGACTCATACAAACAATTCAGGCTATTGCCAAAGCTATTGGTTGCTACCCCAAAACTGATGGCAAGGCCCTATTGTGAAAGACCACACATATGTATCTTGTTGAACACAGAGAAATTGAGCTAGTGCCTACCAGAGCCCTCACCCTCTACTGACTAGTGTTCATAGTACTAAAAGGTACTATGCATGCTACCAGAGAAGAAAGATAAACAGCAACCCAGCTACAAAATCTTCCATCTACAATAATGACCTGCCTGCATGATATGCTGGTGTAACTATGGCAAAAATGTTATGGGAGTAACCAACTATCTGGCGGTATTTACCTCCCACTGTATGAGATGGGCGCTATGCCTGTGGCCAAGAACCTAAGACTTGAAAGGCCTTGGGTCTAGAGAAAAATCAAATCTATTGTTCTGCTAAAGGAACATAGCAATAAAAGGACTTATAACAACATTCTACAATACCCACGGAGCAGTGTTTCAGTCATCATTATAGAAACTTCTTATGTAGTTGGGAACTAATATAGAGAGCCACAACTAATACAGGAAAATATACAGAGAGTGAGAGACTTTGGAGCACTCAGTCCTAAATGAGATGTTTTCATCAAACCTCTCCCTACAAGGCTCAGGGAACTATGTGGAAGAGGAGGCAGAAAGACTCTTAGAGCCAAAGACAATTGATGGCACCAAGGAAGAAGTGTCTTCCAGAGACAATAGGACAGACATGAACTCACAAAGACTGTGGCAGCATGCACAGGGTTGCACAATTTCAAGTCAGATAGGGTCCCCGTGCTAAGATGGGAAGTGGACATATCCTACCATCTCTAACCAAGAAGCTGTCTCCAATTGACAGCTGCTTGCAAAGGAATGCTAGTTTTCTACAATGGGGTTTCACTAGGTATATAAACCACACTTAAGGATAGGCCTTAGAGTCAGCAGTAGATGGCCAATATAAGTATTACTTTTATAGATTGTTTGTCACCTATTACTTTGGTCATTTTTTAATCTTACTGATCATTTGTTAGTCTATTAAGGTTTCTGCTTTTGTGTTTTTATGGGTTTTGTCTGTGTATGTTTTGTTCTTTTTCTTTTTTATTCTGTTTTTATTTATTTGTTTTTATTAGCCTGTTTATTTTTTAAAGAAAGTAGGAAAGAAGGCATGAAATTAGATGGGTGGGGAGGTGGGGAGAATCTGGGGAAAATGGGGGAAAGAAAACCATTATCAGAATATATTGTATAAAAATATTTTCAATAAAAAGAAAAACACACCAATAATAAAAGAGACTCAAAATAATGCCATAGAGCCTGTCAATGTAACTAGATTAGGACCAAGTCTCTCTAGCTCACTGGGTCTGCTGGCTGGGCTTGTCAACATATTAAAGATGAGTTGTCCATCTCTCAAAAAAAATAAATAAATAAAATCTGTGTAGGGAACTAAACTTTCACGGCCCTCTTGTTTTGCCGCTTGATAATTTGACTCTGGGGTCATAACCATTTGGAGCTTTCCAGTGGCCTCTATCTGAGAGATACCAAACTGGGCCAAACAGTTCAGAAAGTGTGGTCTGAGTAATGACCCTAGAATGATCAGAAAAAAAGGTCCTGTCAAAGTCTAGCCATGTTTTTTAAGTACAGTAACTGCTCCAAGAATTCGAGGAATTTTCTAGGGCCCCCCTTTGTTGGATATATATAGTTACTTTTACTACAGTTTGGATTACTCCTTATTATTTAACGCATCAGCACTTTTTTACTCAATGGGACATAACCCAAACAACCCCTTTCCAGTAGTTACTAGTTGTAAGTTGTAAGGCTCCATTCACTCACTTTCAGGAAAATATTTTTATTATCTACAAGGACCAACCTTACTTGGAAGCATAGCCAGTCACAATTCATTAGAGAAATCAGACATACTTTCATTGTTACAAACTTATAATTTTCAGATACAACACAGCTAGTAAAATGTTTGTGTTAGACTCTAGTCCTGGGGAGCCATCTTGGCTCTCCCTGTAGAAGCATTATGGCTAATAATATCATAGATCCAACGAGGGGAGGGGCCATGGTGACCGCTGTCTCCAAATGTCCCTTGTAGAATTTCTCAAGCTTCAGACTTGCAGAGGGATCAGAGCTGAAAAACTGTCTCTGCCATCTCTAGAAGGTGAGTCAGAGAGACTGCCTGGATAGAGGTTCACAGTCCTGATCTCTTCCTCCTCAGGCAATGCTCCTTTACACAGGTGTGGTAGAGCCACAGAATATCTATAACTTCGTGTTTAAATGAGTGCCCATGGTTCAGCCTGACATGATGACTGGCTCTGTGGCAGAACCTTGATCATATTATTTAAAAGTCTCCTTGGAACCGAACCTGGAGATCTACAGATCCATAGCCAGGTGTGTGTTTCTGTGTGTGGGGGGGGGTGGTGGGGGGGTGGGTGTGTAGGTGAAGGCAGACAACTTGAAGAGCTTAATAAGCACTTGCTCTTACAAAGACATCCACTTGCAGAATACTATGATGATTCTGTAAGGCTCTTTTGTAGGTCAGACCTCTAATATATTTTTTCCTCTTTGACTCTTTTAAACTTGTAAAGTATCTGTAGCCTAGAGCCAGTTAGATAGAAAACCATAAAAAGCAGTCATCTAAGGAACTCAGAAAGTGGTGCCATCAGGTTGTTGTTTTTTTTCCCCCTTAGTGTGTCCATGTCTTTCTAAAGGAAAAATAGAAACAAAAGCAAGACTATCCAGGCTTAGTAAAAAATAAGGCATACCACAGGCATGGGGCAAAGGAGACCCAAGAACAGAAAGATTTTCAGTTAAAAGAAGCAGGCTGGGATCAGGTCCAAAGGAAACTCTGCTCCCCAAATTCTGGCTCCCATTTCCAATGGCCTACCAAAGGAGTCATTCCTTATCACTGTCAGAAGGGACACATGGCTGTCTGTGGTGCCTGTTAATATACCAAAGCCCATGCTGGTCCCAGCCTTACTGGGTACTCTGGCTCTTCTTAGTTCCTCTCACTCTGCTCCCTACCCTAAACTTCTCCTGAGTCTAGGCTTCCCTTCCCCAGCCCCTCACTCTATACAACCCTGCCATTTCAGGCATGGGCTCTTGGTCCTCTCTTTTGTACTCCTCTCTTGTCTCTCCCACCCCCTTCTGACTGTCCAGTCCAATCTGCTGGCCATGTTCAGCGTACAACTTTCTCTCCCAGCTCTGGACTCTTCCCGATGCCTCTGGCTCTACTCTCCTTCACGTCTACATTAGAAATCTTTCCCTCAGCCACACCTTGGAGTCGTCTCATCTTCATTTTATACAACTGGAAGATCCAGTAGAATGGACTTAGCATAGCTTCTATCTCCAGCCTCCTGCTCAAACAGTGAAGCTAAGGGACCCTCCCACATGAGTAAATGTCATCATACCCAGAGGCCACTCTGAAGTGGAGTAGGTGGGGCCTCTGGCCTCCATGCATGGCAAGGTTGACATGCTTGAGGCTTCAGGCTGGAGTGAAAAACCTGGAAGCTCCACTCACGCCAACATTGCAGCTTCTACTCGGGTGACTCCTGTAGCTGCTGCCATCCTTGAGCCACAAGGTGTTGTGGCCCAGTGTTAACTCACCTAGCAGCCTCACCAGATGAGACTATATGGCCCACTCACAACAGGTTGACCTCCCTCCCTCCTTCCCTCCCTTCCTTCCTTTCTCCTTCCCTTCCTTCCTTCCTCCCTTCCTTTCTCTACCTCCTCCATCCCACCCTCCTTTTTTTTTATTTTTAGAAATACAAGAACAAAAACTGAGCTGAGCATGATTTACATTATGGAAAAAAGTCTCAGGTTTAATTGAACATTTTGTGTCCAAGGAGAATCTACTTAAAGGCCAGTGGTTCAGCCCTAGGGCACAGGTGGACAGGTTTCAGGAGTGAAAGTGAGTTGGAATCTCTTTTATCTGCTCAATCTAGACAAACAGGCAGCTGATTTCCTTAAAGAAGGTTCTGTACAATCTCCCTGGAAATGCCGATCTACAACATAGTCTGGAGACAGATGGAGAACATTCACTCACACATCCCTCCTATTGTTTTCCCTTCAGTCTTCCTAGAAAGGTGGATGTCAGGCCAATCCCAGTCAGGTAGCTTCCAGAAAGCTGCTGTGGGGCTTGATCAGAGAGCCCTCTTCCATGTTATACGGTGGGTCCTGGTTGGGACCTGTGGTCTGGTATAGGGTGGGACCTAGTTAGGACCCCGTGGTCAGGTGTTGGCGCTTCTTTATTCTGAAATTTACCTGTTGAGTTCTTCTTTAATCTTCAAATGGCTCTGGGCAATCAATAAGCAGAAGAGTGTGGTTCACAGGAAGTATCTAGAATACTTAAGAGTGCTTTTATCTCTATTTGACCACCAGATTAAATGATCTAAAAGCACCAAGCTAATCCTGTCCAACTTCTGCATGAATTGTTCATATGAACCCTGCTCACTTTTGTTTTTTGCTCTGATGTGAGCTTTAATGCCAGGTAGACCTGAGTGTGCGGTTGGAAAAGGCTGGCATACACATGGACTCTTTCGCAAGCCTCTGTCTTCTCCCCTTTAACTCCAGGTAGACCTGAGTGTGCAGTTGGGAAAAGCTGGCATACACATGGACTCTTTTGCAAGCATCTGTTTTCTCCCCTTTAGAACTCACTGCAATTCCTTTAGAGATGTAAATTTTGCATTTGAACAAGGCTACTTCATTGTTAAAACATCCGCCGACTGTTGAGTGTTCATGGCACTTGGAAAAATATTTTCTATTTTTTTCATGACCTTGGCACCATGGTGTGTGTCTCTGTTCAGTGAGTGCACACTTGTGCTCAGCAGTGACTGAAAGAGCGTGATAAAGGTCCTGCTCCTGAACAGTGCACAAACAGAAGGCTCTTGTGACACAAGAGCTCAGTGCACACACAAAAGGGCACTTCTCTCTCTCTCTCTCTCTCTCTCTCTCTCTCTGTGTGTGTGTGTGTGTGTGTGTGTAGGTACGTGAGCATGCCTTTGCACATAAGCATAACCATGGAGACCAGAGGCCAATACCCAGTTTTGTTCTTCAGGATGTCATCTACTTGTTCTTGAAGACAGGGCCTCTCACTTTTTTTTTTTCCAAGACAGGGTTTCTCTGTAGCTTTGAAGCTTGTCCTGGCACTAGCTCTTGTAGACCAGACTGGCCTTGAACTCGCAGAGATCCGCCTGCCTCTGCCTCCTGAGTGCTGGGATTAAAGACATGTGCCACTACTACCCAGAAGTGCCTCTCACTTTTAAGTTTTTTAAAAGATCTGTCTGTCTATCTATCTATCTATCTATCTATCTATCTATCTATCTATCTATCTACTTTTTGGGTGTGTAAGTGTGTGCCCACACGAGTTCATGTGTACCATGTGTGTGCAGGAGCGGGAGGTAATAAGAGGGCATCGGATATCCCTGAAACTGGAGTAACTGGCAGTTCTGAGCTACCACACAGGAGCTAGAAACGGAACTCAGGCCCTCTGCAAGAGCAATATGATGGCTAATCTTTGTTGCCAACCTGACTACATCTGGAATCAACTAAAACCCAAGCAGCTGGTGTGAGAGGCCAGGTTACACTTTCAGTTTTGAATACAGGGATGCCTCTGTTCTGCAAACCCCTTGCCCAAGGACAGATAGCTCCTGAAATGCTACAGACTATTGTTTATGGGAGATAACAAGCTACATGTTTTTCACTCAAAACAAGTTTGCTTGACCCATCTGCATTGAATGTGCTTGATCACATGTGGGCGGGAAGTTCACAGGCTGGAGGTATTTCAAGATGTGTGCTTGCCCTGGATTAGACCAGATGGGGAGTGCAATGAATGATGGGTTTTTTCTCTTAAACCCTTGCCACACTTGGTTCTGGGCCATTTCCCTAGGAGCCTGGGTATGGACCTGACCAGAACCCATCCACCTGGCCAGTATTTATTTAAAAGTTGCTTCAAATTTGGCTCTGAGCTGTGTCAGTGGTCTTATTCTCACCACTAGGATTAACACTGGCTACATCTGTGAAAGATTTTCTTGATTGGATCATTTGAGGTAGAAATACATACCCTACCTGGTGGCTTTTCTGGTATGAGACACTTTGTCCACCCCACTTAAGACTTGTGCCCCCTCCCATTGGGAACCCGAATCTTTTTGACTCTGCAAGGAGGCCCAGAGAAACCACACACACATACACCATCAAAAACAACAACATTAACAACAACAAATCCCCAAACAAACCAACCCCTCCACCTGTACCCTTTCAGGAGCAGGAGCCCTTGTTTGGTTTGTGGCTTGACTCCTGTTCACACTCAGGGTTGGTTCCTGTGTGATGAGGAGCTACTGGACCTCTTATCCAGCCCCTCCTGCCATCTAATGCACACAGGGAGGGAAAATAGTTCCCCAGGTGAGCATTCCCTCTGCATTCCTCTTGCTCTAAGCAGCCCTGGGAAGGAGAAAAGTGTCCATGGACTAAGCCCAGAGGAAAAGAGAAATGTCCACTCCTTTCTCTTCCATGATTTATGTCACTTTTAAACCAATAATCCCTATATAATTGGAAAAGCCCACCATTCTCTTAAAAAGCGAAAGGAATGAACATTCAACACAAATTTGAAATGAAAGGTTCCCTGATTTGAGATGAACTAAAATTTTAAGGATGTGGTTGCTTGAGAATTACAGTGAGACAAAGAAAGAAACAAAGAAAAAGAAAAGAAAAGAAGGAAGGAAGAAAGGAAGGGAGGGAAGAAAGGAAGGAGGGAAGTACAGCCAGTCACTCACACACACACACACACACTGGACCAATCTGTACCTCTGTGCCTATTATGGAATGGTGATCTGTCGGATCCCCTAAAAGGTCACTGAATGATCCACACAGAAGAAATCTGAATGATACCACAAAACTTTGAAAGCTGATTTGCCAAGGAATCACATGGAATGATGAAACATTAATCTAATGAGGTTGATTATTTACCGAATTAAAAGAAATTAATAGAACTCTTTTCAGGTAACATTTAAAACTACCAAGGGGCCTAGGAATATATTATAACTTAGTTGGTGGAATGCCTGCCTAGCATGTGTGAAGCCCCTGACTTGACTACCAGATCCTCATAAATTGGATGTGGTGGTGCCTCTTTTCTTTCTAGCACTCAAGAGGTAATGCAAAAGAATCAAAAGTTCAAGGCCATCATCTTCTACATAGTGAGTTTGTCATCAGGGTGGACTACATGAGAGCTTGTCTCTAAAAACTAAAATCAATTAACCGTCAATAAAATCATAGCTGTGTGTGATAGCTCATCCCTGTAATCTCAGCACTTAGTACTTGAGAGGCTGAGGCAGGAGGACTTCCATCAGTTTACAGCCAGCCTGAGCTACAATAGTGAACTCTAGGACAGCCTGGGATACAGTCAGACCTTATTTAAAAGAAAAAAAGTTTTTTGATTTGAATAAAAATTAATATTATTTTGCCAAGTGTGTTGTGCGTGCCTTTACTCCTAGCACCCAGGAGGCAGAGTCAGGCCATTGGAGCTCTGTGAGTTTACAGTCGGCCTGGTCTATAAGGCTAGTTCCGGGCTGGCTACACCGTGAAACCCTGTCTTGAACAAAAATGAAAAGCAACAACAATAAAAAACACAAAAAATATCGTTGGCTTAAATTATCTAAATTAAATTACTAAGAACAAGATAAATTTTACATTTATTTGATCTTAGTTCAAGAAGTATATTTTATGAAAGGCAAAGTTACATGACCAGAGTCATCAAAAATGCAAGACTGCCATCTAGTGGTCAATATATTAGCTAACAGCGTGGTGAAGCTACATCAGGAGTACTATGAAGGAAGGAAGGGTGGAAAAAAGAGAGAAATATGGTTATGGAATTTTCTAGGAAGCAGAAAAATATATTCTCAAAAACTAATGCAAAGTATATGGCTTATTGTAGAAGAAAATATTATAAAATATTTTTTTTCAGTCCCCATGCCCCTTTTCCACAGGAGGAATGAAACATGGATACCAACCACCACGATGTGTGTGTGTGTGTGTGTGTGTGTGTGTGTGTGTGTGTTGCACGCACACAAGCAGTAGGTTTAGAATCACCCACATTTCAACACATTTTGAAAGAGTTATTTTAATATGCTGTAGTCTACTTCTTTCTAATGTGGTGGTCTAGCTAGGGTATACCAAATGATCTTTCACACTTCAACTTTTGACTCTTGTGTTCTGTCAGGGAAAAAAATCCAAAACAATAGCAACAGCAAGAACAAGGGTTAAGTTGATGTTATTTTCAGTTTTTGTTCTTTTATTCGTAAAAAGACATTGCCATTACTTCATCTCTCACACAAGAGTTAGATTCACATTGAAAACAACAATTTAAAGACTCAAACTTTTGACCCATAAAAGGTAGTAGTTCTCAAAATGTGTGTCACTACCCCATTTGCAAGCCACTATCTCCAAAAATATTTACATTATTATTCATAACAGTAGCAAGATCACAGATATGAAGTCACAACAAAAATAATTATATAATTGGGTGTCACTACAATGTGAGGAACTGTATTAAAGGGCTGTAGCATTGGGAAGATTGAGAACCACTGTACAAAAGGGAAGGAGAAGAAAAGATATAATCATCACTATTATTTTTCTTTTGTTTCACTGAAACTGGCCATGTATGGTATTTTTACCCTTTTCATCAATCATATCAGAGCACATTTATTGAAAGTTCATTTATTAAAGCATTGGAATAGCAATGAAGAAAAACATCCAAGTTTTTGCCTTATGGGATTTATGCAATTTCTGTGCTACTTATACCACGGGGACTTTTCCTCTTCCCTTGATCAATTCTGGCAGGCAGAAACAAAGAACTATTTTCATAAACCTGGAAAAAGGGCTTCAGAGTATCTCAGAAGGAAGTCTTGGGGAAGGTGAAGATATGGGAACCACTGGTTGCATTGTAAAAGGATACAACTCCAGCCTCATAGTCTAGAAAAACTCCCACGAGCTGTGGCTTCTCACTCAGATAAAGGGGAGTAGGGGTGAAAGTGAGGGCTGCAAGTCCATCCTCTTTATACATCCTGATGGTCCAGAATCCAAACTCAGGCTCCTTCTTCATGTCAGAGCCCCTTGGCACATCCTTTACACAGACTGCCACATCCCAAGAGGTTGTGTTCTCAACAGACACTTTGAAGTAATATCTTCCTGAAGTAAATTTCCTACAGCCCAGGACACAGAGAAAAGCAGAAAATCTCTTGGTAGAAACCTCAAGATTCTTGTGGCATTGTCTGTAAGTCACTTGTCTTTGATCTTTAGACAGAGCTAGGTCAGAATAGGCTGTGTTGGGGTTCAGAGTCACACTGACTGTAACACAAACACAATCAGAATTTTGGGATCTGGAAAGACAATACAAAGAAAACTATCTGTTCAAATCTGAGCGTGATTTGAACATTTAAACCCCAGCTATGCAAACTATGTATAAAATAACATCATGCTTATTGTAGACAACAAGGAGGAGAGTTAAATGAGTTCATGTTTGTCTTGGTTGTGGTACATGCCTAATAAGCAGTGGCAACAATACCATCAACCCCAGCATCTTGGCTCATTCGGAGATGCCAAAGATTAGAACTATTTGGAATCACTTTGGTTCTGTTCTGTTCCAAACCTTTCTAAATTCAGAACTTCTAGAGTTTCTGGCACTGATCATAGAGCATAAAAGAGCCCTTCCCCTTTCTGTTCGTATTTTATACAAACACTATTTCAAAATAAAGAAAACAGAAATAAGCAGAAAACACAGGCAAAATAATTACCAACCAAAAAGAGAAACAAAGCAAACAACTTTCCCAAACTTTTATTAACAAAATATTTTGGATTCTGTAATTGTGGACAAGAAGCATGGATGTAGCAAGCACTGAGTAACAGAACAGAGCAGGAAGCTTATTCACTGATATCAGTAGCACTTCATTTTTGTCTTGTATCTAACATGTTCATTCATTATCTGAGAAGAGTCCCTGTCTTAGTTTGGGTTTTTATTGCTGTGGAGAGACACCATGACCACAGCAACTCTTATAAATAAAAACATTTCATTGTAAACAGTTCAGAGGTTCAGTCCATTGTTATCATGGTGGGGATCATGACAGCATGCAGGCAGACATGATGCTGGATCCACATGTTCCTTCTGTAATTTCTCTTCACTCAAAGCCAATTCTTTGTTTCAACTGATAATTCTCTGGGTCTGTTTAAGTCCTTGTCACCAGCTAAGGTATTTTTTAAATTAAACAGGTCATCAGGTTTAATCTCAATAGTGTGCCATAGAAAGGAAATGTCTCCTAGCAATCTTTGGAAGTCATTAAGAGTCTGCCATAAATCTCTCCTAATTTGCACCTTTGGCAGCGTCTAATTTTTTGTAAACATATTTTATAGCCTAAATAATTAATATAATCTTCTCTTTGTATTTTCAGGAGCAATTTGTAATCCCCAACAAGGCAAAATTTTCTTTACTTCTTTAAGCATTCTTTCTAAAATATCTAATTTGAATCAGATAATAAATATCATCCATGTAATGGTAAACTATAAATTCAATAAATTACTTACATATGATTTCCAATGACTGACTTACAGAATAGTGGAACAGAGTGGGGCTACATAACATTCCCTGTGGGTGAATCTTCCATTGATATCTCTTAGAGGCTGAGAATTATAAGTAGGCATTGTGAAGGCAAATTTTTAGGTATAGTGAGTAAACAATCTTTTATTTTTTTAATCAATAACTATAAGAGGCCATCCTTTAGGTAATAGAGAAGGCAAAGAAATGCCAGACTGCAGAAAACCTATTGGCTGAATCACTTTATTAACAGATCTTAGAACTGTTACCATTCTCCATTTTCCAGATTTTTTTTAAAATAACAAATTCAGAAGAGTTCCAAGGGCTGGTCCATTCTTCAACATGATGAGCATGCAGTTGCTCCTGTACCAGCTGTTCTAAAGCCTGAAGTTTCTCTGTTGTTAAAGGCTG
>JAQHUG010000008.1:623973-644311 GCA_028555095.1 Dicrostonyx torquatus | reverse complement strand
TTTAAAAACCTTACACTCTTCTCTATTCTTGTAATGGTACACTGAAATTGGTTCTCCATTAAATTCCCCTGTCTGTGATGTATTTAAGTTTTTCTAAGGCCTATATCTTAGCACTCAGATTAACCAACTTTTATACTGATAGAAAAAAATGATAAAGCTGATAATGTTTACAATTACATAAATCTCATCTAAATCTGATAGCCTCTCGCTGTGTAGTGTATTATCAAACAGAGACACAAATCCCTCCAGTGTAATGATGTTTCCCATTTTTTAATGTAGGAAAAACTCTTTTAAAACTAATTTCTCCCTTTAAGAATTAGCCAGGCAGTGGTGGTGCACACCTTCAATCCCAGCGCTCTGGAGGCAGAGGCAGGCAGGTCTCTGTGAGTTTGAGGCCAGATTGGCCTACAAGAGCTAGTTCCAGGACATACTCCAAAGCTACAGAGAAACCCTGTCTCAAAAAATTAAAAAATTAAAAAAAATTTAAAAAAAAGATTTCTGAATTGTCTTACTAGATCCTCCCATGATATTGATGAAGGCTTATTGCTACTGCATAAAACAGTAAATGCCTGACTGGATTTTAAGGCAGCTGCCTAGTTTTGCAGCAGCCTGAGAAGGGGGTTCAGGGAGAACCTGCCAGGAGAGAAAAAAGAAAAGCCTAGCTGGTAGAGCAGTGACGCTGGCTGCGTGTTGCTTTGGCCTTTGCCAGTGACTGTAAAGCCACAGGCAAATGACTTCTTCATGAATTTTAATCCAAACATTGGTCACTAATTGTAGCACAAATAATAAAAATCCAGAGACAGATATTGGGGTTCAAACTGAAGATCAGAAAAGCAAATCACTCAGCCACTGGCTCTTACCTCCACCTCAGACTGAAAATAGGTGATCCTGTCTCCACGAATCCTCAGATCTAGACTGAGACCGAGACCTGTCTCCTGTCTTACATTCCTCTCTAGTGCTAGGATAAAAGCACGCACCACCACTGCCCGGCCACTATGGCTATCTAATGTGGCAACTGGGATTAAAGATGTGTGCTACCACTGCCTGGCCTGTATGACTGACTAGAGGGGTGCTTTGCACTGATCTTTAGACAAACTTTATTTGATGTGGGATTTCCCTCTCTCTCTGTGTTGTGAATGTTTCATTGCCATTGGTTAATAAAGAAGCTGATTCAGCCTAAGGCAGGGCAGAATATAGCCAGGCTGAAAGAGATATAGAGAAATAGTAGGCAGAGTCCTTGAGATACCATGTAGCTGCCGATGTAGACAGATACTGGACCCTTACCAGTCTGGGGCATGGATCTACATAAGACCTAAAATAAACTTTTTAAAAGGGGGAGGGGTTCTAGACCCATAAAAATGAGAGTCAATTGGAACTTCTTGGTAGCCACATTTTTTTTTTTTTCAAATAGGCTCTGTTTGCTGGCAGCAAACAGAGGCACAGCTCCTTTTAAGAGAAGGCTTCCTGACTCAGCATTAGCAGCAAAAACTGTGGGGCTCCAGAGTCAAATTCCTGGTTTGTTCTGGCAACATGAACTCCAGCTCTTTTGGGTGGGTTTGTGAACAGAGTGCTACAGATTGATTAATGACAACATAGGTCCACTGTGTCCCTGGAACTGTGGTGGTGAGCAGGGCTCGCAGAGGCGGTGAACTTACCTCTGCCACTTTGGATTGAATGGAGCAAACAGGCAGGCCAAAGAGTTGATCCTAGCCACACCTACTTAGCATTTAAAAAAAAAGCACTCCTGGTCAGAAAATGATTACAGATATACATTAGGACAGATTCAGTATAAAAGACTGCTAAACAAGGCATAATGTGTTTAAAAAATTTAAGTAGTCTTGGGAGAAAGAGAAAAAAGTATAGACAGTTATTAAAAAGAAGTAAATAATTTTAAAAAGTAAAACGAACTCTTTAAAGAGACAGTAAAAGTAATATAAAAGAGTACAGACAGACAGATTAAAGGAGTAAAATCAATTCTTTAAAAATCCACGTAAAGATGAAATATACACAAAGAGTCTGGATTAGGTGTATTATTGTGTTTTCTTTGAATTTTTTAACTGCACAGAGATATTTAATTCTGGGGGCTGCTAAGTTAAACCAACATAAAGGTATCTTGATTTCAAAATTTGGGTCTAGGGATATGTTCTTTTGGAAAAGAGGTTTTGTTTTTGTTTCCACAGAAGAACCTATGAATTCCTTCCAGGCTAATGTGGTTTGCTGGAACAAGACTCCCAGTTAGGTCTCAGTGAACCCAAAAAGTTCTTCACCCAACAAACAGCAGGAAGCAGTTTGAGGAAACAGCACCCAAATCCAAAAATGATTGTTTATAAATGTTTATTTTCACCTTAAAAGAGCTGGTTATAAATGATTAATGATCAATTTCTAAAAATGAAATAAGGGGGATATGATATAGAGATGAATACTTTGCATTGGTATGCTACTGATACAAAGTTAAGGTTGATTTTGTTATACTGTGTATATATATAGTTCTGCTTTTGTTTAAGGTATTATGTTTATACAGCTCTTTAAAAATGTAATATATATATAATTAAAATTACAGATTAATAGTCATTTATAATAGTCAAACTTACAGTCATATTAGTTTGTTTTTCTATATATACAGAGATATATTTCAGTTAGATAATCTTCAACATTTCAAAGACTTACAGAATATGGCATTTAAAATTTTGTAAGAATTCTGACTTTTCTTGACAATGAGATATGTCTGCTTCTGACAGCACCAGTTACTTCAGAGAGGTTGATGGGCATTAAAGAAACTCATTATAGAGTTTGCCTTCTGTGTGACAAGGCTAGCCATTTGAGCAAGAAACTGCTTTTGCCTGGACTGCTTGACGGTATGTTGTATGAACTGGACATGTAGAACCCACAGAGAAGTGACTACTGAACTTTCTAAAAGATGGAATGGTCCTTCAGGGTTCCTGATTCACACCATTACAAGGCAGAATAGATATTCAAATTTCCTGCTTCATGGAAAAGTCTGCTGGATATACTATGGGCCTGTAGGCTGAAGATGGACACCCCAACGGTACAGAAGAACTTTGGATGACTGTCCAGGCAGCAAGATGTCTGTCAATTCTAGAGTTTTGGAAGTTGTTTACAATGTGCTTCCTATTTACTTAGGTAATACTACATCCCTCTGGGGGTCTTTGATAGGATTGAAGGCTAAATAGTTATAGTTTTCCTTAGTTATGATAAAAGATAAATTATGTGAAACTTTAGACTCACGAAAAATATTATAACTGCAATTCTTGCTTAATACCTGTTTTGTTATATTAATTTTATTATGTTAAAGACAAAACCTTCCTTTTATTTAAACAGAAAAGGGGAGATGATGTGGGATTCCCTTCTGTATGCTGTGAATATGTTTTATTAATATTGTTTAATAAAGAAGCTAATTTGGCCGGGCAGTGATGGCGCACACCTTTAATCCCAGCACTCGGGAGGCAGAGGCAGGCGGATCTTTGTGAGTTTGAGACCAGCCTGGTCTACAAAAACTAGTTCCAGCACAGGCTCCAAAGCCACAGAAAAACCCTGTCTTGAAAAAAAACAAAACAAAACAAAAAAAACCAAGAAGCTAATTTGGCCTATGTCATGGCAAAATATAGAAGAGCTATAGAGAGATAGTAAGTGGAGTCAAGGACATGCCATGTAGCTGACGAAGAAGACAGATTTCAGACTTTACCAGTAAGCCACAACCTTGTGGCAATACACAGATTAATAGAAATGGGTTAATTTAAGATGTAAGAGTTAGGTAATAAGAAGCCTGAGCTAAAAGGCCAAGCAGTGTTGTAATTAATATAGTTTCTGTGTGTATTTGAGTCTGGGTGGCTCAAAACAGTCTGTTTACATTTATTTATTAAAACACAGATAATATACCACTATAGTTAGTAATTCTACAGTATCCCCTTAGGAACTATTGTTAAACCTCCTTTTATCAAATGGTTAATTCTTCCATATAATCTTTGCATATCCTTGTGCATTCTCTTAACTACCTCTAATTTCTTATAATCTCTAACACAATGTAAAGACTATAAATTGTTCTTTGACTATACTTGAAAAGTTTGTATATATCTGAATTCAGCATAGGTACAATATCAGATGTGGCCAGCAGAGAACTCCATGCACAAGCATAAGAACGACTTCAGCACGATTTTATGGGAAGGGCCATAGAAGAAAGGGCCCAGCAGCATAGAGAAGCTCTGATGGCTCAGATCAGCACCAATATAGAACAGTTGATGAGTATGCTCTGTTTCCTTCTGTTTTATAAAAGGAATAACCCATGTAAGAGATGTGACATCCAAGAGAGACGCCATGATGCTTCTACCTGGGACGGACTTTGATTAGACTCATGCCAGTAAGCCACAACACGTGGTGATACCCAGATTACTAAATATGGATTAGACTAATATGTACAAGAGGTTAGAACTAATGGCCAGGCCATGTGTTAAATGAATCCTGTTTGAACAATGGGTTAATATAAGTTACAAGAGCTAGTAAGAAGGCTGAGTTAATGGGCCAATCAGTTTAGAACCTAATGTAGACTCTCTGTGTGATCTTCTTTGGGGCTTGCCAGCTATGGGGTACTGGGCAGGACAGAAACCCCAACAAGCCAGATGCAGGTTAGAATCTTCCTATAAGTCACCACCTTGTGGTGACATACAGACTTTTATAATGGGTTAGTTTAAGATGTAAGAATTAGCCAAGAAGAGGCTAGTGATAATGGGCCAGGAAGTAATTTAAATGAATCCAGTTTGTGTGTGATCATTTTGGGTACAAGCAACCAGCGGCCGAGAGCCAGGCACTGGGAAAAAAAGGGCCCGCGTTCCTCTCAGGTGCTGGGAACACAGCCTGTGCCTCATTACAACAGTTTGGCGCTCCAATGGTCAGCTACATCCACTTAAAAACCTGAGAGGGCTTAAAAAGGAGAGAGAATTTAACACAGTTTTTTTTTTCTTGTTTGTGAGTGGCGTGCCACAGAGAGATTTCCTGACTCAGCAAAGCAACACTGCAGCAGTTTTAAAACGGGGCTTCCTGGGCTGTGCCGCCAGCTTGAACCCCATCTATAAAGTATTTCAATGGCTTTTGTGGGACTGGATGCTTGTGTGCCCGCTCAGGGTCGGAACTAAAGCAGCTGAGACCGTGACTCAGCTCTTCCTGCCTTAGGCGGCAGGATCAGGTCTACTAGAAACTGGCGGTTTTGAAATACAGTCTGTGCTCCTCTGGCTCCTGAGGGAGATAGAGCTTTAGAATGGAATTTGTGAGTAAAATGCTATGACTTACTGTGTGCTGTGTGCCTGGAACATTGTGTATGGCTCAGAGGCGCAACTAACTCCAAGGCAGAAGTGGCTCCGCCATGTTGAACTGTGCTTGCTAATCTCAGGCAGGATCTTAATTATCATAACAACAGCGCAGTTAAGGTTTAGACTGGCCAGGAAACAGGTGGTACCTTAATTACCCCTACATGGTGCAAGCTAAAGCTTTTAAAAACTGCTTAGTGTTTTAAGAACTGCTCCTGTACAGTGATCAACTACAGATACATAATACGACAGATTCAGACATGAAAGACCTCTGAATGGCTCATACTGTTAGATAAATGTACGTAGGCTTGAGAAAGAGAAAAAAATATATATGGAGAGAGTAATAAAATAAACAATGCCTTATAGATTAAAAAATAAATAAATAAGCCACATAAACATGGAAAATTCACAGAATGTCCAGATTATGTATTTTATTGTGTCTTCTTTAAATGTTTTGAATGTGAAGGAGCTAAATACAAAGAGACATTTCATTATATGGACTGCCAAGCTAAACCAGCATGGATATTATAAAGGTGTTACTGCTTCACAATTTGGGTCTAAGGATATGAAGCTTTCAGAAAGAGGTTCTTCTTTTGTTTTCACAGAGGATAAGAACCTGTGGATTTCTCCTATACCACGCCCTTCTGAAACATTTCTGTGAACACCTTCAAAAAATTGCTTCACTTAACTGCTGACTGAGATGTATCTACCACATAGGTTATACCATGAAAGACCTAATTAACAGTGCCCCCATACAGCAGGAAGCAGTTTGGAGAGAAATAACTACGTCCATATTCCCAAATATTGTTCATAAATGCTCTGTTTTTACATTTAAAGGGGGAGATGATATGGATATGAATGATTTACATTGGTATAAATTTTGACTTAATGATACAAATTTAAAGTTAATTTTGCTATATATATGTATATTTCTGATCTTGATTAAGGTATTGTGATTATGTAGTTCATTTAAAAATGTAATGTATAATTAGGAAATATAGGTTTTTAATGGATAATCAATAATAATCAAGTTTGTAGTCATGCTAGTTAGATTTTCTAGATATATAGAGATATATTTCAATTAAATAGGCATTCTTCATATCTTTCAAAGATGACAGAATATAGCATTTAATGCTTTAATAACTTAGGACTTTTCATGAAAATGAGACACGTCTGCTCCTGGCAGCACCAAGCTACTTCAAGAGGAAGATAGGCATCAAAGAGGCTCCTTATGGAGTTGGTTAGCTATTTGGGCAAGAAACTGCTCTTGCCTAGACTGCTTAAATGGACACAAATAACCCACAGAGAGAGGACTGCTGAACTTGCCTAAAGGTGAGATGATCCTTCAGGGTTCCTGCTTCATGAAAGAGTCTGCGAGACATTCTGAAGGACACAGAAGAAAGTGACTGAACTGTTTTTGAAATTTCTGCTTCATGGAAATGTCTGCTGGATACTATGGGCCTGTAGGCTGAAGATGGATGCCCCAATGGTACAAAGGAACTTTGGGTGGCTGTTCAGGCAGCAAGATGTCTCTGTCATTTCTAGAGTTTTAGAAGTTGCTTACTTCTTGTTTACTTAGGTAATATTATATCCTTCTGGAGTCTTTGATGGAGTTGAAGAATGTATAGTTGTAGTTATAGTTTTCCTTAGTTATGATAAAGATAAAATAGATATAAATATTGTAACTGTAATTCTTGATAACTGTTTTGTTATATGTAATTTTACTGTGTTAAAATGAAAGCTTTTCTTTTTTGTTTAAACAGAAAAAGGGGAAATGGTGTAGGAGGGTTCTTCTATATTTTGGGTTACTCTCATTGGTTGAATAAAGGCCTATAGGAGAGGACACAGCCCTTAGGTGGGCAGAGTAGACAAAACAGAAAGCTGTGAGAGAGAAGGAAGTGAGACAGACACCATGATGCTTCTACCTGGGACGGACTTTTGTTAGACTCATGCCGGTAAGCCACAACATGTGGTGATACCCAGATTACTAAATATGGATTAGACTAATATGTACAAAAGGTTAGAACTAATGGCCAGGCAGTGTGTTAAATGAATCCTGTTTGTGTGTGATTATTCTGGGTATAAGCCAGGGCCAAAAGCAAGCTGGTGGCTGGGAGCCGGGCTCCGGGAACAAATGGCTGTGTTCCTCTCAGGTGCTGGGAACACAACCTGCACCTTTTACAACACTATGCCATGGTGCTGTTTATTAAATAATAAACAATTGATGAGTCAGTAATTGCCCTACACAACTTAATATGACCAGTATTAACAACACTAGCCAATGTTCTTAGAAATAAATATAATTAGAATTAAATTCTTTTTCTACTTCAAAATTGTTTAAAGGAATCTATTTTGAGATCTAAATATGTGATATGTAAATGTTATATGTCTATAATTTTGTGATATGTAAATGTTATTTGTTTATAATAATACAAATAATTTCCAAATATGAAAAAAAGAGATGTGACATCAAAAATCTGTATAAGGACAATGCCACAAATAGTCTTTATCCCAACCCTGAGAAAATCTTACATCATCCCAGTTTTTCAATGATATGGACTCTGTAGCTTCTGTTTGTGCTTGTTTATCAATTCAGGTATTTCAGCTCCAATAAAATTACTAATGTCAAAGATGTTGTGTCCTACTAGCCACATTCTGTTCTGTAGTCCCCAAAGCTTTCTTTTAATTTTTTCATATTTTAGAAGTGGACGACAACAGTAGTTACGGTGAGGTGCACTTATAGAACATTTATAACTTTTAATAGCATGCCTTTACCAAAGTCTCCATCTTTAGCTAACAAAATTCATTCTTTTATTCTTTTGTTTTAAGCCTGGAAGTTGCCAGGGGTTTGGGGTTGCTGCTGCCCCTCACAACTGCAACTTTTGGCTAGACATCTACCTTCATAGTTAGCAGTGACAACACATTCAGAGTTAAAACCCTGTCCTGTTCCTGACTGTAGATGACCCTAGCTCTGCTGTTTCTATGTTGCTGCTTGCTGGGCACACTTCTACTAACCATTTACTTTCTGTTTGCTGTAGAGGCACCAAGTCTGAAGGAGGCAGAAGGAAAGGAACCTGAGCACTTCCTAAGTAGATCGAGGCCTGTGGCAGCCAAGGCCAAACAGGGCCATCTTGCCACCCTGAAGCACATGCAAGCACCTTGGTGGAAGAAGCTTGGAGAAGAACCAGGCGATGAGATGGATGTTCCCAAGGATGATGTTAGTATAGAATTAGGAACTTTATTTATTGATGAAACAAATACCCAGAGAGGGTAACTGTGGAAGCCAGCAATCTCACATTTTAGGAGATTGCTGGTTTTTCTTCCTTTGTCCCTGCCTGCCAGAAATGCTCAATGGAAGAGATAAAATCCCTACAGTTTAAGCAGTGTGGAAAATGCATAAATCTTATTAGGCAGAAACTGGAATGTTTTTCTTCACTGCTGTTCCAATGCTTTTAATGAAGCTTCAATATAGGTGCATTGAATTAATTGATAGAAAGACTAAAAAAAAATTGATAGAAAGACTATACATGGCCAGCTTTATGGAAAGGAAAGGAAAGTAATATTGACAAGTATATCTTTTCTACTCCTTCCCTTTTGTGGGTTTAGGATTTTGATTTTCAATACTCTTTAGGGTAATGATAAAGTGCCCCCAAATCAAAAGATTTTGTGTTCCCACTTTGTTTGACATCTGTCTACCTCCTGTGTGAGGGATGAAAGAATGACAGTGTCTCTTAACTGAATAAAAGAACAAGAACTCAAAACAGCATCAACTCAACCATTGTTCTTGCTGTTGCCCTTTGTTTATTTTTTCCTTCAGGACACCAGAGTCAAAGTTGTGTGGAAGACCATTTGGTATACCCCAGCTAGTCCACCACATTTTAAAGAAGTAGATTACAGCATATTAAAATAACTCTTTCAAAATGCGCTGAAATATTGAGTAATTCTAAACACACTGCACAGCTCTGCAATCAGAGGAAGAATCCTTTTCTTCTGTTTGTTTATTTGTTCATTTGTTTTTCAAGACAGGGTTTCTTTGTGTATAGCCCAGATGTTATGGAACTAGCTCTGTAGACTATCCTGGCCTTGAACTCACAGAGATCCGCCTGCCTCTGCCTCCCGAGTGCTGGGATTAAAGGCATGCACCAACACCACCTGACCAGAGGAAGAATCTTAAAACAATTATTGTTTTCTGTTAATTTAATACTGACAGGATTAGAAATGTACTACGGTTCATGTTCTGTCTACTGCAAGGTGGGCATGAACTTAAGTAACTCAACTTTGTATGGAAGGAGCTCTCTCCCACTCCATCCCACCCAAGCTTCTCATCTATCAAGTCTGGGAAACCCTCATCAGCATGCAGAATTAGTGGGTATCATTTTGCACACATTTAGTTGAACAGAAAAGGAAGATCTTTTCTTAGAACTCTTGTCCTTAGCTATGTGTGACAATCTCATCTCCTGTAACTGGATGGCAGGTCTGGCATGGGTTGGACATGGAGAAGACCAGGCATCTAGACTGGGCCCAGCAGGAATGTTATGCAGGGACAACAGCTGCAGCTGCTGGAGAAATGTAAACAAAATACTACACAGAAGGTCTGTCATCAGGTCAGACTACTCTCCCTGTCCTTGTTCTGGTCCCACAGACCTCAGTCTATTAAATGCTAGTAACATTAATGGCAAGAACTTCCTGTAAATATTTTTAATATTTATGTTCTTTAATCAAGTTAAGGTGTTCATCTTATTTGACTTGATTCCCTAATTGATAGCCATTAGCCACTTTCCAGGTGCCCCTGCTGTGGAAGAACCACTCTTAGGCACCTCCTTTAGTGTCCTACATATTCTGGGCCTATCAAAAATAGTGATGTCCCTCACACCTTTCTATTGGAGAGCCAGATTTCCATCGATTTCTGATCATCTTGATCAAGTGGGTGATAATGGACTAGGGAATTCTACCCTTTGGTCTCTGCTGGAGCTGTAATCCTGGCTTCCGGTTAAGAAGTGCAGGAAGGAAGTGGGAGGTATTTTAATGAAATTAAACATCATCAAATCATTGAATTATTGAAAAGCATATATCCTCTTCCCCTTTCTCTTAACAACCTCCCCCAGACTAAGTGGATGAGGATGATGACCTCAGGACTTCTGGTCCTTTTGCTCCACTTCCCAGGTGCTGCGATTACAGCTGCACACCACATGGTTAACTAAAATAAAGTCACTCCCTAACAACAGGGAGAAGATTTGAACCTCCAGCCTTCCCATCATAAGTCAGATTCACTAAGCAGCTCCTTCTCACAGTCTCTCTTCTGATTTTTGTACTGAAGTGGCCAAGGCTCTATGGTCAACCTCCTGCAGGGTGGAGGGGGTGCTGCAATGCCTCAGCTGGCAGAGGGAGGGGCCCAGGGATGGCAGCTGGGTCAGCAGTAGGGGGCCAAGTCCAACTAACCAGAGAACCCTCAAATCAGGAGCTGACCAATGAGATACAAAGAAATGTTGATATTTTTGCTGTGAATTCACAATTGAAAACGATAGGTTCTGCAAGGACATGATCATGAGTTATTTCTTGTTAAGATGTCTGGAGCCAGAAATCATGCTAACCCAAAGGAAATGGACCCAGAGAAAAATAGTCCATGTTTTCACATATATGAAAACTAGGTTTAGATTTGTGTGTAGTGGTGGGAAGGGTCCTGAAGCTAGAAACCGGATTTGGTAATGAAAGGAGAGGTTGTAAGAGCAGAGACGAAGGAGAGAGGGGACAATGATAGCTGTGACCGGAAGGCAGAAGGGGAGCTCCTTGAGGGTAGGAAAAGAACCAACACGGGGTGACCAGAAAAGATGTGAGGAGATGGATGAGAACAAAGTATAATGTCTAGACATACTATAAAGAGACTCATCGCTTTGTCAACTAGTGTGTAAATAACTAAAGAAGTTTGCCATGTTTGGTTCTGTTAAAAAAAAAACAAAAAACTGTTCTCATGTGAGATTTCACAGCAGAATTCCAGCTGTTTATGAGACTGCTACTGAGCTAGTCAGGCCTCCAGGCAGGACTGCTCCTGGGGATCCTGACTTCAAACTCAGTCAG
This sequence comes from Dicrostonyx torquatus, assembly GCA_028555095.1. Taxonomy (NCBI): domain Eukaryota; kingdom Metazoa; phylum Chordata; class Mammalia; order Rodentia; family Cricetidae; genus Dicrostonyx; species Dicrostonyx torquatus. The sequence continues at coordinate 632,918 of JAQHUG010000008.1, read as the reverse complement.
GCTGGAGACCTGGGGTGCTTAACCCTGGGACTCCACTGATACAGCACTGCCGGCAAGGCTTAATTTTTGAGGCTTCTGGTTGGCCTGCTCTCATCAGACTCAGCGTCCTACCAGCCACTGGGTCACTGTAAACATAACGCCTGAGGCTAGATCGTAGAACCCCAGATTCTCTAGGCTGAGAGGTCCAGATGGGAGCTGATGGCTGGAGGTGGGGATGGCAAAAGAGTGAGACAAGACCTGAGTGGGTCCAAGAGGCGAGCGGGGAGGATGGGCGGAGCCTAAACATGGTCCACCCTTTCTGGCCTGGCCAACTGAACTGACATTCCCCGTGAAAGACTGAGTAGAATTCCAATTCCGTTCCCCAAATACTGGATCTTTGTGGACTGAACCCTCCCGTTTTTAAGTGCATGTGACTGTAATTACTTCAAGGTGTTTAAAAAGCTCAAAGGTGAAGAGAAAGAAAAGGAAGAAGTCGCCCTTATGCCCAAGGCAGCCACACTTTAAAGATAGGCCATGCCTTTCTTTGCCTGTTTGTATTAAAAAGATGTTTAAAAGTTGGACTTGTAGGTGCAGGCCTTCTTGTTGCTAGAGAGGCTGAGCCAGATTATAAGTTCAAGTCCTGCCTAAGCAATTTAGGGGATCCTGCCTCAAAATACAGACACAGGCACAGTTTTTGTTTTATTGTTGCTGCCTTTAGAGTTTACTAATACATACAAAAAATAAAACAAACGAACCTGGGACTATAGCTCAGCAGTGAATGCCAGGCTCAAGGCCCTGGGTTCAATGTCCAGTACTATACAGAAAGGACTGTATATTAAAGTTTCCAAATGTCAGATTCCGTACCAGTTTGAGTTCCTACCCTGGCTGAGTTCTGATGATGAACTGTTACGTGGAAATGTAAGTGAAATAACCTCTTTCCTTCCCAAGCTGCTTTTGGCCACGGTGTTTCATCACAGCGACAGGCGCCCTGAGATGCTATGTGACAACTACACGCTGCTCCCTGTAAGCGTTGTTTCCCCCAACCTCATCTAGCCCCTAACTTTATCTGCCACTCTACTCCCTTTACAGGAACAACAAAAACAGTAGGATACCAACATCATGACTGATACGTAGTTATTATCTTTTACTGTTTTTGTGATGGAAAATGAAAGGATCTGATATTAGGATTCCCACATGAAAAAATTTAGATCAAAAGACTATCAAACACACGCATTGCAGGGACTGCCTACAAAGGTGTGGCAAGGCTGAGAGCTGCACCAGTGAGTAGGGGGCAGGACAAGATCAGGAACAGTGATGGCCTAAGCTACCATGGGCTACTCGTGAAGACTCAGCCCCGGTTCCAGATCTCCCTGCCTTACAACCTCCCTTAGGTCCTACATGAGAACATCATAGGAAGATGAAGGCTGCAAGGATAAGAAAGACCTCGCTTTCTATTTATTTCCCAGTTTGTTGAGACCATCATAGAAAGAGTTCCTCCTAGCACCGGACAGTTAGATCCGGTAACAGCAGTCAGCATCTTCTATACCCTTCAGAATCAGCTTCTACAGAAAACCCAGTAGCTACTTTTCCAAGCCAACTCTTAGAAAATCAATCTCCCCACTATATATGTGGAAAAAAAAAAAGCCCTCATAACGCCACCCATTTACTAACAGCGTGACTGAAGAAACACACAGCACCAGATCATGTAATACATTTACCACTCAAGGTACGAGAGGTATGGATGCTTATTATGGAGCTGGAAGAGTTTGGTACCCGACTCCAAACATATGTTATTTAATTGTAACTCACATGCTTTTAGTAACCGCTGGGCTTCACAATGGGCTCAAAAAATGCCTGAAAATTTTCCAACTGGTTCTTTCAAACCACCAAATGTTAGGATGTGGCCTTTAACACAGAGAATATACTCTTGCTTGAATTAAGATATGCTGTTATTACAGCCCAGGTTACAGTCTCTGGAGGAGTAAGCAGATGGTCAAAGCTCAATGTTCAGGAAGAGATAAAGCAGGTGTAACTATCTTCCCTCCTATAAAAGGAAGTCCAGACCAGCTAGGGTGGAGATGGGGCAGTGCTATGGTATATATATATATATATATATATATATATATGTTACAAAAAATAAAGGAGATGGTGTCCTTTGGGAAGAAAGAGCTTGTACTTCCACATCTCCGTTCATCACTGAAGGAAGTCAGGACTGGAACTTAAGCAGGGCAGGAACCTGGAGGAAGGAGCTGATGCAGAGGCCATGGATGGGTATTGATTACTGGCTCATGACACCTCTGTCTTGCTCAGCCTGCTTTCTTGTAGAACCCAGAACCACCAGCCCAGGGATAGCACCACCCACAAAGAGCTGGGCTCTTCCTCATCAATCACTTATTAAGAAAGTGCTCTACAGGCTTGCCTACAGCCGGTCTTACACCCACACACTTACACCCTCACACCTGACGCACAGGCATGCTCTAAGTCAGAGAACTTGTGAGAGCTGAATGCAGTGTGGGTCACAAGCGGCACACTCAGATCTGAGCTTGCTGCAGCAAATATCCTTCCTTCTGAAGCATCTCCCCATCACTCTAGCCATGTTTTATATACAAATTAGTATATTCTAATTTACATTCCATTGTACATTGTCAAGAATGACAATTTATAAACAATAAATTCTCCCCCTTTCCTTCCACATTTTCCTTTTATAATTTACTACATAAGACACAATAAAAGCTGCATGAGAGATTCTCCTCCAACTCCCATCTTTCTCCCATTTGTGCTGCGATCTTTGTATGAACTGGCAAATCCCATTTGTAGTGTATATGGATCCCTTTATTGAGGCCCTACAGGTTTCAGTTTTTGCAGCCTTTCCTTTTTCCTTTCACAGAGCTCCAAAAGCAAGTAGTAAGGGGTAGAATTTGGATCCGTAAGATTGGCTCAGCCAGAAAAAGTCCCGTGAAAAACTCACGTGGTAGAAAAGGACTGATTCCCACAAGCTGTTCTCCAACCTTCACAAGAGACAGGGTCACGTGCTCACTTACACTCCTCCTTCCCTCCCCCCTCTCTTTCACCTCTCTCTCACTTACAAAATAAATAAATGGAATAATTAAAAAGAATAATAAAAAGAATATATATGTGCCTGCTGAAACCTTGTAGTTGCCGGAAGCTCTGTTAAAGTCTCTGCTTCTTGCATGCATAGGTAGATCTGCCAGTTCTGAAGTCAGGACAACAGTCGTTTAAACAGACTCTCCAGACTGGATGACCTTGGTCACATCTCAACCTCTGGTTTCAGAATATTTCACAATGATCGCCAATATGAAATATTGGTGAAAATGATGCAGAAAATGCATGCACACCTCTAACAACAGAAATGTCTAAAATATACGCTGTATTCCAGGAAGACATTCTGTGACGTGACATGCTGTAGCACGTGTTTTATTCCATTCCTACCAGGCTGGAATCTACAGTTGAGAAACATGACTTTAGCCAGCCATGGTAGGGCATGTCTTTGTCATCACAGCAGTTTGGAGATGGAGGCAGGAGCATCAGGCATTCAAGATCATCCCCAGCTGCATACTGAGCAACATGAGACCCCATCTCAAACCACTAAAACCAATTCAAACCAAATTACTTTGAAGTAAACAATTGAAAGCCCCAAATATAGAAATATATATTCAGAATTATGTGTAATAAATTTTCAAGGCCAGATCTCCCTCACTTTTGACATTGGATGATTCAGAATTCAGATCTTCCTTTTTTTATTCCTTCTTTTCTTTCATTTTTAAAAATTTATTTATTATTCTTTTCTTTCTTCTTTTTCTTTTTCCTTTTCTTTCTTTTTTTCTTTTTTTTTTTTTTTTTTTTGAGACAAGGTTTCTCTGTATCTTTGGTGCCTGTCCTGGAACTAGCTCTTGTAGACCAGGTGTCCTTGAACTCACAGAGAACCACCTGCCTCTGCCTCCCAGGTGCTGGGATTAAAGGCGCACACCACCACCACCTGGCTTCTTTCTTTTTTTATATATACAACCACAGTCACTGTCTTGGCGGCCTGACCCAATCTCCTAGTTTTAAAAACACAAAGACTCAAATTTATCACTTCATCCACCCACAAGCTGTTATCAAGGCCATGAAATGATTCCGTGCAGCGGAGCTAAGGAACTGACTCCCATTAGTCTACAGGCAGCATCTGAGTCAGCTGCTAAGTCTGTCTTCTACTTGGTAATTTCGCAGGCTGCAGACTCTCAGAACTGTGATTTGCCATCACTTCCCTCTGCTTTTCTCTCAGAAACATCCGTTTTAGAGAAACAAGTTTCATACTTCTACTTTTAAGTCTTCCAGTCACACCATATTTGAGGGCCTAACATTTAAGAAAGTACTAAAAATATTAAAATCATATCACTATATAAAGAAAAGCTATAAACTACTAAACAATTTAAGTCAAATGAGAATGAAAGGGAACTACTTAAAATACTTATACTAAAAATTTAATAAGAAATATGCTAAAAAACATCCAAAACAATATAAACTAAAACCAGAAATTAAAATGCTTGCTAAAATAAATACTTTGGGGGCTGGTGAGATGGCTCAGTGGTTAAGAGCACTGACTGCTCTTCCAGAGGACCCGGGTTCAATTCCCAGCACCCACATGGCAGCTCACAGCTGTCTGTAACTCCAGTTCCAGAGAATCTGACATCATTATACTAATGCATATGAAATAAAGTTAAAAAAAAATTTAAAATAAATAAATAAATAAATACTTTGGAGTTTTGTAGCAAAAAATGCATGGGACTCAGCTGGGCGGTGGTGCTGCTGCCTTTAGTCCCCACCCTCAGGAGGCCAGGGCTGTTACACAGCGAAACCCTGTCTGGAGCTCCCACCCCCACCAAATGCGTGAAAGTCATATTGAGGAATTTTTAAAAGGTGGATTTATTTATTACCAATATGCTTCTTACCTCTTAGCAGTAAGAGGTAACAAAAGGCCATGAGAAATGTTCCATTCACCATAGAACTATGCCAATAAATAGAATTAAAAAAATTTAAAAGGTACCTAGTTTATATGGAGAACAGTAGATGCAAAAATAGACCCTAGATCCTCTTATATAAGAAGTTTAGAAATAAGAGTGAATGTTAGCCCAGTGAAGGAAATGAATGGATTGTTTAAGAAATGCTTTTGGAACAGCTGACTAAAACAACATTAAATATAGTATTTATGAATAAGAAACTAATTTTTCTTTTCTTCTGGTAGTACTGGGAATTAAACCCAGGGTCTTACAAATCAATGCTAGACAAATGTTTTACCACTGGGCTACACGCTAAGACTTTTTTTCTCCCAGCCTTCACCCCTTTCGACATTTTGAGTCAGGGTCTTGCTAATCTGCTTATGATGGTCTCCAAAACCTCTCTCTGTAGCCCAGGCAGTAACATGAATTTGGGATCACATTGCCTCAGCCTCTCAAGGACACTTGTGCATCAGGTCTAGCTGAGCCTAAAATGTTTTAAAAAGCAACATTCTCCAACTTTAAGAGACCATACAAATAATTCAGGCACTTGGGTGTAATTTCTGAGTCAAGACTTGAAACCAAAACCCATTAAAAACATATGCATGTTTAACACATTAAAACATTTATGCATAATATTCAAGATTTTAATGTATCACAGATAAAAATAAATATGCCACGCAGAAAATAAAGAGAATAAAAGATCAAAGTTAAAACAATGCAATGTTGATGGTTAAAAAAAAAAAGTTCATTTTTCTACTATGTTAAAAAAACATAATAGAGACAAGGGGAGAGATTGCCCAGTGGTTAAGAACACTTGTTCTTGGAGAGAACAAACCCTTAGTGGTTTGTTCCCCACATCCATATGTTGGCTCCTAATCATGTGTAACTCTGATTGCATACATAATGAGGGAAAAACACTAACACATAAAAATATGTGTCTAAAACAAACTCATAATGGAACAAGAAAACAGACCACTCTGAAACAGTGAGCAAGAAATAGAAAGAAGCAATTCCCAGGAGTACTAAAGTAGCCAACAAAGAAAGCAGATGCTAGTAGCCAAGAAATTTTGAATTAAAATAATGGAAAATATTCTACATTCTTTAAACGCTGTAGAAGTTAATGAGCTCACACTGAGAAGGGGACACGGAAACTGACACACTTCTGGAAGTTGAGCTGTCCTTAGAATAAGTCATTTACTAAAAATGTCAAACATTATATTTAGCAGTATGGGTCCTGTTTGTTGCATGATTAGTTCAGTACTAACCAACAGATTAACAAATGGTTAGCACACAATACTTTGTGTGAGGTTTTTTATTAAAAATAAAAACTTATTTTTGGTTGAAAACAAAACAAAACCCAACCAAATCGTCCCTGAACTTGTTTTAGTACAGCCTGTGTTTCAATATTGAATAAATTCAATATTTAGCTTCAGCTTCCCATATGCTTTGAGATAAAAGGCCTGTGTCTTGAGTTTCTAAAGTTTTGTTGAAGGGAAGCAAGATGTCTAAATGTGCATATATCACTTTGAAGTAAATTGACCCTTAAAAGATGAAATCAATCATTATTGTTTACAACCAAATGTATTAAAAACAAAACAAAACCAAAAAAACCTAAATTCAGGGCCAGAAAGATGGCTCAGGTAAGTAAAAGGCACTTGCCACCAAGCCTGATCATGAGCTAATCCCCTGGACCCAAACTGAGAAAGAGGACCAATTTTAAGTTGCTCCCCAACTTCCAAATACAAGTGTACACCCACATCAATAATTCTTTAAAATGGGGTAGGGACTAACCATAGTACTTGGGAGGCAGGAGAATCAGTTCAAGAGCACCAGTGGGTAGTAAATTCTCCAAAAGGCTTAAGAGTGCTGCGTTGAATTCTGGCACTTGGGTGGAAGAAGCAGTGAGTTCCAGTACAGCCAAAACTATAGAGAAACCCTGCCTCAAAATAAATAGCTTAAGTATTTCTCCTTTCATAAGACACAGCCCATAGGGCTTACAAAAATTTCTGACCATGCCATGTCCTCAGCATACATCACACCACGCACTTTAGAGCGTTGCTGCGTCCCATGTTGAGGAGACAGGACCACGTTAGTTACTCTGTGGGGAAAAAAGTCCCAGCTGCCTAAGACAACCAGGTGAACAACGTTAACTCGGAAGTTCCTAACAAGTAACCTAGTTTGTACCAGATAAAGTGTAGAGTATCAAGCTCTTTTGAGTCATGTAGGTGGCTCTGAAAAGAGCCGTTGGGTTACTGAAGAAGCCTGCAACCGAACTGTTCACTTTTTCTTAGGTGCTGCCTTCTTGGGCTTAGCTGCGGTCTTCGGCTTCGTCACCTTTGCCTTAGCAGCCTTGGGTTTCACCGCCTTCGCCTTGGCAGGGCTCTTGGCTACCTTCTTGGCCTTCACCACCTTCGGCTTCTTTGGGCTCTTTGAAGGCTTCTTGGAGACGGCAGGCTTTTTGGGCTTCTTTGGGGTCTTTGCAGTTTTCTTGGCTGCGGCCCCGGCAGTCTTCTTGGGTTTCTTAGACGCCGCCGACGCCTTCGACTTCACGGACACCTTGGTGGTGCCAGTCTTGGCCTCCGCCTTCTTGTTAATCTTGAAGGAACCAGCAGCGCCGGTGCCCTTGGTCTGCACCAGGGTGCCCTTGTTCACCAGGCTCTTGAGACCCAGCTTGATGCGGCTGTTGTTCTTCTCCACATCGTAGCCGGCGGCCGCCAGCGCCTTCTTGAGCGCGGCCAGGGACACTCCGCTGCGCTCCTTGGAGGTGGAGACCGCCTGCACGATGAGCTCGGACACCGAAGGGCCTGCAGGCTTCTTCTTAGCTGCCGCAGTCTTAGCGGGCTTCTTAGTTTTCTTTGCAGCCGCAGGCTTCTCGGGGGCAGCGGCGGCTGCCTGAGCGACAGGAGGTGTCTCGGACATGATAGCTGCAGAGAGCAACGTTACTTCCAAAACGAAGAGAAATAGGAAGACTGAGCCACTGCTCGGCGTATTTATAGAGCAGGGCCGCGCTGTGATTGGTGCACGCTAACGCCCGCCCCTTGAACCCTGGAAGCCCCGCCTCCTCGGGCCCCGAAGCACCTGCAAGACCGCTGTGCTTTACTAGTCCTAAAGTTGCCCCCAAACCTCGCTAGATGGCTGCTTGAGGTGGGAATTCAAGCACAGTAGGGACACCTCCAGACGGTAGATGTTTATCAAATGTAGCTCAAATGGTGAGGGGTGTCTGCAAATTAGCCTATCAAAGCCCAAACTGTTGGATAGTTGAGATGTCAGATCCTTCCAAAACTCAGGGATTACTTCCATGGTAGCGTATCAGAAAATCAGGCTGCAGATCTTTATGAGTTTCTGTACGGTAAGAACTATGTGACGTCAGTTTTTATATTTTACTTGAGAAAGTGTTTTAGGACTTTAAGAAGCATCAACTTGCAATAGAGATTTTACATTTCCAGTCAACAGCACCAATAAGAGGTGCTTGGACTGTCCCCTACATATCTGAAAAAGCTCAAGAGCAAAGTCATGACATGACTTATCCCAGCACTTGCAAGTCGAAATAGCTTTGGGAAGGATTTATACAATTCCTCTTATATAAGCCATTAAATTATCTTAACCTACTATGACCAGTTCTACTACTGTTTAGTAAAAAATAATCGCATGCATGGAGTGAGTTCTGGCCAAGAGTTGGATTTAAATGCAAGAACTCAAAGCTTCTAAACAAACTCAGCTATATAATGGTAAAAGTGCGCAGAATAACCTGAGTCAGATCGTTCCACTCCGTTGTTTATAATGTAGCTTGTGACGAAATGGAGATGCCGCACGCAAATGAAGGATTCAAGATCTGCCTTTTTACTGGCTATTAAAGGAGACGTAGTAAACCAATCAAAAGGCAGACTCTGGCCGACCATCGCACAGCTCATAAGAATCTCTAATTCAACATTTCAACACATCAAATTTATTCTTATTCTTTCAGAG
>JAQHUG010000008.1:570024-599386 GCA_028555095.1 Dicrostonyx torquatus | reverse complement strand
AAAAAAAAAACCTGTCTCAGTTTGCCTACCATGTCTATATTTGAAATTATTGGTAGTGGTGAACATTTTAAGTAGGTGACATAGTTTCAGAAACTTAAAATTTAAAGCCTGATTCACACATACATAATTTAAGACAAAGAACTAGTAAATATAAACAAACAAAACACCATCATTGCTTCCGTATATAACTGGGTGAAAAGAATGCTCACATAACATGCATGAAGTCCTGAGTTTCAACCTCAGAATGATATGTACAGGAAGTAATAGTACATTCCTATAATCCCAGCTAATCCAAGCACTTGGAAGGTAGAAGCAAGAAGATCAAAAGTTGCATGTCAACCTCAGCTACATAGTGATTTCAATGTCCTAATTAAATTCAAAATTTTGCTGAAAGATGCTGAAGGTAGAATTGAGAATCCTACATCTTCCAGCCTGCAATTAAACCAGAATGGAGTATTTCTTGCCTCTTGGTTATGCATTTTGCCACACTGGATAATGAACATTCTCTGGGCTTTCTGACATCTGTTTCTTTTATCTTTTCTTTGGGGCTGGGGAGGGGGGGGGTCTTTGTAGCTCTATAGACCAGGCTGGCCTTGAACTCAGAGATCTGTCTGTCTCTGCCTCCTTAGTGCTAGGCTTCAAGGCATGCACCAACCACAGTACAACTTGACTCCTGTTTCTTTACAGACCTTCCATATTTTCCAAAATTTGTCATTGTTCTTTCATGTCATAAATGTAAAACATAGTTACATCTTTCTATGCAAAGTAAAAAAACCAAAAACAAAACCAAACTAACAGAAAATAAAGAGGAAAAGGGGGCTAGCAAAAGGACAGAAGACAATAGAAAAAATAATCCCTACTTTAGATCAGTCTCAAAATGGTAAGAAATAATAACAGGTCTCAAGTGGAACATCCTCAAGGTAAATTCTGTAATTGCATGCGGTGTTCAGGTCTTGTCTCTGGTGGGGGTGGGGCTGTGTATTCCGACAGAAAAATGTTTTTAAGACAAGGATTTTAACAACAGTACTTTGTGTGTAAATGTGTGTGTGTGTTCGAGACTGGATTTCTCTATGTAGCCCTAGCTGGCCTGGAGCTTGCTCTGTAGACCAAGGGTTGAGCCACCACTGCCTAGCATAATCAAGAACCTGGCTTTCATTTTCAAGAAATCAATAAGCCAATAAGAAAAGCAGGGATCAGGTCGAATATCATCCATTCAAAATACATGAATTATTTGCTTTGATAAACCTTATTTACTCATCTGTCACGAGATATTCTCAAAGTCAGTGGAAAAAACTTACTTTTCTATTCAGTAAGCCATTTGCCTCACCTGCCTTCATCCATTTTTCCTCCCTTCCCTAGTCCAAGGGTTCAGGACGCTGCTAAATCCTTTACCAGTTTCTATAGATTACTCAGGAAGTCTTGGGAGTCCCGTTGTCAACATGGTCGTTCTCAGCAAAGCTAAGTGGTTAGAGATATGCTTAACTCCTGAGAGTTGCAACCACCATCAATGCCCAACCCGAATGCAAAAAATGCAAGAACAAAGAAAAATTTCTAACTTAGAAAACTGTAGTTTTCCATTGGGAGGGCTCAATTGGCTGTATCACTTGAGTGCTAACATTACACTAGGAACCTAAACTCTTTAGCCCCTATAAACGCTCTCACAAAGCAAGCACTAGCTGTTTTTACAGTAAAGTCACTAGAGCAGAAACTGAAGAAATGGAAAGTACACGTGTAACACCTAAGGTAAACCCTGAATTACTTGGGGCCAATAACTCAACTTCTTTGCCTTAAAGGGAATTTTAGTGCAAAGGACACCAATTACAACTCTTGTTTTGATAGAGTGGGTGGCTCTGAAAAGAGCCTTTGGGTTAAGGGTGAGATGGGCGCGCTCACTTGGAGCTGGTGTACTTGGTGACGGCCTTGGTGCCCTCGGACACGGCGTGCTTGGCCAGCTCACCGGGCAGCAGCAGGCGCACGGCAGTCTGGATCTCCCGGGACGTGATGGTCGAGCGCTTGTTGTAATGCGCCAGGCGCGACGCCTCGCCCGCGATGCGCTCGAAGATGTCGTTGACGAACGAGTTCATGATGCCCATGGCCTTGGAAGAGATGCCGGTGTCGGGGTGGACCTGCTTCAGCACCTTGTACACGTACACCGAGTAGCTCTCCTTGCGGCTGCGCTTGCGCTTCTTGCCATCCTTTTTCTGAGCTTTTGTGATGGCTTTCTTGGACCCCTTCTTAGGCGCTGGAGCAGACTTGGAAGGTTCCGGCATCCTTTAAAGTTGAAAAGGCAAATATTAGTCGTAGACGAGAGAAAAAAAGAAGCTAGTCAGGATGGTTTTATTTATAGTCATGAAAGTCAAATGAAGCTGTAAAAGTACTCATTTCTGATTGGATAAGAGTAAAAATCCTTTTAAAAGGCCGGTTTCATGCAAATGAAGCATCCAAATTCTTATTTTTTATTGGACAGAAGAAAATGTTAACTTGACCAATAGGACTGCTCTCTTTTATTACCTGCTATGATCTATAAGAACATTTCCTTAAAAGAACATCTTTATTTTTTCATTGTTCACGTATCTTCTATAATGAATTGTTGAGATAAGCAGGGCTGCGGGGCCTCGTTTCACGGCCAAGTCCCATTCTTCCCCTGCTCACCTGGCCTGGATTTCCCCATGGGTCTCGCTCCTCCGCCAGGGCAACGACTCGGAAAGCTTGGGCGCCGGCCCCCCTGTGTACCTGACGGCCGAGATTCTGGAGGTGGCTGGCAACTCCGCGACAAGAAGACTCGCATCATCCCCCAGTGCAAAGTCCTGCCCTACATCCAAGCGTTGCTGTTGCCCAAGAGGATCCAGGACCACCATAAGGCCAAGGAAAATAGAACCAACACCAAAGAGGAGTTAGCACAAATATATGTAAAGTCTCATTTGAGGGCTATCCATTTTTCACAAAACAGTGTGATTAATGGGATAATTTGAGTGTCCTGTTTCTAATACATGATTGAAATTTGGAAATTGCTAAGACTATGCAGCTAACTCTCCACACTAAAGCCGTGGGATACTTGTTTCTTTTAAGAGCAATATAAATTTTGAGTACTGAATCGTTTTTCCTTAATCAACCCCTAATATTGTACCGTGACGAAACAATACCACAAAACGAAGGGAAAATGGAGCATAGTAAAGACGCTCAGGATTGTTGGATTTCAAAGAATACGCAAAACAGTATTTTTTTTAAAGTCCTAATGTAAAAAAAATTAAAAGTTAATATGAGAGTGTCCGAATAATTTGACCAGATACTTTTTACTTTCTTTTCTCCCCACCCCCACCTTTTTTTTTTTTTTTTTTTTGGTCGGGACAAGGTTTCTCTGGAACTTTGGAGCCAATCAGATACTCTAAACGCTGCCGGGCTCTCTTAATATGACTCAGCCAATGAAATTGTGGCGCGGGACTTTCGAAAGTTTCAAAGCCAATCAGAATGTTTTTAAGTATATTTAAGGGCAAGATTTCCCTTCCTCCACTACAGTTGTGTACTTTTCATTACAACTATGGCTCGTACAAAGCAGACCGCTCGCAAGTCCACCGGCGGCAAGGCCCCGCGCAAGCAGCTGGCCACCAAGGCCGCCCGCAAGAGCGCCCCGGCCACCGGCGGCGTGAAGAAGCCCCACCGCTACCGGCCCGGCACCGTGGCGCTGCGCGAGATCCGGCGCTACCAGAAGTCCACCGAGCTGCTGATCCGCAAGCTGCCGTTCCAGCGGCTGGTGCGCGAGATCGCGCAGGATTTCAAGACCGACCTGCGCTTCCAGAGCTCGGCGGTCATGGCTCTGCAGGAGGCCAGCGAGGCCTACCTGGTGGGTCTGTTTGAGGACACGAACCTGTGCGCCATCCACGCCAAGCGAGTTACCATCATGCCCAAGGACATCCAGCTGGCCCGCCGCATTCGTGGGGAGAGGGCTTAATGTAGTCAGTCTCTTTCTTAAAAAAAGGCTCTTTTAAGAGCCACCCAAAGTTTCATGTAATGGTGCTGTAGCCTTCTTGTTTTCAGACAATCACTATTAGTTTTATATCCAGTTATTTTACCCCTGTTTCTCAAGTGTTAGTAATTCAAAGGACATGCAGGCTTTCTTTTGTGTTAAAGCAATCCGCACAACACATCTTAGTCTTCCACAAATCTTCCCACTCTCAGGATAGAAGTGTCAAATCTAGGTAGCCTATGGGTATATTGGGAAGATTCTAATTTTGAAAAATGTGTAATTTAAAAACCGTTTTATTCACATACCATTCTGTTGTTTGGTTCCTGGTAAAAGTATTTTCTATACACACAAATGTGTATAAAAAAACCCAAGTCAAAATGACTACAATACATAATAAAATAAAGTTATATTCATAACGTAAAAACCAAAAGACAACACTTCGTACAGACCTAGGATCCAAATCCCCCGCCTTACAATGTAGAGGTCACATGCTCGGTTTTTATTAACTTCCTGGTAAACTTGTCTCAGCTTTGGCTCTTTCATGGCTCCCCACCTGCATCCCATACTTTGTTTACATTTCATGTTTGCAGAGGTCATCTTTGAGACTCTGGCCCTGGAGCAGGGCTGCTTTCTGGAATGCTTTAAATGGTGTTGCCATTCTCCGAGAAGGTGGGGAGAAAGCATGTGGTGATCAATAAAAATGATAATTACGAGCAATCTGAACACTCTTGACCTCAAGTGAAATCCCTGGTATAACTTTAGAACACTATAGATTCATCCAGTATTAAATCAAACACTAAGAGGAGTCCTTAGCCTCATCAGGAGTTTGAAGCAAGGAATTTGAGGCCTGGGTGTCACGGGTGAATTATGGGTTAACATGGGCAATAACGCGACATCTTCTCTCAAAAGAAACAAATATAGAGGTAGTTAGCTTGAAATGTTGCTTATAATTATTACTAGCTATCAAATCATTTTCTCCCACTTCAGACTAAGGGATTTTAATAAGTTAACTACTGGCAAATGTTACCAGCCAGTCTCACAACAAACAAATACAATTAATATCTTCTGGATTGTACCAAAATGGATGTTCAAACACAATTTCTTCATCTTCTTCAAAGGTGATTTTATTTTAGATATAAGGCTGCCTCCAGATAGACAAGAGAAGTTGTGATAGATTGGCCTTGATTAGATTCTGAACTTGGTCAGAACTGGTGTGAAGAAACATAGATGAGCCAGTAAGATGCTAAATATTAATGATGCTCTCTAAAATTCAGAACCACAGCAGAAACAGTTTCCTTGGTAACAGCTAGATACTATTTCAGAGCATAGGTTTTTATTTTCCCTCCTATACTATTTACTATGAGAACTGTATAGCAGAGCAGCATCTGAAATTTATCTAGTCTAGTTCAAATTGTGCGTTAAGCGTAAAGTGTATTCCAGATTACAAAGACCTCATATGAAAAATAAGTTGACAAAATATTTTAAATTATTTATCTACATATTTGTTTATCCTAGATTGACAGCATTAAAATAGGCTTCAGTTGTTTCGTTTAGCTTTAATGCAAGATTAGAATTTTTTAATTAAATATGTTTCATATAGCTTTGTGGAAATTATTACTATATAGAAGATAATGATACTGACTCATAGATCAGAAGCTAAATAATTGAATCCTTAGTGTTGCCAAACCTCCATTCTTAATCTCTAAAATGGGAGTAATAACACCCACCTAAATGAGCTCTGCCAAGTTTGTGTTGCGAAATAAGTGTGTAATAAACACCTACTGTGTTTAACTTACTACAAACGAGTGCTCAGGTAATGCTAGCTCTCAGTAAGTGTTGCTGCCACCAGCCCCTGATTCTGGATTTCTTCCAAATGCTCTAATGGTGTAACCCTGCATGCATGGCTTCTCTTCCTCGCAAGCTGGGATTTCAAACGCAAAGCTATTGTCCACAGTTCCTTCCAGTTTATGTAGCTCAATTACCTGTTAGCTATAGGCCTAGGAAAACTAATAGTATATCTAATTGTTGGAAATTATAAAATTAGTAAGAATAGATATAAGTTTGGAAAGAAAAGAGAATGTTGGCATGAGGATTATATTGAAATGAAAATCAGCAGACGCAGGAAAAATCAGTTTTCCTATCTAAACTCAGAATGAATTTGCCTGGTGAAGGACTCTCTACTTGGAAACGGAGAGCAATATCTACAACTCTGGTATCAAAATGGAGAGGAAAGTATACAAGAAAAAAAAACCTACAAAATACGTTTATACATTACCTATATTCAGATCAGTTTTAAAAATTCAAAGAAGCATTGAATAAAAATTATAAAAGCAATTACTTTTTCTTCAGATGATTCTTCACATATAACTCCTGGAGCATAGAAATCAAATGAATGTGTAGATTTGAGAATATTTGAAGATGCACTATAGTTGATAGATTGAATAGTATCACTACTTTGAGCTTTATTGTTACATGATTATTATTTACTGATGATGGAACTCAAGCTCTCACTACAGACATATCCTCAGTCTGACTTTAAATGCTATTTGTGGTTTTATTTGAAGTAACATTTTTGTTGGTTGGGTGTTTAGTTATTTTGATTTTTGTTGTGGTTATTTGTAGGTGAGTTTCTTGATTTGGTTTGCTTTGGTTTTGACAGACTCTCTCCACGTAGCCCTGACCTACCTGGAATTTACTAAGGGCAGCAGGCTGACCTTGAACTCAATGAGATCCACGTATTTCTGCCTTGCAAGTGCTGAAATTAAAGGTGTGGCCACCACACCCAGCAGTTTTTCTGTTGTCTTTCAGACAAGATTTTGCTAAGTAGTTCAGTCTGAGGACCACTCCAGATCCTCCTACTTCAGCTCTGCAAGTGCTGACTTTACAGATGAGCCACCACGCCCTGGGCTACTTTTAGCATCCACAATTGCAACAACTTGATTTGATTCAGGTCAGTGAGGCATTTACAGAGACAGGAGTTCACAGGGTTCAGGAGGGACCGGGAAAACTCAGACTTGGGGACAAGAAGATATAGCCCTGCACATCTTTTATCTAGTCTTCCCTGTAATTTTGCTCTATTTTACCCTTTTGCTCAACACATTTGGTTTCTCCTTTCTGATGGCTCAGAAGAAAAACCGCACTCACCAGACATTGGGTTGCCTCTGCTCCTGTAATTCAATCTCATCTTTTAGCTTTTTTATTGATTTATTTTTGATTCAAGGACTCAACTATGTATCCCTGCCAGGCCTAGTACTTACTGACAGGCTTATCTGAACTCACAGAGATCCTGATGCCTCAGTCTCCAGGTGGCTGGGTTTGGTCTTGCCATCACATCCAGCTCAATTCCATTTTGAATAGAAAATTTCTGATTATCTCAACTGGGTCCAATGACATCAGGAACATTCAGACATCCAGTCTTTATAAAAAATAGACTTATCACAAAGATGCAGTACAAAAACCCAAAGTGTAGTATATTGCCTATTTTATATTCATTTTACATTAAATGACAATATTCTGGATGTAGTGGATTTAAGATGGATTTTACTTGTGGTTTTTTTTCCTTATGAATAGTCCTTTTAGATTTTTCAAGTTTCATATGTGTTACATCTGAGACCTGTCGTAAAACTATTAATTCATTTGCTTCAATAACTTAGTAGTTTTAATGTCCACTTCCTGGGATGTCCCGTAAGGAATCAAATCTCATAAAGTGCTTTTGCCAACAGCAATAAAATGTCTATAGGATTAAAAGAAGACTATCAAGACATATCTGGAGAAAATTTAAAGACTTCTAGGGAGATAAATACCTAAATAGAAAGAAAAAACAAGGTTTTGTTGTTGTTAGATAAGAAACTGCTAGCTCCACATTTTCTTTTAACACACTCTTAATCAAAATGCCAAGAAGCTTTTTTCTGAGTGATGGGATACTAGAGAATATCTCAAAAAACATATTAAACACCAAAAAAAAAAAAAAGAAAAGAAAAAGAAAGAAAGAGGGAAAAAAAAGGAAGGACAGAAGGGAGGGACAAAGGAAAAGCAAAAGAAAATAACTGGGCATGGTGTCAGAGACTTTAATCCCAACTACAGGAGGGCTACAGACAGGATGAGGCCTATTTCACAAAATAGAAACAAGGGGACACATTTCAGTGGTAGGACACCTGATAGCATTTTCAGTTTCCTGGACAACTAAATAACTATTTGGTGGGGGGCGGGGGACGACTGTGGGAAGGAATTAATTCTCATCCCCTATTGAAGTCATTAATATATCAGTTTAGCAAACAATACTTGAATCCTTGCTATGTTAAGTACCCTCCACTTTGGATCAAGGCGATAATTCTACCTTAGAGACTACCAGACGGACTAAAACAGAAACATTACATTTAGTCTAGCCAAGGAATTTAGCCTATGGCAAACGTGAAACAAAAGCTGGGAAGAATTGAGAGTTCACACACTCCTGAGGGCGTGGGGTAGGGAGGAAGTCTGTTTACTATGCCTTGCACTAAAAAAGCTGTTCATTTAAACTGAGGACTCAAAAACTCTGGGAGAAAACTAGATTTTCCTTTCTTCGTCTCCTGGCTTTCCCAGGTAATAAACTTGGACACTGAAATAAACACAGAATCCACTGTTGTGGAAATGCCTGTTGTAGGTCTCTAAAATGCAGGCTACCCATTTTTATAGCAAACACCAGCAGTGATCCAAACTTCAACAAAAATCTGTTCGAAAAGGCTGCAGGCATGAAAGATCCCCAATAATGAAAATTAAGGCTTTTATTGGACGCATTCCAATACATCGTCAACAGATAGTCAGAAATTTATTCTATACTTAAATATTTTGGACTGCCCAAAGCATAGCAAGAAACCTCAGTATGTAATGCGAAGTACTTCAGGAGGCCGAGGTAACGCCAGTTCGAGAACAATCTAAAAATGAGACCGTGTCAAAAAAAAAGGCAAAACAAGTCAAACAATCCGCAAGTTATTGCCTTTTTAGAAAAAAATTTAAAAATGGCTGACCACGGTTGTGACGCAGTTCGACCCACCGTTCCCTTGCTGTAGCAACCAAACCGAAAGTACGAGAAAGCTCAGTCCCAGGTCAGGCATAACTGGGCGGGCGGGTCCTTTCCGCAGCTATCGCCTAGATGTCTTTATATTAAGTAAATCAGTTCGTCGGCACCAGCAAACACTCCCAGGAGACGCTGAGCACATAAACCGCCCTGGGAAAAAATCCGGGATGCATTTCTCCACGCAAGAAGCGAAAGCTAGAGAACGCAACGACTGGCGCCCAATCAAATTAAGGACTAAAGTCCTGAGCGGGAGTGAACCAACCCGCAAGCAGGGCGGAACTTTCAAATTGCCTAGAGACCAACGCTGGCTTGCGCCAAGGGGTGCTCTCTGCTTTTGACAGCCAAGGAGAGTGCACCAGCACGTCTTGGCCACCCAGCCAGACAGCCCAAGCACCCATCACCCTAGGTGTGACAGGGAACCCCACCCCGTGGAGGGCTGACTGGATTGCATCCCACGCAACCTACTTCTGCGGAAAGAAGGAAGTAGTTATTACACAAATGTCACAGCTCTTTAAGTGGGAGTGGTGGCTCTGAAAAGAGCCTTTTTTGGGTTTAGGAGGAAGACAGCCTACTTCTTCTTGGCTGCAACCTTCTTGGGCTTAGCAACCTTGGGCTTGGCAGCCTTCGGTTTCACAGCCTTAGAAGCACTCTTGACCTTCTTGGGCTTGGCAACCTTAGCCTTCTTTGGACTCTTGGCAACTTTCTTGGTCACGGCAGCAGCCGCGGGCTTCTTCGCCTTCTTCGGGGTCTTCTTGGCGGCTTTCTTGGGTGTGGCAGTACCAGTCGCCTTTTTGGGCTTCTTGGCTGCGCCCGCGGGCTTCTTAGCCTTGGCCGCGCCCGCCTTCTTGGCTTTGGGCTTGGCCTCCCCGGAAGCCGCCTTCTTGTTGAGCTTGAAGGAGCCGGAGGCGCCGGTGCCCTTGGTCTGCACCAGGGTGCCCTTGTTCACCAGGCTCTTGAGACCCAGCTTGATGCGGCTGTTGTTCTTCTCCACATCGTAGCCGGCAGCCGCCAGCGCCTTCTTGAGGGCGGCCAGGGACACGCCGCTGCGCTCCTTGGAGGCGGCCACGGCCTTGGTGATGAGCTCGGACACTGGGGGTCCGGACGCCTTGCGACGAGCCCCTGCGGGTTTCTTGGCAGCCTTCTTCTTGGCAGGCGCCTTCTCCGCAGGGGGAGCGGCAGCGGGGGCGGCAGGAGCAGTCTCCGACATGATGAGAACCCGAAACTCAGGAACAAGTGGCAATATGCCGATGGAGTAACAAGGGCCCGGCCGCCGTATATATAGAGAGCGCAGGCGCGCGCTGATTGGTGCTCCAGCGGCCTGCCTGGCTGGCAAGCTCAGAGCAGCCGCGCTGCGCCCAACTTGTGTTTGTTACACTTCACAAAAAAGAGAAAATATTAAAATGTCTTGCACCAAATCTCTCGATTTTGGTCGGTAACGGATCCGAGAAGTCTCAGGCTTCGGAATATCTGTTTATTTTTTCCTCATCACCAAAGACAACGCATCTAGGAGTCCCTAACTCCCCCAACTCCAAAGGAAGTCCCAGGCAAACAGAGACCACTTTCTGTTTTTCTTCTAAATTACCTGGTCGCTCCTTTGCCCCTGAAAGTTCTTTTTCTCTGGGATTATAGGACACATGCTTCCCTTAA
This sequence comes from Dicrostonyx torquatus, assembly GCA_028555095.1. Classification (NCBI taxonomy): domain Eukaryota; kingdom Metazoa; phylum Chordata; class Mammalia; order Rodentia; family Cricetidae; genus Dicrostonyx; species Dicrostonyx torquatus. The sequence continues at coordinate 588,719 of JAQHUG010000008.1, read as the reverse complement.
TTTAGGGACAAAAACGAAACGATTTCTGCCTAAATTTTCACGATTATTCTGTTTCTTCGCAAGGGAAGTAACACAAGTCCTTGGTGACTTCTGAGTATGGACCCACCATAACCGCGGACTACGACTGGGATTTCCAGTCTAAAGCAGTTTGGGCAGGTTGAGAGGGGGGTTCATAGGCCTCGGGGGTGTACCATGTGGTGGGGGGTCTAAAGATTTAAATATCTGATTTAAAGACACTGTCAAATCCTTTTCACTGATGGGGGCGGGGCACCCTTTTCCCTTCTCCAAAGGGGAAACATTGGGCTGTATTTTAAAGCTCTTGGTTCCCCTTTAGTTTTGCAAGGTAGGGGGTCTAACCATGAAGAATAGAGATAATAAAAAGGTAAAGGACCCCCATAAGCCTGCATGCGCACCCCCTCCCCCAAAAAGTGTCAATTAGAGACTTTGAAAGATCTGTTTTTAAAGCAACGAGCAAATACTTGCTTATTTTTGCTGCAGCACAGAATTTCAGAGCATAAAAATTCTAGTTTAGAAAAAGTTTGTCTTGTTACAGAAGGGCCTTCTGTATTTGGAGATCGTAAGGTACAGATGGAAATAAAGCCACTGGCTGTAAGGGATACATTTGACTTTAACCAATCTGAAGATTTGAAATTGAAAAATGTAGTGAATTTTCAACAGAAAGATAAGATGCAAGATAAATACAAGTTGTCATGCCATCTGTAGAGGAAAGCTCTATGTCACCTCGTCTCAGCTCCTCTAAATAGGGCAATCTGTATCCTAATCAAATTTGCTTTGTTAGGTTAAAATCTTCAGTTTCATATTTCACCCTTAGTGAAGTGAATTAATTACAATGTTGTTGGTTGTTTTTTGTTTGTTTGTTTGTTTGTTTGCTAGAGAAAATGCAAGTCAAACTCTGTACTTGTATAATTAATCCAATTCTATATTTAGGAGCAAAGGAAGTTCCCCTAAGTCAGAAATCTCTATTAAGGTATATGTCTACAAGAAAATATTGTAGTGAGCTTGTTAGCATTAGAGTGTGGTAAAGTCGCAAGGCTATACAAATTGCATTCAGGGATGTTTGCAAAACAAAGCGTGTTTTCTAAGCCTGAGAATGATCCTGTGGGCTCACTTAATAACATTTGCTTAGCATTTAGAAACAGCATCTACTAGGCTTGTGTCCTCTGGGAATTAACAGCCTAATGAGATTAGGGATGGATGAACTGCCAGCAGTAGAACCACTTTAGAGCTGACATCATATATGGACTTTGGCACGAGACTTGTAAGATTTTCTTCAAAGTATGCAAACTACTGAAGCACCTTCAACATACTAATGTGGTTTAATAACAGAAATAAGAACATGTCACTTGCTCTGATTGTGTGGGGGATGAGGGGATAAATGAATGAATGCCTTAATTCATCTGATAAGGGTTCATCTCCCCTGGGAAAATAGCTGTGTGCAATCTAGCTCCCTAGCTCTCGCTTGCCTTCCCTTCACTGTAAATTAGCACTTATTTTTAAATCTGAATCTGTGATTCATTTACTTATTATGACCCTTCAAGCTGAGTCAATCAAATCATAGCTCTTTAAATGCAATTCATTAATAAGTTTTGCCCGGTGTTAAAGCAAACTAATTTTTGCAATAGAAAAGATACCTCTGAAGGTTATGTTTGGATTGGGCAATACTAAATGGTATCTCTGAGTTCTCAGTCTTCTTGTGGCACTCTTCCCTTCCGTGAGTAAATACACACTTTATCTTCTATAGTCTTATTTGAACTAACTTTGTCATCCAGCGTGCTTACTCACTGACGAGTTCAATCGTCCTTCAACAGATATATGAGCTTACTACATGTATTTATATGTGAGTCACATTTTTAACTTTTCGAAAATTATATGCTGGTACTTGATTAGTCAGCCTCTCCTAAGGTCATCCGATCAGAATCTTCAGAAGTCACCCTCTACAGTGGAAAATATAAGATATGGAACATCAACTTTAAAGCAACCTGAGACTTAATAAGTGTCCCATGGAGTCTTAGATTTTGAAATAAGTTGAATAGCTTGTGGGCAAGAAAACTTTTATAAATATGAGCTCCAGGCAAAAGTTCAGATTAAGGATATGCCCTTCCCATGAATTGAGGTCACTGATGAAACATTGCGGTGATTGTCATGGAATCCTGTATATTTGTATGAAGATTACAAGTAGCTAAGCTTTTGTCATGCCATACTGTTGAAGCTGTGTTCCCATGCTGGGAAGAATTAAATATATAGATAATGTACAGTCTAATCTGCAAGGAGCTGGAGACAGAAAAAGCTCAGCAGCAAGATACACTCATAGGAGGGTGAGAGTAGCTAGGACAAGTATAAGGAATGGGAGCACATGGCAGAGCGGGCTTGGAGCAGCTTTTAGAGGTAACTAGTTAACCACTATTAGTTAACCAACGTATATCCCCCAGCAGATACTAGTATAGATCCCAACTTTGAGTGATTGGAACCTGCTTTTTCCTAACGCATCAAGAGATGATGCTAAAAACCACAGGCATCTTATTAGCAATGCATGCTTCAGAATGATAAATGCCAACTGGTGCACTGTGAGACAATTTTGACAGCATAAGAAGAAATGCGTAAGTGTTGTCAGGAGATTCAGAGCCTTGTAGTGTGTTTTCTCACCTCAGTCTCATGGCTTCTGCGATTAACATTAGCAGTGTTTCTGTTATTTTTCTCAATTTCTCCATGCAGTTGTCTAACAGCTACAAGAACAAACATTAGCTCCAATATTTTCTTGAACTACCTGAGCATCTGAAAGGCCAAGACCTAAATTACTGAACTTTTATTCCCTGGTACACCATCAAATGCAAAACCGAAATACACAATAGTAGTAAAGCAAACAGGAAGAACTTAATCTAAGTCAAGAATTGCAAAAAGAGAGACACGTTGCTAAACTTTTCCCTAACACTTTGAAATTGTTGGCAGATCCCAGGGATCAACCTTCTCCTCCTCTGCCTCTTCCTCCATCTCCTCCCTCTTCCAAATTTTTTCAAATGCCTTTAAAACAGTTTCAAAACCTCAAGTTCACCTTCCAAAGAAACAGATTTGTCAGTCATGACAATATACATTTTTTATACTTCTTCTGCCTAAGTTTATATAAGAGGCCGACATAAATTTGAAAATCACCATGATCAGAGCCAATGCATTTTCACACAGTGGTTGTTTTAATAGGAAATATGATGTACAGATTGTGCTAAATATACAAAGACATTATTTTGTTATCCTGCACTGCCAACATACTGTGAAAACTGCACTGGACACTGAGTGCTCATTTACATAGAACACCTGCCCTGAAGATAAACAAAGATTGAGCAAGGAGAGCATCTCCTCTCCAGGACAGGCACCTGTAGGACGTGCACAGACAAGCATTTCAGAGCAAGAACTCCCGATAGAAAAGTGAAGGTCCAAAAAAAAAAAAAGAGTACTTAAGTAGTTAATGATTCAGCTGTAAAACTGTAACATAGAACTGCTTATGCCCAGTAAGGGGGCTGTCAGCCCAGAGCTGATGTTAGGGAGGCAGGAGGGTCAGGAGTTCAAGACCAGCCTACACTATGTGATACCTGTCTCAAAATGGAAACAAACAAGGAGAATAGCTTAACCTAGTGATCCTCAAGTTCTTAAATTTCAAGCCCTTTTCTACTCCAATAATTTAGCAAGTCCTCTGAAAAGAGAAAGAGAGAGAGAGAGAGAGAGAGAGAGAGAGAGAGAGAATATTGTATACATAATAAATAAATAAATATTTAAAAAAAAAGAAAACAGTGAGGCTTAGGTAATGAGTGTTCCCCTTCTAGCTTTGGAGTAGGCTCTCTCAGACACTCCACATTTAACAAGTTATTCCAGCTAGACCCAAAAGATATAAGAACCCTCTGTCCTGGGCATGATTCTGAGAAAGGGAGTCCTCTACTGAATCTGGAGAAATGAATGAGAGTAGATCAAGTCCAACAAGCTGTTTCATTCTTTCCGATTACTGGTTCTCTTCTTAGAAGCATTCCAAAGGTCCCAGAACCCAAGTGTTATCCTTCTAAGAAGAGATGGTACAAGGTCATCAAACATGGGAAGGAATGAGGTGTGTATGCCTGTGTGTACTTGCACATGTGTAAACAAATGTGGGTATGCATTGGAGGGACCAGTAGATGAGTAAATAATGCAAAGCTACCACTCTCCACTTAAGAGTCTGCCCCCACAGTTACCCTGCTCCATGTCCACTCTACAAGCTTGTGAAGACCCTCACACAATCCCTCTGTCCCTATTCCTCCATTCTAGGCAGATCATACTTTTGACGACAGGGTATGCCTGTTAATTCAGAAGAAGAAACATGATGTTTCATCACTCTGCATATATTCCTAAATTCATTTCAGTCTCCCGATATTAGACAGAACTTCTGATGTGATTAAATTCTTATTAAGTTAACTGATCTAAGATTTGTAGCAGTCCATTCATGAAATATACTTTTCATGGTTAATAGTAGCAGCTGTATTTTCTTTATGATTTCACTAAACAAATCAACATTGTAAATTAGTCAAAAGCCTATCTATGTTGGATCATAGCAGGATTATCTGAATTCAATCCAGCTTTGCGTATTCTGGATGTTTAAGCTTAGATGAGTTAGCCTACCTTTGCTTCAGTTTTATCATCTGAAAAAAGGCAATAGTAATGCCATATGTTTTATAGGTTGTTATGGGATTTATGAATCAATGCACATAGCTCTGGTATATTTATAATGTTTGACATATCTCAAATGTGCATACAGAGAAATATAAACAATTATTTTAAAATTATTGTACATAAAAATCTGTGTACAAACTAGTCCCCAACCCTGTCAGAGTTGACATGAGTGCCATTAAGGCTCACAAACAGCCAACAGAACACCATTCAGAACAGACATTTCCAGCACCATGGTTATCCCAACTAACAATATCCTACATAGTGCTACCATTACAATCCCAGCCTTAGCACTTCAAGAAAAGAAGACTGAGAACTCAGACTTCTCTAAGACAGTGCAGCAGTTTTAGCATTTGTTATGCCTCCAGCACCACATATACATTCAAATAGGTATTAACTTTTCAACTGAAGCCAGGATTGGTGACACACCCCCTTAATGCCAGCACTCAGGAGGCAAAAGCAGGCAGATATCTGTGAGTTCCAGGCCAACCTGGTCTACAATGTGGGTCCAGGCTAGGCAAGACTACACACTGAGATGTTTCTCAAAAGATAGATAGATAGATAAATAGATAGATAGATAGATAGATAGATAGATAGATAGATAGATAGAGCAAGTCAGGTGTGGTGGCTCATGGCTGTAGTCCCAGGACTCTGAAATATAAGGCAACAGGATTCCTAAAAGTTGGAAGCAGCTTGGACTACATAATGAAATAGATCCTTTCTCAAAGAGGGAAAAAGTCAATTGAACCAAACTTGAACCAGATAATACTTTTAATTCCTATATATAAATTACAAATAAAACAAAACACATCCCTACCAACTAACTACTTATTAATATATTTAGTTTTAGAAAGACAGTCCCCCACCCCGCAAATACATATTAAGCAAGGAGTTTGTAGCTTGGAATCATTTACATGTCATACTGTTTGCTTTAGTAGACACTAGATGGCAGTCCTAAACAAGAATTCTGCCTTTAGACGCTATTTAAATTTCTCTTGGCCTAGATAACTAATAATCTTCAGCTATGTCCATATTTTTCCAGCTCGTTCAGAAGTTATTAACATCATTTAGCAGATAAGCATTCTGAATACCTGGAAGTCCACGAGATACAGCCTCTCCACAGGCAGGAAACATGGGAAGAAGAAATTAAGTGAACTGGACTCTTTTCTAAGTGGTCTGGAAAAACCGTGTTGGCTCATTCACCCTACAGTAAGTTCATTATCAACTACAATAAGCCTATCACCTGAGAGTCCGGCTTAGGGAATAGCAAAGTAAGGGGCAGTCTGTTCTCATGTAGGAGCTGGACAATGGAGATCTCCAAAACGATGAATAGAACTGGCTGTGAGAAAGAGCTCACAGTGAGAATGAAAAGCAATGGTTTACTTTATATAGTGGGAGAGTTTAATAACAGAGCCTTAATTTAAGTTATCAAATGAGTTCCTCATATTTTTAAAGGAAAATGACCACAGCAAAGAAGCTGATGGGACACTGCTATGTTTATACTGGGCAGGGGAGAAACAGAAAGATGGAAAGTTAAAGGGATACAAGGCAAAGGAGTCCCTCGCCTGCTGTCTGGTTGAAGTCTGATAGCTAAAAGCCAATAATTGAAGCTCAGTTAGCAGTATTTGCTATTAAGGTGGCCTAGGTAGAGACAATATTCCCTTTATATAGAGATGTTTCAAATAAGTGATAAGACCTGAACACCTATGACCTTCCAATAGGCCTTGATCCTTTCCCATATATGAACCTACAACTTCCTGAGAAGCCAACAAACAGTAACAAACAAGATTATAAACTTCATTTACAGTAAAAAAAATAAATAAATAAACAAAAAAAACCACTTATGTAATCTTTGTGCCCTATGGTTTTACCTTATCAACTGTAATCCCACCCAATGTACTGCCCTACGTACAAAATCAGGAGCTGCCTTGTGACCCCACAGAAGTCCCTGAGAAACCAGCCCACCTTCAGAAGCCACCGAACTCATATATGCGACTACTGTAAAGCCATTTAAGTACTACTCGATTGAGAATCCCATATAGACATTTGGTATATGCTATCCTCCTGCACATCTCTGTCTACTAACTAAATTTAAATCTGTGTTGAAATTTCTTTTAGTTAGACTCTAACTCTGCTCACTGTGGCTTCTGAAATTCTTCCTTGCAGTGCTGCTTTATATCCCGGCTCCATGTCAGTAGTGTCTCTAAGAACTCAGAACTATGCTTTGGAACTGACCCCCTGCTGGTGACCATAACACAAGAAATGGCTCTTGTCTTATAAGGATGAAATTATGAAATCCATAATTAAGGCCTATTGATAATCATGATAATAAATGTATTGATCATGGTATGTCGACAAGGAGATACAAAGGGCTTGTAACTGTAGAGTGTGCTCAAGATCAGCCCAGCACCTGATTGCAACACATATTCCCTGAGCCAAACTCCCAACAAATCCAAGGTCATTATCTGAAAGTCCTACTGAACAGATGCCTCACCACTCTTTTGTCGTTTCTGAAAGAACAGCTAAATTAATTTAATTAAAACATTAGCGGAGAGGAAAGAAAAAAACAAAACTAAACAAGCATGCAAGTCAAGCACAATGGTACATGCCTGTAAATCTCAGCACTCTGGAACCTGAGGCAGGCGGAAAGCTAGGACTACATAGCAAAAACAAATGAATAAGAACTAATTTTAAAAGATATGCAAAACGCAGCTCAAACTGCTAACTAGTGATTTTAAATGGTTTTAGACAGAGTCAAACAAGAACAGGTCTGGTTGTTGGACCCTGCAGCTGCCCAAGGGGAAGGAACTGCTGAAGAGGAACAGCATAGAACACGCCCCCCAGCTCTGCTCAGTTCCTCACAGGAGGCTCTTGACTTTGCAGGCCTTTGTACTGGTAGACCCTCCATGGGATTCCAGGTTAAATCCTCAGCTCAGGAGAGGCTGTAGGTCTCACCCCTGGCTAATCATTTACTTGGACACGATTACTTAGCAGATTTAAAAGCCCTTCCCCTTACAGAGTTTTCTGTAACAAGACTGATTTCCCACAACTGACATGACAGGGAGACAAGCTGAGGCTGAAGCCAGGGCTCCACTTGGTGACGTCTGTTCCCAGGACTTTCCATATAAGAATGCTTTTTAAGGGTGGGTTGTCGTTTGTTTGCTTACTTGTTTATTTGTTTCTAAGACTGCGTCTATGAGGAAAAAAACTAAACAATGGCTCACCATCAATTCTATTTTTGTTTTTTGTTTTTTTTGTTTTTTTTTTTTTGACATAGTCAATCTATAGCCAAAGCTGGCCTAGAACTCTTAGTGCGGGATGGCTTCAGACTTCACACTCATCAGAATCCTACTTCAGCTTCCCATACATTGGGATTTCAGATGTGAGCCACCACACCTAGTTCAAGTTTCTTAACAGGAACAAGTTAACAAATAGGGAAGAACCTCACTCCAGTGGAAAAAAACCATTTCGCTTTTTCAAACAGCTGTTATGATAGACAGATAACTTCTTGCATAGCACCTGTGGTTTCAGTACAAGACTGGTAATGTTTTACGTCTGTTAGTATAGACACCAAAAGAGGAGATGGCTGTGTGGTGGGAAAGTCATCTCAACTGAGTCTTAAAGGGACCTGTAGAATTAAGCCTGGAACACATGCACTGTCTGAGGCTAAATATGCTTATTGCTTTTTGTGATTTATCTTATTGAGATAATCACAGCCTAAGCCATTTATAAGAGAATACCAGACTATATCTTGATAGAGAGCGACAGCCTCAGATAAAAATGCCATCAACCAGGCCTGGTGGCACAGGCCTGCCATCACTGTTACTCAATACACTCAGGCAGGAGAGCTGAAACTTTAAGGCTGGCCTGGGCTACAGAACAAGTCTAAAGGCAGCCTGGGCAACAGAGCAAGACCCTTGTCAAAATAAAAACTAAGAAATAGGCTGGGGCAGAGATCCATAGCCAAGCACCAGGCCAAGCTCTAGGAAGATGGAACCAGTACTGGTGACTCAACTCTACCAATAATGATGCCAGCACTAGATTGGGACTGCTGAGACATCCCTGAGAATTGAACAACTACAAGATTCTAGGTCTATCTGCTGTGAGATAGCCATTGTTAGACCATTGGACTACATGGTAATAAAAACCCTTTTAATATAGGAGGGAGAAAGAAAGAAGAATTGGGCTGGGGAAACAGTTCAGATGTGATTGCTTGCCTAGCATGTTCATGGCCACTGGGTTTAATCTCTAGTTCTAGAAGAAGAAAAAAGATAAACACTGTAATTGATAGGCACAATGGTAGTATATCAAGGTCTGTAGTCACAACAAGCCAGAATTATCCTGAACTGGGTGCCAGGAACCATGCTGGGAACTTCGAATATCATCTTGAGAGACTAGGAGTTAAACAGATTCCCTGGTAGGCAGACAGATAAGGAGAGGGGTCATGGCCAAGTAATAAAGGTGGTGAATTTCCAAGATAAACAGCTTCTTCCTCAACCTCCTGACTTAAAACAATGACCTGGCAGTCTTTTCTCTCTCTCCAGTAGACCCTCGCTGATAGATTGGCTCAAGAAATTTGAAGCCTGATCAGGACATGTTACACAAGAGTTATGTGCCAGTTGACCATACTGTCTTCCTTCAAACCACTCTTCAGGAACTTAAAAGAAAAACAAACAAACAAACAAAAAACCCAGGTTTTGAGAGGAGACTGAAGTTTTTGGCTGCTTTGTAGAGGGTCTTTTTCTCCGTGTCTCCTGCATGTGTGTGCCTCTCTTCGCCCTCAGGAATGCCTTTCTTAAACTGCTGGTTCTGTGTGCTGTTGTCTGCCATGTTTGAGATGTAACAGTGGAGTTTTTTTTTTTTCTGCTTTTTAATTCTATACCTGGAAGAGATCACAAACCCGATCAAGATCCCGATACTGTATCAGCTTTCCCATTTTACTTTTAAATAGCCTATGAAACAACTTGTTTAGTTCTGCTTTACAAATGAGCAAAGACAGCTTCATAATTCTTAATCAGTTTACAATACAATGGACTGCTTGTGCACTGGCTATCCTTTAGAGATCTCAGAAAGTTGGGAGGGCCAGGCATACACTGTAACAAGAACACAGCAGTTGGCTTGGGAAAGGCTGCCTACCACTTTTCTCCTAGGCCAGCAGGTACACAGTGAGCTAGGAAAACAGGATGCCAGGTTGGCATCTGCAATGCTTAGAATTATTAACTTGAAAGAACTTGGGATACCCAGGAGACAATTCTTCAGGCACACCCGTGAGGGATTGTTTAGATTAGGTTGGCCTCTGGGTATACCTGTGAGGGATTATGCTGGTTAAATTAGTTGAGGTGGGAAGAACAGCCATGAAGGATGGTGTCGGTCCTAGACTATGCAGAAAGGAAAAAGCTAGCTGAGCAAGAGCATCACTGCCCCCTTCATCCTGGATGTGTGTGCATTGTGACTGCAGATTAACTGATGGGCTGTACCTCCAACTGTGAGCCAAAATAACCTCTTCCTTAAATTGATTGTATTGGGGTATTTTTATCACAGCCACAGGAAAGGTCGTGTCCTTGAAAATGCTCAGGAGGTAGAAAACTTGCCTTCTAGGCCCGGTGACCTGAGTTGGATCTCCAGATCCCAGAAGGGCAGGAGAGAATCAACTCTGGAAGGCTGTCCTCAGACTTCCATGTGAGTGCCCGAGGCAGGCAAATGATGCACACACAGAAAACACTATTTTTTTTTCATTGTCCAGATTTGCAAGAAGATCATAAACAGCAAACTGCCCACTGCTAGCTCTTACAAGCTCCTCTTCCAGCCCACTGGAGCAGCCTCTAAACCCTTCCAGCCATTGCCCAAACTGTGAGAGGAATTTGTTTCTTCACCTGAATCATTCACCCCTGAAGGCACTTTAGCTTCCAGAACAGCAAACAGCAAAGCAGAGCACCCAGCATGATGAGACTGAACGGCCCATTGATATGACTGCCCTGGTTAAATGAGACAGCTTATCCCATTGTGGTTGTTTGACTAAGAATGCGCCCCAGTAGGAGCATATGTTTGAATGCTTAGTCACTAGGAAGTGACACTATTCACTATTTGAAAGGACTCAAAGGATCGGGAGGTGGGACAGTGTTGGAGGAAGTATGTCACTGCAGCTGGACTTTGAGATTTCAAAAGTCCATCCCAAACCCTGAGTCGCTCTCTCTCTCCCTGCTTCTGGATCGAGATGTACTCTCAGCCAACTTCTCCAGCGCCTGAATACCCACCGCCATGCTACCCACCACGATGATAATGGAGTAAACCTCTGAAACTGTAAGCCAGCCTCCAGTTAAATGTTTTCCTTTATAAGAAAACATGCCCTGGTCATGGTGTCCCTTTGCAGCAATAGAACAGTAACTAAAACACCCCTGGTGAAAACTAAGGTTGACCTCCTTAGTACAAGTAGTCATTTTATAGTGGGAATAATAACTTCTGAGGACTTGCAAAACCAGACTTTAAGACAGTGATCAGTTAGACCACAATGTGGCAAGGAGTTGTTTCCTGTGCCAGTTTCTCCAGCAAATAAAATTAAGGTTCACGTCAATAACTCCCGTGACGGGGCTGAGATTTCTGCCACATATCCCCATTTGGCTGTATCCGGCAATGAAATTCCTATTCTTCCACTTCCTTCACATTCTGCGTGGGGGAAGTACTATGCCTACTTTACCAGGATCCTCCAAAATAAAGCTGCTACCTGGCCTAGAGACCCAGCCACATATATACCTTGGAAGTGACATAAATAAAGACCAAGTGTGCATGATGAGTGTCCAGAAGCCCACGATCCCTGCAGCACTTCAAAGAGCTTCAACCAGGCTTGACCAGGCTTGACCAGGCTTGACCAGGCTAGACCAGGCTTGACCAGGCTTGGCCAGGCTTTTCCAGGCTCGAGGCTCTGTTGCCTCTCACACAGGCTCATTTTCAAGGTTGCTATTATTTGCATTTCTGCAAGGTCTCTTCCCTCCCTCATAGAGCATGTAATACATTTAATAAATATAATAAACAGTAATGATAAACTAAAAGTCCTGAACTTTTTGCTATTTTTGGAATCTTTACCACATGTCCAGACTGAAATAGTTGCACAGTGATCCTGGACTCAGGTCAGGGCCAGATTTTCCCAAGAAAATGGGAAAATATAAAGGAGGAAGAAGGAGAAGGAATTAGAGGGAATGGGGCCCCTTGAGTAAGTAGGTTAGAGGAGAAAGGTTGGAGCACAGAAACTGTCCAGATGACCAATGATGTGTGTCTTCAGGGGAGCAAGAGTTGTATCTGAGGTCTGAGAGAAATCAGGAAGCTCCATGTGAGAGGAAGTCCCTGAAAGTCCTCCCAAATTTATTTTCTGTTATCAATGAACAGATGAGAAACATCTCATCTGTATACAGAGCCCTGTATTTTACAAATGTTCTGGGCTATGACCTGAAAGGGGATGAAAATTACAAAAGCCTTTGGAATAGGTTTATGAGGAGCGGGACTAACTCCCGTTCTAAGCAGGGTTTAGTGGCTGCTAACATCCATGGACTCCCTGAAACTAGAATTAAGATAGTTGTTAGCTGGCATGAGGTTACTGGGAATTGAACCTAGGCCCTTGAAAGAGTAACCAGTGTTCTCTTAACTGTCAAAAAACCAGAAACATTAGGCTCCACCCTTGGTTTTAATACTATTGAGACAATGGATCTCATGGAATTGGCATCTCCTCAGAGTCTCATGCTCATGCTGGTTGAAGCCTGGTGCCAGCCACAGGAGGACCTTGTCTCCCAAGAAGAGATTTTTATACAAGATGACAAGTTGTATAAACAGACTAAAGCCCAGGAAGGCAGGACCACACCCTGAAAAATAATGACTAATTATGGGTATATGCCTTGCCCTCTGTTTATTCCTAAATTTCATGTCAGTACGTCAGTACCCTAAGGACAGAGTGGAGTGGGGTATACACACACACACACACACACACACACACACACACACACACACACACACCCTGGTTGTCCTTGAACTCACTCTGTAGACCAGGCTGGACTCCAGCTCCCAGAGATCCACCTGCCTCTGCCTCCTAAGTGCTGGGATTAAAACAATGTGCCACCACCACCAGGCACACTACTTGTATTTTTAATGACTCCAGTGGGGATGGGTTGTGGCCTAGTTTATTAGGACTTCAGGGCCCAGGCTCTGACCCTAATAACTCTGGCAACATCCTAAGAAGATCACAAGAACCTGAAATAAAAATTTGAATGACATTTAATTAAACACTAACCAATGGATTGGATTCATATTTCAACTTGGAAAAGGCACCTATGTCCTGATCAGAAGTTCACTGTGTGAAAGTGAGTTGCTTTTGTGTTTCCCATTGATAAGGTGGTAAATCAGAAACAGACACATTACAATTTCAATTATGGATCACCTCACCTATGATTAGCTGCCCTAACTCATCCAGAAACCTCGAACTGGGTTTTCCTTTAGATACCGGGGCATCTGTTCTTATTTGTAGTTGTTTGATGTTTCTTGTAACTCCGTGAGTATTCCCTGACCACTCTCTGGTCAGTCAGTCTGATTCCAGGAAAGGCTAAGTTCCTGGTTTGAGGCAGCCTTCTTCTCATTGTGTGGCCACATGATGTCCTCAATTGCAGTTTTGAAGCAGCAAGGTACCTGGAAGTTGCTTGAGGCTATGGACTCTCAAAACCCACCCTCAATGATGTACTGCCTACGGCAAGGCTGCACCACCTCCCCATATGGGATCATCAACGGGGGACCAACGGTTGAAATACCTGAGCCTATGGATGAGGGGCAGTTCTCATTCAACCTACCACACATGAGCAGCTTGCAGAACGTAGTTTAAGCTGAACATAAAGGACAGGGCACCTTAAGAGGACATTCCTGCAACAATCTGCTCCAGAAAGTACCTGTTCTACTTAGTGTTTCACAGTCACACTTCTTGGAGTATGGTGTGTTACAGCACAAAGACCTGTCTTTCTTCCCTTGTGTTTTTATGATGCTAGGCAAGGAAGGCCTGGACTAGAACCAGAGATGGAGTAGCTTACTGGGGATGGAACATATCAATGCTGGGTGAGCATGGCTGTCTCCAAAGAAAACCAGGTAGTTACTGGTGAAGGCTATGTGGTTTCCTTACCTTCTCTGTGGGACAGGAATCAGGTAAGCTAAAGTTGGTTGACGAAGTGACTCTAGGGTCTCTCGCCTATGCAGAGGGATAGAAGGAAGGTCCCAGAAGCCAGCATGCTGGTGAATGTGGAGATATATCAAAAGTGTATTCCTGATAAGCCTTAAACACTTTCAGTTCAGAGTCTTTATGCAGCTCTACAGAGCTGTATGCATACAGCAGACATCTTTTTCTTTGAAGAAGTCAGTCAAGTCAGCCAGGAGAGATGGTATGTGAATGTGTTAAAGACAAACTCAGAGTCACCAATAATGTATCAGTGTCACATTAAGAAATCAAAGCACTTCCACTTCATGACATTTGACCAAGATCAAGGCCACATTGGAATTCTCTAGGTCATGGTTCGTGTGGCTTCCACCCTTGCTATGTATTGTATAAGTCTGAATCTGTGCCTGCCTGAAGGCTGCCTTCTGCATCTCTCCATGTGTCTGTGTCTTTTCTCTAAGAATTTTGCTCTTTCTTTTATTGAACAGCATAGAAACCATCACATGGGGGAAGGAATGGGATACTTTATAGAAATCATTATCAGGGTTTTACCAGCTCCAACTGGTTCCCAACTGAACTGGTAGCAAACTGAATGGCAAATATTGTTTATTAAGTAACATCTGTATGTTTCATTCAAGATATATGGTAGATATTCATTTTATGAGACCACTTTCAGCCTGCCTATTTGCTGTTTCCAGCAAATGATTATTATAATACGTATACATAATGTAATAGGGTCCTGGAACTTAATAGGCTCCGAGACCTTAGCACAACTGACTCCATCATGGAAATGTCATTCAGGCTGCAAAAATCAACACATAGACAGTATCACCTGCCAAAACTCAAACAAAGACCTAATCTATCAAAGTCCATAGTTATGGGAAAGTATCTAAATGCACTGATCTTGTTTTTTTTTTGTTTTTTTTGTTTTTGTTTTTGTTTTTTTTTTTTGACTTCTGTAGTTCTGCTTCTGGCTAACTGTTCTTGTTAACTGAAGTATGTCAACCCAGGTCATGGTTATTGTGCTTCAAAGCTCCCCCTTCTAAAGGCTTGGTGCTGCAGTGAGATCCCATGCACCCAGTGTAGTCCACCAGTCAGCTAATGAAGACGACATATTACTCTTGGGTCAGCACCATGAAAGAGTACATAATTTAACATTAGCTTAGGTTGTAAAAGTTGACTACATGGAAAATCCAAGGCAAGAAAAGTTGTTTGTTGAATTGTTCTCTTAAAGGCAGCTTAAACAGACTAAGTATACCATAGGAAAGCAATCTTAAGGCATATTGTCAATTTGAGCTGTGGGATTCAGCAAAAGTTCCAGTCTCTTAGGCCATAAGAGATATTTTCATGTTATTGCATCACCATGATGGAAAAGAGGCAACACAGCTTTGCTCTTACTGCAAAGACAGCTTCTGGATTCTCATGCCCCAAAACAGTTTCTAGGCTTGTAGCTCCAATTGCCTTTAAGGACTGAAGCTCACTGTGGCCAACTGACTGTTCAGCAAGTACATTATAAAATGTTCTTGGTCTTCCAGATACATCCACCAATTCCTGCCAGGAACACCATCAGTGGAAGAGCACACACGTCTGGTCATTCTACCAGCAGATTCCCCTTGTCTCACTCTGCCACTCTTCACTCACCCTTCCAGGAAAACTTTTAATAAATTCCATGGATATTTTTGGTTGAAAGGGTCCATAAAAGAGCATAGTGTTTTTCTTGCCTGTATGTTCCATTTACTGAAGTCATGTCTTATGGTGGAGTATGGTCATTGAATATGTTGTTGTAGTGATATATTTTAATGAAAATACCTCTTATCTTCAGAGAGAATGGACTCTTTCCAGACTTGCCTTAAAGTTAATAATCAGTCTTGAGGTTATTTAAGACTGTGTACTTAACCTGTTATCTCACTGTGTATTCAGCTTATTTTAGTTTAACCTGCCTTTAAGAGAACAAAGGAACAAACCTTACTGTACCTTGATTTCCAATGTAATCAACTATTGTAACTTAAGCCAAATACATAAATTTAATCTTAAATTATGCATTCCTTCCCAGAATAGCTTGTGTGTGTTATCATTTACTAAAAAGAGCCAACAGTTTGAAGGCAGCCTTAATCCCATAATTGTTAGAAGCAACATATGAATATAAGTTACTAACATCTGCAGGCTTTTGAGTGCTACTCTGAGTCATTGGCAATAAAGTCACCTGGAAAACTCTGTTAAAGATATCTGAAAAGAATCCCTTCTTTCTCTCACATACCATGTTTTCTGTCTGGTCCAGTAAATACAGAAGGAAGCACCTTGCTAGTCAAAGGCACAGATACAATCAGGTATACACACACACACACACACACACACACACCATCAAGGAACCAGGGACAGATCAGATACACACAACTAACAACAGATAGGTCAATAACCACAGACTACAGGCAGATGAAATAGGGATACAAATAGAGAATTTCAATTTGAGCTCGTTCTTGATCAAACTAATTCAATAGGAAATATGTTTTTTTTTCTTTTGTGTGTTTATTTCTTTTTTTTCTTTTTTCTTTTTCTTTTCTTTTCTTTTTTTCTTTTTTTTTTTTTTCGAGACAGGGTTTCTCTGTGGCTTTGGAGCCCTGAACTGGAACTAGCTCTTGTAGACCAGGCTGGTCTCGAACTCACAAAGATCCGCCTGCCTCTGCCTCCCGAATGGTGGGATTAAAGGCATGTGCCACCACCGCCTGGTGAGTGTTTATTTCTTAAAAAAACATCAACCCATTTGTTGTCCCCCACTGAGTTTTCCTCGATGCATTGACTGACTTACATTGCTTCCAACTCCATATAATGCAGAATTCCATCATCTCAGTAAAGTAAACTGATCTGCCTACACCTCCTGGTGAGTCTTATGGATTATATGCTAGAAACTGAGTAGAAGCCACATTCTGTACTTCCTTCAGTAGTGCATAAGGATCCCTAGGCCTTTATCCCCATCATGACGGCATTACTCAACTTTCCAACTTGCTGATGTTGTGAAATGAAATATTGCTTTATATTTCCTTGGTTACCGCGTGTTTGGGGCTCTCCAGTAATCCATTTATGTTCATTTCTTTCATTAAATTCTACTTTGAGTCTCTGTCTTATACTTCTTCTTCTACAGAAATCCCTTTTATATTCTAGTCACTAAGTAATTTTTCTGTATGTTTTAATTTATTGTGTTTCTGCCATTGTGTTAAGTGTAAAACTTTATTCATGGGATCTTTTACTGATCATAACTACTAATTTTGATGTTAAAAACTTCAACCCTGGCTGGTGAAGTCACTCAGTAGGTAAAGATGCTTACTGGACAAGCTTGTCAATTGAGGTCTGTGGAATATCTCTTTACACTGTGTGAATATATATCATTATGATTGGTCTAATAAAGAAGCTGACTGGCCAATAGCATTGACAGGTTAAAGTTAGGTGGGAGAGCCAAACTGAGAATGCTGGGAAGAAGAAGGGCAGAGCCAGGAGTCACAAGCCAGGTACAGAGGAAGTAGGACAAGTTCAAAAGGAGGTAACAAGCAATGAGCCACATGACAAAACATAGGTGAGAAATACTGGTTGATTTAAATGTAAGATTTGGCTTGTAATAAGCCTGAGCTGTTGACTAAACACTTCTAATTAATATTAAGACTTTGTGTGGTTACTTGGGAGCTGCATGCAGGACAGAAATTCCTGCCTACAAATGGCATCAAAGGTCCAGGGCCACATACATCCACATAAAACCTGAGAAAGCTCCTCAAAAGGTTCTAAATGGACAGAAACAAAGCCAAACATGGCTTCCTAGCCTCATGTCTCTCATGCTGGCTGCAGTAATAGGACAAGTCTCCTAGCAGCTGCCTGCAGGAAGAGCCAATCACCAGTTGACTTGCACTACCACCATGCACTAAGCTAAGCTACACCTGCAGTGGCTGATGTAGCAGTTCAAGATTTGTCTCATGCTATCAAAAAATAATACATAAACGCAGTAGGGACAGGTCCAGACAGAAAAAAAATCTCTAAATGGGTCATAGAGTGTGTTTAAAATTTTTCATAGGCTTAGGAGAGAGAAGCGAGAGGGTATATAAAAATAGTTTAAGATTAATAAAGTCCTTTAAAAGGGAGTAAAGTAATATAAAAGGGGAAAGTCACATAAAGGTGGGAAATACACAGAGAGTCTAGATACTGTAAGTTATGATGGTGTCTATATTCTTTGGCTTCTATGAGACGCTGGATTAAAGCTGCTATCTTAAACTAACCTATTTATTTAAAAAATATCTTGACTTCAAAATGAAAGTCAAAAGGTATGTTACTTTGAGGAAGAGGTGATGCTTTTATTTCCACAGGTAATGAGAGCCTGTAGGCGACAATGGAACTTCTTCAGTCAATAGCCTTTAAGTTACTAGCCCACTTTGGGCGTGGTCTCATGTACTATAAATGCAGATGAAAAACATGTGTGGGCCTCTTGGTTGTTGGATTTGGTTTCATTTTCCAGCACATGCAGAGGACTATGGATCACTACCCTTTTTCTGAGTTTATCCCTAAATAAATAAACCTTTGTTATACTCCATTCTGGGCTAATGTGGAACTCTTTTGACAACCAACAGCTGTGGATTCATTCAAAGTTAAAGATGACCAGTTTTGACCAAGGAAAAACCCCTGAAATTCTGGATAAAGACTACAAGACCTGTTCAAACATAAAACGAAAATCATTTTTGGCTGAGTTGTGTACAATGCACAGTATATACTTGTATTGACCCAGATATATATGGTACTTTTGGAAGTTTATGTGTCTTCACAACAAGGTACCATG
>JAQHUG010000008.1:538336-554708 GCA_028555095.1 Dicrostonyx torquatus | reverse complement strand
TCATCTGTTCGTGTAAAATATAAATAAGGACTCTAGTCTGTAAAGGCATGCTCAGTTCACGCTGCAGCATCCTCAGGTCTGAGATATTAAACCCTCTTGCAATTGCATCCAGCTGGCTGGCCTGATGTTTTGCGTCTTGATGGTGTGTTGAAGGCACCCACGTCTCTGGGGTCCTTCACTACAATAAACCCACATTAAGACCAAATGCTGCCTGTTCTTCTATCTTTTGGAAAATGGGATTAGCCTTGTTTTGACATCACTAATCTTATCACAGGCGTCACCAGGATGCTGTAGGCTTTGTAATGACCTTAATCAAGTATTAGCCCTGCAATTCCCAGATCTAGAAAACACTTTTTTCCAGAAACCGAGAAAGACATGCTGTGGTTAATAACGGTTGGAAGGGAAACAAAAATGGGACCAAGACAGATCAGAAGGACACAGAAGGTAAAGGACAACCGATAACGTAAGTTTAACCTTCTATACAGTCTTTATGAAAAAAATATAAAAAAGGGGGTGGGGTGGGGGTGAAGTCACTAGGTGTCTGACTCGAGATGGAATATGAAGTCTACAATTAGGAGGTTCAATTTGAGAGGCTTTTTCCATGTTTTTGTCTTCACAAACAAAGTCGTCAGGAACAGGCTTAAACTTTACCAGTAAGGGGTGTTGTTTGCATATTTAATTCACCGTTTGGATATTTTACGGGAGTCCTCACGAAGTAACAATCGAATAATAGTAAAATAAAAACAAACGTAAAATGGGGATATCTGTTTTGCGAAATGGTCCCTACAAGGCTTTCATTTCGCACAAAAATGATGAAAAACAAAATTTGAGTATTTTCCGCAAGATTGAAATCTGTACGTCATAACACAGCACGGAAAATAGCTGGGATTTTCTGGCCAATCAAAACCTTCAGATTGTAATGACTTTTCCTGGTTGCTCCACCCCCCCTTCCAAGGGCCTGATTCGAAAACCCCGCCTAACCCCTGTGGTTTTCAATCAGGTCCGCAAGAGGTCTATTTAAAGAGGGAAGCTTAGCTGCCACTGCTTTATTCTGTTCCTGGAACCATGTCTGGTCGTGGTAAGGGAGGCAAAGGCCTTGGGAAAGGCGGCGCCAAGCGCCACCGCAAAGTCCTGCGCGACAACATCCAGGGCATCACCAAGCCCGCTATCCGGCGTCTGGCCCGGCGCGGCGGAGTCAAGCGCATCTCCGGCCTCATCTACGAGGAGACCCGCGGGGTGCTGAAGGTGTTCCTGGAGAACGTGATCCGCGACGCGGTCACCTACACGGAGCACGCCAAGCGCAAGACCGTCACCGCCATGGACGTGGTCTACGCGCTCAAGCGCCAGGGCCGCACCCTCTACGGCTTCGGAGGTTAAGTCATCATTTCACTTCCTCGGCTGCAAAAGGCCCTTTTCAGGGCCACCCACAAACTCAACAAAGAGCTATTGCACGTTTTGCGGTTTTTTTAAGCAAGTACGGACTGGACAGACGGACCATACAGGGTCCCTTGTTACCGGTCGTAGTTGTGTCAAGATCAACGTGATATTTTTTGTAGCCAGAAAGCTGTGCATGAGATAATTTAGCAGGCTTGGAATTATAGTCCCTTTGACGTGTTACAGGGGTAGCTAATGCTTATTTAAGGAGTTCAAGGGCTGATTCAATGCAGAAGGTATTGAAAGTATTAAATGTTTAGATAATCACATAGCTAACTACATAGTATTTACTGGGGTCGGCTTTTTAATACACGAACTGCATAATTGTGAAATGGCATATCATTTTAAGTTCGTGTATGTAGCACGCTCGTACAGATGCCAGGAGAGGGCTTTGGATTTCCCGGAAGCTTGAGGTACAGGTAGTTGTGAAGTACCTGTTGTGTTGATATCCAAAGTCTGGTCTTCAAGAGCAGCTTGTGTATTTGACTACACAATCTCTCTAACAACCCTGCTATGGTCTTTTGTCACTCCTGAAACCAAGGCCTAAAATAGATGAATATGAATTTAGTATTTGTGGCACTCCTTAATTAATAAAACTTCTAAATCACAAGTTTAAAAAACTGAGGGTTTTTTTATATATATAAGTATTTCACACCAGACTGCCCAAGTACTGTTTTTGTTACGTCGAGCATTGAATTCAAGCCCTAACATTTCCCTAAAAGAATAGAGTTCCTTTAATCCCAGCACTCCGGAGGCAGAGGCAGGCGGATCTCTGTGAGTTCGAGACAGGCCTGGTCTACAAGAGCTAGTTCCAGGACTGGCTCCAAAGCTGCAGAGAAACCCTGTCTCGAAAAACAAAACAAAACAAAAAAATAGGGTTCTTAATTTTTAATACTGCTCTTGTCAATCTCATGAAGCCTACATGTTATTTTCATAAAATATACAAAAGATTTCAACTGTAACTGTTAGACCAGTAGTTTTAAACCATTTTATAAAATGGGACAAAATTGATCTTTATTGATAAACAGCAAAAACTTCCAAAATTCTTGAGACTGCTTGCTGTATTTTTCCATTCATCACCCACGAAATCCTAAAAACTAAACTCAAGAAAAACACGTATAATCTCTAGCTTGACTCCTAATCATCTGGGTTTATAGTGGTGGTTTGATAGCCTGGACACTGATTAATGGTGTTTTTAAAGTGTAAATTGAAGTACAATATTTGGTCAAAGTGGCGTCTATTACTGAACTCATCTCTACTTTCTTCCCTGATATGGTGGCGTTTCTACAATGAAATACGCCCTTTATGATGAGAAAGCATTAATACACTACCAAATTTGTAAATAGGCTACACCTAGGGACCTCCAAACTTTTTAACTCTAGGGCTTAGAAGACAGATCCACATAAAGCCACTGTCTATCTGGTTAACTTTTTTGTTTTTTTGAGACTGGGTTCCCTGTGGCTTTGGAGCCTGTCCTGGAACTTGCTCTGTAGACCAGGCTGGCCTCGAACTCACAGAATCTGCCTGCCTCTGCCTCCGAGTGCTGGGATTAAAGGATTGAGCCACCTCCGCCCAGCTTCGTTAACTTTTGTTTAAAGTGTTTTGCCATTTTAAAAATTATGGAAGTGGCTCTTAAAAGAGCCTTTGGGTATTTTGAAAGTGACTTTGAAGCTCACTTCTTCGCTGCTGCCTTCCTCAGGTCGGTCTTCTGCAGGCCCATCTTTGGCTTGGCACCATTGGGGTTGGCTGCTCTCGTTTTGGCGGGGCTTTTCCGCTGCTGCACACCCTTGGTGCCTTTGGTCTTCGGTCTGCCGGCGGATGCTTTTGTGGGCGTAGCCTTCGGCTTCTTGACAACCTTGGTCTTATTGCTCTTGGGGGATCTCGAGACTCTGGACAAGCCCAGCTTCTTCGCCTTGGCAGAAGCAGATTTCTTGACCTTACCCTTGACCTTCTCAGGAGCAGCCTTCTTGCTGAGCTTGAAGGAGCCAGAGGCGCCGGTGCCCTTGGTCTGCACCAGGACCCCCTTATTCACAAGTCTCTTGAGGGCCAGCTTGATCCGGCTGTTGTTCTTCTCCACGTCATAGCCAGCCGCTGCCAGGGCTTTCTTCAGGGCAGCAAGGGACATTCCGGCCCGGTCCTGAGACATCGAAAGGGCCTCGGGAATCAACTTGGAAACCGAGAAACCCCGGGGTTTGCGAGCAGCGGCCAGGCCAGGCTTCTTCCTTCGCCTCTTAGATGGAGGTTTCTCGACAGGAATTGGGACAAGGCTACTAGAGGCAGCAGGAGCCGTTTCCGACATTGCCAAGAATTAGTCAAGAACTAACCCAGTAAGAAAAAGTAAAAGACCACCAACAGCGCAGGGGCTGGGGGGGGGGCTTATATAGAGGAGGGAGCGCTGTGATTGGTGCATTCCCAGGCACCTTCCCCGCCCCTGGTGGAGGGGCATTTGTGTTTCTTTTCCCCCCAAAAGTAGAAACTTCCATGTGTGCTCACTGTAGAATCGCACAGGTTGCGACACCAGGTGACCCACAGGGACTTGGATTGCACCTGACTTTTTACCTTTTATTGATAAATGTTCCTGCATGCCAGAATTAGTGGGAAAAGCCCTTGATTATCAACCAAATTCATGAAGAAGAAGAAAACTTTCTCTTTTCTTTGAAAATTCAAAAGGAATTTTTGGTAGAAAATATACCCAATGTCTTCGGAGGGACCTTCTATATATGTGGCTTCTAACTGGCGATTAAAATCAATTATTCAGGCCCGAATTCTTATCGAAATTATTTATATATGTGACAGAAGTAACACAGACAGCTTAGCCGTCTCACTGTAGAATCAGACGGTGTTCCTAGAATTTTCCCAAAACTCCAGAGTGAAGGGAGCAGAGCTTAATAAACGCTCCACAGAGAATGTGAGAGGCGCTGCTTCCCCTGAATCGTTAAGAGGAACTGCTTAAACGCTGTTATATACCTCTCACCAATGGCATCTCTGTAGCCAAATCAACCAAACTCAAGGGTGTTTTCCAACCAAGTTTGCCTCTCCTTTCGCGAATTAAACGCCACCAGGGGCCCACTCTCTCTGTCTTACCTACCTCGGTTGAACAGGCACGGTGCCTGCCCCTTGATTATCTATAAAATTACAAAGCTGGAATGACAATTTACAGTCTCTTAAAATGGCTGGGCTGGTAGGTGCAGCTGCAGGTGTGTTAGAGAAGTGTTTTCAGAGCCTATCCATGGGGTACGTCTGGAGATAAGAGTTACTACAGCTGGGCTCTGTGGCAATATGCCCAGAACTAAGCAGCTGAGGCAGAGAGAGGATGAAAGCATGTCAAGAGAAGAGGAGAAAGAGGAGAGAACATGATGCTCATTGAGGTGGAAGGCGTAAAACCCTATCCGTTCTGGAGGATGCTAAAACGAGGGTGTTGTGGGATTACATCCGCTGAAATGGAACACATGAGCCAGTGCGGCCAACTGTTTGAGCCCTTTCCGGGGATATCTACTCTTGGGAAGCAGGGATCTTAACTGATGTCACAGAAAAGAATTTCGGAACAAGACAGTATGAGAAAAAGTTGATGTCTGTTAAGGAGAAATTGAAGGTGGGTGTCTGTCTCAGGAAAAAGGGGTATGTGTGTGTCTTAACAGTAACTGTGGCTAAACCTGGTTTTCAGAACTGTCACTCCTGCTACTTGAGAGGCTAGGGAAAGAGGGTCTAAGTTCAAAGCAAGCATGGCTGTAGACTAAGTTCACACACAGCCTGGTCAACTTCATGAGACCCTGTCACAAAATAAAAACCATACTGAAAATAGTGGCAATGTGTCTTAGTAATAAAACATCCATCTAGCATGTGGTAGATCCTAGGTTCAAAGTCCAGGACTGCAGGGGAATGTGTGTGTGTGTGTGTGTGTGAATAAGTTTGGTGTGTGTGTGTGTATTGTATGAGTGTGTGTACACATGTATTTTGTGGTTTTGGAGTTACATTGCTCAATCATCTTTAAAATTTAATAAAACAGTTCAAAAATTAAGTAAAATTTTATGAGGTGGTTTCTTGTTTCTCTTCAAGAATTTCCTTTGTGGATGAACTGATAGGGATATTTATGAGATGTACTGGTCAAGTTTAGGGATGAGAGGTGAGCTCTGACAGCTATCCTCAGAGGTCATATATGTATTATCCTTAAGTAGTTTGTGAGTGGTTGTGCATCTCCTGTTTGAGATGGTTGTATTAAAATTTGACTGCCAAATAGTGAAACGCATAAATTAGACCTTGAGGTTGAGGTGAAGGTTCCTGTGATGGTTTGAAAGAAAATGGCCTCCAAAGGGAGTGGCACTATTAGGAGGTGTGGATTTGTTGGAGTTGCATGGGCCTTAGTGGAGGAAATATGTCATTGTGGAGGCAGGCTTTGAGGTCTCATATATGTTCAAGCCACACCCAGTGTCTCAGACCACTTCCTGTTGCTTATAGGTCAAGCTGTAGGAATCTCAGATCTTTCTCCAGCACCATGTCTGCCTGCATGCCACCAAGTCCCAAGATGATGATAATGGACTAAACCTCTGTAAATGTAAGCCACCACAATTAAATGTATTACTTTATAAGAGTTGCTGTGGTTGTGGTGTCTCTTCACAGCAATAGAAACCCTAACTAAAGCTGTTCCCTACCTGTATCTTCTGAATTTCCTGTCTTTCAATCTTTTATCACCAGAGCCTAGGACCACCTCAACCCAAAGAAAACCCATTAGGGCTATTTGTCAAAGTCTCTAGATGCCTGTGTGAAGTGTGTTCTCTATTCTAAGAGCCATCAGAAGTACATGAAAATTAATTTTTATATAATTGTAGTATGTATCTAGGCTTTATATGTTTGGCATAAGCATCATCACCATCACTGATAAATGCTGAGTGTATAATATTGGGACTCTAGCAGGAACCTTAGAATTTCAAAGGCAGTATCTAGGGGGACAGTGTGGGCAAAAGTCTACGTCTGAAATATTTCTGAACCAAAACTTGAGGACAAGACATCAAATTTCTGAATGCAAGAGATAAAAAGTTTCTTCTCCCCCGCCTCCTGAAAACAATAGTATCTTAATAAAGTACCTAAATTCATGTTTTATTCTGGTATGTTTCCTATGGAAAAAATTTAAAAACTAAAAAAACAAAATTAAACAAAACTACCAGTTGAGAGTCACAAGACTAATTTCCACCTTATGTGATCTTCACTGTGAAAACAGGTGTGTCTCTCTGAGCAACTATAAATTTGGTATCAGTTTGGTTTCTCTGACCTTTTATCACAGACCAACTTTCTGGACCATTAACTGTCAGTGCCATGCAGTCTTCAAGTAGGCCTTTACAGATTGGCAGAGCATATTAGTTATTGCTTTAAAAGTAACGCAGAATTGACAAATTTAATGAATTCTTAGATTCTATAATTGAAAATCCAGGGGGGGAAAAAAAAACTTGGATTCATAGTTTGCCCCAGGCAATTGAAATTAACCATTAAAAAAAAAATATATCACTTAACCCAAACCTGTCCAGGTCCAGTTTTTGTTTCACAGTGTACTGCTATGTAGCCCAGGCCGCCCTTCTATTCCCAGTCTTCTTGTTTCAACCCCCTCAGTCAGCCATGGGGGTACAGGTGACCACTACCATGCCTGCCTTCATTTTTCTCTTCTTTCTTTTTCTTCTCACACACCACTGCAGGGGGGTGGAGCACGGGGCCTTGCATGTGACAGGCATGTCCTCTAGATACAGCCTTAGCCTGTCTCTTTCAGGTGGTTGGCCTAAGTTTTTCCTCTTAAGAAGAAAAAGGTTTATAAATAAAAGATTTATAAATGAAGATTTACAATTTGCATGATCTATATTCCAAAAAATAGAGATGCAAAAATTAACTAAAAAATACAAAACTAGTTACATAGGTAGTGATTCATTCGTAAGTAAAATATTATACCTCCACATATAGTAATTTCTAATCATATTTAGTTAATTAAAAATACATACTTAGGATGCATTTCTGCTTTACATGACATTTTTATTATATGTACACTATATATTCACAAATCACCAACACTTAAAAGCCTTTTTTAGGAGTATTTTCATTTTCTACTCATGTGTGTCTTTCCTATCACAAACGTCTATGGTGAACATTTTCTATAGAATTTTTAGCCAGATGCTTATCAGTTGTTCCTCGAGTTTTGAAAATGCCGCCATTAGTCTGCTGGTATCACCCATTCCCAATTGTCTCATTTGTCAGATGGAACAACATCCAGCACTGATGAGTGGTAGAAGAGATGTCAGGTCTACTCCTGTAGAGAGAAAGAGAAAAGTTAACTTCTTGTTCCTCTGCAGATGCCTGCTGCTTCTACTGGAGTGAAAACGACAATGGGGATTAGCATAGATTGAGGTTTTATTGTTGTTTTCTGAGAGACCAGCAGTGTTTTGAGGAGCCTATGAATGTCATTCAGTGCATTTAGTCATTACAACCACACTATGCTAAACTACTGCTGCTCCCCTTCTGATTATAGTAGATGGAATTCAGCAGCAGACACTGGTATCCCCAGGTGCTGATAGATGCTGGGTCTATACAGTAAACCTAACCCCTGTATGACTTGAGCATGGCTTCAATAAAGGATTAATGGGATTATCGAGTTACTGTTCTGGGAGTTCCATTTTATAGGGATCGATCAGGTGGAAAAAGACAGAGGGATGTTCTTAAGAGAAATGTTGGCACTGCCCAGGTGCAGGGATGGTATAAAGGGGAGCATTGGCTTGAGCTGGAGCCTGTGAAGCTGCCTGTGCAGGACTGCAAGGGTCCATGCATGAGGAAAGCAGGAAAAAGTAGTGTTTGTTATTTCCACATAAGAGAGGCACTGAGTGATGTGGGAAGTCCTTCTGTATATGTATAGCTCTTATTGGTTAATGAATAAAACTGCTTTGGCCTATGACAGGGCAGAGTAAAGCCAGGCAGGAAATAGAGAGAGTGTGTAGGCAAAGTCAGGGAGATGCCATGTAGCTGCCGAAGGAGAAGGACACACTGAACTTTACCAGTAGACCACAGCCTCGTGGCAGTACACAGATGGATAGAAATGGGTTGGTTAGCCAGAAATATGCCTAAGCTATTGGTCACACAGTGTTGTAATTAATGTAGTTTCTGTATGGTTATTCAGGTCTGAGCAGCCAGGAACAAAAGAACCTGGTGACAACAGAGGGAAACAGAGGTAAGGGGATTCACTCTCTTTAACAAGTGGGAGGTATGTATTTCGACTGTCTCTCCTACTCAGAGTGTGACCTCTGAAGGCCCAAGAGCTCATTGTGTTTCTTCCAGCATCTTTGTTTTAATAAAGTGTACATAAGGGCATTGAAATTGGGGGCTGGAGAATTGGCTCAATGGTTAAGAGTGCTTGCTTTGCAATGAGGATAAGAGTTTGGACCTCAGTACCTACATAGCAAGCTGGGCATCTAAGTAGGGGCAGGCATAGAAGTAGAGTTTGCTGGCTTCTAGCCTGGACAAGAAGGCCCAAGACCCAGGTCCAAGGCTTCCATGGAGCCTTGTTTATTTCCCAAATGGGTAGGCAACTAGTTTGCATTTCTTTGTTTCCCAGGTAGTCACTGGGGCTAATTCAAGGCCAAACAAAGGTGGGTAGAATAATGTGTATCACTCCCAGGCCTGATTCTCCTTCATAGAGACCTCAACCACCACTACACCATGTCTCTGCTAGCCTGCGATGTCTGGGACCCAAGGATATCCAAGTCACAAAGTGGAAAGAAATAGTCTTCGTGAAGGTCTATGGCATAAATTCTGTCTCTTCCTCATGATCAGCTATCTTATAATGGAGAAATAAGCATCTGGTGTTTCCCACTGAGCATCAATAGCTTATTGATATGGCGGCAAGTGCTGCTTACCTCTGTTTGATCTGATATTTATCTATGGAAACAATTCAACATTTACATCAAAAGCAGCTCAGACTTCTCACTATTCCATCATGGCTAGACCTTAACGCCATGGTCTAGTCAGTGATTACAAATCTCAAGCACCTTCAAGTTTCTGAGCCTTAGCTGGCTTCCTGAAGAGTCCTGGAGAGCAGTCCCCCGTGGTCAGCATACTCACTGGCTTTCAATGACACAGTTCTCTGTCCACAGATCTCATCTCCTAGCCTGTCTTTGCTTACTTCTCCAGGATGCTCAGGGTCCCACAGATTAGCTCTTTTTCATTCATATTATGTTCCCTGTCTCACTCTATAGAGTCACTGATCACAAAAGGAAGGAATTTTCTGGTTTTGTTCACTTACATCCGCACACAGTTCAAGTGTAGAGTACATGTTTTAATTTATTGAAAAGTGGATCAATTGTCATGTGTATGTGCCTACTGGGTGGCAGGCTGAGCAATCTGCCCTAGGAATACTGTAGAAACTAAACCACAGAATCTACGAGGTTACAGAGAAGTAATGACAAACCCAAACTGTACAATGTTGTACAGAACAATTGGAAAGAGGTGGTTTAGATGCCTCAGCAGCAGAAGCGGCCACACAGATGCCTGCAGAGCGGGGAAGAGCTTGCCGCACAGTAAGATACAGGGAAAATTCAAGAGTTCCAGCTGCTGGGGAAGATGAGAAAGCAGCAAGCGCTGGGAATGTGCCCATAACACACAGTACAGCAGAGAGACACACAAGAGGCTTGATAGAACCAGCCCTTCAAGCTACACGTGTCTTGGTTTTCTATGGAGGGTCCTAAAAGAAAAACAGGAGTTCTTTTCTCCCACTCCAGACCACCCACCATGCCAGCTCACACATCAGCCTGATGGAGACCCATTGCTCCTTCCCTTCCTATTTACCTGAAAGCTCCTCGTTATGTTTAGAATTGACTGGGCCAAAAGATCAACCTCTGATTCTTAGAGTCCAGAACCCTCAGCACTATATTTAATTCCTATAGAAAGTACATTTTTGATCCACACTTGGAGCTGGAAGTGTTTGGGGGCTTTTGTTTATTTTCTATCCAATATCTTAGAACCTGAATCATTTCTGTAAAATTCTCTAGCAATTTTACAATATATATTACATATGTTTAGAATTTTATATTTATTTCAATATACTAAAGTCCAAATGAGTGAGTAGAAGCTAGAGTTCAGTGTTCATCACCTCAATTGTTTAAGGAAGTCTAGTAATAGAATTGGACATTTGTTGAAAATTTAAATGATCAGCTTTTCTAAGTTTGGCCAGTAACAGTAGAGAAAATGTGAGGGAAATTATGCATAAGGAAAGAGAGAGAAAGGAGAAAGAAAAAGAAAAGCAAGAATAAAGGTCCCTGAATTACTGCCTTGCTACTGTGTCAAATGCCTGGCAAGCAACTGAAAGGACATTTTGCTGTGGCTCACGGTCCAGCCCATCATGGCAGGGAAGGCAACGTAGCAGGAATATAGCTGGTCACCCTGCATCCAGGATCCGGAAGATCGCTTTCTCCTTCTAATTCAGTCTGTAACCCCAGCTCATGAGATGACACTTATGGGTTACAATCTCTCCAGACATGGCCTTGCAGACACACTCAGTCTTGTTTCCATGGAGATTCTAAATTCCAGCAAGCTGTTAATTTAATCATGGTTAAGCATGTCGGAGAATGTGATACTGCTGAGGAAGGTCCGGATTGCATGTCAAGAATGCACTGAGTTGCCTCCTCTCGATAGGTTTGTCATTCTCCAATCTTCATCAGTTCAGAGCCAGCAGCAGGGAGACCCAACACTGAGGGGTGACCAACAATAGTCTCTGAAGTGCACATTGGGATGTTGCTCTACAGAAATCTTTAGGAGAGCCAAGAACTGCATTTATTTTCTTTTATGAGTGTACATCATGTATATCTATCTGCATATTACTCACATGCCTGGTGCCCATGAAAACTAGAAGAGAGAGCATTGAATCCTCTGGAATTGGGATTGCACTCAGTTGTAAACTGCCATGTGGGTGCTGGAAATTGAACTCAGGTCCTCTGGAAGGGCAGCCACTTACACTGAGTCAACTCTCAGCCCCTCAACTGCTTTTTTTCTACTCAGAACTAGGGGGTTGTAAAAAAACTTACTTTCTTTTTCCTAATTTATAATCAACTGCAATACTTAAAGACTCAGCAAGCTGATTTTAGAATCTAAGTAATTTAGTGAGTTTATCATTTCTTGAAGAAAAGGCCGAAAGCAGCTATGTACTTGGTTCACTTGACTGTAGGCTTCGTCACCCAGGGTGCACGGGATGATGGTTCAGATAAAGGAATGCTTAATGCCATAAACTTGTAATTACTGGGAGTATCTAAAAAGAAATGCTGAATATAAACCCCTTCGGGGATAACTGTTTTAAATCTCCTTAAGAGTTCCTAAAGAGATTACGTTTGAGGGGGAGGGGTGCGTTTTCTCTCAACCTAACATTTTTATCTGAATTCTATAATGTGTAAAATTCCATCTCTCTTAATGATAGATGGACTATTCCCCAGATTTTGACATAATACTGTTTTACGTCCTTCTAATGTAAGAATGAAAATGTATAAACTGTGTCAGACAAGCACATTCAGCATTCATATGGATTAAAGATTTTTAACCTTGACCTGGCAAGGTGGTTCAAAAAGTAAAGGTGCTTGCCACCCAGTCTGATGACCTGATTTCTATCCCTGGGATCCACGAGGCAGAAGGAGAAAGTGGACGCACTCACGTTGTCCTGACCTGTACCTGTGCAGCATCAAGTGTGAGCTCCCCACCCACCACAAGCACACAAAATAGAGAAGATGTAATTTTTAAAGGGAAAATCTTCTTTAACCTTTCTCTGACAACTTTCATTTTTACCAATGTTAAATTGAAGTTCTAAGTTCATAACAATATTAGGACAGCTGCTTTTTACATGAAAAACAAAACAACTTTGGGAATCTTCTCCATTGCCACTTAGTGACAATTTTCCCACTCCCTGGAAGAAGACACTTTGCATGCTACAGAATTAGCTGTGTCCCTCGAAGAAGGTAAGTGATATTACCATTATTACCCTCGAGGTACAGGTGAAGAATCTGAGGCACGGGCTCGCCTTGAAGTCTCCCCATGAGCATGGGACGAACTGCCTGGAATTAAACTTCAACCCCAGAGGCTTCCCCTTTTCAACAGGGAACAATGCTTTGCAGCTGTTTTGCTGGTGTGAACCAGTTCTCAGCTCAGTGTTCTTCCCGCGATGCTTTCTTCAGTCCTCAGCCGTCTTTCTGAGTGGGTGATTATTGTCTGTGCAAGGTCTGTGTGGTGACATTTGTCAGTACCTGGCGGACAGTCAGTTAATTATTAGCACACATTCCTTGTGCGTTGACTACCGGCACAAACCACCACGCCCACCCCAGCATTTTTTATATGAGTCCTGAAAATTGAACTTTGTCTTTCATATAGTATAGAAAGCACTTTATTGACTGTATTATTTCCTCAGTACTCTCTTCAAAATAATTTTTAACGAATCAATTATAAGTAGACAGTCCCTGGGAACTCGAATACAGCTAATTATTTTAGTATCCTAACCTTCTTTGCAGTGTGGAGGGAAATTGGTTGTCACCTTGAAACAAAGGAGAAAACTCCTAGAATAGGTTTTGGTCTAAAACTCATCCTGCCAAATTTAGTATGAACTTAGAACTTGAATTTAATATTGTTAAAGAACTAATTTTTTGCATCAATATATGAGCATAAATCCCAGCTACACAAAACGAAAACTGGGCCAGTCTCACATCTTACTAAACTGAATTACTATATTACTTAAGACTACCAAATTCCTTAAAACTCAGAGTAACTTAATCATTATCTTGTATCCTTGTTTTCCTCTGTAGCTAGGGAACTGGGTATAAAAGACAGTCCTTAAATGAAGCAAGCAATTGTGTTTCCTTATATACACACGAATAAGCCCTGACCCCAAACCAGGGCTGGCGATGTTTTCATGCCTACAGACTTAAAGTAGCAAAGGCAAGGATGGCTACTGCCATCCTAAATTGAAAGGACAGGGTTTTCTAATTTGTTAAGCAAAGCTCATTCTAACCTGTGTTAACATTAGGAGAGTTACACAGAACAAACCTGCCCTTGGTGTCTGCTGTGCTTCCTTCCTGCTGCCCTGTTCCTGCTGTATTTGGATTGGTGTAATTGCTATAAGAAGGGATTCCTCCATATCAAATATAGTGTGATTGTTTCCTGGGAAGATTCCACTCCTCTCTGGGCAATTTACTTGCAGATCATATTGAAGATGGTTTTTATAAGAGTAATAATAGTTAGATCTATGATTTAATTGGACTTTGAGTTTGCTTGAAAGATACAAGTGGTTAAGACAGTAAAGATGATTAGGGAAATGGTTTAGGTTGTTGTGCCAATTGCTCCACTAAGAGACACAAAACAGACTAAATTAGGCTAGAAGTTACCTTCCCCTTAAACAAGGACTTTTTATACATTATAGATCCATGAATGCTGCCTGTGGAAAAACAGGCAGGCCGATGACTAAAGAAAGCACTTAGTCCTTACACCCAAGGTTAGCTAGCCCTGAGTTCCTCGGTTCTGTAACTTACAGAACAAATCCAGCCCCGGCATGCATCTTAAAAGCAAAGTTGTGAAAGGAAACTAAATGACTCTGCTGGGCATAAAAAAAAAAAACACAAAATAAAAAAACCTAGATTATTAGCTGGCCATTCATTTAAAGATTCTCTAGAGTAGAAAATAGAAATCTGCTGCACTGAGGATCAGACAGCTGCCTGCCAGTATGAAAGAAACTGGCTAAAATATACTTAACTTGCTTAAAACTTTTTAAATCAATAATAAGAGAATCATTGCTTTGGGGTGAAGATGTTATGGTGGGAAAACTAACAAAGAAAATTGTTTAACTTGTGAGTTTCTAAGGAAAACAAGTAACTTGTGATCTTAATATGATTTCTTCCTATGTAAAGATTTTGATATATGAAAAATATCTAACTTTTGAATGTGAGGGAATCTTTCCTTGCATTGAAGTCTTTGTCTTAGGTGGTATAAAAAGGATAAGAAAAAAAAGAAATAGGAGAAGGAAAGATATAGAAGGGAAAACATCAGGGCAGAAATAAAAAGGATGAAATTAGGAAAGAGATATAAAGAGGACTGGGAAGAAGGGAAACATCAGGATAAAAGAACAGAACAGATAAAGAATATCCACCAGAGAGGAAAAGAAAATGAAGAATTAAGCTTTGGTCCTCAGCAAAAGTGTATGTCTTTGTGTCTCTCCCAGCAGCTTCTCTCCTGTCTCTCTGACCTGCTGAGAGCATGCTAGGTGCTAGGCTCCTCAGGAGCAAGAATCATTTCAATGTCTTATATTTTGTAACTTCTACGTTAAAAGCATATAGTATCCAATGCTAAGGCACTAATTAATTCCATTTAATAGTCATCTAAGTTCTTATCTAAGTTCTTAATGTAATTATTGCCTGTGAATTCGATTTTTTGGTGACATGTTGAATCCTTATCACTTGTGTAAAACTTTATTTCATTTAAAAATTACAGTTCCCACTCACCCTCCCACCCACTGGCTGCTTCCTCTCACTCCTCTCTGCCTTTCACCCCACTGGACCTATGAAAATGAATAGTTAGGGCGCTAACGTGATAAATGTCTACATCTGCATTTGAACAAATGGTTTCATTTCTCACCAGAAATCTAAGGGCGGCGGTTGTCAGTGTCGAAGGTTCGTTTGATAATGGCAAACTATATTATACCCTAAAAATTTACCAAAAACTGACCTAACATCTCAGGGGTTAAGTAACACTGTAGTCTGATGTATGTTAAATCTACAAATATGTACAGGCTGCTTGCTCTAAACTCCGGTTTAGAGCTTTCAAAACAAAAGCAAACTTTGAAGCACTTCTTCCCAAAGTAAAGCACAAAACTCCCAGGTCTATTTACGAACTCCTTTATCTGTCGTCCTTGCTCTACGACTTCGTTCCTTCCGGTGGACTCAGCTCAACCGGAAGTGACGTTCACAGGTTCTAGAAGTTAATTCTCAATAAAGGGTTTCAAAACAATAACTGAAAACATTAATGCTTTTACATAACACTGACCACTAAAAATGAAAACGTTTGGAGTGCCAATAGCGCTTACACAAATCTTAAAACATTAAGCTTTAAGTGTTTTGTCACAACTCTCTTTGAGAATGTGGGTGGCTCTGAAAAGAGCCTTTGGAAATGGCAATAGAGGCTTACTTGGCAGGGTCACTTCATTTGGAGCTGGTGTACTTGGTGACGGCCTTGGTGCCCTCGGACACGGCGTGCTTGGCCAGCTCCCCGGGCAGCAGCAGCCGCACAGCCGTCTGGATCTCCCGGGACGTGATGGTCGAGCGCTTGTTGTAATGCGCCAGGCGCGACGCCTCGCCCGCGATGCGCTCGAAGATGTCGTTGACGAACGAGTTCATGATGCCCATGGCCTTGGAAGAGATGCCGGTGTCGGGGTGGACCTGCTTCAGCACCTTGTACACGTACACCGAGTAGCTCTCCTTGCGGCTACGCTTGCGCTTCTTGCCGTCCTTCTTCTGGGCCTTGGTCACGGCCTTCTTGGAGCCCTTCTTCGGGGCGGGAGCGGACTTCGCTGGCTCTGGCATCTTCAGTTCTCCAAACACAGGAAGCTCAATGTGGGTTGGAAGTAGACGTCTCCTACTTATAGGGCGTTTATGCTAATGAAGGATTTCAAATAAGTCTTAGCTAATTGGAAGAAACAACATCGTGGGCTCGTGAGTGAAATTATGCAAATGAGGTTTTGAGATCCTGGTTTTCTATTGGCTATATCGCTGAGTCCTCTTGTAACCAATCAAATGAGTTCTTTTACTACCCAGGAACAAAATATAAAAGCAGCCGTGTTTTACAAAGTTTACTAGTTTGCATTGTTTCGCTGAGTTCCTTCTAGCTTTATAATGTCTGGACGTGGTAAGCAAGGCGGTAAGGCTCGCGCCAAGGCCAAGACCCGCTCCTCCCG
>JAQHUG010000008.1:503956-517653 GCA_028555095.1 Dicrostonyx torquatus | reverse complement strand
CTCTCTCTCCCTCCCTCTCTCTCTCACTCCCTCTCTCTCTTCCCCTCTTTCATCTCACACACACACTAACAACAATAAAAAACTAGTTTATTTTTAAATTTTAGTGACCATGAACTGAGAACTCTATATATCATGTTCCTACACATAAGCATTTTCTTGGTGTTCTATAGTCTTATAGAACGAAGAAAGTGATAAATCAAGGCAAGCTTAAAACAGATTGGTGGATACAGCAAGACGGGAGAAGCTTTTCTCTAGGTCTCAGATGCTATTTGATGACATTCTTGGCATTTGGGATGATGCAAGCTAGTTGCCTGCTAAGTTAATAGATTTCAAAATGTTTTTTATATATTGATCACAAGATGTTAGTTCAGACTCAAAAGTGGGCAAGGAGTAGCTTTCTGGAAGCCAAGGCTAGCTCAAGATGAGGTGATCAGCCTTCAGAGTGAAAACATCCCAACCTCTCCACATCACCACAGTTCTAATCAGTCAAGCAGTTTTTGTAGACACAGCACCTTTCCCGGAATTCTCGTTGATAATACTAATCTGTCCATGATGAGGGAATGTATATCTTGTAGGCTTTAGCATTTATTATGCACATTGCTATTAGTTGAGCTCTATCTTCAAGAAGCAAGAGTGCTAAACTCCAGATTCTTCCCTATATGCTCTTTGACTGTCAAGGCTTAGCCCCTTAGCACACACTCCACTGCCCAGGTCTCCTCTGGCTGATGGTCTCAGAGTTCACTGACTTCTTCCTCTTCTAGAGCCTGGAAGTGTAAGACTAAGGTACTGCTGTGTCTGGCCCCAGACGATGCTCTCTGCTCGACTTTCATCTCACTGTGTGTTGGCCTTTTCTCAGCAAGCCCTATATCCCTATCCCCAATAACAGTCACACTTGGGTTTAGAGTTTCAATGTATGGATATTGACTCACAATCCACTCTAAATTTCACCCTAGGCCTGACAAAAACCAATGTCATTTTCCCAAGCGAAATACTCTTATCACATCTCCAAAGCCCCCAAAGACTTAACTCATCCTAGCATTAATTCTAAAGTCCAAAGTGATATGTAGATCATCTGAATCAGAATAAGACACAAGATACATTTATCCTGAGTCAAAATTTCTCTCCATCTGTGAACCTGTGAAACCAGATAAGTCATATGCTTCTAAAATACAGCTCTCAGCAGTTAAGAGTACTGGCTGCTCTTGCCAAAAACCTGGCTTTGATGGTCTTCACCCACCTGGTTGCTGGCAACCATCTGTAACTCCAGTTTCAAGGAATCTGATGCCCTCTTCTGGCCTCTGCAGGCACTGCAGGCACATGGTGCAGAGAAACAAACACACATTAAAAAAATAATAAAAAAATAAATGACATTAAACTACAGCTGTGACAGGCATAAGACAGACATTTGCATGCCCAAAGGGAGTTATGTGAAATAATAAAGAGAATGCATCCTAAGCAATTCCATAACCTAAGAAGGCCAAGTCAATTAGATCTTGTCTTAAGAATACACTCACAGACTCTGTGTTCAACTTTCAGGCCAACTGCTGTAGCAATGCTTCCTTCTTGAATCTGTATGAGGCTGACTCCTCCTCTGCACAGAGTCCTGACCCTGTAGTTAGGAAGGGTTCCAATCAAGCAGCTCTCCATAAAAGACTGGCCCATGCATGGTTATTTAAACCAAACTCTGCCCACCCTCGCCCACCCTCAGCTGAATTTGAAAACATACCCTAAGTGGAAGTGTCAGTCACAATGATCTTGAAACTACTTTTGGAGTACTCTTCTGTTCCCTAAAAGACTCACAGTAGAATAGTTTATGGTCTCATATAGAATCCAATTTCCTTCCTTCAGTTCCACTTTCTAATTTTAGATTAAATGTGCAGCATCTCTGCTGAAATGATTCCCACCTTTCTCTCTGGGGCTTTCTGCTCAGACAACTGAGGAAGTGAGCATGCTCACAATTGGCACCCATGATGTGTCAGTTAAATGGCTACTCATCCGTACATCTTCAACACCAAAGTATGGCAGTGTGTGTCTGTACGGCCAACACTGGGGACATGGACACAGGACAGCTGGGAGTTACCTTCAAAGACATAGTGAGTTCCAGGCTAGCCTGGACTACAGGAGACCCTGTCTCAGAGAACAGATAGCGAGGAGTCTAAATGTCTCAGCAGCAAGTACCTTTACACACTGAGACAGACAGCCAGAGTTTGAACCCCAAAACTCCCACTAACACATTCCCTCACACAATCACAAACAAAATAAAACAAATGTAATATGAAAAAGAAGATAGATATATAGAGAATAGACAGATTGATGATAGATAGATAGATAGATAGATAGATAGATAGATAGATAGATAGATAGGCAGATTTCCAGTATCCAACAGCTAGTAGTGTAGTGTTTGGCTTAACAACTCCTTGATCCAATCACCTCTTTCCTTTGACATTTACTTATATGAGGGGATTAAATCTCTCCTCCCAATTTAGTTTATACAGCTATTCCACTAAATACCTAGTTTTGTTACTTGTAAGTGCTACCTTCAACAATACTTGAACTAATGCAGCCAAGTTTGGTGCCATTTTAGAATGAGGACCACCTTTCCTCCAGTTTGCAAAACGTGAAAATGGAAGCACCCTGCATCACCCTTCACCCTGCCTCCTAAGCGCCCCTGAAATTCCCTTAACAACTCCATTTCTACTGACAGGCTCTTTGCAGTGAGGTTTTCCAACATGATCCACAGAATTATTTTACCCTTTCCTAATTCCTAATAGTTATAAAGACACTTTCACAGTTAAGGGTGTCTGTTACCGCAGAACCCTCTCTCTTGGTTCTCTGATCCGCCAGGCTGCTATCACTCCCATAACAAAATGTTACAAACTAGGTAACTTGAATGGCATGACAAATTTATTTTCTCATGATTCTGGAAGGGGAGCTTGATATCAAGGTACAGACAGTTTCTGATGGCTCCAGGCCTGACTTAGGTTACTGGGTGTGGCATGAATTAGCATGACCATCCTTTGCTGTGTTTGCTTGTTCAAGTCAGTGAGATTTAATGCTTTTCCTGTATTACCAATTCAAACTGCAAGTCACCACAAACGTCAAGACCTGTGCGAATTAATCCTCCATATTTCCTATTCTCATCTGAGGATCCTCACATAACTGTCTCTGACCTCTCTCACCACACTACCTCTCTGAAGTCATCTCCATTGCTCCTCAAGTCATCCTGGTCACATTGTCTTCCCCACAGGTTTGTGTTCCGGTGCTCTAAGGTTTTCGTATTACTGTTAGCACTCTAAAACTCTGGTCCACTAACTTTTCTGTCACATCATTTTCAGCCTTTGGGTCTCATGTAAAATAGACCTAAATAGAAGTTTGAATTTTAAATTATGAGATATAAATATCAATGACATTTTAAAGATCTTTTGTATACCTCAGCGTTAGTGCATGGTTTTTGTGTTTATGGATATACTGTGGGCAGGGATGTCATTAAGTAAAAAGGAAATACATGCACACATTTTATGTATATACTTATATATGTACACACACACAAACACATATGCCATATATATCCCATCTGTGCCAGAGTTTGAGTTGTCTTGATCTTGTGCAGTTATATGCAGGTAACCATACCATCTGTGAATTCATAATTGCAATAAACATGTCATGTCCAGAGATAACAGAAAACATGCTGAACAAATTTGTATGCCCTTGTGCAGCAGCCGTGCTAGACTTCTCGATATTGTGCCAATTTTAGTATACACGCTGCTGAAGTGAGCACTTGTTTCAATTCTTTAAAAAAGAGTCTGAAGTTATCAGATCCCGTCATTCCCTCTCCAATTAGATGTTGCTCCACTAAGTAGAGAACTGATCTACTAAGTGTCATGCCCCAGAACCCACTAGGGAGTCTGGCATTCAGTGAACCAGAGAAGGGATGTCTTTGCTCAGACAGCCTTTTATTGTCCAAAGCATGTTTGTCTGACTTTTGTATAAAACTGTCTGCTGCCAATGTAGGAAATTCCTATTCCTCCTACCCACCTGCCAGAAACACAGTAACGCTGAGAGCAGTTGCTTCCTTTGTTTTCTACTTTTCCCCAGTTTGTCCACCAGATTTCTGTCTCACAGTAACAATGAATTCTTTTAAGGCTTATTCTCTGCTGGCTGAATTGCACTACAGGAGTCGTCTTTAAATGTTGTGAATCTATATCTAACAGATGTTTGCTTAAAGTCATGGCGGAGAAGGGTCACATAGCTCAAGAGCACAAACAAAAAAGGCTATTTAATCTATTTTAGATGTCTGCTCTGTGGTATATTTTTTTCCATTCTAAATGCTGAAATTATATAGTTAGCTATCTCATCTACTGGATGAGTTTGTTGAAGAATAACATCTTCCCTGTGTCTGTATACTGTATACTGTCTTCCCACACAAGAGATCATATATTAATTGATGACCAAACTGCATCTGCACAGAATGGATACTCACAGCCTAAACAAGAACTGTAAGTGTATTTCCAGGTATGGACCATTTTAGTCACTTCTTGGTCTTAAATTGTATTAACTAGGTTTAGGAAGAGAACATAGGACACACTATAGATCTGTGCTTCCCAGCCACAGCAGAGCCACCTGTCACATTTTAAACTTCTGTTCAGTAATTTAAACTTCAGGCTCACAGTCTCATTCATCACATTTCAAGTTTCCAGGAGCTGCTGTATGGATTGGACAGACTAGAGATGCATGGTCTTTCCTAAAAGTTCTCTAGGGTAACAGTGGGCTGGGGAGTTCTTGTTCCTCTGTGCTAAAGGACTAGTGTATTCAACAGTCTCCCATCGGGTGGTATGTGAAAATCAGGTCACAAGATACAATGTGGAGCCAGGCAGTGGTGTTGCACACTTTTAACCCCAGCACTTGGGAGGCAGAGGCAGGCAGATCTCTGTGAGTCTGAGGCCAGCCAGGATTGTTTCATAGAGAAACCTTGTCTCAAAAAGAAGAAAAAGAAGAAGGAGGAGGAGGAGGAGGAGAAGAAGAACAACAACAACACACACGCGTGTATATAAGTACATAAATGTATCGATGTGGATACCGGTTAAGGCCTACTATAATATATATATATATATAACTCTGTAGAGCTGGTTTTAGAATGAGACTCTGACTCAGTCCCTCTCTAATTCCAAGCCTGTTATTAAGAGAACAACCCAGAGTTTCTGTCGTATGTCAAGAGTCAGTTGATATAAGACAGAAAGTAAACTGAATTTAAAGAACATCTTTCCTTTTCTTTGTATCTATCATAACTTTCATGGATATGTGTAATTAATGTTTTCAGTTTTCTACAATGCATAATGAATTTTTCTACAGCAATTTTTGAAGTTTCCAGAAAGAGGATGACAGCACCAGATGGTGGCCTCATTTTGGTAACTTTGAGTTGCCTTAAACTATGTTGTATTTCCAGGAAAGAAGATAGGACCCATTGACAACACCTTCATCTGACTAATACGACGTCAGGACGCGCATGACACTGATACAGGACCTATTTGGATACCATTCGCCAGAACGATTTCAACTTAGATAGCTGATATGGATCCCCCAGACAAAACATTGCCCCCATGTCAGCAAGAAATAGCTTTAGAGAACGACGTCCCCTTTCCCAGAAAACTTTGCCCTCCGACATTGGGACTTCATTTAGGGGTTTATTATGCCTTGCATATAATTAAGAGATGGGGGAGGGATAATGGATTGATATTTTATTGTTTGGGATTGATATTTTTATTGTTTGTAACTTCATGTTCGATGTCTGTTCCCATTGTATATAGCTATACAAGAGTTAGATTGATCTTATTTAGACAAAAGGGGGAGATGATGGGGAAAGTCTTTAGCCAATCAGGCTAACAGCCACGCCATGCCATTAGCCATTAGCTAATTATTTGGGTGGACCCTTAGGTTCCCCTTATGTATAAAAGACACGGACTACGTGTGCTCGTCCTCTTGTTTTCCTGCCCGGTGCTCTCTTGGAAAGCGTGGGATCCTGGGATCATGAGTTTGCTTATATTCTTTCATCTATTAAAATATATATATTCTAAAGATAGCTGGCTTGGGTGATTACATCATTAATTAAATCTACAACATATCAAAAAGAAGGATAATTTAAAAAGATAAGATGAGTACTAATATGTTCGCATGTATTGTGTGCTTTGTATAAGTCCTTTGAATGATCTCTCAAGGTAACACATTTTCAATGCAAAACAAGTCCTTACGTTGGAAGTGACTACATGTGATTCCATGTGGGATGTTACCTTATTAGAAAATTTGATTTAAGACGGGCAGTGGTGGTGCACACCTTGAATCCCAGCACTTGGGAGGCAGAGGCAGGCGGATCTCTGTGAGTTTGCAGCCAGCCTGGTGTACAAAGCAAGTTCCAGGACAGGCTTCAAAGCTACAGAAAAACCCTATCTTGAAAAAAATAACAACAAAAAGAAGATTGGATTTTAAACCGTTTTTCATTGTTTTCATATTACTGCAGCCTACAGGCTTTTTGTAAGTATTACTGAACTTAGAATTATATTCCTTCAACATGGATTTAGCTATCCAAACCATAGGTGTGAAGATTGTTGAAAGTATGTGGAAAAGAGTCAGAATTCTGAAATTTCTGATCAATAATCTCTGAATCTCAGAATGTAATACTGCAGTGGATAGCAGAGCTCTGATCATGAAACTGGAGTCTGGGATGGGGGTTTTCAACCTGAAAAGCTGGGGACCCAAAGAGCATGCAAGAAGTTCTAAGGATGTAAAGTGCCTATTGTGCTGGGCTTCACTAGGAGCAGCTACATGCAAAGATGCTATGCAATCATTAAACTGAGCTGGCAAGGATTAGAAGGCTCTGCTTAACAGACCTGCAGGGAACACAAAGATGAGGATATGTGGATAGAAAAATATATAGGCCTATGGCAAGTCTATACAGCTTAAGAAGTAGCGCATTCCATGTTCCTGAGCTGGAATGTCTGTTATACCGTAGGAGCCCACAGATTTAACTCTCTGTTCTATCATGACCTAAAAACAAAGAGTTCAAACCTGTTCTTGATCCTCAAAGCCAGATAACTGAATGTTTGATCTAAGGTGTGGTTACTGTATGCTTTGAGAATTAAGGAAGTAATTATACTCGTTTGTTCCTTGTATCACGGTTTGGAAGTCTTTTACCCTCCCCTTTTGCTTGGGGGTATATAAGGGCTATGAGAAATAAATTTGGGGGAATACAATACTCACTGGATGTCCACCCAACTCTATCTTTTGTCTCTTGGCTATTTTTTTCCTCACTTCTCCCCCTTTCAGTCATGTTCGAACAGTTCTGCTGGTTTCTGACATGATACAGATTATTCCCTTCTGTCCTTAATGAGTCAAGGGTCAGAAGGTGATTCTTATACTCAGAAAGACTCAAAATGTGTTTCTGTTTTAAACAAGGTTGTTAGCAACATATTATGCCAGGATTGGAAACACTGAGAAACTTGTTTTTCAGTCCCTACATTATGATTCTAATATATGTTATTATTGCCAAAGAAATACGCTTTAAAGCACACACACAAATGTTGTCTTGCATGATCCAGAAAATAACCTACCACCCAGGTTTATGCAAATAACCCTGATCTCAGGGGGCATGAAAATCCTGGGACTTGCTTGGAAGGTGGAGCTTTGTTAGGGAAAAGGAAGGAAGGAAGGAGTTCACCAGGACTGGGAGGTAAAGGAGAAAAGGGAATGGTACAACTGACCAAGATACATTGTATACATGCAATTGTCAAAGAATATAAACAGTCTAGGTTTATTCTTCATATGAATAAGGAGAGGAGAATAATAAATCAAGAGGAGCTCCTTTAGGGAGAAATGTGTCTGTTCTGAAATAAGTAATGCAGTGGAAATGTTGAATAACTTGAAATAATAGGATATGTATTGGGGCTGGAGAGATCTGCAGTTAAAAGCACTTGCAGCTCTTGATGATGACCCTGGTTTGTGTCTCAGCATTTCTCTTCAGCAGGGTCCAGTTCTAGGAGACCTGTCCTCCACAGCATCACACATATGTGGTTCACATGCAGGCAAGCAGGCATACACACATACACACAATTTTTAATAAGGTAAATATTAAGAATCTACCTTTTAG
The DNA here is from genome assembly GCA_028555095.1 of Dicrostonyx torquatus. Classification (NCBI taxonomy): domain Eukaryota; kingdom Metazoa; phylum Chordata; class Mammalia; order Rodentia; family Cricetidae; genus Dicrostonyx; species Dicrostonyx torquatus. The sequence continues at coordinate 509,516 of JAQHUG010000008.1, read as the reverse complement.
CTGGGCATAGTAATACATAACTTCAATCCCAGCACTTGGGAGGCAGAGGCAGGCAGATCTCTTGAGTTCAAGACCAGTCTGGTCTACAGAGCCAATTCCAGGACAGCCAGGGCTACACAAGGAAACCCTGCCAAAAAAGTAAAAATTAAAAAATCCACCTTTCAACATCTCCCTAGCTCTTTTTCCACACTGGTGTAACTTTCCAGTGTTAATTTATGTTGGTGACTCTCAAAATGAACATATTTTATCTCACTCTTTCCTTTTCATTCTTAGCGGGAAGCAGCCTGTACATGTTCTCTTTTAATCAGTCTATCTTAGAAAACCTTCCAGAAGAGAACACATGTTCTTACCATCTGATATTGAATACTGTTGTAACACGAATGTGTGTCTTAATTTATGTAATTATTCCTATATTAGCATGGTTCTCCAAAGACACAAAAACAGTGTAATATAGAACTAGATAGACAAATAGATCTAAGAGATCGATTTAGATAGATATATAGCTGACAGATGCTGAGAAGCTCCAAGACTGGCTATTTACTAAATGGAATCCTATGGTACACATAACAAGACTGATTGCAAAGCCAAAGGTTTCAGAGCAAGGGAAGCTGATGATGTAACCTTCAGTCCATGACCTGACAGCAAGGGGGACCTTGTTTATAGATCCAGGGCTTACCAAACGGCAGGAGAACAAATGTCCTAGAGAAAAAGAGGAGTGTGTCCTTGGTCCAGGTGAAAGAGACCAGACTCTTTTCCTGTTCACCCTCCCTCCAGGCCCAAAGCTGACTGGAAGATGCTCAACAAACACTAAGGAGCAAGAATGGCTCTGGTAATTCAGTTCCCAGCGCGTGAACTTTGGGGGTCACATGCAAACCACAGCACAACCCACGGTGTTAGGGGTTTGGGTTGCTTCTGGTTTCACTTAGTGGACAATTTCCATACAATGAACCCCAAATCACAACTAAGCTACAGCTGTAGTCATGTGTTGCTGGAATGGTGAGCATCTGAAGTTCAGGTCGCTCTGGGATTATGTTCAAAAGCCTTTCCATTAAAAACTCTACTACCACAGTATTTGAAACCTTAATTTCTTCATCTCTAAATGACTATGAAAATCAAGTGATGGAGCATTTGGTATTCTAAGGAATAACAAAAATGAAAATGTATTCATTCGCAATATCATTCCTTTTGTGAGAGCTAAAAGCAAAATGCTTTGATAGGAGTAGATTTCCCAAATTTCGGCCTGAAGAGGACAAGAAAATGGTGACAAGGGAGGAAGGCAGTGACTCAGATTACCTGCTTGGGACACCAGCTAGCTAAAGTTTCATTTCCTACCCTGCCTGTGTAGGAATGAGGAACCACACACCCCTAAACTGCCCACTACCTCCTACATAGCATACTTTATCCCCCTCAAAGAATGTCTCTTCCAGCCTGGGTAGGTAGCTCAGTGGTAGCATTGCCCTGGGTTGCATCCCAAACCTAGCGAGGTGACCTCTGCTACTCTATAATTTATTTGGTACATTGTTATGTTCTCTGTTTCTATATGATACCTGATGATGTCTGCCGTGTAGCTGTTAGTGCCTTAAGAAATAACTGATTTCCTAAGACCAATGCTGGGGAGAAATTTTACTTTTAGCCCTGAAAATCCAGGAGGTGAAGAGAAAGAAACATTGTCTCACAGGCTGAGTTGGAAGGACATACCACACTTAATCTTAAGAGTACATCTACAATATGAAACAAAGAGAAACGGAAAATTAAAGGGACTTGGGAAGGAAAGGAGCTCCTTGCCCCTGACACTGGCTACAGTTTTCTCTAGCTGAGAGTCTGAGAAGTCCAGTACCACCAACAGAATTCCCCATGAAGTTTGCCTACAAAGCAAATTCCTTTTCTGTAGAGATATTTCAAGTAAGAATGTTAAAAACAACAACAGACCATGCTGGAGACCCACGTGTGTGAGGCCTCTGAGTTTTCAATCCCTCTGCTTCCGCAGCTGGATATCTGCAGCAATCTGAGAACAGGGTCACTTTGCTTACTGTCAAAATCCATCTGAACTCTCTTGTGACCTAGTGTAATTGGGATTCCCCCAAGCGATGTGATCGATGAGTCTATCTTATAACTTGTATCATGTCCAGGACACCTCAGAAACCAATTATGATCGCATTAAAAAAAAATTAAGGCACCTTAGAAATTCTTTGGGTCATGGACTTCAGAAGCACCAAATCACACAGACAGCTACTGAGGCTCTCAAAAGAGACAACAGAGAAGCCTGTATCATCTTGCTTTTGCACTATCCTGAGAAACACCTTTCGCTCACACCCCTTAGTGCAATGTCCTTAAGTCTATATTGACATCTTTACTTTGTTTGGTGTGTGCGTGTGTGTGTGTGTGTGTGTGTGTGTGTGTGTGTGTGCATGCGCACATGGCTTCTGTTGCTGCGATACTAATACCAGGACCAAGTGCAACCCATCATTGAGGGAAGCCACAGCAGGAACTCTAGGCAGGAGCTAAAGCAGAAACCACAGAGGAACGCTGCTCATTGACTTGTTCTCTCTGCTATGTGCTGAGCTGACCTACCTGTACAAAGAAGGATCTCATGCTTAAAAACTATAGCACCCACAGAGGGCTGGGCCCTCCAACATCAATTAGCAATCAAGAAAATGCCCCTAAAGACAATGTTCCCAGCATTGAGGCCAATCCCCACTTGAGACTCCCTGAGATAACTCAGGACTGTGTCAAGTTCACAGCAGAAGCTAACTAGAAAAGCGAGGATACATGCCTGTGTGCGGACTGTGTGCACACAGCAGACCCAGTGGAGTGGGTGGACGAGTCAAATGCAGCAAAGCCTTCTGACTGGGTTACCTCCTATGCTGTGGGTAGATTGGAATGGTAGGTCTCCACCCAAAGCAGAGAAATGGTTTTCTCTGACGGGCCTCCTCAAAACCTAATGGAGGCAACTGTAACAATTGCTTCAGTAGTCTGAGAGGCTGGCAGTTGAGCACAGAGTCTCTGACAGAGCATCTCCAAGGTCACGGTCACAGTTAAACCAAGGGGACTGCGTGTGAGCAGCGGCTTCTGTACACCGCACACTCAGTCACGTGGCAGCCCTTGTTGTTTACTCAGAACTCACACGGAAGATGGCTGCAGTCTGAGGTCTCCCTTTCTGTCTTATATTCAGATTCTCTGTGTATAAGCAGGGTGAAACTACCCATAAATGTAATACTTGAGTAACAGAACCAACAAAGGCTTCAAGCTTTTGTTTTGTTACCACAAAAGTTAACCAAGACATCTCCCAGCACACCACACCTTTAAAGGACCTGTTTCTTCCCAACAAAATGCCTCCCCTGCTGCCTCTCTCTCTCTCTCTCTCTCTCTCTCTCTCTCTCTCTCTCTCTCTCTCTCTCTCTCTCTCTCTCTCTCTAACACACACACACACACTCACATATACACACATTCTCTCTCTCCCTATACTATGCCTTCTGCCCACCTAGAAGAGTTCCCTCACCCCAAACCCAGCTGCTTCCAGGCCTGACTCAAGCGGCACATTTTGTGAGACTGGTTTTCAGACACTTAACAGTTAGTTCAGTTTCGTCACCTACCTATCAGAACCCCTCACTTCCCTCAGCCGTTTGCTCAGATATCACCACGAATAAAGCCTTTCCTGACCGTCCTATTCCCGGACAGTAAAAGATGCCTTCCCCAGTGACAGTAGGGTGGCTGTGGATGGTGACACGAGCAGCAGGGACTTTCTGAGTAGCATGGCCAGAAATACTATGAGGAGACACATTGTACACATAGCAGAGGTTGTTACATGCAACCCCAGGGACTCCCTCTGGGTTGCCTGGCAATGAACTAGGAAGAATGGTTGCTTCTTTCCCTGTGGGAGAATTAGCCAGTGTGCCCAGGTGCTACGAAACTGGCTTTCCCAGCTGACACCCACACAGAAAATATCTGTGCTCTGTATTCAAATCAGTTCTGTTCTTTCTTTAAGCAATGGGAAAACTACGGACTATGGAGCCCAGCCCTCTCTGTGTGAGGCTGCCCCTACCTAGATACGCAGCTGTGCCTGATGAAAGAGAAGAGGCTGCATGCATTTCCCCTGAGTTGCAGCTAGCATACAAGACTCTGGCACCTCTGAGAGAAGAGACAGAAGCCAGGAGTGGAAAGACCTGGTGTGTGTGTGTGTGGGGGGGGGTATTACCTTGCTCCTGATGTCGTAGTCAGTGGAAATGAATAGGTCCATGGTTCCTTGAAGAGGTGAGGCTCTAACTTCTCACTAGATCAAAAGATAAAGGGAGGTCAAGAAGGGCAGGGACTCCAAAGTAGTCATTCCCAGAATGTTCTTATTGGAGGCTAGGAGGTCAAGAGGGCAATCTGGTTTCTATTTCTTTGTTATGTCCTAGTGAGTGCCTTGGCCGAAAGAATGAAAGTGAGACGAGGCACCTGGACACCTGGGTGTGCCTGCTGGACTGACCAGCTCATCTTCCTTCCTGCACCTCACCCCAATTCCTGCAATATGTCTTCTAAAAGCCCCAGACTCATATCTTACTGGTACCCTATTTCCTGAGCCCCGTCTGATGCATGGAAGCTCGGTACCATCTTCTTTAAGCTTCCAGCTATGGGTCTATAATAAAAGCCTCTCTGAAACTCGCCCTGTAGGGTCCTGGAATTTCATTCTTCAAATTCTTGACAAGAATTTCGGTAGTTGTTGTGTTTCTGGGACCACTCCTCCAGCTGCCTGAGAGAGGCTTCATCCTGCATAAGGTGGCTTAGTTAGTATTTCCACTGCTGTGAAGAAACCACATTACCCCATCTCTTATAAAGAAAAAAATATTTAATTGGGGTGGTTCGCGTACAATTTCAGAAGTTCAGTCTATTATCATCACAACAGGGAGAATAGAGGCATGCAGGCAGATGTGGTGCTAGTGGCTGAGAGTCCTAGATCTTGCAGGACCTCAGGAAGTCACCTGAGACACTGGGTGGTACCCTAAGCACAGGAAATCTCAAAGCCTGCCCCCACAGCTACACACTTCCTCCAACAATACCACACCCACTCCAACAAAACCACACCTCCTAATATTGCCACTCCCTATGAGATTATGGGAGCAAATTACATGCAAACTATCACAAGTGAAGAAATCTCAGTATTCCCATATCTTTTCTAGTCACCTACATTCCATCTTCTCAAATATTTTCTATCTTTTGGAGTGCCCAGTGACTTTCATCTAATCTTGTCCCACTGTCTTACTCACTTCTTTGTTTTGCTTGTTTCTTTGGTTGGTTGGTTGGTTGGTTGGTTGGTTGGCTGACTGGTTGGTTGGTTGGTTGGTTGGTTGGTTGGTTGGTTGGTTTGTTTTTCAAGGCAGGGTTTCTCTGTAGCTTTGGAGCCTATCCTGGACCTAGCTCTTGTAGACCAGGTTGGCCTCAAACTCACAGAGATCGGCCTGCCTCTGCCTCCCCAGTGCTGGCATGTGCCACCACCACCCAGCTTTTTTTTTTTTTAATCTTAGTTTGTTTTGTTTTAGACAGAGTCTTGCTTTGTAGCCCTGGCTAGCTTGAACTCACT
>JAQHUG010000008.1:466515-477223 GCA_028555095.1 Dicrostonyx torquatus | reverse complement strand
CAACCTTTAGTCTTTATTGTATACCATTTGCAGTACCCAGTAATTCAAGATCTCCAAGTGTGCATGGATAGATGTCTTGTGACCAAAGTCATGCAACAGATGGAAAGCTCCTTCAGGAAAAAAAAAAAAAACCTCTATACATCATAGAAAACAATCACTGTTTTCTACCATGATGTCTTCAAGGTCTAGGTACCTTCCACAAACACTGATACATTCAGCTGTCACCGTAGTTACAGTGAGAAACAACCCATACATTCTACTGTTTACCCTAGATGCAATGACTCTACTAGGTTCCCACTACAAAGACACATATTGACAACCCAGGAAAAAACCCAGAACCTTGACAATGAGACTTGTTTCTAGGCTTCAATCCCATGCACAGAAGGTACTGCTTACACAGCTCAACTTCAGCTTTTTTCTTTCCAGATACAGATGTGGCTTTGCCAATGTTACCACCACAAGTGACACTAGAAGACTATCCGGAGCAGATCAGGGTCACTGGGAAGCAACATATGCTTTAAAGATACGGTGATTTGAATGAAAATGCCCTCCATAGTCTCATATTTGGTCCTAGTTGGAACTATTTGGGAAGAATTAGGAAGTGTGACCCTGTTGTAGGAAGTATGTCATAGAAGGTAGAATTTGAAGTTTCAAAACATTCTTGCCATGCCCAGCTAGCCCTCCCTGACTCTTGTTTGGGGACCAATATGTAAACTCTCAGCTATTCCTGCCACTGTGCCTTTAGTCCACCATCATTGAATCTTGAACCCTTGAGTTTTGAGTTAAGTTGACTGATTAAAATGTTCAACACCTGGGAAACTTCCTGATCAGATGTAACGTCCTCTCATGTCCCCATTTTATCTTCCTCTGCTCACATTCATTACAGTTGGTACCAATGCATGTTGACTGATGTCCCCACTTCCCGTCACCAAGACTGCACAGGACAAAACAAGCCATAGAGAAAGTGACTTCATTTTTTTCATCCTGCCTTTTCTTTTCTTTTGTTTGTTTTTTGTTTTTGAGACAGGTTTCCTCTAAGTAGCTTGGCTGTCCTGGAACTTCTTTTGTATGCTTCGAACTCATAAAGATCTACCTGCCTCTGCTTCCCATGTATTGGGATTAAAGGCATGTGCCACTACTGCCTAGCTCATTCTGTCCTTTTAATAGTTAAGACTCTTCTATAATAGACTCAAGTATTTGTAGGATGACTTAGTTAATTCATTTAAAGTACACGAATGCCTGTGGCCACTAGTCTAGAGGACCAAGACAAGCTATTGAAAGGGTTTCAGTGTATGGGTAGTCCAAACTGATCAGCTAGAGTTATTTTAAGGACTGAGATAACTCATATAAATCTCTGAAATTAGTGATGGTTACTTATCTACTAGGTAGAGAAAATTAGCAATCTTTATATTTTTTTCATCCCATTGAATTAAAATGAAGATAGAGAAATCCTTTCAGATCACAAATTAAAAATAGTAGGCAAAGAGAGTCACCTCTATAATATTTGAGAGGCAGAGGCAGAAAGGTGGCTACAAGTTTAAGGTCAACTGGCCTGCACAGTGAATTCCTTATCAGCCTGGGCTACAAAGCAACACCTTGTCTCAAAAACAACAATGGGGCAGGGAGGTGGCTGTGATAGTGCATAGCTTAGAAACAGGAAGACCGCGAGTTCAAAGTTAGCTTCAGTTGTGTACTGAGTTCAAGGCCACCTGAGCTATGGGGAAAACTGAAAAAAGAAGAAAGAACCGGCGCGGGGGGGGGGGGGTTGTAAGCTATTTGAGTTCAATCTGATGTCAGGAATATTTCCTAAAATGAGCCGCTCCAATCAATCAGACCAGATAAGGCCAGTTGAGGGATTTGTCAAAAGTTCAAAGCACTCAAGTGTGTGTTGTAATTAAGTGTGATTGGTGCTATTATCTGCAAGTGTTGGAAGTACATTAAAGCAGGAAGCCCTGATGAACCATTTCACAAGCACATATCAAAACAACCCTCTTTTCTTATAAGAAAAAATAATGTTGATGGCGAAGATCATACCTAACAAATATATCCTTTTGCTTTCTTTAATGAGGAGAGAGGTGAATGCAAAGAGGTTCATAAAATAACTGGAAAGACAAATCTGTCCTGGACATTGTGAAGTATAAAGTATCAGAGTTGCCAGGAGGTGTGGTGCACGCCTTTAGTCCCAACACTCAGGAGGCAGAGGCAGGCGGATGTCTGTGAGTTCAAGGCCAACCTGGTCTACAAGAGCTGGTTACAGGACAGGCTCCAAAGCTACAGAGAAATCCTGTCTCAAAAATAATAAATAAATCATCAAAGCTGCCAGAGAACTCCTAACAGATCTCACTACATGATGATCCTTCAAAATGAGGAAAAGAGAGTAAACAAGACGGTAGAACTTTTCTGTTTGTTTGTTTGATTGATTATTGGTTGATTGATTTGTAAAAATAGAATTTGCTTCTGTTATGAGCCTAACTGCTAGGAATTCAGTTTATACTGAAGAGTCTTTGAAAGAGAAGTCTGGATGAGAGATGGAGAAAGTCTGTACATGGAATGTTATGGATAATAACATCTGTGGAGAAATGGAATTCGGCTTTCGTTGGTGGCTGACAATGGAAGATCTGGGGACAGGAAGAAAGGCAAGGAGAAAGGCTGTCTGCATGCAGCTGACTGCTTCCCAGACACCACTGGAAAAGATGAATTTCTGTATCAGCTTCCTCTGACTCAAAGGGCATGACAACCTCTCTGGTACAGACAGCAGATCTCCCACATCAATGTTTTTGGAACACATGAACCACAGCATGGTCACAACCTCTGACATAACAGCACTGTTGACATTCAGTGACCCACCTTTACAAATGTCTGGTCGTGGACAATGGTACCTTATGATGTAAGACAGCAAATGCTTTCCTGTTTTACAATCTAAGGAAGACCATACAAACGCAGAAAGGTGAAAATAATCCACCTGAAGATAAGAAGTGAGGAGTAACTGTACCCTCGATGAGATACGTACATAAAGAGTCAGGCATGGTGGCACGCGCCATTTCAGCACTCAGGAGGCAGGGGCTGTCACACATCAGCATGCTGTGCCTGTCTGCTTTCTTAACTTAGCTCAGAAAAGATGACTTTCTCCTCTCCATCTCCCTCCCCTTTGCAGCTGCTTAGCTCTCCAGCTTGCCTGACCTGCTGTTTTCTCTAACTCTAATGAAACCATCCCGGAGGTCCCTTCTCAGTGCATTTTCTAATTCTTTTATGTAGGAGACTAGGAACATGCTAGAAGCAGAGGGGGTAGCTCAATGGAGACAAAGCTAACGGAGCAAGCCTGAACACTGGAGTTCAGATCCCCAGATCAGCAGGCACAATAACCCTCCTAAAATTCCAACAGACATAAGGGATCCCCAGGACAAGTTATTCAACTAGACCAGGCATCTGTAAGCTCTAGGGTCAGTGAGAAACCCTGCACCAATATATAAAATAAAGATGAAGACACCTGAAATCAACTTTGGGGTTCCACACACCCATAACCACTTCTTATACCCCCCCACTTCTAAACCATCTATCTATGTACACATCTGTCCATTCACCCACCTACCTAGCTAGCTTCACATTTTCATGAGTGAGTGGGCCAAGCCATTAAGCACCGTCTTGTCTGTGGGGAATAACTCTGAAGGTAAGACTGCTTTAGTGTGAGAGTCATTTGAAAGGTAACATTTTTTTAAAGATTTGTTTATTTATTATGTATACAGTGTTCTGCCTGCATGTACACCTGCAGATCAGAAAAGGGTACCAGATCTCATTACAGATGGTTATGAGCCACCATGTGGTTGCTGGGGATTGAACTCAGGACCTTTGGAAGAACAGTCAGTGCTCTTAACAGCCGAGTCATCTCTCCAGCCCCCGAAAGGTACTCTTATCCAAAGTAGTTGAAGCAGTTAAAGCATTCTCAACCATGTGCCCTTAAGTCATCTAAAATATTTTTAAAACAAATTGTTAGTGCATACCATCTGGACCTCTTGGGTTTCTACTCCTAATTTATCAAGGTCATGCTCTTGCTCTGGGGACCACATACCTTGATTACTTTGTTGGAACTGAGGCTGGGCAATGGTGGTGGTGCATGCCTTTAGTCACAGTACTCAGGAGGCAGAGGCAGGTTATCTCTGAGTTCAAGGCCAGCCTGGTCTGCAAGAGCTAGTCCTAGGACAGGTTCCAAAGCTACAGACAGACAAACTCTGCCTTGAAAAACCAAAAAAAAAAAAAAATTATTAATTACTTTCCACTGTCCTCACAATTCAGCACTCCAGGGCCCCTCTAGACAACCTGTGCTGAGGGTCCCAGCAGCTGCACCCTCATGTTCCCATGACTAGGGACAAACTCTGTGGTCAAGAACATAAAATTCAGGAGTCTAAACACTCCGTTGTAGTCATTTACACATAAAGAGAGGGTGCTTTGCAAGCACTGTAAACTGTTAGATTCCCAAAATTCTGCAAAAAGCTGGGTGTGGTGGCCCATGTAGGAGTCTGAAACAGGCAGCTCCCTGGACTCCTTAGCCAGACAGCTTCGTCTACCTGGTGAATTCTAGGCCAAACGACAGATACTGTCTGAACAAAAAAAAAAAAAAAAAGTGCACAGCTGGACAGTGTCTGAGAAATAATGCCTTAGGTTGACCTAGTCAGACCTATAGCCTTGACCTGTCCTGGAACTTTTGGCCTTGAACTCACAAAGATCCACCTGCCTCTGCCTCTTCAGTGCTGGGATTAAAGGCATTCATCACCACCACTTGGGTATTTAATTTTTTAATTAAAAATAAAGGAGGCCAGGAGTTTGAAGATTTTGGTCTATTACCTGTCTTCCAACTGTTTCTGAAGATTCTGCACTTGGAGAAAGAATGAAGAAGCAGGAAGAAAAGGAGGCTCGAGCTCCATGCTTGCCGTGGAGGGAGTGGTAGCTTATCCCTCCCTGTTGTATAACAGTTTCCTCTGAGATTACAATGCTCTGTCCTGCAGGAAGCTCCTTAAACAGAAATGTAACAACTCAAACTAGCTTGGGGAAGTCCCTGAAACTGATCGGATTCACCAGGCAGTCTCCTGCTGGAGGAAACTGTAAAAGCCAAGAATTCCTTTCAGATGGAGGAAATCAAACCTCAGACCAGACCAGCTGCCTGGCAAGCCAGAAACCAGCTGAGCTGCCTAGAAGTTGAGGCCACCTGAGGCACCTGGAAGAGGCAGTCTCCAACCTGTGGAGCTGCCCGCCAGCTGTTCAGTGTGCTCAGGTTGCCAGCTTTGAGAGTTGTCTATGCTGGGATGCGCTTTAGTGATGCAACTGTCTTTGAGGTATTTCTGTTCCTGAAAGAAACCCTTAGCCATACTCCTATAAGTAACACCGATAAAACTCACTGGTTCGACATGTAGGAGTTTGCTAGTGTCCTTACTTTGTTCCATCATGGCTTCCCTATCTGGGCTGAGTACACGTGTGTTGTGTCCCCTGGGGAAAGTTTTGTCATAACCATCCCTGCTTTTCTCTCCAGTGACTGAAAACACACCTCATGACCCAAGGACTCTTCTTTATACATTTAGTGTTAAGGAGGAAATTAAAGCAATAAACTCTGACATAATAAAGGATTTACCAATAAACTTGCCCTTAGCTTGTTGACACAAAACTAACACACACACACACACACAGAATTATTTCCCAGTTCAATAACTGTAGGCCATACGAGATATTTGCAGCCAGGTTCTCTGGCTATGCTTGGTTTCCAGGTTAAAACTGTCCTGCCATGTAACAAAGGCTCAGGATTGCTCCTTCTCTTTTGTTATTATGTAGATCGCCTGGGGAGAGGTGTGGATTCCAAGCTGGTGCCTGAGTAGCAGGTGTGATGGTACTCCCCATACTCCTGCGTCCCCCAGGAAGAAAATATTAATGAGTTTCCACCTTGGTTTACCTGAGGGAATAAAAGGTGTTTGAAGAATAAACGCAGGAGATCTTCAGGAATGGATGAAGCCTGAAACTCCCTTCCGATATTGCTGTGTGAACTGTGTCTCATTATTTCCCATGCCTCCGCACCGGTCCAGTTAAGGAAAAGTAGCTTTATGTTGGGCATCGGATCCTGACAAATGACCATTTTTAAAAATTCATCAGTGATAAGTAAAAAAAAAATCATAATTCACAGTACATTACAGTATTAGGTGTTCCTCAGACTTCTGTGAGGACCAGGCAAGCACATGGTTTATGTACATACATACAGGCAAAATACTCATGAATATAAAATAAAAAATAATTTAAAAAATAAGGGGAAATTTTTAAATTTAGGTCAAAGAATTTTAGGTCAGAGGAAATATTCTAACAGATGTATTGATCTTTGAGTTTAATAGCATTATTATTTTTAATACATGAAGAGACTCACAATGGCAAAAGTATCTAGGATCCAAAATATGTCATGTGGGCATGTGTATACATAGCAGACACCGGTCCAGATACTCCTTTTGTTTAGTTTTCAATATCCTATAGTTGTGGCAGAGAGCACGCTGATCCAACCTGATTGCCTCTAGAGTCCTTACCATACCATTACACTGAAGACATCATCACTTGGTAACCCTAAGGCAGTCCTTCTCAACCTTCCTAATGCTGCAACCTCTAATACAATTCCTCATGTTGTGGTGAGCCCCCCCATACTAAAACTATTTTTGTTGATACTTCATAACTGTAATTCTGCTACTGTTATGAATTGTAATGTAAATATCTGATATGCAGGATATGTGACCCCTAAAGGAATCAGATCCCACAGGTTGAGAATGTTAAGGCCTGAGGAATTAAGCCAAATAACGGGCTAAAAAAAAAACAAACAAACAAACCTTTGGGCTGTCAAGAAGACTCAACAGATAAAAGTAGTTTCCCATCACTCCTGACTACTGAAGTTCAGACTCTGGGAACCACACAGCGGAAAGAAAGAACAAACCACTGAAGGTTGTCCTCCAACCTCCACCAAAATATACTAAATTAGTAAATACGATTGTAAAAAAAAAAAAAAAATAAGACTGGCTTCTCACGGCAGGAAAACTTCCACTTTTCTCCCGGCAAGCATCTGCCAGCAGGACAGGCAGGTCCGCACCCACTCGGCTGCCCCAACCCCCATCAAGGATGTTGTAGTTCAGCTCTTTCCTTATGAGCCAAAGCCATCCTGTCCATCATGGAGCACAGGTAACCTTGACCCAGAAGTCCCGATGACAAAGTAAACAACAATACAGTCATCACTGGGTCTAGCATAATGAGATTGTGTGTGTGCCCTAGTAGGAGGCGGATACCAGGAAAGGATGGGCCCTCAGCTAAGAATCCAGCCACCTCTCACCTGCCTTCCAGAGTCCATAGGAGACAGATGGTTGACAGAGGAAGGGACGGACTCCATGATACAGCTCACAGTGAGGTCCTCCACCACAGAGGTGTGTGATTTCTCAGTAGCGTGGTCATTTTTGAGTCAATCACCCACCTGGAAGTATCCTCTCCCTCATCTTCCTGTGCATGAGGCTGGGAACTCCTTGTCTCATTGACCTGTGTGATCAAGTTTAGTGGGTTCACATTTGAGTGAGAGCAAAGTCAAAATAAACACAGTCCCAAATAAAGGGGTGAAAAAAGATTTATCTGCAGTAGGCAGGAGAAGCATAAAAATCATTCCCAGAACCATGGCCTCTGCAAACAAGGGAAGCACAGGGATTTTGTTCAGAGAGTATAGAAATGTTTAAATAGGGGTTGACACATTCCTGAGCATGCTCAGTTTAAGGGCATGGCAATTAAAGTGATGGACAAGAATGCTTCTGGGCATGCTCAGTTTGCACCACAAAGTTTTTGTTTGGTTGGTTGGTTGGTTGTTGGTTTTGGTTTTTCAAGACAGGGTTTCTCTGTGGCTTTGGAGCCCGTCCTGGAACTAGCTCTTATAGACAAGGTTGGTTCAAACTCACAGATATCCTCTTGCCTCTGCCTCCCAAGTGCTGGGATTAAAGATGTTTAACAAAGTTTTAGCTAAAAATAAAAATTAGGACACTGGAGATGGATTAACACAAATGTGTAAAGTTGCTGGTGCCCACCTCACTTAATGACTAACAATGAAACAGTCACGTAAACCAAGCCAAGATTCACCCAGCCTCCTTTCTTTTTCTTTCTTTTTTAATTTTATGCATATCTGTACTTGTCTGCCACCTGCGTGCAGAGTCCTGCAGGTCATAAAAGGGTATTAGATCTTCTGGAACTAGAATTTTGGAGGGTTCTGAGTCTCCATGTGGGTGCTGGGAACTGAACACAGTACCCAATGCAAGAACAAGTGTTCCTAACTGCTAAGCCCTCTTTTCGTTCTTTTCCTTTGTCTTTTCTTGCTTCCTTACTCCTTTTTTTTTATTTTTATTTTTTGGTTTCTTTTCTACTATCATCTTGCCCATTTTGGATCATCAGTAGAAATATCACTGTTTACACTTTCTACTAAAGGCCCATTATAGTTTAGCACAGTATCGACTCTTTGGGTTACTTTGAAAGGTATGGACATGTTAACATGCTCTTCACAAAATATAAACCTAGCACAGTATACCTAGGTATGTAAGTGGACCTTGTGTAATTCAGTGAACAAGCTTTCAGGTGCTGCATGTATATCTGGAATACTTATTCTGGGGACTAGAATCTTCACAGGGCTCATGGCACCTGCCTTCTGTTTCACTTTCAGACAGCTAAGCTCTCGTGTCCACCCTCACACCATGAACTCAGCTGTGGTTTTGTGAGACTTACTTATTATATATTCTTATTTGCTGACATTGACAACTTTATTATTTTCAAAACCAAATACAGGCAAAATGTAACTCAGTGGTAGAGCACCTGCCTTACATGTGTGCAGCCCTCAGTTCAGGCCCAGAACCACCAAGACTGTTTTTTGTTTGTTTTGTTTTTCGAGTTTTGAGCCTGTCCTGGAACTAGCTCTTGTAGACCAGGCTGGTCTGAAACTCACAAAGATCCACCTGCCTCTGCCTCCTGAGTGCTGGGATTAAAGATGTGTGCCACCACCGCCCGGCTGGATTGGCTTTCTTTACAGAATTAACCTCTCGTATCCTCTCCTGTGTCATGGTGTTAGCCAGGCTCTGCCAGGCCATGTCCAGAAGAAATAATGCAAGGACCTCTTGCCTTATTTCTCTCCCTCTGAGAAGTCTCCCCACATTGCTCCACTGCTCCTCACCATATCCTGGGAACTCCTCTTCTGTGTTCCCAGAAAGGGGCTCAGTTCCGCTCCATCACTTTCTCACCTCGGCGGCTTCATGATGTGAGGAGATTGTTTTAGTTTTATTTTTGTGTTTCTTGGAACAAATCCTACATGGTATTTTTTAATTGTATGATCTGTTCATTTCTATTTTCTCTTATTTTAAGTAGATCTGCTCTAGCACATGCATTAGCCATGAAATAATAAGTAATTCTCTTTCTTGTCTCTTTCTCTTTTGCTTTTTGGTTTTTTTTGTTTGTTTGTTTTTGTGCCCCTCCCCCCACACGCAGTTTTTGTCGGTTTGGGTAATAATATTGCATGATTCAATAAGGAAGTGAGCACTATTATTCTGTGGAAACAAATTCTACTAAATGAGGATCAAGTCATCGAAATTTACCAAAATTTGTCAGATCTAGTGAGGTTTTGTATCGACAAGGTTGGTTGGAGTACCCTAATTTCAGATACTTTTTTTATTCATTTTTTAATATTTTCTTCTTTTTCAAAAAAAGCATCATGTTCTCTTTTTCATTTTTTTTTAAGGTTACCCATAGCCTTCTCTGGTGTTTTTATACTTTGTTTGGGCTTGGGGTGGGGTTGTAATTGTTGCTTTAGACAGGATGCCAATATTTAGCCCAGGCTGGACTTGAAAACCCATCTGTCTAACTCAGCCTCCCAAGTGCTGAGATGATAGGCTCCTGCTACCACACTCCGTGTCTTCTGGCCCCCTAAGGTTCCTTTCTGGTAGTTACTTTCCCTCTTAATTGCTGTTTTACACACACACACACACACACACACACACACACACGCGCGCGCGCGTATGAATCTTTCTCAGAAGACAAGGTTTTGGCTTGTGGGTCATCTCTATTTTTTTACTCAATTAATTCATGTTCTTTTGAATTCTATTTCTAGCTGGACTAGGCCTGGTGGTACAGACCAGTAATGGTAATGGCTTAGGCACTGAGGCAGAAAGATATAAGGCCAAGCCTGGACTGGAAAGTGAGGTCAAGGCCAGCTTGGAAGACTTATTAGTGAGACCTTGTCTCAAGATTGAAAAAGAAAAGAAGGCTAAGAAGACAGCTCAGTGGGAGTACTTTTGTCTAGAGTGTCAAAGGCCCTGGGCTCAATCCCCAGCACCTAAAAACTAAAGTAGATAAATCAGATTTATTTCTACCATGTTTCGTTTTATTTTTTCCTTTTAGCTTCTTTGCTGTACTGCATAGTTTGTCTCTGTTGGTGCTGCTCTTTAATTAAATTGTGAAGAAAGAACAAAGTACAAAGTGTGTGAGTGAAGTTGATTCCTTACTATCTACCATGATATTTTTCTGAAATCAAGATTGAATTATTCAAGTTATGCAGTGTGTGCTTCAAAAAAAAAAAACCTATTCTCTGAATCATGGCTTGTCTGTTGTGTTGAATCTTCTCTAACTCTAGACACTGTCCTTTACTTGTTATTTGAATTTCTAAAAATAGTATGTGGAAAGGTTA
>JAQHUG010000008.1:439880-452487 GCA_028555095.1 Dicrostonyx torquatus | reverse complement strand
GTTCATTTGTTTTTTAAATAGAAAAATGATAGTAATGTTCATGATCTATCGCTCTTACAGTAACATAAATATACACATATCCAGTAACTTCCAAAGATACAGTTCAAAGGGCTGCTTAGGAACCAGTCTGTCCATGATACCACAGTGCAGTATTAGAAGTTTATGGATGGCCACAACTGATAAGATATCTAAGCAATCTAAGAAGCTTTAACTACAAAGGGTTAATGTTTGTGAGATTCTCTGGAGATATATGGAAAAGAGGGAGGCCATACTTGAAAGTCCTACAGGCTCAGGCCTAAGCATGATTGCTATTTTGCTATTTTAACATTCTACTCTGAAAAATCTTTTTAAAAGGAATGATTGTCTCTAGCACATATTTGCAGGAAGTATGTGGAAAATTATTTTTAATATTCATTTCTTTTTACTGTCAGCAGTTAAGAGGCATCACTAGCTTTTTTTTTTTTTATCATCTATCTATGTAAACCTAGAACTCAGACATCCTCCTACCTCTGCCTCCCATGTGCTAATATCAAAGGCATGTACCACTATGTTTAGCTTTTAAATTTGTTTTTCCAGACAGGGTTTCAAAGTATATGCTTTGCTGTCCTGGAACTCAATAGACCATGCTGGCCTGAAACTCAGAGATTCCCCCTACCTCTGCCTCTTGAGTGCTGGGATTAAAGGTGTGTGCCACCACAGCCAGGCTAGATTTCCCTTTTAATGCTTTAACTAAATTAAAAAGTTTGTTCTGATGTTTACTGGGAAAACTGATGCTCCTTCTTTGAGTCCTTAGTCTCATTAATACAAGAATTTAAGAAAAGGTTCAGAAGGTCCCGGCCAGTTTTAATAGAGTTTGAAAGACAAACAGTACAGGCAAGCAATAGGAAAACCTGAGTAGTCCTGAGGAGAGGAAGGGGAAAAAAAAAAAACCATACTGTTAGTTAAATGGTCATGAAAACTGTGGTTAGGTCAGCTGAGCAACACACCAAAGTTCAGAGGACACCAAATCCCAGACTCTTGTGTCTTAGGGAAAAAGACTGTACCAGGGTCACGTGGTTGAAAAATGACTAGAGACAGATTATAAAGGAAAATCTCCCCAGAGGATAATGACTACAGGGTTAAGGAAAAGTTCTCAGAAAGCATCTGGCCACCTGATGGTTAGCCTGCCTTTTACTTTGGCAGATTGCGGGTTTTTTGTTGTTTGTTTTGTTTAGTTTTTGTCTTGGGGCCCGATTTGTGTTCCCAGATGCTATGATAAAGGATGCCCAGCCTTCCTCTGCATTCTAGCTCCTTTCATATGTTAATCTAGATGCCTCCATCCTGTTCAGCTCCTGACACGTGATCTTCCAATTCGGCTAAAGTATTCAATTGTTTTTCAACAGGATTTCTTATTCCCGTATCGCTCTACCGTTTGTCATCTCTAGGATTTACTCTCAACCGTTTACTTTCACTCTGAGTTTTACTTCCAGGATACTAAACTGTACTGCCTTGGGAACCAGGGGAAGCCTGAGAGTAGGCTATGTATCTCTTCTGTTCTTTTCTCTTTCACTGGACCGAAACTTGAAGTGGAAAAATACAGAACTTTTCAACGGTTTGATATTGAATTGGACGCGAGCTTTAACTTCTAGAATTTCAAAATAAATCAAATTTTGCTTTTAAAAAAAAAACTAATCTAAAACGTTTAGAAGGAAATGAATTTGATGCAGAGTTAAGAAGCATAATCGCTCAAAGGTTATTACAAAATTCGGGTTTAACCAATAGGAGAGTACGCCGTCCTCTATAACAGCTAACCAATCAGACAGGGTGAAAGTAAGCCTTAATTTGCATAAAACTCCCTACAAATATACAAACAACGCGTTCTCAGGCTTCACTTTCTTTTTCTTGCGAAGAAAGAGATCTGAAGATGCCTGAACCAGCCAAGTCCGCGCCCGCCCCAAAGAAGGGCTCCAAGAAGGCCGTGACCAAGGCCCAGAAGAAGGACGGCAAGAAGCGCAAGCGCAGCCGCAAGGAGAGCTACTCGGTGTACGTGTACAAGGTGCTGAAGCAGGTCCACCCCGACACCGGCATCTCTTCCAAGGCCATGGGCATCATGAACTCGTTCGTCAACGACATCTTTGAGCGCATCGCGGGCGAGGCGTCGCGCCTGGCGCATTACAACAAGCGCTCGACCATCACGTCCCGGGAGATCCAGACGGCCGTGCGCCTGCTGCTGCCCGGGGAGCTGGCCAAGCACGCCGTGTCCGAGGGCACCAAGGCCGTCACCAAGTACACCAGCTCCAAGTGAGCGCGCCCATCTCACCCTTAACCCAAAGGCTCTTTTCAGAGCCACACAACTGTTCACAATTAAGAGCTACACACCACTCTATTTACACTAATCTCCCGTCTTTAAGAGTCTTATAGGCGCTCGTATTTCTATGAATCAGTTTGGCCTCTGCACTCTGAAGCTACTGTTGATTGCTTCCTGCAATTATAAAGGGTATTGGAACAATGAGTCCAGAATTATCGTTTTCAACAACTTGTGCCATGTAAACGTTAGGTTCAACCATAGTGTCTGCCGGAGAGGAAGGGACCTCGGAGCGATCTCACCGAACGCCCGTATTTCCTGACATTTGTTTTAAGTATTCCTAGGAAGTTAACACTGTCACGGGAAGGTGGAGTGAAACACCGTGCGTTTAGCTAAGCTACATGAATACACTTTTCTCCTAATGTTCAAAACAAGCCTGTTAACCGGCTCTTGGTGACGCTCAGGTCGCCATTTTCCATGGCGCCGCCCTGGATAGAGCTTGTCTCAGCTCGCGGAAAGCGAAAGTGCCTGAAGCACCAGCGCCCGCTTTTACCTCTTCAAAGCCGCTTGGCGCCCCCACCGCCTCCAAAGAACTGACCTGGAGCTTTTGCATTTTAAGCTTTTACATATGAATTGGGTTGTGGGTGAAGCAACAAAACATATCCATCTAAAAGAGAAAAAAAATGGTTTGTTTACTTTTTCAATTACAGGAAATGGTGGAAAGGCTTTGTTTGTAAAACTAAAAGGAAAATCAAGTAGGCAGGCCTGGAAGCATTTAATTTCCTTCTTTCCTAACTGTTTAGCGTCTTTTAAACAGCAAGAAAATTTCCAAACTCCTTTTCTGATTTGTTTTGGAAATGTGATCTGGGGGGTGGGGGTGGCGGGGGGAATCCTAGCATTCGTAATGTGGCCAGGCTCTGGAGTCTACAGATTATAAATTCAGCAATTTTGGAACTATATGTCCTATCAGGGAGGGACTCTGACCCAATGTGAGGGAAAAAATATAAGATAGGATATCAGGGGTGCTGGGCATGGAACCCTGTTCCAGTGAGCTACAATCATGCTGCCTTCTATATTCCCTGTCTCCTTTCTCAGGCTGGACAAGTACCTTTATCCGACCTCCCTAGGCATCTTTTTTAAAGTGAGATAAATAAATACCTGCTGGGCGGTAGGCCTTTAATCCCAGCACTCAGGAGGCAGAGGCAGGCAAATCTCTATGAGTTGGAGACCATCCTGGTCTACAAGACCAGCCAGGACAGACTACAAAGCTACAGAGAAACCCTGTCTCGAAAAACAAAAGAAAAAGTTATTTTAAAGTAACAAAATTGCAACTGTAATCCAGGATGTGGCTCTACGTGTAAAGTCATTTACCACCATGTCTGGAGACCCAAGTTCTATGCACTATACCCACATGGCACTCCGGTTTAAAAAAAAAAAAAAAATGCCCCTCTATCCTACATGGCAAGCAGGGCACACACAGATAAACAAATGTTTGGGTTTTTTTTTTTTCACTATAAAAGAAATTGCATTGATTGTGACTTTTAAAACAAGGCTGAAACTTCCTGGTGAATTATTTGCTTGTAAGAATTCAAATGTTCATGTTAATATCTTGTGGTTTAGCTTTCTTTCCTTTGTAACGAGATCTCAGTCTTGTAGCCCTGGCTATCCTGGAGCAGCCAGCTCTGAAGCACAAACTAATCTCAAACTCTCAGCAATCCTCCGACTCACCGTTTCCAAACGTGGATTTATGGGTGGAGGCCACCACACATTGTGTTTCTTCCTGTTTGGCTTTTTTGTTTCTTTGTTTTGTTTTGTTTGTTTTTGAGCTATTGTCTGGAACTCATAGACCCAGCTGTCCTGTTCCTCCTGTCGCCTTTGCCTGCTGAGTGCTGGGATTAGAGTGTACCTCCATATCTGTCGTCCTGTTCATATTTAAAGCATTCCTGACTGAACCTGTTGAGAGCCTTCATCAATCAGTCCCTCACTGACCTTAAACCAGAATTGCGGTGGAGCTGTGCGCTACAAGTAGGCCTCACTGAGCACTCCGGGGAATGTCAGAAGATTCTTCGCAGGATTTTATTGTTTAGGTTTGTTTTCTTTAAACTTTTCCTACTCTTTGAAATCCCCATGACTCCCTCCAGTCTCTGAAGTTTGCAGAGTTTCTCTAGGCCTAACTGGGCTACTTAGCAATAAGAGAACAAAACAAAAAATCTTGACTGCGGGGGTGGGGGGGGGGCAGTGAGCACCACCTGTTGATCTTACTGAAGGACACATTGGTGATTGCCATACACAAGATTTCTGTTATCTTCAGGGTCTGGGACCCTTTTTTCAAAAGTTCCTCAAAGGAAGTGTTGGCTGGACAGCTTAATGAGTCTACTGACTTGTGAGCCTGATCATCTGAGTTTCATCCCTGGAGTGGCTGTGAAAGTGATGAATACAAACACACACACAATCAAAAGAATTAAGTACTTAGGGGATACTGATATTATCTCTCTTGTGGTATTTGGAAACATCTGGCTTGCAGATGAAAGTTAATAAAGTCCTGGACCATGTGGAGTCTTCCTTGAGGGGCAGATGTAAGATTTATATGTCAAACTACTGTGTTTATTTTACAGACTAAGAAATTAGGAAAAATCCTGAGCAGGAAACTAACAAGTTTCAGTTCTTCAGGTTTCCAAAACTGGATTGATTAGAGGATTTGGTTTGGTTTAGTTTTGAGACTGACTAGCATTTATCTCATGGACCTTCAACAGAGGATGGCCTTGACTTTACTAGTTTCTACCTCCTGGATGCTAACAGTAAAGAATAAACCACTAGGCCTGCTCCTATAGAGTACTGGATTTGAAATGGAATACTGAGCCAAGCTAACACAGCCTTGAGCTTCAGTGCCAGCGCCCACCTCACTCTTCCCAGGCCTTCATGGGCTCCCAGAAAACCACTATTGTAAAATATACAAGTACACGTAAAACTTATACATACACAGGACTATTATGGGGGGAGGGAGGGTGGCATCCTGGTGAAGAGAATAGAATCTCTGGCCTAGGTGGAAATCTAACACTCAAGGGCCCAACCTTAGGTAGTTTCACCATAGACCATGCTAGAGGCAAAAGGGGTATTTTTTTTCCTGTATTCCCAAACTTCACATCCTAGCACAATTCCTTCGAGCTGAGCAGCATGAAGCGCTATTGGATCTGCCACTTCCTGGAACTCCAATTTTTACATTTCTTTCAATGTCTATTAAGTATACCTTTTCTGATACTTTGCACCTGTGAGCCCCTCACATGCATAACTGGTGCTTGCTAAGGTCTCATCACCCTGGAACTGTAGTTAGAGGCCTTCAAAAGACACCATACCATGTGGCTGCTGAGAACAAAACCTGGGTCCTCGGAGCAAGTACAGTAATATCTCCCAGCCCTATATAATAGTTATTACATGTATGTGTGCGCGTGTACCTAAAATCCAAAAGAAACGATTTAGAACAGTGGGCTAGTTACAAATTAAACAAAGGCGATAGTTTGACGAACTGTAAAACCACTAAAGCAACCTCACAAACTGAACGCGAGAAACTGAGTAAGCCCTTTTAAGTGGAAAAGTGGGTGGCCCTGAAAAGGGCCTTTTGCAGCAGAGGAAGTGAAATAATGGCTTAACCTCCGAAGCCGTAGAGAGTGCGGCCCTGGCGCTTGAGCGCATAGACCACGTCCATGGCGGTGACGGTCTTGCGCTTGGCGTGCTCCGTGTAGGTGACCGCGTCGCGGATCACGTTCTCCAGGAACACCTTCAGCACCCCGCGGGTCTCCTCGTAGATGAGGCCGGAGATGCGCTTGACTCCTCCACGCCGGGCCAGGCGACGAATGGCGGGCTTGGTGATGCCCTGGATGTTGTCGCGCAGGACCTTGCGGTGGCGCTTGGCACCACCCTTCCCCAAACCCTTTCCGCCTTTGCCACGACCTGACATTATGAAATTAAAGATGTGTGCTCAATACACAATGGCTCCAACACGCCCGCTTCTTAGCTTTTATAATACCAAGGCGGACCTGTTTGAAAACCTCAAGAGCAGGGGCGGAAACCACTGTCATTTCCGGCCCTTCTGTGCGTTTGTCCAATGAAAGGCGGGACCTGAGACAAACAGCAAAGCCAAGAGTTAAAATTTAACACATTGCATTACGTATGTCTATACAATTCGTTCAGCCTTCAAGAGGGATAACGGTATATTAGTAACAAATAAGTTTTGCGTTTGTTGCTCATTTCAATAAATAGGAAGTAATACATTATTGGTCCTCCAAGCCACTGTAATTCTCAACCTGTGGGTCGCCACCCCAATAGTATATCAGATATTTACATCGTTACAGTTATGAAAAAGCAGCAAAAAAAAAAAATTTATGGTTGATGGTTCAGCACAACATAGGGAACTGTATTAAAGGGTCTCAGGATTAAAAAGGTTAAGAACCACTCTGTGTAAGTTTTAAGTACAGTTTTAAGAACACATGCATTGTTTCAGGATCGAAGACTTGTACTGACTTAGGTATGCCTAGGAATCTGAGCCGTGTTATTTAGCATGCAGACTGACCGGAGTCGCAGAGAAGTAAAAGCTCAGATCGTTACAGGACTAGCGGTCTAAAAGATTAAAAGATGTATACTGGCTATTCATCCCACGGGCGTGAATCTTCTACTTGATTTACACAGAAATTAGGGGATCTGGAAATGAGGATCGTGGAGCGGTTCTCTCTATTTTTATTTCGCCTTCATTGATTCAGAATTTCCTGTATGTATGGTTTAGTCAACAAACATGACATGCTTGTTGAGATGAAAATCGTGTTACTAATAATGATTTATTGGAAATGTGTAAGAGGCTGTGAATGAATGGTTCTACTATTATCTTTGTCCTTCAATTATTCTTACAGGATTTCTTAAAGAGAAATAGTAAAACTAGGTTTCAGACCTCCTAGGAGTAGACCTGAAACTTTATACAGATTAAATCAAGTATGTATCTTTAATAATGCAGATGTCTATAAGGACATGGGGGCGAATAACCTCTATGTATAAATAGATACTCCTTATTCAGCTTTGAAATTCTTCAAGATAGACAGGAGAGTGCCAAAGACACTGCCCTTACTGCTCCAGGAGATTGAGTCTCTGTCCATTCTTCCACTCTGCTTTGTGAGGTATGTAAGATTGTTATCCTCCAGGCCAGGCTAGCCTCCAATTCACTATAGCTGAGGCTGGCCTCAAATGCCTGGTCCTCCTGTCTGTACCTGCTGAGTTCTGAGATTATTGTCACGTGCTGCCATGCTGGGCCCTCTTGCATGTTTATTAATAAAATATATTTATCCCTCTCTACGAAAAAAGATTGTTATCCTAATTTTATAGTCCCTTTTATTGGTCTTATGAGTATATGATCTCTTCATTTCTCTTCTTTGATAAGTGATGCTCTTTCTTCTGTATGAGTACAGAAGAATCAATTCAGTGTCAAAATTGTTTAACTCTACCAAACATAGAGAGAATACAGGAAATGTCATATCCTTTCATTTTCTTATAAGCAGGATTATCATACCTAGGAACAATGGGCAATGGATTGTTTACGTAGGTCAACACAAGGGTATTTCCCAAAGGATTCCACATTTTTGTATCCAGGAACAGAGTTGAGCAGATGAATACAGTTGTGGCAAAAGCAGGAACAGTTTAAGATAGGTATACATATAAGGAAGAAGCAGAACAGAACAAGAAAATAAAAGCATGCAGCCTCTCAAAAGGCCTACTATACAAAGAGTGCGAGTGTGTATCTCATCAATAACTCTGGGGTCATCTGCAGACATGGGTTTTCTCACTGTTCTATTCCTACATTGCTTCCTACATTGCTTGCCTTATTAGTATCCCAAATCAAGGCAGTAGTGTGTTTTTAACTATCCTTAAGACTTTATAAAATGCCTCTTCTCCTTCAAGAGTGACAGATGTAGTGAGGGACTGAAAGATGTTTTCCAAACATCCTCAGTACCAACTAGAGGTTTTTTGTTTGGGTTTCTTTTTATTCATATGATAATTTTTTGGTTTTGGGCCAAGGTCTTCTCAAATCTCTCCACTCTATCTCCAGTTCCAGCACAACCACAATTCCTAGGAAACCTAAATAATGACAGATGAACTCAGTAAAAATTCACCAGATGTGACAGATTGCTTCTGGTGACAAAAGAAAGTGCCACATAATCAAAGGATGACATCATTACCATTTTTCAAAGAAGAAAGGAAAGTCCACAGTGTGACCATAGCAAACCAAGTGGCAAACCTTCTCTGAAGATGGGAGAGTCTGTCAGTCCATGGAATTGCTCCCTGCATTAAGAGGACTGTTTTCACTGTTACTCTCATGTCTCTAATTTTCTTTCTACTACTGTAATCCAGACTATGATTAAATACAACTTCGATTTATTTCAGGTTTCAGAACAACTCTTGGTTCTGTTGTGCCTGAGTCCTGAGAACTCCAAGAAGACCACCCACAAAGCCACACTTCTGAATGCAAAAGCAAGGTTTCTTTTATTAAGTACGGGCTAGCGCAGGTCCTCTGCCACATAGTCCAACACAACAGATGGAGGGAGAAGGACCCCGTCTACCATTTTAAGGGCTAGGTTTCCATGGTTCATCAGCCTGCTTCAATAGACAAGCAAAGACTACAATGGTGGCACTGTCCAGAGCGAGCTATAACCTACCACATCAATCATCATTTTCATGTCTTTCAAATGGATTCTCACTTGTGACAGATATGCCATCAAATAAGTTCTTTTCTGCCTCATGGCTTGTATTCCTTTTTATCTTCTTGTTTTTATCTGTTCTGCTATGTCGCTGGGTTTTCCTACACAGCTGTCACTAGAGGGATCATTATTATATCAATGGTTTGCTCTGCCTGCTATGTCAATAGACACTAAATGTCTGAGGCATCAGTATCTTCTAGATTTCGTTAAAAGGAGCTTCATTAGTTGTTCACTGGGCAGTGCCAATATTGGTCCATCCTCAGATGCCACAGGAATGGTACAGCTGGATGGATTTTTGATGATATGGGAAGGAGCCCCAGAAGGGGACTTCAAAGCCTCCTGTTCCTGTGCTGCCCACCACTGTAAGGTCTCACCTGACCCTAGTCCCAGCCTCGAAGTCGTGCGGTGCAGCACAATCACCATGACTATGGCTGTCCATGAAAACACATTGAGCTGGAGTCTTAAAGAAAACTTTTGGATTGGTTTTATTTTTTTATTTTGTTCGTTGTTATATTTTAATGTCTGGTTCTGTTGTAGTACACAAAAGAATGCGTTATTTGATGATTTGGGTGGGATCAGAGATCTTAGCTTCTTAGACATTATTTCCAAAGGTTTCCACCTCACAGTTCCTGTGAAATAGATACTTATAAGTGCTTCAAAATAAGAATTACAAAAATGCTTGATGGGTAAAGAATATCATATCAACTATTGCCATCAATCTCTCTGCTAGTCAAGTTATTACAAAACATTAACTATGCTACATTCCCTACAAGTGCATTACTTTCCTTTCTTAGTGAAAACCTATGAGGATCATGATTTACTCTACATCCAGTTCTTGCCTGGGATTCTCCTGTCTCTATTGAGAGAACAGGCAGTCAAAATGCCTGGCCATATTTCCTTGCTTAAACATAAAATGAAGTACTGAATATTTGGCAAAGTTGTTATAAATTCTAAATATATATATATGTATATGTATATGTTCACACGGTCCATTATGCTATCACTTGAGCACTTTGCCAAAGTTTATCTTCTGTACGTTGAGATGGCCAAGCTGCATAGCTAAAGGCTTTAACATTTGACAACTAATTCCTTCCAACAGAATAAATTTAGAAGTAATCATTTTAATAAATCTTCATTTCAAAAAATCCAACATTTTCTTTCCTTCTTCATGCTTTCATTGCCTTCCCCTTATCTCCCCAAATCAGTCAGTGCAAACAGTCCCAACTAATCTCCGAAGACAATTGTTCATTGCCTTTCTAATCAACCTACAAACCGTCAACAAAAAGCTTGTCCAATAGAATTTTCATATCAAAAGTAAGGGGTATCTGTTATTGTAATGATTGTGTGGAATTAATGAAAAAGCTTGCTTTTTAAAATACAAAACATGACCCATTCCTCCTTCCAACCTTGATGGAGGAGGGGGTGCCTGGTCTCACTGCAGATTAATACACCATGACTGACTGATATCTAAATAGAAACAGTGGAGGAGGAGTGAATGCAGCACAGGATGAGGTGGGAATGGGAAGAGGGGAGGGAGGGGAAGTTTGGCTTTAAAAAGAAAAGGGGAAAAATACAAATAAATAATCATTCAATATAGAAAAAAAAATACAAAGCGCAAGGAAAACCCAAATAGCTGTTTGGAGTCTGAAAATCCTACAATGTATTACCAACTGGAGAGCCCACAATTAAAAACATAAACAGAAAATTTAAAACAATAAGTTGCCTCTTGGTTCTATAGAAGCCTCAAGGACTTTGATAAAGGCTCTGTTAGTTTGCTTTCCATTGTTATGATAAAACAATGACCGAAACCAATTTGTGGAGGAAAAGATTTATTTGATTAACAATTCCCCAGCACAGTCCATCACTGAGAGACATCAAAGCAGGAATTTTGAGACAGAAACAGAATCAAAGATCATGGAGGAAAGCGGCTTATTGGCTTACTCAGCCTAAGCCCATGGGAATGTGCCCCGGGCATGGCAGCACCTACAGAGAGCTGTTGTGCTGTCCCACATAATTTATTAATCAAGAAAATGTCTACAGACTTACCTACAGGCCACTCTGATGGTATTTCTTTTTTATTTGTTTGCTTTGTTGTTGTTGATACTGTTGTTTGGTTTGTTTTTTGTTTTTTTGAGATAGGGTTTCTCGGTAGCTATAGAGCCAGTTCTGGAACTGCTCTATAGAGCATGCTGACCTTGAATTCGCAGAGATCCACCTGCCTCTGCCTCCTAAATTTGCTGAAGGTATTTCTTTGGATGAGCTTCCTTCTCCACAAGTGACCTTTGTTTGGGTCAAGTTGAACAAAAATATGCAAAGAACTGTTTGATTTAACACTTGAGAAATAAAACATGAGGCTCTCAATATCAAAACTGCAGCAATCCAGAGTAAAAAAAAAAAAAAAAAAACCAGTGTTCTTCCTTAGGATTTTCACCCCACTTTTGAATTTTCTATTGTTTTTATTTTTAATTATGTATAGTTATGAGTCTGTGGTTCGTAATGTACACGAGTACAGGTGCAACAGGGATACAAGGCGCACAGGATCCCCCAGGATTGGGAACGAAAGGCAATTGGGGATGAACTGACATGAAAGCAGAGTCCTCTGCCAGAGCAGAGTGCGCTCTTAACAAACCCATCTATCCTTTCTTTTGAGACAAGATAACTACCCCAGACAAGGGCTAGAATTCATTTCATATCCCGAGTTGGTCTCCCAACATTCAATTTCCCTGCTCACAGGAGTGGCCAGTGAGCGTCTCTATGCTAACACTATTGTCATTAGCCCAAATTATATCCCATTTCAGAATTTTAACACTATTCTAGGATTACAGAGCCATAAGAATTAAAGAAGCTGGGAGACTATCTGAAAGCAGGACCCTTAATTCTTGAAGTGCACACTTCGGACTGCCAGCCCAACAATGTATCACCCAAGACAAGGACTCCAAGACGCCACAGCTCAAGCTTCCCTCCAGAAATATATATTTACCCAAAGCGAAAAGGAACCGGAACTGGAAAATAGTTGTGACGGGTGCATAAACTTGGAGGATAAGGGATTCATAACCAAGAGCAGAGTCCTGACATCTTTGCTCCAAAGCCTACACGAAACTTAGGCACAAACGTGAGGTCACCGAAAGTGAAAGGAACCCAAAAAGAAATAGCACAGAAACCCCAAATGTTAAATATGTAGAGACCAAGAGATTGGGATGTCTAAAACAAAACCCTTTACAGGCCTTAGGAATGACCAGTCATAGGTTACCATCTGATAACGGAGGTAAACTCTTTTAAGAGAAAATGTGGGTGGCTCTGAAAAGAGCCGTTGGGTTCAGCTTTGCACTCACTGCCCTTTAGGCCCGCTCCCCGCGGATCCGGCGAGCCAGCTGGATGTCCTTGGGCATGATGGTGACTCGCTTGGCGTGGATGGCGCACAGGTTCGTGTCCTCAAACAGACCCACCAGGTAGGCCTCGCAGGCCTCCTGCAGAGCCATGACGGCCGAGCTCTGGAAGCGCAGGTCGGTCTTGAAGTCCTGCGCGATCTCGCGCACCAGCCGCTGGAACGGCAGCTTGCGGATCAGCAACTCGGTGGACTTCTGGT
>JAQHUG010000008.1:399608-410435 GCA_028555095.1 Dicrostonyx torquatus | reverse complement strand
TACATCTACAGCTTGTGTTACCTTTAATCCCATCATTTGGGAGCAGTACCAGGTACTCTTGAGTTTCAGGCCAGCTTGGTCACACAATCCCATCATTCTGTGTTACACATGTAGGTATGTGATAGATAGATAGATAGATAGATAGATAGATAGATAGATAGATAGATAGATAGATAGATAGATACTCGGTCCTGAAGCTGTATTGCACCAAAATTTCTAACTAAATGAATGCAACTGGAGACAAAATATTCATTTACCAAATCTGCTGATTTTTAAAAACTGCTTATTGGGGGAAAACTGATTTAAGAAAATGGAAACAACTATTTTGTCTTGTGGGAAAGTCAATCATTGGCTTTTTACAAAGAAAAAGTTTATGCAGAAGGCACATAAACCTTGAAGTAAAAGGCTCCAGTAAGGAATAAGGCTGCCCAAATGGTATTTACAGGATAAGATCAGAGTGCTCTCTGGAGTGGAGAAAGTTGATTACAAACAAAGGTTAGCTTAATCAGTCTTCATGGCTCTTCATAGACAGTGTTTTGTGCATCATCTAGGTGGAGTTTATAGCTTCCAAATATCAGAGTCTTCTTTCATCACACTCACTTGCACAGTTCCTTAAATGTCAGTCTTGAGATCCTACAACAAAATCACTGTTACCATAACCTGTAGGATAAATCCAGTGACCAGGTGGATGACTTCCTAAATAAAGAAACTGAACACAAGTAACTAAATAAAAACGTGAAGTTACAGAATCTCAAAACTAAAAAGCACAAAAGGCCTGGCACAATGCTGTACATCTTTAATCCCAGCAGGAGGGGCAGAGATCTCCCAGTTTGGAACTGGGACCATTCTGGGAAACAAAGCTAGTTGCAGTTGATAGGTTATTTAGTGAAGTTCCTTTTTTTAAAAAGGGGGGGGGGAGGGGGCTTGCTAAGGGATTTACTGGTGGGTAGGAGACTAGGGAAGATGAAGTGATGGATGAACACCAGTTACCACTTGAAATTTAGGGAAAAGATATTGTTACAATTTTCTTGGTTATGTCCTTTAGAGGTGGTTCACAATTACAATGCATACACATGTATAATTGTTAGCCTTGCTTTACATTCGGCGATTGCTTAGTGAATTACTGTACACATCCATCAAGTGTTCTAATGCCAGTAATAAATAACTAGGGAAGGAACGGCAGAGAAATCAAGCTTTTACAAAAAGTTTAAAATGTTGATGATATACTTAACCAAAGTTATACTTCTGCGTGTTTAAGTCACCTCGGTGGACTTAAATATCTTAACTGTTAATTTTGCTTACCAACAAATTAGTAAGAGATACTACTGATATTTTTGGCGACGCCTGAGAAGCTTAAAGGAGTATTCGTAGAACCCCATTGCCATTACTTTTGTATTTTTCCTTATATTGTAGTTATGGGAAGGAAAGGAAGCATCTTGCTATCCAGACGAAAATGTGGTCTAACATACAGGCACAAACATTCTATTTTGTCTACCTTTTAATAAATTCATGAGCGTTGTAACTGCGTTAGCCTCAGAAAAGCGAATTAAGTATGTATCTTCAAAATAAACGCTAGAGTGGTGAACCAAAGTATGACCTAACACTTTTACAATTAACTTGGGGTTAAGACTAACGTAACAAAGTGGAAAGGGACATTACAGCTCTTTTTTTGCATGGTTGGTGGCTCTAAAAAGAGCCTTTAACTGTATAGTTATACAGATGAAAGGATTTATGCCCTTTCCCCTCGGATGCGGCGGGCTAGTTGGATATCTTTGGGCATAATGGTGACGCGCTTGGCGTGGATGGCGCACAGGTTCGTGTCCTCAAACAGACCCACCAGATAGGCCTCGCAGGCCTCCTGCAGAGCCATGACGGCAGAGCTCTGGAAGCGCAGGTCGGTCTTGAAGTCCTGCGCGATCTCGCGAACCAGGCGCTGGAACGGCAGCTTGCGGATCAGCAGCTCGGTGGACTTCTGGTAGCGCCGGATCTCGCGCAGGGCCACGGTGCCGGGCCGGTAGCGGTGGGGCTTCTTCACGCCGCCGGTGGCCGGGGCGCTCTTGCGAGCAGCCTTAGTAGCCAGCTGCTTGCGCGGAGCCTTGCCGCCGGTGGACTTGCGAGCGGTTTGCTTAGTACGAGCCATAGCACTAAAGAATAGAAGAAATAAGGTAGCTTCACTGGCCAAAGGTTGCCTTTATATAGGATTACGTTCGCAAACGCACGCAACCACTTGTGTTTCCCCTCCTCCACACAGAGAAAGAATCTGATAGGATTGTATACTTTTCAAAAGTCCCGCGCAATATTACTATTGGCGAAGGTCGTCGAGCGGTGATTGGTTATCTCTTGCACACTTATTAGAATGCTAAAAAATGTTTTAGCAGCCTAAAGACATTTAACACGCCCGATCCTTCTTAAATTTTACTCCACGCTTGTCTTGTATTTAACCGCTTGTAGAATTTCAGGACAAGAAATCCCTACTTAAAATAGGACGCTCTAGATACTAAAAACATTCCGGAAAAACATGTCCGCCAACCTCTCGGCATTTATCTTTCCATTGTGGTGGCTGAACTGCAATGTTGTAACTCCAAATAAGTCCTAGGAGCATTTGATATGTGACCATTAAATAGACTTGCATGAAATAAGGATAAGACCTGTGAGCTAGCCTCAGGATATTGCCTTGTCACTTTAAAGACGTATCCTAACGATTTCAATAAAAATCCTTTGGGTTGGCAATAATTTCTCCAGTTCTAGCGGCCTCCAAACCCACTTATTTTAGACACTAGATAATGCGCTGAAGGAAATTGTGTACGAAGTATACCAGCATGTTAATATGATATCCAGAGTTTTCCTCTGCCTGACAAATCAATGCAACAAGCTACCTTTATGTTTGGTCTTATCAATCTGGATGTTTCGATACTTCGCGATGACATAATGGATTTAGCGTAAACTAAAAATCGTTCTGGTTACCATACTCTCAATATGAAAAGGTGATGGCTCTGAAAAGAGCCTTTGGTTTCTCTTTTTAAAAAAAAAAAAAAAAAAGGCACGCTGAATTGTCTTATTTTCCCTTGGCCTTGTGGCTGCTCTCGGTCTTCTTGGGGAGCAGCACCGCCTGGATGTTGGGCAGGACACCGCCCTGCGCGATCGTCACGCGGCCCAGCAGCTTGTTGAGCTCCTCGTCGTTGCGGATGGCCAGCTGCAGGTGGCGCGGGATTATGCGCGTCTTCTTGTTGTCCCGGGCCGCGTTGCCAGCCAGCTCCAGGATCTCGGCCGTCAGGTACTCCAGCACGGCGGCCAGGTACACTGGGGCGCCGGCGCCCACCCGCTCCGAGTAGTTGCCCTTGCGGAGGAGGCGGTGCACGCGGCCCACAGGAAACTGCAAGCCGGCCCGGGAGGAGCGGGTCTTGGCCTTGGCGCGAGCCTTGCCGCCCTGCTTGCCACGTCCAGACATGTTAAAGATCTCCTGTTAAAATCAGCTAACAATAAAACAGAAGCAACAGGGAATTTATAGGCATAGTCCGGTGCGAAAATAGAGTGATTTCATTGGGTGCACATTCCGTTTCACCCAAACCAATGGTTCCGTGGTTTTGAAGTCTGCTTGCTCTTATTGGTCAGTTAGTGTATGACGTTTGCACATTCGCTAGCAAGAATAGCCACATCTTTGTTTAAATAGCAGGGAGGGCAGAGGACATCTCCCAGTTTTTCGTTTTGTGTTTCTACACAAATTTTACTTTTTTGTCATGCCTGACCCTGCGAAGTCCGCTCCCGCCCCGAAGAAGGGCTCCAAGAAGGCCGTGACCAAGGCCCAGAAGAAGGACGGCAAGAAGCGCAAGCGCAGCCGCAAGGAGAGCTACTCGGTGTACGTGTACAAGGTGCTGAAGCAGGTCCACCCCGACACCGGCATCTCTTCCAAGGCCATGGGCATCATGAACTCGTTCGTCAACGACATCTTCGAGCGCATCGCGGGCGAGGCGTCGCGCCTGGCACATTACAACAAGCGCTCGACCATCACGTCCCGGGAGATCCAGACGGCCGTGCGGCTGCTGCTGCCCGGGGAGCTGGCCAAGCACGCCGTGTCTGAGGGCACCAAGGCTGTCACCAAGTACACCAGCTCCAAGTGAGCGCGCCGATTTCACCTTTAACCCAAAGGCTCTTTTCAGAGCCACTCACTTATTCAATGGGACCTGTAACTCTTTGTGGAGCATGGTTACTTAATAGTGGGTATGAGCCAGAATGTCAATTATGCAGTGTTGGGTGGGTAGCTATTCTGAACAGCTAGCTTTTAATGGAGATACAGTCAGACAACTGGAGTTACACGTGGTTGTTGTGAAACAACTAGCAAGGATAGTGGGAACTGAACTTCAACTCATCTTTAGTACTTCCATTTTTGCTAAAAATAAAAGCTACAAATGTTTAAGGGTAGGCCTTTAACCTTCAAAACCAGACACAGATCCTAAGCACTTCCTAGCCTAGGCCACTGATCCAAACCAGCGTCCTCCATGAGCTAAATTGTTGTGGCATCCTTACTAGTCTCTTCTCACCGGGATTTTCTGATCTAGCAGGAATCCCCCCTTCACTTTGCCACTTTTTTTCCCCCTGGTCATCACTTCATTACTAAAGCTTCACTATCATCCAATCATCTAAATATTACCTCCTCCCAGCATACATGCTTTTTCTGCTTCAGTAATCAGCATAACACTTTGCACTCTGTTACTTGATTTCTCCGCATTCCCACACCCAATCAACACCAAGTCCTGGAAGATTGAAAATGTTTTGTCCTGGGCTAGAGACTGCTCCAGCACCGGATGCTCTTGCTAAGGACCAAGAATTGATTCTCAGCACCCACATGGTGGTTCACTACTGTTTTGAACCCCAGTTCCAGGGGATCTGAAACCCTCTTCTGCACTAACACGCATGCATACACATTTAGGTTATTCATACCTATAATCCACATAGCACAGAACCGCTCCTAACACTTGGTGTATTCCGATCATTTTTTGTTTTAGCCTCAGACAATTTTTTCTTCTTCAAACATGTTCTTAGCCTCCAGTAGTGTCTGATTCCCCACCACACCTCTTGCCCACAGAAACCCTTATCTAAAAATAAAGATGAGAGCTGGGCAGTGGTGACACAGGCCTTTAATCCCAGAACTCGGGATTAAAGGCAAAAGCAGTAGAAGCAAACTGACCTGTGAATTCGAAGCCAGCAGTCTAGTCTGCTGGCCACGAAGAACATCTTTTCTGTTTTTAAACAAGGCATCAGGACATTTAACCTCAAATTGTTCGCTATACAGTAATCAATCTTAGCACTTCTAGCTGAAATCAGATTCTGAAGATACAAACTTAGAGCACATCGAAAAATATCAGAAATGTGCTTATATCGTATAGGTTTATTCACACGCTCAACCGACCAAAGTTCGGAGGTCTGCATAAAGTTGCACAGCAAAACTACCCAGTTTTACATTGTATTGTAATGTCCAATTATAATAATCCTTCCCTTAAGCGAACAAGTCCACCACAGGTGTGCCGGGAGAAAAGCCGCCTAAAAGTCGTGTGGGTCTCGAGTACACTTGGCAGCCTTTCAAGACTGGTTTCAGAACTCAGAAGTCAAAGCACAGAACCGAACACAGTCCTGGCTGTGTGCTCAGCCACCGCCCGGCATCTTTGTCCCTGGCTACGCCTCCAAGTTCACGCGTTTTACCTGCATCCCGCGCCATCTAAAGGATACCAAATAAGCTTCCTCGTATGCCTGATGTATGGACGTTTTCACAATTTAAGCGTAGGGAACCTAGCAACAACAGGAACAAAAGCATAGATTGACTACACTATATGCAAGCTTACTTCCCACCTTAATAACGGCAACCCAACATTAAGCCATAAATGTTAGCCCTTTTACAGAGAACGTGGGCGGCCCTGAAAAGGGCCTTTGGGTTTTTTGGAAAGTCCGCGGCCAAGAGTAGTTCAGCCACCAAAGCCGTAGAGGGTGCGGCCCTGGCGCTTTAGGGCGTAGACCACGTCCATGGCGGTGACGGTCTTGCGCTTGGCGTGCTCCGTGTAGGTGACCGCGTCGCGGATCACGTTCTCTAGGAACACCTTCAGCACCCCGCGGGTCTCCTCGTAGATGAGGCCGGAGATGCGCTTGACTCCTCCACGCCGGGCCAAGCGGCGGATGGCGGGCTTGGTGATGCCCTGGATGTTGTCGCGCAGGACCTTGCGGTGGCGCTTGGCGCCGCCTTTACCAAGGCCCTTACCACCTTTGCCTCGTCCAGACATGTCTAATGCGCTGACGACCAAATCAAAGTACTCGGCGACGCACAGGCACTTCCCTTATATGCAATGGTATCGGACCTAATTGAAGACTGAACTCTCGAGCGCGTTCACCCCGCCCCTGACAGGGCAATGGCTGGTGACGTCACCAACGCTCGAGATTCCCATTCCCTGAGCTGAGTCCTTTGTCTCAAAACAAGACTTCCCGGCCATTTTAACTAGTTCAGACTAAAGAATGTCTTTAACGATGCACATTTGCCACTTGCCACTTGGTAGTATTAGGGCTACAGCAGAGCTTTGGTCAGTCAAACGATCAGAAATGCAGATGCGGGCTGTGTGTGAGTCAGTTTTATCCCCTGTTGTAAAGGACCAAACACTAGAGAGAACACAGCACCATTTCCTCCACAAACTCGACCACAGAACAAAGCTAACCCCAAAGTCTTGCTTCCCGCAGGTAAATGCGTGGTTGTTCACTAAGATTGTTTACCAACTGCCGTGCTGAGGACAGTATCTGTCTTGTTTTCTCCATTGGCGAAAATTCGTGATGGCTTTTTCATACACATCTTGTCACTTATTAGTATGTTAATGTTTGCTACTCTTGTCAGATTTTGCTCTGTCTTTGATTCGGTAGCGACATTATTCCCAACAAGTAACCCCTTTAAGACAAACTTAAAAGGTGACTTTCAGCAGGTCTTTGTATGGTAGTACGACACCGACTGCAAATAAAGGTAAGGATATTATTAGAAGACATATGTTGTGCAGCAGAGTGGCGCAGCGGAAGCGTGCTGGGCCCATAACCCAGAGGTCGATGGATCGAAACCATCCTCTGCTAGCCAGAACTTGGCATTTTTTCATTGGTATTCAAATGACAAATAATTGGTTCTCTTTCTGGCAAACCATATTTAAACTGATTATTTTTCCTTTTAACGCTCAAAATGGCTAAATAAAGGTAAGAACGAAAGACCAGTTCAGTTTCTTTCATTACATAATATATAAGTCCTTATTTGCCAAGTCTGACTGAGAAAACCACTTCTACTGCCAACACTGGTCTTGATAAGTCTTTTGGGAAGCCACTGCTATTCTCTACGCTTATTTTTTAAGCTGTGTATTCACTGTCTTATATTTCTCTCCCAGGAAGGATTCCTGTCTAAATTTTATGTGTCAAATCCCGTCATAGAAATTAGTAAGAAAAAAAATACATTAAGTAGCCTATAATCTAGGTAAGTATTTTGTTTTGATTGACCATGAACTGCTCCTTTAGCCTCTACCAACAGGGTTTACCAAGCCTTTTAAAACTAATTCTTTAAACAAAAGTTTAAAGACCTCTCTCCCGTTAGGCCGTGGGGAGATGGGGGTCTTATTTCTTCTCAGTGGGGGTTTAAAGATCA
Source organism: Dicrostonyx torquatus (assembly GCA_028555095.1). Lineage (NCBI taxonomy): Eukaryota > Metazoa > Chordata > Mammalia > Rodentia > Cricetidae > Dicrostonyx > Dicrostonyx torquatus. The sequence continues at coordinate 402,784 of JAQHUG010000008.1, read as the reverse complement.
AAATCAGCCCTTGAGAATAACTGACAGAACCACAGCACCTGGTAGGCTTGTTTTCTTGCCTCAGACATTAAAAAAATAAATGATTTTTTTTAAAAAAAAAAAAAAAGGGGGGGGGAATACTTGGGAGGTGGTAGCATGCGTCTTTAATCCCAACACTCAGGAGGCGGAGGCAGTTGGATCTCTGAGTTCCCAGGTCAGCCCCCGTTTATAGCGAGTTCAAGGACAGTCAGGGCCACAGAGAGAAACTTTCTCAAAATTATTATTATTATTATTATTATTATTATTATTATTATTATTATTATTGAGACTACTTTTCAAGCCGTGAGAACAAAACCAATTGTTGATTGCAGCCCCTAACCACCCACTAGTTCAGTGACCTGGGGGAAGTCCACCCAACGCAGCGAGCAATTTAAAGATTACAGCGAAGATTACAATACAGGAAAAGACTATCACAAAGATGCCAGACTGAAGAAGGCTTTCTTGTCCTCTCTTTCTTGGTGACAGACACTATTCTCTCGAGCTGAGGGAGGGTTCTAAAAAGAATAAGCAAAAGTGCTGAAACATGGAAAAGTAGCTTTGTCACCGGAGGGTCATACCCACGCACACGCACGTAGAACTGAGTCTGTAAAGGATCAGTGCCGGGGAGCATGAACGCGGAAGCAAGGTCTGAGAACACGCAAACGACTTTTCTCTCCGTGAACCAGCCATGTTCTGTATTAATACCGAAGTAATTTAGTCTCAAATTTTCCTAAATCCGATCCTGTGGCCCCAAATAAAATCCGCGGCGTGGACCTAAATTGCTTTTTATGCTGTACCTTACCTACCGCAAGAGCTCCGTCGGAAGTTCCTTTTACTTCTTAAATCTTAGAGAGAGATTTCAACGCCATGACCACGTGGCCTAATGGATAAGGCGTCTGACTTCGGATCAGAAGATTGAGGGTTCGAATCCCTTCGTGGTTACTTGGATGGCTTTTTTTTTTTTTCTCCTTGTCCAGAGTCGTACAAATTAAATTGTAACATCTGGTCCAAAAACAAAAAACAAAACAAAAAAAAAAACAAGTTGCGGTCCCACCACCTGCATTTTCTGGGTTTTTCCAAACTTTCTTCCTTCTGTCAAAGGGAAAAGGAAGAACTTGTGTTAGGCCTTAAAGCAGTGGTTTTCAACCTTCCTAATGCTGTGACCCTTTAATACAATTCCTCATGTTGTGGTGACGGCCCTTTTGAAAGCGTTGTTCGAACACCCAAAGGGCTCGTGACCCACAGGTTGAGAATAGCTTCAAAGATCTAGGTGCTGGAAGGACGAGAATGGAAACTGAAATGAGGCCTTCAGGTATCTTAGGCTGTCAGATTCTCCCAGGCTTAGACTGGGCCTCGATTTTGCCGGGTTAAATTATCCCAAATAATCCCCTCCCCTGCTTTTTTGTTGTCTCAAAGACAGGGTTTCAAGTAACACAGCCTAGTCGTCTATCTCTACCAGGCATTCAGGCCTGCCGCATCACTCCTGGCAGAAATGGGAATTCTGATCCAAGACTGAAGTTTTAGAGATGAACGGAGATAAATGGAAAGGGATAGGGAAGGGAAGGACAGAAAGAAAGGGGAAAGAAGGGAAAGCAGCAAAAAGAGAAAGGTGAGGAAAACGGGAGGGGGGATGTAGTGGTATTTCACTTGTATTTTATAAATAAAGCTTCCCTGGTGAATCACAAAAGTAAAACAGCCACACTGGTCAGCCTTACAGACCAGCCAACAATGACACATGCCTTTAATCCCAGCAGCCACACTAGTTTGACATAGAAACCTGGCGGTGCTTTAATGACCTTAATCCCAGCACTAGAGAAGATTATAAAATGGAAGGAAACAGCTCTCAGACACAGTCTCATTCTGAGATTCCTGAAGGCAGGATCGTCATTTCGGGCAGAGGTCAAGGTAAAAGCCAGTGGCAACTGCTTTGCTTTTCAGGACTTCATGTTGAAGCCCAGTTTCTCTCTGAGTTTTTATTACTCGTGCTTCAGAGGAGAGAGGTAAGAGGAAGGGAGAGAAGGGTCACGATGGCAGGTATGCCATTATCAACTGATAGTACTAACCTAAATAGGAATACTAACAGCTAAAAGTCCTGAACACAGACAGACCATCCCATACCTCCCCCGCTTACTCTGCATGGTGACCACTTCTTTCCCACCAATAGCTACAATCCTACTTTATCATTTTATTTAGATAAAAATGATATGCTATCCAAGAATAGTTACTAAGTCTATTGAGTTACCATGACATTTTGCTTTCTTTATTGTAATAAGCCAATAAATTCCAATTTGTCTAACTGAGGGTATGTTTCTGTTGGTCTTAGGACAGAGACAACCAACAGTTTCACTATTATATATTGAATATGCATATTATATTGAATATATTATGTATATTGAATGTGTTGAATATAATATATATTGATATGTGTTATATATTCAATATGTATATATTATTATATTCAGTACATATCTTATATATATATATGAGGAAAATAATTAGATCAAGTCAAATGCTCACAAATGTTCAGTAAAAAGTCGGAGAATGAGTAGCCCAGTGGCCTAGCACGTGCTTAGGACAGACAGGCCCTGGGTTCTGACTGAAGCTCCATAGGATCCTCCTACCACATGCCTTGCAGGAGAGTTGGAAACTGCTGTTCACAGGAACTTGCATGTGAATATCTATGAAGTTCATCCATAACTTCCAAAATGTGAATCGGCTGTCAGGGTTTGGAGGGCCCTGGGCTTCGGCCCATTGTTCCCAGACAACCAATACTTCAGCTCAGTCACCTGAGAGCGCTAGAGAGCCACCAAATTCCTACTCACAACCAGCATTTTTTAACTTCTCCTGGCCCATTCTGCCTTGCACATGCTAAGCGAGCGCTCTTGAAAGTTGGAATGATGATGAAGACGGTTGGCTGCCTTCCATGGAGCACTTTGCTTTGATCCGCTACCACACCAGACCAAGAGCAGGTGGTTAAACATCTGAACACGCTCTTCACAAGACTTGACTGGATCAGCTTTTTCCAATTTACCATTTTTTAATATTTCTGTATTTCATTTATTTAGGGGACACTCTGAACTAAAGAACAATGTTCAATGTTCTTTTTTATTGATATTTATTGAGCTCTACATTTTTCTCTGCTCCCCTCCTCCCTTCAA
>JAQHUG010000008.1:369538-382796 GCA_028555095.1 Dicrostonyx torquatus | reverse complement strand
TAGATAGATAGATAGATAGATAGATAGATAGATAGATAGATAGATAATGCCATTTCTTAGCTTGCAGGGGAATATATTAAACTAGAACGTTGAGCCGGGCGGTGGTGGTGCACTGCCTTTAATCCCAGCACTCGGGAGGCAGATCTTTGTGAGTTCGAGACCAGCCTGGTCTACAAGAGCTAGTTCCAGGACAGGCTCCAAAGCTAGAGAAAACCCTGTCTCGAAAAACCAAAAATAAATAAATAAATAAATAAACTATGTTGACTATGGTAGTCAATGCCTGTAAACCTGAGGTTTAAGTTCACCCTTCACCATACAGCAAGCTTAGGCCAGCTTGAGCTACATGACACCAGGTCGTGGCTGCCTCCCAACTAGAGTCTTCATTAACAGTGGGTTATGTCACCCTAATCCTCCAGTCCTGAGGTTCTCCAAAGTGAGCTAGTGTTGAGGAGTTCCACAGCACCCACAAGGTGTCCACACTGACCACACTTCAGTCAGGCTTCCTGGGGTCTCTTGGCTTCATGGCCTCAACCTTGTCCTGTCCAACCCAATTTTAGTAAGAATCCTGCCAAGCCATGCCAGTTACTGAGGACCCTTCCTAACGGTCTCTCCTCAGTACTTTGCCATCTTTGCCCTGCCCTCACCCAGCCACTGTCTATAAATGCTCCATGACAGCTGTTTAAGGGCACACAAATGGACGGAATTAGAGTACAGGCGGCTGTGAACTGACTGATGGGGGCGCTAGAAGACTGCCCTCTGGTCCTCGGAAGCTATTACCGAGCTACAGTCACCCTTAACCATTGAGCCATCTCCCTGGACCCGTCCTGCCATTTTATCAAATGTTCAGAACAACTGCACCTTAACAACATCAGAAGAAGGGACCATAGGTGGTGGAGGGAAATTTAGTCCAAGTTGCAATAGCCTAATGAATTGCCCAAATGGCTTTTTTATTTACTGCCGAGCCAAGGAGGGTTCAATGCAGGGAGGAAGAACAACCTTTATTTTGTCCTGAGCTAGAGCCTTATATACCTTTAGGCAGCTGGCCGAAGACATGCTGAGCAGCCAGAGGTCAAGATCAGGGCATCATGTACTGGGAAAACCACTGACCAGAAGGAACAGAAACATCCTCGCTGATGACAAGGAAGTTTAGCTGTGGGTCAGGGGGAGTGAGGGCAGACAGATCACAATTGTTAATTCTTAGTTGCTCTTCTGCACTGGGCTGCAGTATACATACAACAGCAGCAACTGAAATTCTCACTCTACTTTCTTGAATTAGAGAAACCTGCTTGTTCTGTAGTTCCATTCCCTACACATAAACCTTTATCTAGACTTAATCGGTCTATGGTTGCTTCAGCCTTGTCCTTAAATGGCTCCCATTTTTTTATAGCACACACTTTTGTGCTCCCACATTTATGCCACACATTTTGGCGCACACACTCTCTGGACTCCAGCGCTCTGGTAGTCACACTGCCAGCCAGAGCCTGTCATCACTCTTACAGCTCGGGGCTCAACCTGGGTGGAGTAGGGCCTGAGTCTATCCCAATCACCAGTTCACACTGGCTCTTCTCCACACGGAACAGAACAGCCAAAACCCTGGATGGGACTCATTTTTCTAAGAAACTAGCACAGGATATCTGCTGGTCATTTTCTAACATAATCCATATTTTCTACTCTTCAAGAAAAGACTTTATTATACAGAGCTAGAAAACATAGGTGACAATTCACACACACAAAAGCAAACAAAATACTGCTTAATCTTCTACCAACAGATAGATGCTGTTAGTATTAGCTGGAATCATTAGCTATTCACATAGAACACCCTGTGTAATCTGACTGATGTACAACAGAACCTAGAAAATAACAACTTCACACATCTTTCAAGTTTATTTTTATACTTTTCTTTTGTCTACTTGCCTTTGGTTGGTGGTGGTTCTGTTTTGTTGACATGGTTTTGCTATATAGCCATGGCTGCTCTGGAACTCACTATGTGGGCAGATCGGAATGGCCAAGCCCTCACAGAGATCTGCCTGCCTCTGCTTCATGTTCTACCACACCACTCGGCCATTCTCAGTGCCTTGCTTTCCTTTTCTTTTTTCTTTTTCTTTTTTTTTTTTTTTTGAGGTTGGATATTTATTTAGTGGGTTATGGAAGGGAAGAGGAAAGGGGAGAGGGAGGGAGAAGGGACACAGAGAGACAGAGAAAAAGGAGGAGTGGAAAGGGGAGAACTGGGAAGAAGGGAGAGGGCAGAAGCTGCCTCTTCAGGAGATGGAAAGCCATTCTCAGTGTCTTAAACACGTTTTGTTAAATATTTCTGGGTATCTCTGCAATGGCTACAGAACATATGGCAGTGTTAGAGAAGTTTAGACTGATCCTCTCGTTAGTGTACTGCACTGTTTATTTTCACAGCTCTGAATAATCCTAAACTATCTTTTGTGCATCAGCTCAAAATGAGTCTCAAGGAGACCAAACAATGAGTGATAGTCCCCAGAAAGTCCCTTCTCAAGGAGGTCTCAGCCTTAAGCAGCACACTGACAGTTCCCAACAGCAGATTAGAATCCCTAGGATGGCTCCACCCATTTCTAATACCTGCCTGAGAAAGAACAGCGGTGGACTCCAAAAGACGGCAGGTAAATTTACTGTTTATTTCAAGCACCACCTAAAGCTGAGACATCTTTCCCCTTGCTGGTGTAAAGTGTTATATTGTTACATGACACGAATAAATGTCTAATCACCCCACAGAGGGAACAGATGATAAACCAAAAGATAGATACCACCCAAATCCAACTTAGTGAACCCATGAATTTTATTAGAGTTACTTACAAAAAAAAAAAAAAAACAAACCAGGAATGAAGATTTACTTACAGGAGCAGAAATCAGCTATAATCACCAAAGCTAGCCGGTGCCAGCTCGTAAAAGCTGGAAGCCTGGAAGTATACTGCACACTCACAGGCTGCAGCCTTGGGCAGTTCCTTTCCTGACAGCCCAGCTCATTGCTGCTTCCAGGCAGTTCTCCCAGCCTGTCTCACAGCTGATAAAAGCTTGGGGAGGGTCGAGGATAGTGAATCTGGTCAGTTTCAGGGTCTTCATGAAACTATTTTAAGTTGTTTACTTCCTGAGTTAAGGAGTTTCTCCACAGGATGGGATACATTGCCTCCCAGTAAAACTTTCTGTTGTCTCACCTCCCAGTTAACAGCCATGTGTCCTAATGAGCTTCTCTCCAAGATGGAAGTGTTTTGTTTTTTTTTTCGTTTGCTTGTTTTTGTTTTTAGAGACAGGGTTTCCTCTGTAGCTTTGGAGATAACCCTTGTAGACAAGGCTGGCCTTGTACTCACAGAGATCCGCCTGTCTCTGGAAGCCTTTAATCTAGAAAGACATTGCTACACAACAGAAAATAGGAAGCTAACAACAACTTCTCCCCTCATACTGACATTTTTTGAGATTGGGTTTCTTTCTGTATTCCAAGCTGGCCTGGAACTCACTATAACTCAGAATAGCCTCAAACTCAAGGATATTTCCTGCCTCGACCTCTTGCAACCCAGCCTGCAATACATATTCCTCACTAAAGTCTATTTTGCCAATCTGAATTCAGTCCTAGGATTTTTTGTATTTTAGGTTTTTTGTTTTGTTTGTTTTTTGCTTTATGAAATTCGAATTTTATTGACAAATAGCATTTTATCTTTGATCTTCAAAAAACTGTACTTTGAACTGCACCCGCCAAATACAAAGATTATTGTGTTACGGTGTGTGTCATCTAGTGCACATTTCCAGGTATTTCGTTTTCTAGAAATCTGTCTTCCTTATTGTCTCAGTTGTAGCACTCTAAAGTACAGAAAAAGGCATCACTATTTAAATAATCCTTGCCCATAGGAATGTAAATGAATTGTGTTAGGAGAAATGTGATCATTCTCTTGTAGGTGACAGGCGTATGCTCTCACAAATTTTCCTACTTTCCTGATTCTATCTTGGTGTGTGTGTGTGTGTGTGTGTGTGTGTGTGTGTGTGCGTGTGTACGTGTTAGTTCTTTTAATGGGCTGTGATAGTGTATACATTTACTCACTAATTATTGAATGAAACAAAATGCAAGTTCATGCTGGGTAGTTGGAGCGCATGCCTTTAATGCCAACACTCAGGAGACAGAGGCAGGTGGATCTACAGAGCTAGTTCCAGGACAGCCAGGGCATCACAGAGTGTGGGCTCTGACATCCGCCAGCCTGGCAATGGCCATGGTTTGAATACAGCTTGGTAGCTGGAAAGCTAGCAATTTAGAAAGACAAAAGGTGAAAGGCTTGGCTCTGGCCTTCTTTGACTTGTAGATTGCCCAGGAAGAGGTTGCTGGCTCCAAAGCTGGTGAGGTATGCAGATGTATTGCTGAGAGGTGTGGTATCCCTGGAAAAAGAATGTGAATAGAGAATTCCTGAGGGTGGAGGAGATTCAGGTTTGGAGAGAGTTTGGGAGAGCTTGGGGAGAGAGGATAAACACAGGTCATGCTGTAAGGACAAGAGGTCCTGAGCTGCCTTTGAACGATGATGGTGTGAAAGAGTCTGATTCTTCCATGCGCCTCCGGGAACACATTTAGGGCAAAGCACCAGTTTCTATGTTGGGGCAACGGTCCCTGACAACAGAGATACCCGGTCTTGAAAAACAAAACAAACAAAATGCAAGTTCATCTTATTATGGGACCCTCAACCCCTATTCTCAAAGGGATGAGAAGAAATTTCCTAGCAGAATATTTTAAAATTAAAAACCCAGAGTAGCTTGAAGCTCCCAGAAAGATAGTGGCCTTCCCTTGCCCCCTCCCACCTGGGAAATTCCAAAGCACAAGGCCACCTGGTGATAAAGATGACAGGGTGGCCTTGCTCTAAAAACAAAGAACCAGCTGACATAGCAGGGTGGGAAAGAGCAAAAGACCTTGCACCCTTGCCAAAGCAGCTCTGAAAGGCTTGCTTGTAGTTTTACCTTTAAAAAACTAACCCTGCAGAGGGACGGTAGACCTCTTTGTTACGGGGTATTGGAGATGGAAGTTCCGAGCTAGCTTATACTTGCAATAAAAAGAAACCTTGCTTTTTGCAGTCTGGTCTTCTCTGGTTCCTGGTGGCTTCTCTGAGGGTTGTTATCTGGGCACAACACTTATATTTGTAAGAAAGCCATGATTTTGGATAGAGTGTTACAGGTCTTTCATCTCAGCACTGAAGGCAGAGACAAGTAAGTACACCCCTGTAAGTTCAAAGCTAGCTAAAACTAGAAATTGGTGGCTGTGTGAGAGGAGGCATTGGCTGGTGACTCAATTCAGATTCCCTTTATAGTCTTGTTATTTTTGTGCACAGATTTTGCTTGATAATAAATGGTAAAGTATCCATTGACCGTCCATTTTCAATATATCTCCCATCTCCTTCCATAGTTCCTTCAGATGATGACGCACCTTCTGTCTACCGCATGCTTTGCTGGGCACTGAGGCGACTGCATTTGCACACACTGACTTTTCTAGTACTTGCCAGCAGAGACCATTCAGGAAGTGAAGGCCTGACTAGAGTAAAAAGAAAGGCTTCCTTCAGAGAACCGATATGTTTTGGTTGAGCCATGAAAAGTGAGTATCTAAATCAAGCAGTGAAAGGCAGAGAATACCTTTTCAGAACACCTAGTCAGAGACCACAGACACAAAAGTCTTGTGGAGAGAAAGCGGCCGAGACTAACCAGATCAACCAGGGTGCCGAGATCCAGGTGAGCGGTCTGGTGTTGCTAGTACTTGAGTCTTAAACTGAGGCACGCTGGCGACTAGCTCCTGGAGCCTGGGTTTTTATAGCTCTTCAGAGTTGTCTTAGGGTTTTTATTGCTGTGACGAAATACCATGGCCAAAAATCAAGTTGGGGATAAAAGGTTTATTTACACTTCTACATTGTGGTCCATTGTTGAAAAAAAGTCATGACAGGAGCTCAAAGAGGGCAGAAACCTGGAGGCAGGAGCTGATGCAGAGCCCATGGAGGGTGCTGCTTACAGGCTCACTCCTCATGACTTTTATAGACCCCAGGACTAACTGGGAGGGAACCACCCGCAAAGGGCTAAGCCTTCCCGCGCCAATCACTCATTAAGAAGATGCCCTGCGGTCAGATCTTAAGGAAGCATTTTCCCAGTTGAAGGTCCCTCCTTTCAGATTACTCTATCTTGTGTCAAATTCCTTATTAGCCAGCGCAGAGGTTTATCCCATCCTTGCTGATTTTTGGTCCTCACTCCTGATTACTGCTGCAGCGGCTCCCACAACTTACTGGTTGGTTACTCAGGCGCTGTCTTCTGCGGTTAGCTGGGTCTGATGTCAGGAGTGCTCCATCTTGTGAACATTTATTTGTTCTGAGCGTTCTCTACAAACCCTGAGAGAGTATCAAAAGGTTGGGATCCCACGACCCACTTTGGGATCCCGGTAATAACCTAAGAGGAAAAGACACATGCAGTCCTCAAGCTACACTTACACTACAACTTCTTTAAGAAGATTATAATTAAAGATTAGGTTATTAGAATCTTCTTAAAGAACCAAAACACTTGACCCCGACGTGATTTGAACACGCAACCTTCTGATCTGGAGTCAGACGCGCTACCGTTGCGCCACGAGGTCACAGCCGCGCGGTGTTTTCAGGCTAATTTAAGGACCGTAACTGACTTCTCACCTGTGCTAAAATATCTTACTGTTATTTTGAAATTTGATCTACTGTGTCCTCACGGTGCACAGTTTCATTACGGTCTTTCCTGACATAGTAAGGAATTCCCTGCTTTAACCTTAACTCCCAAACGCTCTTGCTTCTTACACACGGTTTTCTCATTTGGTTTCTACTTTTCAGAAAAAAAAAAGGGGGGGGGTTGTATGGAGCTTAGATTTGCAGCAAACAGGACCAAGAAACATCTCTTCCTTCCCTAGACCAGATTTTTAGATTTGCAGTGCGGCTAAGCCCCTGGAGGGCCACAAAGTAGTGTCCCCAAAGCCTCGCCTCCGGGTCAGAGTTCACCGACTTCCCGGCACTCGTAAAGACCCCACTGCTCCTCTGTTCACATCAATAACCCCCAAGCAAAGCAGCCTTACAGAGATAGCCCTCAGTTCCGTGGGTCTCAGAAATTCCTCCCAGGATCAGCAGCAGCACGGATCTATTATTGTTGCTGTTCCTGTGTTAGGGGGAGGGAGTCCTGAGTTTTTGCAAAGAAGCAAAGGATTGTATTCTGAAGCAAAGCGGCCGGCCACTTGAGTTTGCGTGCCCAAGAGCCTTTTACTAGGAGTTTTAAGACAGGGTCTTGCCTTGACTTTTTCTGCCTCAGTCTACCAAATGCTGGGTTTACATGCCAGAACTCTCCTGCATCTGGGAATTAATAATAATAATAATAATAATAATAATAATAATAATAATAATAATAATAAATTTCCTGATGCTGAATCTGAAAATGAATAAAAAGTATGTTTTAATTAAACCTCCGGATGAGCTGCAGAGAAAACTTTGAGAGGTCCCCTCCCCCATTATTTTGATAGTATGGGTGTGTGTTCTTTGAGTTCTTTATTTCTTTCTCTGTTTTTCATTTGTTTGTTTTGGGGAGGGTCTTGAGTGGTCCAGCTTGGGTACTTAAGCTTCCCAAGTACCTGGAAATGACTTTAAATCTCCCGGTCCTCTCCCTGCAGCTGCAGTGTTGGGACTCTAGGCCTGCACCATCATGACAAGACTAACATTCTCCTGAAAAGCAAGACAAATCTGAACAATCCTTTTGTTCCTTATTCTCAAATAACCTCTGCACGCCAACTGCTCTTAGACGCTTTTAGGTGGGGACAAGCGGCTCTGACGGGTGGGCTAAGGTACAGCTGATAGAGTCTGATCCATTCACTTCTTGCTTCTCAGTCCGTTAAGATCTTCAAAGCAAATCCTTCAGGTCAGATTTGAGACTTGATATTCTCTCCCCACAAGCTGGAATAAATCTTAGAAAGAATAACCGGTAAAATCAGGCTAGAAACATATTGTTACGAAGATAAACTTCCAGTTTGAGGCTGGTCTGGCGTTATCTAGTGAATTCCAGGGTATCCCAATCCACAGTGTGAGATCCTATGGGGAGGAAGGAAAGGAAGAAGAGAGAGAGGTAGAGGTGAAGAGAGAGGGGGGCACAACGGCTGGACTTCTAGGATGGATAAAGACAAAATAGTCATCTAGGACTGCTATAATGAATACTGCAGGGTGCAATACTTAAGCAATAGGATTTTTTTTTGTTTATTTGCTTGGTTTTCGCTTTGTTAACTGATGATATACGTGTGGATGTAAATGTGTGTATGTATGCACACACATTACACACACATGTCAAAACAGGAATTTCTTCTCTCATAGTTTGGGAGACTACAAGGCAGAGATCAAGAATTTCTTCGTAAGGCTTCTTTCTCTTGGCTTGGTCTTCTCTCTCTATGTGGTCTTCTGCGAACAGCGTCCTAATACCTTCTTGTAAGGATGGCAGTCATATTGGTCCCACCCACAAAAAAAGACAGGGTTTGCGCCCATGAATCTCAGGGTTTCGAAAGACACAGCGGATCACCCGCGCCGCCTCAGACGAGCCCAGTGCTGACTGCATCTATGTGGAGCTAACAGGGTGGGAACAGAAGTGGCGGGCGGTACAAACGCCTTCGCCTTCATCTGTTCCAATCTCAGTATGGAGTTGAGCCTTCTCAGGCTTTACAGGTCGATGTTACTCCTCCATCAACCGTCCAGATTAAAAGATTTCTGGTCTCCACTCCTAAATCTCTTATACACTATCCGAATTTATGTCTGAGATCGGTTTGTGTGGGGTCTGTGGAGAGCACAAGGTGAATTCTTTACCAGGAAATATCGCAAGGTAGCGGCGGCTCCAGGGTCTGTACAGCAGTGGTTCCCCTCCTTCAACTCTCACTTAAGGCCCTAGAGCTCACGATGGCCTATGAAACTTGCTTCCGATCGAACGATTAAACAACAAAAACTGTTATCGATGACTGAATCACCAAATTCCTATCTTCAAGGATTTCTGGTTGAAACTCCATGATATTAAATTTAAACTTATTTCACCAATAAATTTGTAATAATAACATCACTAAGAGAAGAGCTTGTATGCGGGACCACGTGGCCTAATGGATAAGGCGTCTGACTTCGGATCAGAAGATTGAGGGTTCGAATCCCTTCGTGGTTGGTCAGCATTCTTATTTTCATTATATGTTTTCGACCATATTAGGCCACCTGACAACCGCCTTCTGACACAGTTATTTACTATTGGTTAAACAGAGAAAAGACCAAAATCATTTAACCTGAATCTAATCACCCAAAACAAAGAGATATAGATTTTTTTAGTTTAAAGACAGTAAAAAATAAAAGCTGCCTCAAAGGAAAATGGAGCCTAATCCCTAATGTGAAGTATTCAAAAATACAATTTAATTGAGTTTGATTCTCAGAAAAGTCTTTTTTGTTTGTTTATTTTTGTTGTTTTTCTAGACAGGGTTTCTCTGTGTATTCCTAATTGTCCTGGAACTTACTTCTGAGGACTAGGCTGGCCTCAGATTTAGAGATCCACCTGCTTCTGCCTCTCTAGTGCTAGGATTAAAGAGAAAAGTCTATATCAGAGCAAACCAACAAAACAGAATTCTGGGAAACTTTGCCAACCCCCCCCCCAAAAAAAAAAAAAAAAAAGCTGAAGTTGCCATTATAGTCAAACAATGAACCAACTTGGTCTAGATAGTTATTAGAAAAATAGCTAGCATGCCTGTAATCCCAGCACTCAGGAGATGGAGACAGAAACATCATTACACGTTTGAAGACCGCATGGTCAATACAAGCAGTTTCAGGCAAGTAAGGGTACTGAGTGAAACATGATTTCAGAGAGAAAGAGAGAGAGCTAGAGAGAGAGAGAAGGAAAGGAAGGAGAGAGACTGATATTTTAGAGAAATTTTTTAAAAGAACAGAATATTACTAGATACTCTTAAAGAATTGCTACATTGTCTTCCATTGGACAAGGACACAGTTTTTATCAATATATATTCATGTGATTCATGTATATATATTTAATCATATGTCCCCCTAGTTAATTTAATGCTATTCGATTTAAAAAAGTAGATGAAACTAATAGACAGTTACTGGTTGACTCTAGGTGATGACGAATATACAGACAAATCCCTCTTTTCATCTTCTTTATATGTTGAAAACATCATAATAAAAAAATTTGACTGAGTGTGGTAGCTCACAGCTGTAATCCCAGCCCTCAGACTGAGGCAGAAAGATGCAAAGTTGGAGGCCAGCCTGGGTTACATAGCAAGATTCTGTCTCAGACTTTTGTTTTTGTTTTCTGTTTAAACTAAAAAGAAAAAGAAAAAAAAATGCTACTCACAGAAAGAGTCTGAAGGATGGACAAATGACTGCCAACAGACAGAGCAAAGATCAGGGTAAAGAAATCTTTGCTGTGTGAGAAAGGACAAATTTCTAGTCTCAAAAGTGGTCTGGGGAGGATCAGAAAAGCCATAGCCTCCCAGGCTTCTTTCCCATCAATTATAGACGGAAGGGCAATCAGGTGTGTATTTTCCCTGCAAGCTGAAATAGCCCTGTGGATACAATCTACCTTCCATAATAACTCCAGGGTGATTCCTCATTGTTACCCCCCAAAAGCAATGCTTCATCGCCGCTGCCATGTTCCGTGAGGTTTAAGTCTAAAACACAATGTCATTGCCTCTGGTTTAGCTCAGCCTTACACATCACTCAGATCTGACTTTAAGGATGATTCGGTATTTATCAAAGTCCCATGCAAGATTCAGAGCTTAACAAAAAAAAATTAAAATGTATAGTTGGAACCTGTCTTCATGTACCTTGAAGTTTAAAGTGACCTAAAATCACTTAGGAAATCCAAGGCTTTGTAGCTGGGATCTAGCTTGTTTCTGTTACTAGAGCACAATGCACTATTCATTTTACTTTCTTAATTACATTTATTTATTTGGGGGTGGGAGGCATGTGCTGTAGCGATCATGTGGAAGTCAGAGGACAACTTTCAGGAGTTGGTTCCCTTTTTCTACCATGTGGACCCTAGGGATCAAACTCAGGCCGTGAGGCTTGGTGGCAAGGGCCTTTACCTGCTGAGCCATCTCCCTGCCCCCCACGTTTCAATTTTAATCACTTACTTTTGGATGTTTACACTAAAAGGTCTTGAAAGAAGTGGCTATAACTTCAGATTCCTTTGAGACAGGGCATCACTGTGTAGCTGAGGCTGACCTCTAACTGTGCAGCCAAGACTAGTCCCCAAAGTTACCACCTTACCTTTGCCTCCTAGGTGGCTGGGGTTATAGGCATGCTCACCACACCTGGGAGGATGGCGCATTTGGAGGTAAAGGGTGTTACTTTAGGGAATGTGTGTAGACAAGCAGGAAGAGATAATTAGGACACCTAAATATTCTGGAGCCAGGAGAGAGGGCCGCGCAGAGAGCAGTGATTTTTCAGTCCAACATGAAAACTTGCGCGGTGGGTTTCTCAGCTGTGGATGAAATCCACAAGCCCATGCTTTCTCACTAACGCATCCACAGGCACGCAGGCCCTGGTAGTTTCAGAAAGGTGAGGTTTATGGGGTTCTGTCCTGTCGTTGGGGATGGTCTTTGTACTTCTAAGCTATTATCTGCAGAATATCAGATACCACTCCTCTTCTTAATATGAGAGAAGATTCCCTCATAATGAAGAGGATTTGACCATCAGTAATATGTCCTAATTTCACTCAGAAGTATTTTTTTCTAGTTACAGCTACACAAAGAAACAGAAAATAATGTAAAACATTTCAATGAAATCTTAAAATACTAATTTTAACGACAGCTAATGTTTATCAGACATTTGCTCTTTTGCAAGTACTGAACTAACTGGGTGTAGATGGTAAACTCTGAAAAACACCTGTCAAGTACAAAATGTATGACATTTAAAGCATCTGAATGTGTGAAGATCAATTTCCTACAAGCCAAAATTTGTGACGATATTTAAACTGAAACGTGTTGCTGATTTGTTTTCTAAAGACCCAAACAACATTCTTCAACTTCCCACCTAAACGTTTGGAATTATGATTCCTCCTCGATTTCATTGATAGACCTTAATTTGAGGTAATAAATCCTCAGTAAGGCCAAACCGGTAGTCAACATGTGATATACATTAAGATGTAGAATACGGCTCCAACTTAGACATGTTTGTAGTCGTGGCCGAGTGGTTAAGGCGATGGACTAGAAATCCATTGGGGTCTCCCCGCGCAGGTTCGAATCCTGCCGACTACGGAGTTGGGCTTTTGTGATTTCCAACACTGCTGAGGGATAAACAGTCCCTTCTCCTAGACTCTTAAAATTGACAAATTGTTTGTTTACAACGGGCACATTTTATAAGTCGAGAATTTCTTTGTTTATAATAAAGTTCCTGTTCGTTATTTTATAAATAAATAAATAAATTTAAAAAATGTTTTTCTCAAATAAATTGAACTAAAAGTAAATTAACTTAAAGGCATCAGTTTCCGTTTTGCCCCTTTGCTAATCTCAAATTAATCTTCAGCGCTTCCTTGATAATCTTTTTATGTTTTCTGTATGTTGAGCAAGCTGTAGGCGGGCCAGTGGCGCAATGGATAACGCGTCTGACTACGGATCAGAAGATTCCAGGTTCGACTCCTGGCTGGCTCGGTCTATGGTGTGTGGGATTTTTGGATTTGTGTTTTACACTTTACAAAATAAAAATTCTCTCTACCTGCAGCAGATGATTGTGATTGTGATTAAAATCTTTGGTCAAGCGTCATCTACAGAAATAAATATTCTTTTTTGCTGTCAGAATAGAAAGAATCAAAATACATTCCTCTATATAGTTTAACCATCATCTACAGAGATCTCTACCGGGAGGAAAATACTGTAGCAGAGGATGGTTTCGATCCATCGACCTCTGGGTTATGGGCCCAGCACGCTCCCGCTGCGCCACTCTGCTTCCAGCAGTCCTTCCTTCTAATCTCTATTTGTCATTTATTTGTTCCATTGTTTTGTTTTCAATTTTTTCACATTGTTACATTGATATGTAATCCTTTCCAAATGTCCATGGGTCGAGACCACTACAACAACTATTCCCAAGTAGAAAAAGGAGGACTGTAGATATGGTTCACTGATTGTAGGATTCCCAGGATCCACATAATGGCTCATAACTATCTGGATGTTCAGTTCCAAGGGACTCAGCGCCTTCTTTTGATTTCCATGAGCTCGTGGTACATACGTATTGTCGCAGGACAATATTAACCAATT
>JAQHUG010000008.1:283929-299656 GCA_028555095.1 Dicrostonyx torquatus | reverse complement strand
GGATTTTGATGGGCACCTTCTCTTCCTTTTCAAAGTCAAGTTGTTTTTGCAGGCAGCAGGGGTTTCCCCAACCACAACTGACATGAAAGCCAAGTTGAGCCTTTGTCCTGGGGATGGAGGGCAGGGGATGCTTGGGGCTGCCATAGAAATGACAGTGGAAATTGAGTTGGCCTTCTAGTGTGTGTGTTAATGGTGGGAGGTAGAGGGAGTTCATATTCTCAGAGCTTCCAGAAGCATCTCTGTCTTGGGCTACAGCCAGCCTGTCTACCTGTGCTGCCAAAGGACTGAATAGAAATCGGGTCCTCACCACTGTGAGGACCAAGTGCAGAGAAGGCTGGGTACCAGCCGGTACATGGTGAGCTTGTGCAATGGATGTAGACGTGTGGACGGATTGTGAAGATGGCAGTTTCTGATAGTAAGGAGAACACAGCACTGTGTTAATTAGAATAGCTGAGTGCTACCAGAGGCAGACTGTATAGTAAGACCTTGCTGCAAGCAATAGCTGCCAGCACCTAATGTATCTTGCATCAGGGTAGGAATTATTGTTTTTGTTACACCAATTCAGAGAAGTTAAGTAAATTGTTGAAAACCACACAGCCTGGAGTAGAGGGCTAGGGTTCTAACCCAGGCTCAACCAATTCCAAGAACCATGTCTTTAATTCCTGGAGAAGACCACCATCAGTGTTTGTCAGAAGTTCTTTTTATTGTTCTATTTATTTATTTATTCATTTACTTATGTATTTATTTATTTTGTTGTTTCAAGACAGGGTTTCTTTCCTTCCTTCTTTCCTTCCTTCCTTCCTTCCTTCCTTCCTTCCTTCTTTCCTTCCTTTCTTGAGACAGGGTTGCTCTGTAGCTTTGGAGCCTGTTCTAGAACTAGCTCTTGTAGACCACTCTGGCCTCGAACTCACAGAGATCCACCTCTGCCTCCCGAGTGGTGGAATTAAAGGTGCCCTAGAACCCCCTAGCTGTATTGTTACTTTCCTATTCCTTTGATAAAACTCCATGACAAAGCAACTATTTGAAGGAAGGGTATATTACAGGCTTACACTTTCAGAGGGATAAGAATCTATCACCATCATGGCAGGGAGCATGGCAGTAATTCAGGATGGCAATGGGGCAGCAGATGAGTGTTTATATCCTGAGCCACAATAGGAATCAGAGAGTACACTGGGAATGTCACAAGTCTTTTGAAGCCTCAAAGTCCACTCCCAATGACACACCTCCTCCATCAAGGCCACACCTCCTAACCCAACCAAGCAGTTCTATCAGCTGGAAACCAAGTATTCAAAACATAGGAACCTGTGGGGACCATTGCCATTTAAACAAGCACACCTCCTAAGAACTCAAAGACCAAGAATAAACACAAGTGAAACTGTTGATAAGCTTACAGTAATGATCACAAGGAGATTTTTAATTGTGGGAGAAATCCTGGTATTTCCTTGGAACTCCTAACAGGCCTTTGGAGGATGGCCCAGAGACTAGCTCCCTGGGACAGGGTGAAGTAGAGCACAGCAAACCCTGGATGCTGTCATCTTTGACATTACCTGTGGCTGCTGATGAGAGGACAGAGGCTGTGGGCAGACATCTGTTCCCTGAGGATACCTGTCAGCTCCTAGAACACTGCTGCATGTCTTTAGAGAAGGAGGGATGGGCCATGTTCCATTGGCATCTGCTGATGCACTTTCTCTTTGTGTCTAGTTAATGTCCCTCTGGATGAGAGCATGGCCCACCCCCAGCTTGTCCTGAGCAACGATTGCAAATCAGTTCGCCTGGCAGGCTCAAGTCAGACATTACCTGATACACAATGTTAAGAATTGTAACGAGAGAAAGGCTTACCCATGGCAGCACTTGACAACAATGTAATGTAAAACATGTCTTTTTCTGTATGTAATTTATTTGTATGCCACTGCTTTGTTTCTGTAATTTTGCATCTTCTTTTTGTTAATCCATTTCTCTATCCAAGTAGCAACTAGGTCAAGCACTTTCAGGGTGGTTTCCTGTAACCTAAAACCCTTTGTATCATACTGTGCTAACCTTAGGGTAAAGCACTATGCTGACTATGAAGAACCTTTATTTATTAGAAGCTGTTATTGTTCTTAAATTACTACTGTTTTGTCAGTGTTCTGGAACCATCTCTATGAATTCTGGTTGCCTCTATTTTTTTATTCCCATAAACTGCAGTGTTTGGAGTTTTGATTTTGAAGAATTCACTTCAGTTTGGTGTCCTCTGGAAAATATTGATTCAGTTGTTGGAAAAACGTGAGTCTTTTAAGTGTTTGGGTTCCATATTTTCTGAATTTTTTAATGATTTATTTCTTTGTACCTCATGTGTATTGGTGTTTTTCCTGCATGTTTGTCGGTGTGAGGCTGTTGGGCTCCCTAGAGGGGAATTACAGAAAGTTGTGAACTGCCATGTAGGTGTTGGGAAATGAACCCAGGTCCTCTGGAAGACCAGTCGGTTCTCTTAACTGCTGAGTCATGTCTCCAGCCCCAGGTTCCAGATTTTCAAGTAACTGGTTTTAGAGATAAAGACACTGAACCCATGAAAATGAAAACTCTCAGTCAAAGGCACATGGTAAGTGTTATGGTTTAAGTGTGAACCATCCCTGACAGGCTCCCATGGTTGAAGGCTAGTCCCGAGCTAAAGCTGCTCTTTTGGGAGGCTGGGTTGTAATTCAGGAAAAGTGACTGGTGAGAGAAAGACACCATGTAACAGAGTTCACATGGAGGCATTTTTATTAAGGGAAAGGGAATGTAAAAAGAGGGAGATGGAGATAGGAACAGCAGAAGAGAAGAGAGAGAGAGAGATGGGAAGTCAGCAAGGCCATTTTAAAAGGGAGCATAGTAAATGTGTACAGGAGGTGCTCTTAGTGGCTGCAGCTGAGGACATATCCTGTCAGAACCCCAAGGGCAGGCCAGTACAGATGCCTGAATACTAACAGGTTGTACAACCTAACTAGAGGATGCAGTTTACTGGAGATAGGCCTGGAGGATGAAACAGACCCTGCTTTCTGACCCACTGAGCTATGAGCAAGCAGCCTCACACTCCCACTGCCACCACAGATATGTCATACACCAGCTGCTGTCTCCCAGCCACAATAGCCTGTCCCCTCTCCACCATGAGCCAAAGTAAACTCGACCTCCCTTAAGTTGCTTCTTTGAGGTATTTTATCACAATGATTACAATATATATATATATATATATCTAATGCAGTAAGTGACAGAGCTGGAACCAAATGGTGTCCCAGCCATTCTTCTAGTACACTGGTGAAGGTACAGTGAGAATGAGTGAGATTAGCCTGGAACCACATTGTAGGAAGAATGTTTAAGGGAAACTCAAAGGTTATCCTCATTGGGTGGCTGAATTTGAAATAACTAGTGCCATCTTATTCTACTCCATTTGTATCTTCTCAGCCCTCAATGTCCCAGTAGTCCCATCAGCATTGGCAGCTCATTTGGCATTTCCATGACCCTGGCCATGGTCCAAAATAATTAATGTTCATACAACATTACTAAACTAAACATAACTCACTGAAATGGTATAAATCAATGTGAAATAGTTACTATGTCTGCCAAAATAAATGTTGCATGGTTATTCTGGCCCTCATCAAGCACTGATGTGATTGTGTTTTTGTTTGTTTGTTTGGTTTGGTTTGGTTTTTACTTTAAAAACACTACCCCTGAGCTTGGCATCAAGAACTTTCTGAGGAGTTAGCCTTCCAAAAATAAAGAACTCAATTTAACAGTATATGTGTGGTGGTCTGTGACTTTCTCACCTATCCTGTAGCAGATTCTCATGAGAATCTCATGAGACAGCACTTGAGAACCATCTTGTGCTACAACCTGGGTACCATCTGAGAACCTCAGAGAGAGATCTCTTCCCTCATCATTTCATAATATTTCCTGAAGCAAAGCCCTCTCCCCTCTCTGCCCGCACCCTTCTGTTAAGTATCTTCCAACCAACAAACGTCTCCACCAACACAGTAATTCCAATCAAACCAAATCAGACCAAATTAAAAGATGCCAGGTTTAATGGGTGTCAGAGCTCCTGGGTGGCCCCTGGGAAAACACAGATGGGGGAGGAGAACCTGAAAGACCACTGGAGAGAGGGGACCGTTTAAATAACCTATGGGAATGGTCTTGACCCTGGGGAGGGTCACCATTTGGCGGGTTTTCTTGGAGGTACAATTGTGTTTGTTTTATCCCGAGCTCTGATACTTGGAAGGCCTTACTTGCCCGACTTGACTTGGGACTCACCCAGTAAGACCAGTCTTGTCTCTGCGAACACTTATAACAATCAGTGGCAAGCGTTCAGCTTCGGGTGGCAAATAGCATCTGGAGCAAACAATTCACCAAGAATCTGGGGAGAAAAAAAAAGACTAAGGCTTGAAATAGAGAGAGAAAGCTTGGGATCCAGTTTCTGGGATTCAAGAAGCCATGCGCTGTTGTGTACATACTCTGGGGAGACCTGGAGGTGGCACTCAACTTTCACAGGCGCTGATCACAAGGTTCTGTGCAACCCGATCCTTACAAGGAGAGGACAAACTGCCCCACTGGGTCCCACTAGGTTGGTTTGTTATCTTGAGTTCCAGAGCTCAGCAACTCCCACAGCCCCAGTGAGGTCTTCACCATAGTCATACTGAAAGGTTTCTTCCAGCTGCCCAATACACACACACACGCACACGCACACACACACACACACACACACACACACACACACACACACCTACCTCAGATTCCAGCCCAGCATCTCTCATTAAATTGTTGGTTTAGCAACTCAGGTGGTAACCTCAGGGCAGGTTTCAGCCTTCAGGATCTTAGAGCCAAGGAAAGTGAAGATGAAAAGAAAAAAAAAAAATGCCACCCTCCCAGTGCCCACGGAAAGGCAGTAAGCCTCTCACCATAAAGTCTGGTTGAAGTTTATTCTTGCTAAATTCTTGTTAATTCTTGAGAGTCAAGAATTTTAGCACAGTTAACACTGGTGGCCAAGAATGTCTACACAGAGACCTCATTTCTTCTACATGGAGATATTTCAAGTTAGAATGATAAAACAGCCTGACTCATGCTCAAACCTCAGCACATACAGCCTTTCCCAACTGTAAATCTACAGTTTTTTCAGAATCTCACAAGAAACACATCTGCACTAATGAACATGTCTTTGGCTTCTTGTTCAAACCCTATGGATCAATGATTTTACATAATCAGATGGAAATCCTACCCAGGATACCACAGGGGTCACCTATAACTTCATTTATTAAAAAAGAGGAGAAAAGGAAAAGAAAATCAAATTTCTTAGCAACCCTTTGAGATGTAACTTGAGGGCCACTAAAAGCATGTGTGTGGCTCCTGGTAACACATGTAGTGTAACTCTCCTTTCAGATCCCCACACTCACACTTGAGTGTGTCTTTTCCTTTCCGTGGATGCCTCTCTTTCTGGGATCTCCCATGCTTAAGTCACACAGAAGGCTCAGCAGGTAAAGACATTCACTATCAACGCTGACAATTTAGAGTCCAGTCTCTGGGACACACATGAAGGAGAGAACTGATTCCTGAAAGTTGTTCTCTGACCTCTACATGCATGTGCTCCTACACTCATCTTCCCCCATCAGTCAGTCAATTAATCAAAACAAATGTAAAAAAAAAAAAAAAACTATCTGTATTAAAATCCCTTCCTAAAAACTCCATGTTGCTTCTTGTTGGTTCATCCTGAAGAGCCTTTCTGTCGTGAAGTCAAGAATCCCATCTTCACCTGAGTATCTGAAAAAGAAAGACTTCCTCAGGCTGCTGTAGGTGACACTGGGGAGCTGTGGTTCCCATTTAGTCCCCACAGCCACTGACAACCCCTGGTTGGGCAGCTGGTGGACCTTGGCCAGCAGGCTTCACATAGCCTTAGGCAGCCAGGACCCTACTACCAGTCTCCAAGCACTTACAGCTCCCACCCCAAACTTGGCTCCCCACTTTGAGTTGTCAGATACAGTAAACTCTTGACATCTGAAGCCAAAAGGAACTTCCCCCAGGTTTCTCAGAACAAAAGGTGAGACATAGAGCATGTTCATGACGCGCAGACAATCAGATCCTCATAGGAGGGAACAGTTATTTCATTGTGAGTTTAATGCACATTCCCAGAAACGCGAACCTTTAACACGCTCAGCCGCTTTCCACAAACTCAACTCACCTGGTAATTGAATTTCAGTCTTGCTCACTTTCCAAAGAAACTAAGAAAGGGGCTTGGAAAAGTCTGGGTCGCCCGTGTCCCTATTGTTCTACAAACAACAAGCCTTTCGTAAGCCCCACTGTTGCCACAGAACTGGCACACAGAGAGTGTGTGTGGGCCACTGACTTCACTGCATGGGGAGTCAGAGCTCCAACGCCCGCCCCAAGATCTCTAAGCCTCGGGATGATTTAAAAACAAACAAACCCGACAGCACTTTGGAAATAAGGACAGGAAAGAGATGGTAATAATAGTTTTTGAAGTTTTAGATCACAAACCCTCTCTTGGAAGTTGACCACAACAGCAGACCCATTTCTTCCTCCCTAGGTTGCTTGAAGGCAGGGTAACTCCTAACTCTGGCTGACATGAGGGAAGGGAGATTTCAGGCAGAGTGTGTCTGGAGAGGCAGTGGCTAAGAAAAGCAGAGGCCCGGAGCTGGTACTGACAGTGCTGAGTGGGCCTGAGAAAAGCCCTGAGAATACTGACAGTTTATAGCATAGTGTTGGTTTATTTAAAGGCAGTTGTCTTCTGAATCTCACATTCGTAGAATCTCAAGGTACCACCCCTTTGTCTCCAGGTTTGCTTCTGGCATCTCTCTGACAAACATCACTCTACAAGTCCCCACAGGGCGGCAAGATTTCCAGTCAGTTCTGAGATGGGGAGTTTCTAATCCCACCTAGTCCCTTAAGAGTCCCCAGTAGCAGGGAATTCTGGCCCATGCCTTTAATCTTAGCACTAGAAGGCAGAGACAGATGGCCCCCTGTGGTGAGCTCATGGCCAGCCAGGTCTCTATAATGAACTTCAGGGCAGCCAGGGTAACATAGTGAGACCCTGTCTCAAGACAAAGAGTCCCCAGCAAAGCCGAGCTGCCAGCAGCCACCCAGTGAATTTGCTCTTTGTTAGCACTTCCTTGTCTCTTTTCTTCGCATCCTCACTGTGTTTTTCGAGATCCCTTCCCAATAAATTACAGGCAGGCATCCAAGTCTTTGTTCAGGGTCTGCTTTTGGTGAAGACAAACTGACTCAAGGCTTAATCAGGGGCCACAGAGTAACCTCAGTGGTAAGAGAATGAGGGAAGGCCATTTTCTAAATGAGTCTGGGTCTTGTGTAGCCCAGACTGGCCTTGAATCCTATCCCCTGAACTCCCACACCTGAATGCTGGAATGTGACACAAACTTTGCAAACTCCATTTTAAAGAAGGGGCTTCATCTTAAGCCATATGATGAGCAG
This sequence comes from Dicrostonyx torquatus, assembly GCA_028555095.1. Classification (NCBI taxonomy): domain Eukaryota; kingdom Metazoa; phylum Chordata; class Mammalia; order Rodentia; family Cricetidae; genus Dicrostonyx; species Dicrostonyx torquatus. The sequence goes on along the minus strand of JAQHUG010000008.1, from coordinate 292,213 downwards.
GAGACTGATTACAGGTCCAGAAATGTGCTGTGATAAGCAGAATTTGAACAGATACCCTGAAAATAGCCAATTAAGGAGGTAGGGAGCAGGGCCATAAAATTTAACGAGGTTCAGATGTTCCTGGGAGGCATCCTGTTCTTGAAGATACCCTGTCAGTTATTTATGGCTCATGCTTAGGTTTTCACACCCAAAAACTGACAAATGGTCTCAGAAACTACCTTACCCTATACCCTCCTTATCTGATCCCTAGATGACAGGACATGAACTCCCTGATTAAGGCGGCATTTCCCCTTTAAAAGTTCTACCCTCCCAGGGCTCCCTGCCATACTTTCCGCACTCACCATGCTGGGGTGCTGGAAAGGTGTTGATCCAAACATGAGTTTGGATATTCAAAAAACCGTCATGTAATTTGCATCAGAAATCTGACTCATTCATTTGCAGACCAAAAACTTGGGCATAGCACCACCACACTGGGCCAAATAACAGATGTGTAAGTGCTGCTGAACCGTCAGCACTTTGCTCACACCATCCCAGCCTGTCATCTAGAGGGAAAAGGCACCCAACTTTGGCCAGTTGCACAGTAAGACCACAGGACAGTGAAAAGATCAAAGTGAACAATGGGCAGAGCTCAGAGACGGTCTTGTTTAATCCCTTCCCTGAATTCTCTGTCAATCTTGTTCAGTCCAACCTCGGTTCATTGGCTTCTGTTAAGTACCCTGGTGACCCTTCCACCTTCTCCAGACCATCTCCGTGTCACTTCATTTCCACATCCCTTACAAATATGCAAATTCCATCATACTACCCTAGGCATGGGGCTGGTAAATAGGAACATGATTTCAGAATCGTATTGTCAAAATGTCATACTGTCATATCTGGTGTATGTTAATCGTGCGTGCTCCCTAAAAGAGCAATTAGCCACGAAGTTCAATGGCAAACCAGTTAAGAGCACAGAACTTGCACAGTACTTGCTCACTCCAGCCCTTCCTCTTGGCTCAGTTTAATCAGAACTGTCTGTCACAAAGCTGGCTGCTGCCTCATCACTTGATTCTGAACAAGAATAAGGCAAAAAGCTGCAGAAGCCTGTGGGTGTAGCTGAGCAGCACAGTGTCTGCTCCTCATCAGGAGGCCTTGAGTTCAATCTCCAGCATGCGCACACAAATTAAACTAAAGTGCACCAAACATGTAAATGGTTAAATAGAGAAATAAAAGCATAAATGAGTTTTTGTGTCCAGAAACATGTAGAAAAGTAACAGATAAAACAATTACACACACCAGCCTGGTGGCTTGTACATTAATTTCAATTCTCAGGATGCTGAGGTAGGAGGGTCATTTTGACTTTAAGGCTAGACCGCATAGTGAGTTTCAGGCGAGCCTGGGCTACAGACTGAAACCTTGTCTCAGAATAAACAAATCGAACAAAATAATAAAAGTGATGTGCAACTAAGTTGATGGCACATGCCTATCTGTAATCCCAGCCTCGGAAGGTGGAAGCAATGCAATCACTTCCCATTTATCCTTAGTTGTAAAATGTGCTTGGTGCCAGTGGAAGCAATGGATCACTTCCCATTTATTCCTAATTGTATAATGTGCTTGGTGCCAGCCTGGGCTATACGATCCAGCCTTCTCACCCCGATGAAAAATAGTTACATTTGTTTGCTTCTGGAAGAAGTTGCAGAAGTTACTGCCCTTAAGTGACTTTTGAGGGAGGAAGAGGAATTAATCTTGCAAACAAGAAGGGACAGAATGTTCTGGAAGAGGAAAGATAAACACTATTATCTGGAGATAGTGGTTTGAGTCACCACACCAATTCCAAATTCTGCCTGTTGGTGGGACAGCAGGGAGGGTGCAGGAGGAAGAGAGAGACTTAATTTTTCTGTCAAGTTAGCAGCTGCACGTGAATGTACTGATATTCTAATTATCACCTGCTGCCTCATGGCCCCTCAGTCAGCCCTGCTGGCCACTCAGGTCATAGCCTGGTGAGGCTTCCAGTCCCCATGGGCCAGGCTCTCTCACGACCTAGATATATAGGTTTAAATTAAGTCTCTATCATTCTATTTATCAATAAGAGTCAGAAGTCAAAGGCGGGTTGAAACCTGCTAGCTCAGAGAGACTGAGTAGCAACTGACCTTGGCTTTTGGCGGGAGACTCTGTAAGAGAACTGAGAGCTCAAACTCTAGTTCCCACCTTTTTCTTTCTGCGTCTTCTCTATCCTAATTGCTGGGTTTCTCTATGACCAATTCCAGTTAGCTAGTCACTGGCTCCACCCTCTGATTCAAGGTTTAACTTAATCAGGCAGTCTCAGGAGTGTCGATCAAAATATCCCACAACAAAAGACTTTTCCCTTTCTGAAACCCTTTGACATTGAGACATCTTTGTCATCTACAAAGTACACATTGGTGTTGGGCCACCACTGCCCGGCAGTAACAGCTTTTAAAAGATTTATTTTTAACTGTGTATATGTGTCCACCCAAGTGTGGGGTTTGTACACATGAGTGCAGATGCTCAAGGAGTCCAAAGAGGGTATCAGAGCCCTGGTTACAGATGGTTGTGAGCTTTCATGTAGGTGCTGAGAACTGAACCTAGACCCTCTGCAAGAGCAGTCAAGCTCTTAACTGCTGAGATATCTCCCCAGACTTTAAAATCACAATACAGTTATTAACTCTAAATTTCTAAAATGTCCACCCAGACCAATAAGAAGCATCATGAAGCCCCATCCTCAAAACAGACAGCAACTGGCCTGGACAGCTCCAGTCTAGATTATACCAAGTGGTTTGTTAATGTGTGAAAAATGACCAACCTGCTAGCATAAAAAGACTTGATAATAATAATTTAACAAATTTCATGTTTCCATACTAAGCATATAGTACCTCTCCTTGCTGGCAGAGTTGAATGACACTCTGGTGAAAACTGTATGGTCCTTTCACTGATAATGGTAATTTGAAGAATTAGATCAGATAGCATATGAGAAAGTTTTATCAAATTTTCCCCTCTCTCCTGCCACAGCGTGTCCTGGACTCTGAGCCACAAAACACTTCTCCTTCGAGCCGGATTCGAACCAGCGACCTAAGGATGTCCAACTTGATCATTCTACAGTCCTCCGCTCTACCAACTGAGCTATCAAAGGATGGTGCATAGGGCTTCTATACAAGGTCTCAAGTAGCTTACCCTGGCTTTAAATTTAGTCTGCTATTTGTGAATGACTTTGAATTTTTGATCCTCCTGCCTTCAGCTGGGATTGCCAGTATGAGCCACCATGCCTGATTTTAAACAGCGCTGAGGATCAAACTCAAGGCTTCATTAATGCTAAGAGTACACTCTACCAAATGCTAAGTGCATTATTTATAATAGAAAAAAAAACACCAAACATCCCATAATCTTGGCAATTACATACTTTTTTAGCAATGTTTTGAATTATTCAGGAAAACTTACTAATTGTTTTTATGATTACATAATCTAAAATAAATACCAGAACAATCTATGTCAACTATCATTAATTGATGGGTTTGCGGTGATTTCATTTATAAAAATATTTTTCTTCATTTTCTCATTTTTTGGTAATAAATGTAAATTCAAAACAAAACAAGGCATTGCTGATCTCATGAATGACTTTGGCAGGGAGAAGCTCAAAGTTCTTGTGAGCTGGGCAGTTGTACCACCGTGAATGTGGGTGTCCAGTAGAATCCTGCCGTCCACACACCTATTCCTGAGGGAGTCTGGAGTCATTGTGGCTTCAACCCTTTATTAATTCACAAATATAATGATAAAGCAATTTACTTTCTGGGCTCCAATTCTTCTTTTTCTTCCTCTTCCTCCTCCTCTTCTTCTTCTTCCTCCTCCTTTTTATCCTCTCACCCCTCCCCCTTCCTTCTTTTGATTTTTGGTTTGTTCAAATCAGGGTTTCTCTATGTAGCCTTGACTATTCTGGAATGCACCCTATAGACCAGGCTGGCCTCGAACTCATAGAAATCCACCTCTATGAACTTTGAACTCACAGAGATCCACCTGCCTCTGCCTCTGCCTCTGGAGTGCTGTGATTAAAGACGTGGGCTCCTATTTTGCCTGCTTCGCTTCAAGTACTCTTCCAAATGCCTCCTTACTCAGCATAATTCAAACAAAGTATTATTAACATTAGTCTTTTGCTAAAAACAAAACAAAATAAGCAACAACAACAAACCCCACTACCCCAACAACAACCATAAAAAGACAAGACAGACAAAAAACCTCAATTCTCTTTTGTTTTGTTCAAACAAGTTCTTTATATGTAGTTCTTGCAAACCTCGATCTTGCTATGTAGCCTAGGTTGGCCTTAAATTTACAATGATCCTCCTGCCTCCTGAGTCCTGAATTTACATGGGTGAGCCACCACACTGGGCCTATTGTCCTTTTCAGTGCTGAAAGAATTGAAGCTACAGGGGTAACTTAACTAGCTGGTGGCCTCACGTATCATTTTAGTTACTCAGGCTTTCTGTCTTTTTGTCCCTGTTTTTTATATTCAGTCCAGTTCTTCAGTGCATAATCTGTTCTCTTAGAAGAGGATGATGAACAGCGAACCACTGGACTACTAATTCTTAGTTCACATCTTTGGAGAACTGGTTTTTGTTTTTGTTTTTCCTAAGAAAATACATTTGGCCACCCGCGAGGGGCGGGCAGGCTTCCCTAACAGCCTACAACCCTCTTCCTTCTGCTGGCCCTAACTTTGGCCCTGGGGCTACAAACAGCTTTTTCCTTTGGTTACTCCGGCTCCTGTTCCTTTTTCCTCCCTGATCACCGAAGTGGGTAGGTGCTTCACTCTCAGCTCAGCGAGCCACAGAACAACACAGCTCTCTTTGTCTAGCTCCTTCTCTGTGCTGGCTTTCTGTTCCTCAAGCTCCTCAGCTCTGCCCATCTCTTCTCTCTAGACAGGCAGGACTGTAGCTCACTATGTAACTCACGGAGATCCTCCAGGGTGCTGAGCTTACAGGTGTGAAACACCACTTCCCATTTTTCCTCTCTCCTCCTCATTTCATGTTATCCATGTCTACCTCCATGGCTTTATCTTTATTATCATTTCTAAGCACGAATAATGAAATGTTCTACTCAATATGATTTGTTTCTATTTCTTCTTCTTCTTCTCCTTCTTGTAAATGCAGAGATTCCGCCATTTCTTCATTTATCTGAAACTGTGTCTCAGAGCTCCCTTCTGGAGACAACTGGGGACTGGACGACCAAGTTTGCTATTTTGTGCATGCCCGACTGGACTTAGAGAAGGGTGTGGATGGGCACTGTTGTAACATGGACTGAAAGTTACCCTGTGGGGGAGGTACAGAGCCCTCCAGGTTGGAAAGAACTGGTGGAGAGCAGGGCGCTTGCAGAGCCAACAGTTACCCCTTGACCATTTATCTCCCAGCCTGAAGCTCCTGACGACTCCATCAGCAGCCTGTTGCTAGCAAGGTTGAAGATGGCAGTTCCCCCCAATTCCTGCCTCTTGGCTTATCTGATTACCTTCATGGTCCTGCAGCTGCCCACGCTAGATTCAGGTAAGTCTGTGTTCTAACCATCTCTTTGATGCAAGGATGGAAGGTCCCTGTAAATGTCAGTGACCCAGTATGGCTCCAAGTGAGGACCTCCACCAGAGTTCAGTGGATTCAAACAAAATCCACTCCGGTGGTAGTGCATGCCTGCAATTCCAGCACTAAGAAGGCAAAAGCAGACCTTTATTGATTCAAACCTGCCTGGTCTGCATAGAGATAGCCTGACCAGCTGGGGCTACATAGGGAGACCCCCAGGTATTTTGTTTTTGTTGTTGTTGTTTTAAATCAAAGGAACTGGAACGCTGGGTGTGGTGGTGCACACCTGCAATGCTAGTTGAGAGTCGAGGACAAGAGAATCCAGGCTACAGGGTGAGCTGGAGGCCAGCTTGGAATTTGTGGGATCCAGAATGAAAAACAAAACAACAAAAGGAATAGTAGGCTGCTTGAGCTCCTTACTTTACTAGAAGCCAGTCTGATCTGTCTATCCCATCCTATTGTCCCATCTGACCTTATTTATTCTGGCAGCTCCCTTCGATGTGATCGCACCTCAGGATGCAGTGCTGGCCCTACTGGGCTCAGATGCCGAGCTGACTTGTCGCTTCTCCCCAAACGCAAGCGAGGAGCACATGGAGGAGCTGCGCTGGTTTCGACAGAATAGGTCGCCAGCTGTGCTTCTTTATCGGGCTGGTCAGGAGGAGGAGGACCAGCAGATGACCGAGTACCGCGGGAGGGTGACGTTGGTGACCGACGGGCTCCCGGACGGCCGCGCTACTCTGCGGATCCGAGGTGTCAGGGTCTCGGACCAGGGGGAGTATCGGTGTTTTTTCAAAGACAAGGACTACTCCGAGGAGGCCTCTGCGCATCTCAAAGTGACTGGTGGGTACACAGAGGGCTGCGTCGTTGAGTAACTTCGCCCTAGACGCTCACTTTGGGAACTACGGGGTTCATTCTCCAAATCACTTTGAGGCTGAAGAAGGCAGGCCGGCGCCGAGTGGGAGATAAGTGGGAAGGGGCTCAACCCAGGAGGCGGGAGGCAGAGCGAGATGGCGTTGCTGCGGATACTTCATTTTAATTCTCCGCACTTTTCCCCGTCTAGAAGAGACTGCTTCCTCCAAGAAATATATAACATTCTTAATTTAATTTAGTTTTTGAGACAATATCTGCTATGTAGCTCTGGCAATCCCCCTGCTTCTACTTCCACAGTGCGTGGACTACAGGTGTGCACCATCGCTTCTGACGATTACACCCTTTTAAAAGTACATAATAATTCACTGGATCAGTTCCCACAACTGGTTTAAATTGTGTATGTTTTCACGTTTATATAAGGCTGTGATGAGCGTCTCAGATGCTCTGAGCAGCTTCGTGGATTAGTGCTTAAGGATTGACACCCTAGCATTATAGAGTGTAGTGCGTTTCTAATGTTCTTCATCCACTCCCAAAAGGTTTTACTTTAACTCATACCCCTCGCCCCAACACTGCGAGATAATATGGAAAAAATACATTGAGTTCTGACTTTCCTGCTTGCTATGATCAGAACCAAGCAAACCTCCCACTCCATGTCTCCTAATGTAAAACTAGTAAGCTATATCCAACAAGAATTCGCAAAAAGGAAATAAAATGTATTATCCACTTATTACCTAATAAGTGAAAAGTACTTTGCCAATGGTAAAAGCACTATATACTTTCAAAGAAACTTATACATCTTAGAGTAACATGTATAACACATATATATGTATATATATATATTGCCTTTCTTAATTTATTGTTAATTGACTTATTTAAGTACTTAAGTTATTTCCTTTTGAGAGCGGGGTAGTTTTAGAAACGCTTTAAAAGCCTTTTTTCTCAATTGCCCGAATAATGCTTATCCTACTTAAAAGGAATACATTCCCACACCGGGAGTCGAACCCGGGCCGCCTGGGTGAAAACCAGGAATCCTAACCGCTAGACCATGTGGGAGATGCTGTACACGGTCTTCTCTTGCCTCCTCCTGCCAAATACAGGATTACAGGTACACAACATACCCGCTCTAGGTGCTGGGAAGTGGAAGTACTCGTATAAACTTAAATCTTGCTGCCCCTAGTCCTAAAGTACGTTGCCATGTTTTGCCATATCTAAAGTACCACATATAACTCTCATGTCATTTTAGGGAAGTGCATCTTAAAAACTGATTGCGTATATAATCGTGGTGTGTGTGTGTGTGTGTGTGTGTGTGTGTGTGTGTGTGTGTTTAAATTTAAACTGAGTGAAGTGGCCGCCTGCAATTCCAGCAATTGCGAGATGGAGGCAGAAGAATTAGGAGTTCAAAATCAACCTTGGCTACTGGGAACCTCATGAGTTCCCGGACAACTTCGCAGCATAAAGCCCAGCCTCAAATAACTGAAAAACTCACCTAGGTATTTGATGACATAAAACTATCTTTAGCCGGTCGTTGTTGGTGTCCACCTTTGGAAAGCCTTTGGGAGGCAAAAGTGGGAGGATCTCCGAGATCGAGGCCAACCTCCTTTACAGAGAGCGTTAGTTCTAGGGCAGAGAATCCCGGTCATGAAAAACAAACAAAATAAAGCCGGATGGCGCCAGCACTTGGGAGGCAGAGGCAGGATTCTGCGAGTTCGGGGTCAGCCTAACTACACTCAACTCTACAGAATGAGTTCCAAGACAACCAGGGTTATACAGAGAAATCCTGTCTCGAAAAACAAACAGAAAAAAAGATATTGTTATTATCTTTTATGAGTGTTAAACCTTTAAATGATGGCCATTTTCAGATGGAAAAA
>JAQHUG010000008.1:258150-278421 GCA_028555095.1 Dicrostonyx torquatus | reverse complement strand
CACCTTCCAAGTGCTAGAATTTCAGCTGTGTCTAGCATACCTAGCAAATCCACCAGTTTCGATTCAGCCTGCTTAGGGTAACATCATTATCTCTGTCATCTCAGCTGCGTGCTTCCTCAGCCTCCACTGCAATGCTCAACCACCTCTCAGGTACCTTCAATTCCCTCCCACCGTCATTCTTTTCCACGCTGTGCTATTACTTAATGTAGCCTACCCAGCCTTCCTAAATCCTGTTTTGTGTTAGGACCCCCAGTGTTGCACCATGATGTTCAGTTTGTTGCTATTTGTGTCTGCTTCAGTGTCCTCCTGCTTGTTTGGGAATTGTGTGTATCCAATGGCCTGCGTGTGTATCCAAGCGCTTCCAATTCTAGTGTATTTCTTCCAGCTTCCAGAATAATAAATAAACAAACCACAAATAAGTAAATAAAGTTTGATTGCTGAAGGCAGCTTCCAAACTTTCCTTTGTTTATCCCGGGAAGAGGAACTGGATTAAAGAGAAACAGGGCTGAAAGCCGCCTGGGAATCCACTGCCTGCTCCAGCAGTGCTGATCTGAATGGTCCCAGGTCTAGGCCTGCAGGAGAGATTCACCAGACAGGCAGGGATAGGAGCTACTCATGGGGATCAAACTACCTTCAAAAAGGCCACTGTGCGAAAAGCTTCCTGCTCTCAGCCTTGTTCCAAGGGTTACTTCACTTCTATTGTTGTTACGGTAATTGGTAATTGTGTTGGTGAGTAAACCTGGTCACTTGCTCAGACGAACCAGGAGGGTACAGCTCCCAGCAGAGCTCTTGCTTACCGTGCCCGAGTCTTGCATTCCATACTTGGCGCTACCCCTCTCCCCATATGACTTTGACAATTAAGTCTCCAAACACATGAAAGTTGGGGGACACATTCAAACCACTGCAGGCTCTTTCCTCCATCACCTCACAGCACCCAGTGTCTTCTCTTTCTCTCTCTCTCTCTCTCTCTCTCTCTCTCTCTCTCTCTCTCTCTCTTTCTCAAACACTAGCCACCCTATGCAGCTTTCCTTATACTGTACTCTTGGGAGGAAAGCATACTTTATCTTTGCTTTAAAATAATTAATTAAGTTGAGCATGGTAACACATGCCTGTATTCCCAGAACTCAGAAGACAGAGGCAAGAGAATTGTCACATTTGAAGGCAACCTGGACATAGTCAATTCAGAGGTCAACCCAGGATAGATAGCAACACACTATCTCAGTAAATAAATACATAAAAACATAGGTGTGTTTATTTGTGTTCAAATTTTACTTGTAGAAATTCACAGAGGTCATAGTCAAAACATCCTTTTAAAAAACACATTGGAGGGCTGGTGAAATGACTTACCAGATAAAGTCACTTGCTAACCTTGATAACCTGAGTTCAGTCCCAGTGACCCACACAGTAGAAGGAGTTGTCCTCTGACAGCCACATGTTTGTCCAGATCATGTTCACCCATACACATATACACATACACATGCTAAATATGTGAATAAATGTAATTAAAAATGTTAAATGCTTAGGAAAGGTAGACGTGTATCATTGTGTTTAATGTGTAATATGTATCCTAACTGGCATCTGTAAAATCTCACACGGAATATATGGAACTGTGTCTCTGAGAGTAGAAAGGAAAGGGGTCTCAGAACTGGGCATGGTGGAACATGCTTGTAATATCAGCATTCTGGGAACTGAGTGGGGAGCTACATAGTAAGTTTTAGGGCCCTATCAAAGTGGGCATGGTGGAGTGGAGAAAAGACCGCTCAGATTTCAATCAGTTCTACCTCTGTTTCCCTTTGCCTCACTGTATTCAAGGCAAGAGGTCTGTGGGTGTACTAAACAGTGGTTAGATTCTTAGGAAACACCATGTCCTAATTCCTGGTGCTCCTGTTCTAGCCTCTGTATGTCACTCTGTATATTACCCTAAGTAATGAGGGTTACTCACTGACAAAATCACCTCATTTGTACAGTAGCAGCTGCCTTTAAAAAGAACCAAACCCAGGGTGGATGTGGTAGTATACATCTGTAATTCCAGCTCCTGGGAGGTGAGGGCAGGAGGATCAAGGATTTAACAACAACCTCAGCTACTGGTGTAGTGTAAAATTCAACCTGCCCTATATGAGACCTTGCCTCAAAACAAAACAAAAGCATAATTTGAGCCAGGGTCCTGTTCCATACTGTCTTGAGTACTGCTATGAATGTGGCTACACTCTCATTGTTAAAAGAAAGATTCTGGCTTTCACTAAAGTTTAACCCTGAAAATGTGCTCTCAAATCTGGATGCACACAGAGTTTCTTAAGGTAATCAGGGCACCTTAAAAACCCAGTCATTGGTCAGGGTGACATAGAATGTTCCTCTTAATAATAATGATAGCAACAAAAACAATAAATTTAAATTTTCTGTCATCAAGTGACACTCCCAGACATTCTGATTTAATTGATTAGGAGAGAATTGTTATCCTAAAGGGTTGTCAAAAGCATTACCTATGAACTTTCCTCGATTTCTGCTAATGTTGGGGGAGTTTGTCTAAGAATTACAGAAATACTATATTTAATTTAAGTCATGGATTTCATAACCGTGTGGAGGAACTGTTAGATCCATAATGTGGAACGTTATCTCCTAAACTGATTTAAAATCCACAAGTCAGGATTATATATAGTTATGGTGTACAAAATGTTCTGATATGTGGAACACTGTGGAAAAGCTGAAGTTACAAACCATAAGTGTTACCACACGTATTTTTTGTGGTGACAACCTTTAAAATCTCTCAGCAATTGCCAAGTATGTGGCACATTGTTATTAAGCATATTCTTGTTTTCAAACAGCAAAAATTCAGATTCAGTAGGTCTAGGTGGAGCTGAGTGCCTGCATCTACCTCGATACCTAGAGCTGGACGTTTTACTCACAGTGTAAGGGATTAACAGTGTTTTAGTCAATGACATTTAGACACCAGAAACCGTCCAAAAATAAGGAAAGAAAGAAGAAAGCAAAAAGCAGTTTCTAGATTAGACACGATGATTGAAGCCTGCCTGTGAGGCCAGTACTCCGGAAGCCGATGCCGGCTTGGACTTCACGAGTTTCTTAAATCTCAAAAGCTAAAAGCAAGGGTGGTGGTGGAATGGGTGAAATAGTTTTTAAAGACCACGGGGACAGACGACTTGTCTGCGGTCCTTCGGGCAGTTAGGTGACTGGACCTAAAGCTGTCTGAAACCAGACTTCCAGTGAAATTCCGGGGACACCATCCCCACGGCTGAGACAGCCAGTATAGAAATAGGTCTCCCTGGTCTTGATTTGCGTTTGGAAAATCCACTGTTGTCGAGGATTGCTATAAAGTACATTGATGGGTTTAGGAGAGGGTTTAGATTTCTGGTTTTTGGTTTTGTTTTTGTCTCTAAGAAGCTTTTGCCTTAGACCAGTGCACACAGGGGTGCACAGCTCGGACTCTCAGCCTCTGAGTATGCCTGCGGGGAGACCACCTGCCGGTGAGCACTGGTGACAGAGTGCCCCGGGCCTGGGGTGACAGGCGGGTGGACACCCACCGGCTTCCCGCTGAGGACTCGGAGCAGACCAGCTCGCGCTCCGCACCGGTCTGAAGGCGGAGGGTTCCGAGCTGTTAATTGTAGTCGCGGCAGGAGGCGTTCACCTAGCTACAACGACTAATTTAGAACTGAAAACCTTATCGAACCTCAACCGAAAGGCGACAGAACATGGCGAACAGCATTTTGAGATAGATAGAAGTAAAAACAAGCAAGACGTTCCACAACAAGTCAGGATGGCCGAGCGGTCTAAGGCGCTGCGTTCAGGTCGCAGTCTCCCCTGGAGGCGTGGGTTCGAATCCCACTCCTGACAGATGTTAACTTTTCAAAAATTCACTCAAATTTAGTTTTGCCTTCTTTAGTAAACATTTTATTTTTCTTTCTTAGTCTAACTTTAAAATGGAGGCACTGTGTAGTTGCAAGATAGCTTGAAGGCTAGACATTTTAATATTTTATTTGTCTCTGTTTACAAGAAAATTTAGATGAATCTTAATTCTTAATTCATGACTCACTATCATCCCTTATATCTGCATCCTTATTGACTAAGCATCTCACTGGCCTGAATTTTTTTTTTTTTTTTTTAGGTTTCTGGTTTTGTATTTGTCAAGATTGCACATATACTTATACTAGTTAGGATCCTACAAAGATACAGAACTGGTGTGTATATGCCTGCCTGTCTGTCTGTCTGTCTACCTACCTACCTACCTACCTATCAACATCTACTGGGATACAAGAAGACAGCTAGAGAAAGGCAGATGCACAAAGAGATTTAACACAAAGGCATGGCTCACAGTTATCGAGGCTGAGAATTACCATGATCTACTGTTTGTAAGCTGAGAACAAGGAAGGTAGGTGGCCTAGTTCAGTCCAGGTATGAATTTTTCAGTTGAGGTTACTAGTTTGTCAAATTTGCAAAATCTAATCGCCACAAAGACTAAAATTTAAAACATGATACACACGAACAGGCCTGGGTAGCTTTTGGTAAATCTGAGTAGGAAGAAAATGTTGGTAGTTCTATTATGACAGAGAAATCCATATACATTGTGACAAAAGAAAGTTCGATGACATTTTTAGTGTGTGAACTGACGTTCCCTCAAAAAAGATCACATATTTGTGTTGAAAGGTATGATTAGTCCTCTGTGGTTTGGGGAGTTGCTGTGTTAAAAAACAAGTACCAAAATGATCTTGGGGTATCTTTGGTCCCCCCATAACCATTTATCAACCACTTTCTGTATTGATCAGGGAATGTATTAACTTAGGAAAGCTTTCACTTTCATCAACCCAAAAGCTAAGAATGACATCAGAGGCATTTAAAATCTATAGCAATTATTTTCCCCACTTTGATGTAACCTGTTTCCCTGATGTCCACTGACAACAACAACAACAAAGCCAACTATAGTCTTAAAGTGAATGCAGGCTGTCTGGATGAACTGACAAGTGGGGCAGCCCCTGGAAGAACCTTTTGTGATCTTAGTAGATCATGCCTCTGAGCTTTGTGTTAGAGCTGCCATCCAAAAATGGTACCCAAGTGCTCAGTTTCTGCAGTCAGCCTGGGGCAGATGAGGCAGGTTTGGTGAGAGGAGGAGACAGCAGTGTGCAAGAACTGTAGAATAGTCTTTACTTTTAGAATGGAGAAAGGGGGTGTGTAGGCAGAGAATTTGCCTTCTCATAGTCATTGCTGCTCACAACACAGTGGGAGTCAGAAAGTTTAACCACCTGCCGAGCTGTCCCTCAGAATACCAGGATGCTCTGTTTCCACAAAAGCAGTAAAGTCAGGCATGTGGAATTTTCTGTGCCAAGTGCTGGGAGCTGGATCTTGGGAAATGGGTAGGGGTTGACAACTACTCAGTGAGCTCCTCTTTCCCTGATCTTGTGAGGACACTCAGCTAAGATAACTATACATTTTTTTTCTTTATTTTTTTCCCAAACTTCTGAATCTCTTCATGCTGCAGAAGGCTCTCCAGTCCTAAGTCTCCTTCAGGTCTTTGTGTTTCAGTGTCACTCACTCTGTGACAGGTGACCATGTAGGTGCTTTCCTGGACAGATTTTCAGATGTTCCTTTCCAAAAAGCTTTAATACAGCTTTAAAATGAATTTTATTCATTTTATATGGTTTATATGGTTATCAGAAGTGCTATGGGGCTTTCCCCAACAGATTAATCAATCACTTCAAAACCGGGTTTTAAAAAATAAACAAAAAGAAACAAGCCTTTTGGGGCAGACTGCGAGAATACACCTATTCAAGATTCCTGACAAAGAAAATAGAATAGCCAGAGGTCCTGTAGTTCCTGCAGGATTTTTTTCTTTTCTGTATGCTTTCTCTGATAATAATTTTTGTGTTTGCTGAGAGGAGGGTGGTTGTATACTGCATGAAACAAAATTATAGGAACACTAAGAAATGCATAAATTTGTCCTTAAAGAAACGATCTTAGCTTTTGTTTCTTGTTATTGCTGTTTTGTTTATTAGAATTCACGTCCCAATCTGTATTAATACTTTCATGAAGTGCTTGAAGTGCATGAAGATAATTTTGATGTTACACTTGGTGACCACCGTAAAAACCACAAAAAGGCCCCGCTGGGATTCGAACCCAGGATCTCCTGTTTACTAGACAGGCGCTTTAACCAGCTAAGCCACGGAGCCGGCACGCATTTCGGGATTCAAATCAACAAAGAAAAGGAATGAATCCTTGCTTTTGTCTATTTTTACAGCTTTCTTTTTGAAGGCGGCCCAAGCAGATCCCCCAAATCCTAAAAATGGTCCCAACTACGCGTCAAAGACCTTGGAAGCCGCTCAGCTGCAAGAGAACTGAGTCCTCGTCGGGCGGTTTGGGAGAAGCACGGGTGAAGGCTGGATGCACCTCTGCAGTTCATCAACACGCTGATAAAAGTACCACCCAGGAAAACCGAGTAGTCGGGGCCCTCAAAGACGTGTGTGTGTGTGTGTGTGTGTGTGTGTGTGTGTGTTACACTTATGTTCCCAATCCCCAAACGGTCCATGCAGCAAGCAAGCCTTTTTATTTTATGATTTTTAAGTTAAACTGAAATGTAAGATTTTGATCATTCTTTAATTACCCCCCACGATCTCCCGTCCCCCTGTAAATTTAGGTTTCAACTATCTCCTTCTTCGTTCTAAAATTAACGAAAAAAATTCTAGACACAAGCCTTAAAAATTTGTAATCTGACTTCATAATCAACTGCCCATTCTTGGAAAGGAATGAAGGAGAGGCTAGTGTTCAACCGCTCTGGAGGAAAAGCCTTCTTATGTTTGGCAAAAAGGTCTGATTTGATAAAAGGCCGAGTAAAGGGCATTTGTAACATTTCCGTTGTCTCCGGAGCTGTGCATTTGTGCCTACTTCCAACCTATTCAGTTCTCTGGTCAAATAAACCCCATCCTTGAAGTATAATTCAAACAAAGAAAAACGGACAGTTTACAAACTGTTATCGTTGTAACTTCACAAACGAAACCTGCAGGTACAGTCAGTTAAGTTTCCTAAGACCGATTGTCCCAGAGATGACGCTAAATTCAACATTTCAATATTTTTAAACTGTGTTGATAGTTGAAGAGTTTATCAGACTGTAAGACAGCCAGCCATTGGACGACAAAGGTGGGGCACGGTGACAGTGTGTGAGTTCTAGGGCTCTTACTTTCGTTAGAAGAATTATGAACTATGAACTCTATTTATGATCTATGAACTTGATGAAATAAGTACCTGTTTCTTTCATCTTAAAATTTAGATGTCTTATTGTGTGTATGTGTGTGCTTCCCTGAATGCAACGCCTGAGGAGTCTGGATGGAGCAGTTAAATCCCCTGGAGTTGGAACATTAGGCCTAACTTGGGAACTGAACTGAGGTCCTTTGGAAGAGTAGCCGAGTCATCTCTCCAAACCCTACTTCTTAATGTTACAGTTAGCCAGCATGTTGTTAATGGTGTGTTCAAAGGCTCAGTCACAAAATAAAGCTTTAACCAAATTGTGGCAGATGTCAATCAACAACATTGTATTTGGTTTGTATTTCTCCTCTGACTGGAAAGCTGGTGACATTTGCATGGAATTTCTAAGAAGTTAAGGAATTGTTGAGCCTGAGAGAACTCCTGGAAGATAACAAAACTCTGATTAACCCTTTACAGACCTGCGTGAGTTGGGCTCATACTATAATCTTAGCACTTGGGAAGTAAAGGCAGGAGGTTAAGAAGTTCAAGGTCTTCTTCAGTTACAGAGGATGTGAGGTCAGCCTTGCAACAGAAGACCCTGTCTCAAGAAATCAAAACAAGTAAGTAAGCAACAGAAATAAAGAGAGTGGGTGTTATTTCCCTGCAGCCTCTACTATGGACTAGGGAGGCAGGCTCATAGAAACCTCATAATTACTCTGCTCCACACATCTGAGATTGGAGACAGGACAAAATCTTGTGTCACATACTGCTCACATTAAAGAAAAGAAGAGAGACAGACAGCAGTTTTCCTTATGCCTTGGAGCAAAACCAAAGGAGAGTACATTGAGACCCAGGAAAGAGCTCATCATAGTAGTAGCTTAATGTGTCAGCTTGGTCAGGCTGTAATGCCCAGTTATGCACTTAAACACTAACATAGCTGGGCATAGTGGGCTCACTCAAAGCCCAGGCTACTCAGTAGACAGGCTGTAGAAGTTTTAATCCTGTCAGTCACATAAGGCAGTTAATAATGTATTCCTCTGGATTTGATTTCTCTGCCTAATACAGTCACTGACTGGAAACTGGAATACACACATACTCTCTCTCTCTCTCTCTCTTTCTCTCTCTCTCTCTCTCTCTCTCTCTCTCTCTCATACACACACACACACACACACACACACTCACACACTCACACTGGACTCAAATAAGATTCACTCAAATAAAGTAAAACAATACCTTGCTGAGGACATCATTCAGTAAAATGAAGCAGCCAGAAAAGGCCTTGAAATTTTGCAAAAAGAAGGGAGTTTCTATAGATTAAAAACAATATGACAGAACCTGTGGACAGAGCATCTAACCATCTGGGTTAAAGCCATTTTGGACAAACAGAATGAGCCCAATAGCTTTCAGAGATGCCCTCTGATCTAGTCCCATCTCTGAGTGTGATGAGAAATAAACAGGACCTGGAGCCACTGGACTTTGCTTCGTTAATGAAAATCCAAGCACACAAATGTACATGCTTTGTTTGTTTGGTTGGAGACATAGTCTGAGGTAGAAAGATGGTTGGAGCTTGCTTGCTAAAAGAAGAATCGGAAGACTACTTTAACCCTGACCATCTGGTCTCTACCTTCTCAATGCTGGAAGTGTAACCATGTGTTCCCGTGACTTTATGTTGGTGACATATTTCAACATAATTGGTTTCTTTTTGAAATCATTTCTTTTTCTTTACATATAGTAGCATCATTCTGAGATGGAGTAGAAAAAGACACCAAATTACCTTGGGGGTCTGAGTGCAAAACCTGATGAGAAAGAGCCATGTTTTTAGGACAAAAAAGCATTAAGTAGACTTCCCTTAATGCTTAAGTGTAAAAACAGTTGAAACTATATGAATCAAAACTAAATAGTTTTCTAATCTTAAGATGTAGAGACTCAACATGAAGCAATTTACTTCTATTTTAACAGCCCTTGATTTATTTACAGGGCATGAATAGGTACCTTTTTCAAAAGTCTCTACTGAAGACTGAAACACGCATATGACAATTATCTTTGCTTAGAAAAATCTATAAAAATATGTACCGGAATTGACAGTTCCTAGAAAGATATAGCATGCTAAGATGTGTAGTGGAGACTGCCTATTGAGATCTTAATTGGTAAATATTTGGGGTAGGGAGCATCGGGACTATGATATGTTTCACTTTCCTTCCTTATTGTATTACTTTTTCCTCCATATCTATCACAGTTTTATTCAGAGCTTTACTGTCTATGTCAAAACTATCATGTTTTCTGTAGGGTACAGGAGGATCCGTTTTTCTTCATTATTTTATCTCCCGTGCATCCAGCAGTATTGGTTGAATGAATGCGAGCTTGAATAGAAAAGCGACATGGGGATACCTCTCACCGCCGTTTTGCTTGGTAGGGGGGGCGGGGGAGGGGAGAAGGGATGGGACAGAAACAAATCTAGAAGATAATAGAGTTTCTCCAAAAAAAGAAAAAAAAGAAACCAAACATATATCAGAAAGACACTCTAGTGTTAAATTCGGAGAGCAGTGTAACTAGTTGTGTGCCCCACCCAAAGACTTACGTGTGCAGGGCCAGTGGCGCAATGGATAACGCGTCTGACTACGGATCAGAAGATTCCAGGTTCGACTCCTGGCTGGCTCGGAGTGCATGGTGCATTTTTTTTTTTTTTTTTTGGTTTTTCGAGACAGGGTTTCTCTGTGGCTTTGGAGCCTGCTGTATTTTTCTTGAGTACACGGAAATTTAATGAAGAAAATCCATACACGTCTGAGTTTGTTTGAAACAAAGCAAGAAACAAGAGGATCACAATGAGACCGTAGCTTTTATTGTAGTTGGGTGTTTTGGGGTCACTCTGTAACCCAGCCGGTTTGAATTCATAGCAATCCTGCCACAGCTTCCCTTACCGCTCATCGCTTCTTTTTAGACCAAACTCCACATCCGGCCATGCGGTGGCGGCACCAGCGTATCTGTGGAGCCGTGATCCCCAGACCGGGCTGTTTTCCAGTCCATTTTGGCTTTAGGATGATTTTAAGTGACCTCTTAATCCATTAATATCTGTTCAGAACAATTAATTTTAATAACAAGGGTAATTTGGAGAGATTATTCAAGTTTCTGTTTTAGTCTTTCCTATTCAGTCGTTTGTAGAATAAGAATTTGGTTTCAGGTCCCGCTTATGAGGCTCGAAGTCTGTGCTTTTCCCTGTTTCTCAGAGTTAACACGAGGGACGCCTCTACAGAGCACCATCAAACGTTTACTTGACAACAAAAACGAAACAAATTGAAAGAATATCTCGAGGCGTGACTGCTTACGCAGCTTGTTTCCGTAGTGTAGTGGTTATCACGTTCGCCTCACACGCGAAAGGTCCCCGGTTCGAAACCGGGCGGAAACAGTGCTTTTTTTTTTTTAGTACTACAGAACTAATTCTAAACAATTTTCATCTATTATATTCTCTTCTGCTCCCAGTGTGCAGTTTGAAGCTTCTCTCCTTTTTCTCGCCCACTCCTGCTGCCGGAAGCGCATCCGGGGCTTCTTCCGGTCCCGGCGCAGCTAGGTGTCCACCGCCCAGGATCGCCTTTCTCCCGCCACTCTGGTGAGTGCGCCTCCGCCTCCGCCTATGCTTAGCGTGGACAGTAAAAGAAGGCTCGGCGTTTCCTCAAATGCTCTCATGAAGGCATCTGGAAGAATCTGGAAAAGGCCCGGTGCGGGTTCCGGGCGAGGGGACTCTGAAGGACCAATGTTTAAGAACGGAAGTCACATTTCCTCAAAAAACAATATAATATATATATTATATTATATATTAATATATAATGTTTTATATAATATGATATATATGTCCTTATTTGACATTTACATGTGTTTATTTTAGAAGAAAATACTATTGCTTTTTATTTCACTTGTCTAAAGCTATTTCTGTCATTTAATGTAAACTTCACAGGTATTTTTCTTTCTAAACGAAAATATGCCAATTTAAAGGTTTAAGGGGAAAGAATTTAGTTCATTGTTAAGTGCTTGCCCAGAATGTAGAAGGCACAGGGTTCAAACCTCAGCATTGAAAAAAAAAAAAAAAAGATCAGGCTCTAAATTAGGGATTTCCATATGATCCCCTTGGCCAACAACTCGATCGAATGCAACCCAGTCCCACTACTGGAAGCCTTTTTGGTTACGAAAGATGGCCAGTTGAGTCTTTGAATCCTCCTTTATTAGGGGACTTCATTAGGACAGATAAAAAATATAGCCAATGGACTGTGGTAGTTTAGGCATTATTTCTCAGGTTCTCTGGAAGATCCATGTTTCTAGTCTCTAAATTCCAGGGTTGACAAGAAGATTTACTCAGTGTGTAATGTACTGTGGGCTCCAACCATTATACAGCAGCTGCTATTAAAGCCATTCACGGAGTAGTCACTGACATTCAAATCTCTGTTTCTTCTCCCTCCCTCCCTTCCTTTTGTGGTGATGGGGCTTGAACCCAGGATCTTTTGAGCTCATTGGACATGGGCTCTCAAATCCTCTAATGATTTCTCAACATTACTATGTGATGTGAGCCCTTGCCCTTCCCATCCTTCCTTGTTCTTGATAGAAATGAAATGAGGTTTGATTCCTTCGGCCCTGTTTTAGTACTTGTATATTTGTCACCTGTATTTGTAAAGTCTTTTTTTTTTTTTTTTGATGAGGGACATATCTGCCAGGGCAAGTGTGAAAATCATAATTATTTCTCTCCTCTTTTTGTGGGCCCAGAAATTCAACTCCATTTGTCAGGCTAGGCAGCAAGTGCCATTACCAAGGAGTCATCTCACTAAACTGGTTCCCTCTTCCTTTTTAGAAAGAGTAGCTTTTTTACCCATTCCTTTCTGATCATATTCTCTTAACATACCAGAAGATGACCTCTTTGATCTCTGGCATTATTTCTCAGTTTTTCTTTTACAATTATTTTTTTCTTACTGTGTCCAAATTCACACTTTCAAAAAGCTTTTATTCTATAAGAATTGTTAACATCTAATGTTTTAGATATATTTATTTTACTTCATATGTGTAAGCATTTTGCCTGCATGTATGCCTGTGCACCACGTGCATGCCTAGTTCTCTTGGAGGTCAGAGAATAGCACAGAGTTCTCTGGACTGGAGTTAGGGATGATTGTGAGCCACCGTGTGGATGCTAAGACCCAAAGCCAGATCTGCAAGGTCAACAAGTGCTCTAAATCACTGTACCATCTCTCCAACATAATGCCTTTTTATATGTACGATTGAGGTAGAGGAGGGAAAAACAAAAGCCGCATGTAAATTCATGTCCTGTTTATGGAACAACGTTTTCAAAAGAGGAAGTTGGCCATAGTTGGCTTGGTAGAATTTCCCGGTGCCTTGGTGGCAATGGGGACCCACTCCATAGTTCAGTCTCCCTCAAGGGAAGCCGAGAGGAAAGTGAGGATGGCCCAGCTGGTTTCACAGTGCCTTTGCAGTGGAGAACTGCCTAACAAGAATCCAGTCACTTCTTTCCTCAAGTTTAATCCCTTTCCCCAGGGAAGATGTGACAACTGAGTCAAGGCACACTCGCTCTAATTAGTCCCTCTCTTCGCTCTAACTCACCTGTCCCTATTTTCTACACGAAAGGAGGAGTGGTGTAAGGTTTTCAGGAATTCTAGAGCGTTTGACATGCTAGCACCCTTTATAGATGACCACTCTGTTAGCCTCACAGTGTTCAAATCAAATCTCAATTTGCTTGCATGTGACCATGTTTGCTGACTCTGTTTAGGTAATAGGCAAAAGACAAGATAATTATTTTTTTTCTCAAGATAAAACGTTTTTAGATTGGGGTCTAGTAGAATTACATTCTCTCCCAGGGAATGTTCTGAGTGGTGTGGCAGGAGCTGTGGACAGAAGCTTTAGATTCAGACTATTCAAGAATGTCAACCGTATGCCCGGGTCCTAATTATCCAATCTCAGAAGATGTTTATATTCCTACCTGTGGCTTTAAATCTATGCTCTGTATTACTTCCCCTTTCTGAACCTACTATGAGTTCTTGAGCAAAGGATAAATTATTCTGTGTGATATATGGCGAATACACAAGGGATATGCCTTCCCACTTCCTTTCAATTAGAACACCATTCCCACCTTATGTCTTATTTCTGACCTCATCTCCACATTTTCTCCAACTGTAAAATTGATCACTGTTCCAATTTATCTGTTTATCTGGGCTTTTTTTTATACTTTGCTTTTGAGACAAGGTCTACCACATAGGTCTCACAGGCATGGAACTCATTCTGTGCACCTGGCCTTGAACTCACAGAGATCCATTTTCTCTGTCTCTGGAGTGCTGGACTTAAAGGCATTCACCAGCACAGCAAGATAGCTTTATTCTACTTCTATTAAAGTCTGAATTTGCCATGTGTCTCATCATGTAAATAGGTTCATGTTGTCTATAGTCCTCTGCAACTTGCTGGGTTTTGCTCAGTGTTATGTTGCTACTTGTGTATGTTTTTTGCATGTAGCTGTTACTTATTGCTGCTGCTGAGCAGTATTCTCTTGCACACATATTACTAAAATATATTGTCTTTTAAAGACATTTGGGTGGTTTCCAACTTTTAAAAATGATAATACTATCATTAACCCCATCTGCCCGCAATTTCCAACTTTCCTATAGAGATACTTCAGGAAGAAGAATTGCTTTGCACAATGCAACTTTGTTTTACAGCTATATACTAATTTCACACACATACCCTCCTGCAGTGTGTATATGTTTTGATTGCTCCACTGAGCCCTTCATATTGTCAGGCAACTTAGTTTTTGCTCTTAATGGGTTCGAGGACCTGGGATGGATGTGTGAAGTCAGCGAAACAAAGAAAAGTCTGGCCACCTGTTTCAAGCAAGTGGCCCCGGATAGCCTGAGTCATTTTTATTTATACAGTTTAAATAGCTTGCAAGAATAGTTTTGTTTTTTGTTTTTTGTTTTTTTGGTTTTTCGAGACAGGGTTTCTCTGTGGCTTTGGAGCCTGCACTGGAACTAGCTCTTGTAGACCAGGCTGGTCTCGAACTCACAAAGATCCGCCTGCCTCTGCCTCCCAAGTGCTGGGATTAAAGGCATGCACCACCACCGCCCGGCTAAGAATAGTTTTATAATCATATTTGTTTCCTTAAATTTCTAATAATAATTACAATAATTGCCAGTTTGCTCTCTTATCTCCTTCCCTTTCCACCCCTCAACTTCCCCACCTGTAATCATTACCTACTTAATTCGTAGCCTTGATATTAGAAGCATAACCAGTATAGCAAGCAACAAAGAAAGTTTTCCAACATGGCACAGCTACAGGTGGAACAGTGTGCCCAGTCGGCAGCATTTGTGGTTACAGCAACATGCAATCCCTTCTTCTGTACTACTCTATCTCCTATGGGGGATACACCAGGCTTTCTCCTATCATCCTAGAAACTACTTAACTTAATAGCTTACTCTCAATAGTTGGCACTGCTTGTCTTTTGTTCTCATGTCCCCTTCCTCTCAGCTTCCTTCGGTATTGACACAGCTATAGAGATGAGGGCGCTGTGGGTTTCTGTGATTCTGCGTCATTCCCTGTTCCTAGACTGTTCCCATAACTCTTGATATCATCTACTTATTAACATTTCTCCTAGACTCTTGTGGTTAAAATCACTCTCTCCAGGACAGTTATGCAAATTTGTAATTTCGTCATGAACATCTGTGACTCTTGCAGGCCAGTCACGAGGTGAATTGGAAAGGCGACATCATGTTCTTGAGAATCCTGACTTCATGGTCACACCTGAACATCAGAGGCTTTGGGGCTGACTCAGATCTGCTGTGTATTTTTAACAACATCCCCTCTGGCTCACCCACGGAAGGGTCCTCAGGGAAAAGTTTGACTAATGGAATAGCCATTTCATCTATGGCTCTAAGAAAGTGAAACTAGAGGCAGCCAGCATTCATTTGCGTAAGGAAAACCAGGAGAGCAGGCAGCACATATGCTCCTGGGGTCACACCCAGAATTATCCAGCAAACTACCCATCGGCCTTGCCAAAAATGGGTTAAATTTTCCCAGGCCTTGCCAAAAAGAGCACTTGTGTGTGCTATTCTCAGGTCTTGTTCCCCTGAAGAAGTCACATGGCTCCCAGCAAGTGTTCATCAGTTTAGTGGGGAAGAAGCTGTATCCTGTAGCTCACACATGCATTTCCTGGGTCACACATCCTCGGCTCCTAGATCTAAGTAGTACTTATCACTTTTAGCCATAGGTGGTTTTTTTTTTTTTTAATTTACATTTTGTGCCCTTTTTGTGGATCTACACAAATGTTTATATATTTAGGTTCTAAACCTTTGTTAGTTATGTGTCACAAATATGTTTGCCCAATAACTTAGTTCTCACACAATTTTGATAATTGCTTCAACCTTAAATATGATCAAAATTGATCCAGGTTTGCTATAAGCAATGATAAAAATAAAGAATATAAATTGACAAACTGAATCTAATTTTTCAAGTGACCCAAGAAATTAAATGTCAGCTTACAAACTACTAGCTACTTTTCTTATTGCAATGACTACATCCCTGAGGAGAAGCAACTTAAAAGAAGGAGGATTTATTTAACTCTTACTTTGGGGCATAGCGCATCAGGGCATGAAGGCATGGTGGAGCTCACAGTCTTGACCGTAGGCCTTTATCTGAGAGGACTGGAAGGCAGAGTGTTTTATTTTTTTTGTATTTTACTTGATACCCACAAGTATAATCTTATTTTTAAGTGTTAAACATGTTGGTTCCTTGGTGGTTTGTGTGCTTTGTGTCTAGTTAGAGAGCTCTTCCCAGGAGTGGTGTGAAGAAGCATCATCCATGACTGGCATGTCAGGGGCCAGAGCTTACAAAGAAGCCATGCCATAATCGTTCTCTGACTTTGGGCAAACAGTGGTCTGCAGCCATACCATAAAATTCCTCTTAACTCTGGGCAAATGGTAATTTACAGCCACACCATAAATCCCTTCTCCAGCTCTGAGCAATTGGCAGCTGATAAGCAATTCTCAGGAAGGCTGCAAGATGCTCTGCCGAGATTAGCACAATGGCCAAGGGACCCACCCTGACCCCGGAATTCCCCGAATTCCTCTGCCTCTATCCCCTCTTTCTTCTTGCTTCTGCAAGATTCTTCCATCTCGCATCCTTCCCCCTGAGGTACAGGGTATATAAACCCTGTCCCGCTTTCAATAAATGAGACCTTGACGTCACTCAGACTGACTCTGTCGTTCTTTCCGCGCTTGGTCTCCTTCTCTTTCTCCCCCCATTGGTCTTTTTAGGAGGCACCCCCTCGGCCACGCGAATAACTGGACCTGCTGGACCGGTCACTGGCAAGCTGCCTGCCAAGTAAGTACGCAAAATGCGGCATCAAGAACAATAAAGGAAAGGAGTCTGAGTCACAGGCCAAACAGGTCCCTGAAAAGAAGGGAAAAGAGCCACCCAGAGGGAAAAGGGGAAGCAGATGCTGGCAATGGTTGGAACAATCCTGCAAAAACTCAGGATGCTTCCACAGTTCAGCCCCAGGAAGAGAACATCACTAGGGATGCCAAGTAAAATGGCATATCCTGCTAGCGACCCTGCTCTTACAATAGCTATTTTTGAAAATCAAATTTGTTTTTTCTCCTTAAATTGTAGAATTTTACTTCTTTTCAAAGTTACATTGTTAGTACATAAGGAGACTTAATTTTTTTGAGGGGGTGGAGGTGCAGGGATACCAATGAGTGTATCTCAGAAGCTGAACAGAAGTGAGAGAAATAGGGTTCTCTCTCTCTCTCTCTTAGATTACTGGTTTTCAAAAAGGTTCTCTGACATTCACACTTGAAGAAATTTGGCAGAGAGTTGTTACAAAACAAGAACAAAAAGTCACAGGCATGCCTGCCTCAAGTAACAATAATTGGATTTTCTATGACCTCATGATGCTGCCACTCAAAAGAACAAAGATTCCTGCTTTTGTCTTGTCGGCCCGTCCTGTGAAGAATAATCATCACGTTAGTTCATTTCCTCATTAGAGTTGGTCTGGAAGCTCTCGTGTGGTCTGTGAGAGTATCTACTCCCCGTGGCTGCTCCTTTTCAGAACAGCAACCACTTTGTCAGCTGGTACTGCCTGCTGCCAATGCCCCATACCCTACCGTGAATATCTGTAACTGACAAATGTAAACCTAGATATAAGCAGGCTTGTTGGGGTAGAGGGAACACTTTATACCCGGAATTTAAAGATAATCTTTACTGTCCTGTAATTTTCTAGTTTTGTTTTTCACACTTGTCTATAGTCTGCCCTGAACTTTTTTTTTTTTAGACAAGCTCTTTTTTAAATTGTTTTTATTGAGCTATACATTTTTCTCCGCTCCCCTCCCTTCTTTCCCCCTCTCCTTGTACCCTCTCCTTGACCCCCATGCTCCCAATTTACTCAGGAGATCTTGTCTTTTTCTACTTCCCATGTAGATTAGATCCATGTGTGTCTCTCTTAGGGTCCTCTTTGTTGTCTAGGTTCTCTGGAATTGTGAATTGTAGACTGGTTTTCTTTGCTTTATGTTCTAAAACCACTTAGAAGTGAGTACATATTATATTTGTCTTTCTGGGTCTGGGTTACCTCACTCAATATGTTTTCTAGATCCATCCATTTGCCTGCAAATTTCAGAATGTCATTATTTTAGAGTACACTGTGTAGTACTCCATTGTGTAAATGTACCACATTTTCCTTATCCATTCTTCGGTCGAGGGGCATTTAGGTTGTTTCCAGGTTCTGGCTATGACAAATAATGTTGCTATGAATATAGTTGAGCACATGTCCTTATGGTGTGATTGAGCATTCTTTGGGTATATACCCAAAAGTGGTATTGCTGGGTCTTGAGGTAGGTTGCTTCCTAATTTTCTGAGAAATCGCCACACTGATTTCCAAAGTGGATGTAACAGTTTGCTTAGTCAAGAAGTGGCTAAAAGTCTTCTCTAAGATTGATACCACGCTCAAAGATGTAGCCAATATTCAGTAAACTATTTTGAACAGACAATAAAGTGCATAACAAAACAAGTTATAGTAGGTTTCTTGTTCTAATAAAAGATAAGCCTTCAAGTGTTTATTGTTTGTCAAACACTGTGCGTAACCCCAGTGAGCTGATGACCTCTACCTTCAGATCCACTAAGAGGGAAGCTTGTCGGGCTTCACCTCCAGCGCAGGACTGGACTAGGGCCGGAGCCTACTGCAGCTCACACCTTCTGCAACCCGGAAGGTGTCCTAGGAGGTAGGGCCGCCAGTTGCTTCTCTCTTGAAGCTGAAAGGGAGTTTTGGAGATCATTATGAGCCACCAAGGAAGCCCTTTGGAGACGGGATGTTGAGAAAGGAGTGATGTAATTTACTGGGATCACGGTAACCACGCCAGCTGAAGAAAAGGTGTGGGGGACGAGCGCAAATACAGAAAGTGTTTCCCTTCTCCAGAGCCAATACCTCAGGTTCAAAGCAAAAAACTGCTGGACACTCAGCATGATTCAAGCCAGGCACGCAATTGCTCAAAGTAGAAACAAACCAGGATGTTATTTGTGAATTTACAGTCAGGATAAGCCTGTGAGACAAAAAAAACTTCCTTCCTTCCTTCCTTCCTTCCTTCCTTCCTTCCTTCCTTCCTCCTCCCTTTCTTTGTAACGTTATTTTAATTGACACATTACTGTACATATCTTACTGTACAAGTGAGGTTTTAATATGTGTATGCAATACCTAGTAACATGATTGGTATTAACTTCAGATGTCTGACATTTATGTTAACGTTTAAAATCTTTTCTACCAACTTCTTTGAAATATTCAATTAATTGCCAAGCATAGTTACCTGTACTATATAGAACACTGAAGGCAGTCCTTCCAGCTCCCACTTCAGGAATATTATCTGTGTATATTCATGCATGCATATGCGAAGTCATGCACCGTGGCAAATAATAGATCTAATATCGTCATTCTTCAAAGTTTGTGCTGCCATGGAAGGCTGACTTCCATGACTATCTTTCCTGTCTCTTTGTCATTATCCCTTTATGCTGGAAACTAATTGTTGAATTTGCAGAACACTGTAATCACTCGAATCAGATAGTTTCACAATGGTATCTTGCAACTTTCTTAATTTACTCAGAAAAACCAAGTTCTTTTTTGGGGGAGAGGGGAGAAAGTTATAGTTAATTTACACTAATAACTCCCAATCTTTTAAAAATGTGGTTTCTGAAGTCGAGGTGGCCCACACCTTTAAACCCAGTACTCAGGATGAAATTTCTCCAGGATTTTCTCATGAAAAACTAGATGGTGCCTGGTAATCATGTTAGCTGTCTAGCTTATTCCATACAAGAAGTCGTGTAATGTGCATTTCTACTTTTCTATAATCAAAATTGTCAATAAAAACTTTGTGTATAGTAAAAAAAATTGTATTAGCTTGTATTAATTATGCATTATAATGTTTCATAATGACATTTCATCCATGTATATAATGTCATTTGATGATCACATTACCTCCCTTACCTTCTGTTATCTCCCTCTCACTCTTGATAATTCCCTTTTCCCCAGCTAGCCACCCCCATTCCCCATCTTCAGGTTGCATAGATGTCTGTGCACGTGTGTGTGTGTGTGTGTGTGTGTGTGTAAGAGTTTCATCATGGTTGGTTAGAGGAACATGAAAGAGAGTTGTTTATAGGAATATGGCATCTTTATCCCTTCTTTTCAGCAACTCAGCTGTGTATAAATTTGCAGGAAAGGTGGGTCATACTGCTTCTCTTCTACCTACTCAGGTGTGCTTTCTCTCTCTCTCCTGGTGACTGTGATGGAATTAATCACATGAAAAATTGATAGTGTAAGATTAGACTGGACTTCAGTGCTGAAACTTTCTCTGCACACTTCGTGCTATTCTGCCTTTCCTTAGGAAATACTAAGTACTGGAGAGATGGGGAGGGAAGTAGTTAAGGTCCTACCATAATGATGTATGCTCATTCAATCACCAGGGCTCCTATGATAGGTGCTAGGAGCTATGTTGGGTGTTGAGTCCACTGGGGGTGCGTAAAGATGGGGGACAGACCACCAAAGTCTATTAAACCAGAAGCAAACTTTATTCC
>JAQHUG010000008.1:229402-245546 GCA_028555095.1 Dicrostonyx torquatus | reverse complement strand
TGATGGGGAAAGGTTTTAGCCTATCAGGCTGATAACCCCGCCCCGCCATTAGCCATTAGGTAATTATTCTGGGTTGGACCATCAGGTCCCAATTAGGTCTAAAAGACTGAGTCCACGCGGGAGCTCTCTCTCTCTCTCTCTCTCTCTCTCTCTCTCTCTCTTTGTGGCTCTTGGGTTCTTAGGAGAAGTGTGGGATCCAGGATCTGGTATTGTAAATCTGTTTGTATTCTTTACTCCTATTAAAGTATATATCTTAAATATAGCTGGCTTAGGCGATAATCTATTAAATTCTACACTCTCTGAGCTGGCAGCTCCAGAAGCTCTTGTGTTTTGGGGGAAAAAAAGTCCAATTTTCTTTTCAAAGATAATGTTTGGGCCTCAGATACAAAATGTATTAGATAGTCCTGGACTGGGTTTCTCTGCAAGGCACAGTAAGTTCCCACCCATTTCTTTCCATACCTTGTACAGTGTTCTGGGATATTCTAGAACGGGTAATAGCCCCAGGTGAACTGAAGGAAATAAGCAAACGACCCAGATTCAAACACACCTAGACTCCTCATCTTATTAACAAAGGGAAATGCTATAAGAACTTGATAGGAAAACGGGAAATAGTGAATAAAAAGATATTATCAAGTAACTATTGGAAATGTAGGCCTGCGAATTCTCTCAAAAGTAACAAAACTCCAGCTCTCCAAGTCGTGAGGGAATCTCTCGAAGAAGTCGGCCATTTCCTATAGGAGTGTGTAGCAACAAACAGGCCCTCCCGGGTTCAGCAACCCGAGAAGTCTTTTGAGTGAAGGAATTAGTGCCTCCAGCATGCTGCTCTTGCTCTGGCAAAATATGATTGGGGGAAAGAAAAACTGGAGAATGCGGGCATCGATCCCGCTACCTCTCGCATGCTAAGCGAGCGCTCTACCATTTGAGCTAATTCCCCACCTAGTGGTGCACTCTGGCTGTCTTGCTCCCTTTTCATATCTGAATGTAATTCAACACCAGACAGTATTTTCAATCCACCGAATAGAGACTTTCTTTTTCTCTGGGTTTAACGTATGCTTTTAAAAGCCCAGTGAAATCTGGACAAGATGATAAAACTTACATGGAGAAAGTAAAATATCGTATTTAAGAAAGTTTTTCCTGGGCTGGGTGTGGCGTTCCGTAATCACAGAACTGCAAGTATGGAGAAGAAAGGGGTCCTGAGGCAGGAGGAAAATAGCCTCTTTGAGACCAATTTGGGTTACCATAGCAAAACGAAGCTAAAAGTGTGCGATGTGGTTTAGTAGTCTCGGAACAGTTCCGGGGGGACTTCCGCCCGGTACAGATGACAGACAGTACCGCCTGTTCTGCGGAGGGCACAGGGGTACGTTCAAGGGGCCAGGACGCGGAGATCACTGAAACAATGGTGCTGGGATTGGCAAGAAATTAACGCTGGGACCCTGTGTACACAAATCAGATGCCAGAGGGAAAATAAGCTTCCCAGGCGGCGAAGCTGGGCTTTGGCTCCCTGCCTTCTTTCAGGAATATCCCACCACCTTCGGCTAGGAGTGGATACATATATGGTTTCAGACTAAAGAAGTCTTTGCAAAAAGAGAGAAGTAGTAATCGCTTTTTCCTCTGGACTTCGGAACTGGCAATGTCTAGCCCACCCCTCTGCTCACCACCAGAGGTACTGACCCGGAGGCCGAGTATCAGGTGGAGCTCCAGGTCTTAGCTAGGGCTCTGGTGGTGAGTAGAGGGCTGGGCTAGACATGGTCAGAGGCCTGACATAGATGAGAATGACAGGTGAGACCCCCCCCACTCAATAAGCACAACTGCCTCTTCTCCTGAAAGCTCATCAAAAAAGGCTTCCTCTTGTAAGCTTAAAGTTTATTAAAAAAAAAACTTATTAAAATCAGAGTAAGATAATAAAAATTGAAAGGGAGAAGGTGAAACATTTTTAAGCCAGTGGTTCTAAGCTGGTTGGGGCTGAGTTGGAGGCCCGTCTGGCTATTTCCTGAATACCAGGCCAGTCAGAGCTAGAAAATAAGCTCCTTTAAATAGGAAGACATAATGAATAAACAAATAGGAAAGGAAAGAAAGAAAAGAGAAACACACATCCAAAAACCTGATCCTGTGTCTCTGAGCTGTGCAAGGCACCCACACAGGCCTTTCCACGGTCTTTAGACCACCCTTAACATTTGCTTTTCTCTTTTGCTTATTTATTACAATCAAGGTTGACAAAAAGAAAATTACTTTCTGTGGAAAGAAGCTCCCTCCACATAAGAGATTCTAAATCTCAGATGCTAAAATTGTATTCCTATCTTGCGGAACTATTATTCCTCTCAGAGACTTGACTTGCTACTCACCACTGTCAAGATTCTTTCTCCTTACAGAGTCTGCCCACTCTGGTCGATATTTAACCTTCAAACGACAATGAGAAGTGTAGGCATGCAACAGGAGCAGGTTAGTCCACTCCCAAGGCACATTCCCATCTGCTGGCATGATTACACTCATGGCCTGAGGTCTTCAGCAGGAACAAAGTTTGGATTTCCAGTAACACTGGGATGGGTGTCATCTTTCCAAACTCTCAGTTTGCAGGGGTCCTCGAAGATGAGGAATGTTTTACAACCTACACCGAAGTGCTGACAGTTGTTAAATGGCACCACTTTCCCCACTTTTGGGAAGAAATGCCAGGGCACCAAAATGACCAAAGGTCATTGCTCTCCACAACCCACAGCTACTTTCTTCAGTTGTCTCAAACTTAATGCAACCATATCATTTATCTAGCAAACCTGGACAAGTCTAAGACAAAGGACAGGACAAATCAGACAGGACAGACTACAGAATATCTAGGAGACAACAAATCTTACTAGTTTGTTTTGTTTTTTGTATATACCCATGAAACTATCAACATTATTACATAAAATATTTCAAATGTTTAAAGAGATTATACTTATGGCAACAACAAAATAGAGATAATATAATATTCCTAAGAATAAGTCTCTTGTCTCCTTCGATAGCTCAGTTGGTAGAGCGGAGGACTGTAGTGGAACTTCACCTTCTCCTGAGGTATCCTTAGGTCGCTGGTTCGAATCCGGCTCGAAGGATGAGTGTTTTGATGGCTATGTATACGTAATTTAATAAGTCTCCCCTAAAGTGTAAGGGTCGTTTACACAGACTCTGACAATCTGTCACTGGTTGCTCTAGCTTCTCTAATTTATATCCATTGGATATGTAGAATGTCAACGGTCCCCTGCTCACAAGACTTTATTTTTTGCCAGGATTTAGGGCATAGGCGACAGCCAGTAGGGTCCTCTGCAGTCGGGATCAGTTGGTCTTGGCCTAGGAAGAATTTTATGAGGCTATGCCAAGCATATCCCAAAGCAAACCGACACGTACCATTTCCGAGAGAAAGCCATCAGTTCGGTCCCTTTTGCACAGTGTGTCCCTAACATACTCCACCCACCTCTGACAGTACTACGCACACCTAAATGTGAGATCCTCTCAGTAGGGACCGTGAGATTGAGGAAAAAGTCCCAGTGAGGGTATAAAAGAGGGACTGGATCCTCCTCCTTCCCACTACCGGCGAAGACGATTAACGTCTCCCCAAACGACAGCTGATGGGTGTAGATACTCAAGCCGGAATTCCAGCAACTGGAGAGGCTGAAGCAGGAGAATCTAGGCAGAGCTCGTAAATATCTGCAGATTTTGATTTTGCTGTTGGTGTCTGCGTTTTGGTTTTTCTTTCTTTAGCTTTCTGTAGCACCTAGACCGCCTCAGCTCCTTACATCCTTCCCTCAGCTCCCCACCCTCTCTCCTCTTCAGTCTCCGATACTAGCCGAAACCCGGAATCCTCGACATTGCTGTACATGTCGCAGACCTCCAGAATACTAGAAATATTTCCATAAATGTTATATGCCTTCCTTACTTCTCACAATTAATAAACTTTAAAATTTATAAATTCCAACAAATAAATAAAAGCTTCCCTGAACGGCTTACCATGTTCTCCCACGGGACTCCTTTTTCTGTCTTGGCACCAGGAAGCTGAGTGGCCCATAGGTGGTCTCTAGGCAAGCATAACAGCATACTTAAATATGGGATGATTACATTTATTAACTTTGAGGTATATGTTATGTTTTGTTTATTTGTTCCAGTATAATTGTTCAATATTACAAGGGCCACTCCATTCCTAAATACATGCAGTGCTGGTTAGGTTTTGTCAACTTGACACAGCTCGTCATCTGGAAGGAGTTTTGAAAATGCCTCTATCAGATTGACCTGTGGGCAAGGCTCTGGGGCATTTTCATGATGAATGTTCATGATGAATGATTGATGTGGAGGCTCAGCCCGCTGTGGGTGATGCCACTGCTGGGCAAGTGGCCCTGGCTTGTATAAGGAAGCAGGCTGAGTAAGCAAGCCACTAAGCAGCATTCTTCCATGTTATCTACTTCATTTCCTACTCCCAAGTGCCTGCCTGCTTGAATTTCTGCCCAGGTTTCCCTTATGATAGACTGAGGGCAAGATGTGTAAGTTAAATAAACCCTTTCCTCCCCAAGCCACTTTTGGTCATAGCATTTTCGCAGAGTGACAGGAACAGAATTAAAACACATGTCAAAAGCCTCTCAAGTTTTGTGTCTCATGCAGTTGCATTCACCCTTGCCTTCCTTAGTCTTCAGAAAAGAGAATCATGCTTGTCTCTGAGCTAGGCAATAGCTCTGTATCAGGATGCATTATCTATGATATTGTTGCTATTTTCTCTCGCTTTTAGCAGAGGGAGGAGGTCCTAGGAAGACAGCACAGTAGGACAATGAAAGCAATATTCTAGTACCTTAAGAGACTTTCCTGGTAGCTTACTACTCTTAAAATGAATCCAAAAGTAGATTAAAACAACCGGCTATTCCATAAATCATCAAGTGCTTGACAGCCATCATAAGCAGCTTCCTCCGATAGCTCAGTTGGTAGAGCGGAGGACTGTAGGTGATAATTGGTATCCTTAGGTCGCTGGTTCAAATCCGGCTCGGAGGAGGATTGTTTTAATGTAACGGCACCGACACCAATATTTACTAAGTTTAACCGGGTTAGAGTTGTTAAGATTTGGAGGCTGTAAAGTTTGTGCATATAAACTACATTCAGTTTAAACCTGCAATTTTAAGGGGATGATTTTTAATAGATAAGCATACTTAGAAGGATTTTCATACATGTCATAATTTATAAACCTCTTATAATTCATAAATTCCATACAAATATCCCTGGATGGCTTCTTGTTTTTCCCAATGGTACTCATTTTTCTGTCTTAGGATCAGGAAGCTGAATGGCACCATAGGTGCTTATTAGCCAAGCACGACATCATACTTAAAAATGGAATGGTTAAAATTACTGCTTGAGGTGTATGTGTAATGTTTCATTTATTTGCTCCATTACAATTGTGCAAAATAGCAAGTTGACCTCCATTTCTAGATCCACGTTAAAGGTCTCTCGTGCACTTGTATCTACCCTTGGTTTTCCTTGTTCAGAAAGGAGAGAATCACCCATTTCTCTGGTGAAATGGGCGACAGCTGTGCTTCAGGATACTATTGTCTGCCTACGGTATCATTGTCATTTTCTCTCACTTTTGGTGTAAGGAGACTGGAGAGCACAGCAGGGAAAGTGCATCAAGTGGATGATGGTTCCCTCCGGAAGGATTCAGGGCACGCACATTCCTAGGAGCAGTTTTTGGAAATCTATGTGAAACACTTATGCATTAAGAGCCCACATCTCAAACATGTTCTTACACACCTGTGGTGTGATCATTAGCTAATTTTAGAATCTCTAGTACCTCAAAAACACTTCTTATCATTTATTTTACAGCAAGTCAGATAAATTGCAACAATCTATCAGCTATTTTATAAGTCTTAAAAAGAGTGCTAATATGTTCCTTCGATAGCTCAGTTGGTAGAGCGGAGGACTGTAGGTGCGATGCTAGTTATCCTTAGGTCGCTGGTTCAAATCCGGCTCGAAGGAATTGCCTTTTGAAAATGTCTCACCATCCACCGGAATACCAGGATTTTAAAGGAAAATTGGAAAACACCGTGAACCAATGTTATGTGAACATATATAATTATAGAAGTTGGTGTGAAGTAAGCAAATGCGACCAACTACCTCTAAATGTTGTACCAAGTAACCAAACAATTAACACATTTTTTAGTTGTCGAAAAGTTTCTTTCCATGAAATCTGAATGTTCATTCATTGGCGAGTCAACGATTCTTCACAATCCTCTACTATACTCATACTTTTAAAATAGTAATTAAATTTTAAAAGGGTCTCTCTTGTAGGCCAGGCTGATCTGGAACTTATCTTTCTTTTTCCACCTCCCAACAGCTGAGGATCACATGATGGCCGCCACTTCCGGTTGACTTGGCAATTAATATGTATAAACATTTTGTTAACAATAATTCCATCACACACAAAGTAGAGAAATAGCTTTAGGTGTTGCCATTTAGCCGCCGCGTGAGACACTCTGGCATCTTACTCACATGTGCTCCTTCCACCCCCATCTCTCAATGTTTTGTAGTAACTCTATGAGGTGTTCTCAAGCATCACCATTGCTGGTGAAGTAGTCCGTTAAAAATTAAAAGCAGGAGTCTGTTCTCCCCGCACCCAAAAAGTAGCAGAGGTAGCCAACAGAAAGTTATCTTCAATGAAAGCACCAAAACAAACTCCCGAGAAACCCAGGTTTAATTATTAGGCCTTCAGATGCACCCAAATTTAACAAACAACGCCCGGAGCCTGCCGACACAGTTGTCCCGGCTTCTGTTCTCTATAATCTTCCTGGCGATGGAGGACGAAATATTATGTCGGGCCTCGGCGAGGGAGCACTTAATCCTCAAGGTCGTCCTAGGCTCCTAAAGCAGAAGGGACTGTTATTTCACGAATTCTAGCAGCATCGCTGGCACCTCGCCAGCTGGCCTTAGGAGCCAGAGGCACCTCAGCTGCCTGCTACCGCGCTGGGTCTAGAGACGACCACTTAGCGGCGCAGGCGAGCAGCTGGTGTGAGGATCGCGCCCCCTGGCGGCCGTCCCAAGGCTGCGCAGAGTACTGACCGAAGTGTGGCGGGAGAGCAACCCCTCACCCTTCGCTCATCAACTGGCAATAGAAATAGATTCGCGCACAACAGTAGTCAGAGAGAGTTCTTTAAATAACTAATACACTTAAAGATTTCAATATCCACCAAGTTAAAGCTAAAATCACTAAAGGCGCGTTTAAAATTTAAAAGGACAAACCCAATTACAATTCTAAAAAGCTGCTGCAAAAACTTTAATTTTAAAATGTTTAAAACTCAGTTGAAGCCAGGCGGTCGTGGCGCACGCCTTTAATCCCAGCACTCGGGAGGCAGAGGCAGGCAGATCTCTGTGAGTTCGAGACCAGCC
This sequence comes from Dicrostonyx torquatus, assembly GCA_028555095.1. Classification (NCBI taxonomy): domain Eukaryota; kingdom Metazoa; phylum Chordata; class Mammalia; order Rodentia; family Cricetidae; genus Dicrostonyx; species Dicrostonyx torquatus. Next base: position 238,163 of record JAQHUG010000008.1, on the reverse strand, counting down.
TGGTCTACAAGAGCTAGTTCCAGGACAGGCTCCAAAGCTACAGAGAAACCCTGTCTCGAAAAACCAAAAAAAAAAAAAAAAACAAAAACAAAACCCTCAGTTGAAATTTCAAATAATTAAAACTTCAAAGCTCTGACTGAAATTTACAAGTTGAACTTCATAAAGCTTTTAAAAGATGAGTTATCCCCCCTCAACCCTATTTGCACAACCGTCCTAGAATAAAATACTGTTTTGGTCTCTACAACACAAAACTCTCCCAACAAATTCTGCAAAAAAAAAAAAAAAAAAAAAACCCGTGAGACGCACCAGGACACGCATTTGGTGCATGCACGCAAAAACATTCGTGCACATTAAAAAAAAAAAAAATAGTCCTCGAGAGCTTGCCTCAGGCCGGGGTTGCGCCCGGAGGAGGCATTCTGCAGGGATTCACTGCCCGTGGCTCCGTCTCTTACTCCAGGGAAGTCTGTGGGGTCTGCCCCGCCCCAGACCCGGAATCTAGCTCTGAACGTCCATTCGCGTTTACCTTGTCGGCTCCGCTGCCTCGCAACGGACCACGCCATTTTTTGATTGGTATTCACGGGGTTGTCGCAGCCCCACGCTGCAGCCCAGCCCACGAAATTTACGTCATAGGCCACTTTTGTTCCCCTCCCTGATCGCAGATCCGCTCGCAGGATATGCGTCATCGGTAAGCGACAGATTTACGGCTGTCGTGCTCCCCATATCCGCCATCATGAAAGCCGCGGAGCTGGTGGAGGAGCGACAGGCGCCGATGGAGGGAGGATCGCAGGAAGAGGCAGAGCGGAATGAAGATGCGGCGGAGGAGCAGGAGGAGCCCGAGGAAGCGGACTGCGACAGCAGCATCAAGAAGAAGAGGGTAGTGCCGGGTATTGTTTACCTGGGACACGTCCCGCCGCGATTCCGGCCCTTGCACGTTCGCAATCTGCTCAGCGCCTACGGTGAGGTGGGACGCGTTTTCTTTCAGGCCGAAGGTAAGCCCTGCGTCGAAGGGAGAGGGTGGCGATGCAGGCAGGTGGGCACGGATTATTGCAAGCTGTACACGGATGAGGCGCGTGAAGGACTTTCCCTACTAGCTGTGAAATCTGTACCATTCACGTCTCTTAGAAGGTTGGGACGGGGGAAGAAAAATGGAAAGGGTGGTCGGATAGAGTGCAGTAATAAGGCCTGAAAGATACCCCTGCTTTTCACGTAATCCCTGAAATAGTGTATGATTAACCTCCTTCAGCCTCTTGCACCTCTTGACATGCACAGTTTGGAGACGGAGGTGGAAACTGGTGTGGCTCTTGGTGTTCAGGGACTTGTCATTTGAAGAGAGAAATGAGTGAAAGGACAGTCCGCACCTTACAGATCGTCCTTTTCTATCAGCAGCTGTGAACTAACACCCGAGCTAGCAGGTTTGGACTTCCGACCAAGCGGAAGTGTGTCTCGGTGGATGTTTGACTAGGATGTTCACTGTGTTTGGCCCACAGACCGCTTTGTGAGACGCAAAAAGAAGGCAGCTGCGGCTGCAGGAGGGAAGAAGGCAGCTAAATACAGCAAGGACTATACAGAAGGCTGGGTGGAATTCCGTGACAAGCGCATAGCCAAGCGAGTGGCAGCCAGTCTACATAACACGCCTATGGGTGCCCGCAGGCGCAGCCCCTTCCGTTACGACCTCTGGAACCTCAAGGTGAGATTCTAGGTTTCTCTGCCACACTTTCATTAGTCCCCGCAGCCCTAGCCCAGGCACACTGTCTCCTTTGCTAGCTCTAAACAGCTCCCAGTTTCTTCTCCAGTTCTGGTTGGTCTTCTCTGTCTTAACCTTTTCTTGTTTTCCTGGCCACAGTATTTGCATCGTTTTACTTGGTCGCATCTCAGCGAACACCTTGCCTTTGAGCGCCAGGTACGGAGGCAGCGCCTAAGAGCAGAGGTCGCCCAAGCAAAGCGAGAGACTGACTTCTATCTTCAAAGTGTAGAACGGGGAAAACGCTTCCTTGCAGCTGATGGGGATGCTACTCGCCCGAATAGCTCCTGGACATTTGCTCAACGTCCCACTGAGCAGGAGCTGAGGGCCCGGAAGGCAGCACGGCCAGGAGGGCGGGAACGAGCTCAACTGGCAAACGCCCAGGAGCAGGCCCGATCCAACAAAGGGCTCCTTGCCAGGATCTTTGGAGCCCCTCCACCTGCAGCGGGCAAAGAAGAACCATAGCCAACAAGGGAGTCCTGGTGGAAAAGGAAGCCACCTGTACCTACCAGCCCTGCTCTCTGCTGCTGTGTCTCCCGCAGAGAAGAGATTTTCTCTGTATTCCACAGACCAAGAGTCTGATAAAAAGGCCTTTTTTTGTAGACCTCTTTTACCCACCCTGATCAAATCCTGTTAAGTGCCCAACTGAGAACTTACTGTTACTCTCTAGGCTGATTACTACTGGATTGTTGTCTTTTGTTGGAGTTCTGGTTGCCTGCCTCTTTCTCACTTGGCTCCAGCAATTTCTGGCTTGAAAAGTGTGGATTTGCCTTCCTCTAGCGTAGCAATGACAAACCCATGTGATCTATGGTGTTCATTTATTGTGGTAGGGGGCAGAATGAACAGAAATTGGCTTAGTGGCCTAATTTGAAGTTTTTGTTTGAAAATAAAACAATAATAATTCAAAGCTACAGAGAAACCCTGTCTCAAAAAACAAAACCAAAAAAATTGTTGTTTAGTTTTTCAGGTGGAAATTGTTGAGTGAGTTTCAACTTCTTTTGAAGCCAAACTCAGTTACTCTGGTGCAGACATGATCCTTGTCTACTCATGACTCATTTTGAGATAGGGCCTCACTCAAGTGTTCAGGCTATCCATGAGTTCATTCTGTAAGTTACTGGTAAGCCTTGAGCTAACTCTATGGCCAGGTAGGCCCTGAATTTGAAGTCCTGTCTCAGCTTCCCAAATAGCTGAGATTATAGGTATATGTCAACAAACCTAGCTTCAATGTTATACATACATAAATAAATAAAATAATTTATCTTTGTACGATAAAGTTCTCATCTTGAAAAGGTGTTTACAAGTTATCATGAACCCTAGCTTTTAAAATGTTTCAGTACTCATTTTGGTTTGTGCCTTATGTATAAAAATTATATACATGTGGTAAGAAAGATACTACCAGATGTAGGGAAAAAAGACAGCTGGTGTATGAACCAGCCCTTCATGGATCCTCTCCACCTGCCTTTACAGCCCCTGTTCCTATCTCCATTCCCCTTCCTCAGCCCTGTCCACACTGTGGTTCTGTCACATGATCTACCCTCCTCCACACCTTCTGAAACTTCTCTTCCAACAGCCTGACACCCTGGCCCCTCGCTCCCTTCCCTACAAGCTCAGGTGCATTTCTTCTTCGAGATCAAGTCAGATAGGATGTCAAGCTGGCTTCCCTGGCTTCCCCTCCCAAGGTGGGTGCTTTGATTCTGTGGGGCTGGAGCACTGATTTCTGTCTGGGGTGGCATTCCTCCTATTTTACTGTAATTGTTATTTGCTTCCTTGGTGTTCTTAGGAATGAAGATTGAACTTCTATCTTTGACTCCTTAGGGTTTCAGTTTGTTTGGCAAATAAATATTCACTAACCCTTTGAGTTACTGTGAGGAGAGAGATTATAAAAATCCTGAAGAATATGTTCTGCACTTTACCTGTGATGTTTACTTTGACAACCAGTTCGGGAACTGTTATCTACTTGTGACAGTGGTAAGGAGTAGTAGAAAGTTCTTTGGCTCCTATCCTATCCTGTGGAGGAAAGTGAAGTCTGCTCTCTTAACTGACTCCAAACCTCTGCACTGTGATCCTTGTGTTCCCTAGGATAGGCTAGGTTCTGAAAGTGCCTTGTCACTTTGGTACTGGCTGTAGGATCTGTAGTGTGGAGTTACAGCCAAAAATGACCCCAGCTTGTAAGTCAGTGTGGAGTCAAGAGCAGTTAAAGTCATTGTGCCCATATTTACTGGATCTCAGCTGGAAATACAGCCAGGATGTGGATGGACTAGCTTGTTTTTGTGATGTTATCCCTGGAAATTAGTTATAGCCTGATGTGGGTTAAATGTAAGGAATAGTGCTTTTGCTTTTGAAAATGATCTTTTTAAAATACATTTTTTAATGTGTAATGGTGTTTTGCCTGCGTGAGGATGTTATACTCCTTAGAACTGGAGTTAAAGATAGTTGTGATCTGTCATGTGGGTGCTGGGAATTGAACCCTGGGCCCTCTAGAAGAACAGCCAGTGTTCTTAACTGCTGAGCTATCTCTCCAGCTCCTTAAATTGGTCTTTTTTAAAAAAAGAATTCTTATGTGTATGTATACCTTCATGTATGTCTGCGCATAGAGCTCATTATGACAGCTGTGAACTGCCATGTCAATGTTGGGAACTCAGATCCTCAGGAGGAGCAGAGATCCCAGTGACATCAGGAGACACAGAAGTAACCACTGCCATCTCTGTCACATCCCAGGTGTGTGGGCTATGGTAACACAGCCACTCTGTTGAAGCCTTTGCTGCTGCTGCAAGCTTCCGAGGCTCGCTCTCTCATAGCTCAGTACCAGAAGCCTCATGTCCCAGTTCCTCTGACCTCTACCTGATGAGAATTCCAAGCCAGTGACAGGCTGTGTGCCAAGAGTCAGGAAGACCTCCCACCCTTTGAGATGGCCTTCTCTTCAGGTCTACTTCTCTATTGACTGGAGCCCAGCCCTGTCTGATTGTCAGTATTTTTAGTCTTACTTGACACATGTCCAGCACCACCTCTATCCCCAAAGAAAAACAGCCTCTTAAAATGGAAGAAAATCCTGAAGGTAAAAAGTCAAAATGAAAATAGGCAGACAGCAGGATAGGCAGATAAGCCTTACTTGGCTGAAAACATCACTGTAGTGTGTGGTCACCACTGTTCTTCCTTAAAACACCTGGCTTGGGATAGCATACAATCACACACCTGTGAGCTACCTAGACCATGGGTTAATCTTTTTCCTGATGCTGATATTTTTGCTTCATTTATTCCCTCATGCAAACAGATGTTAACCTAGGGTAGTTACCTTAGACACTGAGGGTGTTGCTCCAAGGAATGGACCAGGAAAAGGGGGGACAGCAGAACAAGCAGTGTGAGGAGCATCAGAGTTGAGGCACTTGCTCTCCTCCCTAGAAGAATAGGCAGGAACCCAACCAATGAGACATTTTTCTTTTATTTTCTTACGTAAAGATAGGGCCTCTCACTACATAGTTCTCGCCTATGTTGGGCCTGCCTACCTTGACCAGGATGGCCTTGAATTCTCAATTCTACTCCACCTCAAAGTGCTGAGATACCAGGCCGACCAGTTCCTATCAGTTTCAGACTCCTGGGTTCCTGTGTGAAGACCATATAAACTCTTTCTAGGTTCCTCCCTCCTAGTGTGGTTAGGATTTTCTGCCAGAAAATGGGGCTTCAAGAGAGATGATCTAGGGCCAGTGAGAGAACTCGGCAGGTAAATGTACTTCCCGTCAAGCCTGAGGACCTGAGTTTGACCTCTGAAATCTATGAGAGAGAAGGAGAGTGCCAACTCCTGCATTTGTCCCGATTTCTACACAGGAGAGCTGCCACTCGCTCCTCCCCTGCTTTCTAGTAAATACATGTAAAAGAATGAAAAACAGAAGACTGTTTACATCTGCTAAGCTGAGACGCTGGAGAGTAGACAAACGTCAGGAAGGCCCGGAGATGTCAACAACATTAAGGAAGTGGATCACTGAGAAAGTACAGGAAAGTTCCAAGAACGTTCCAAGAATGTTGATTGAAGCTCCAAGAATGACCTAAGAAAAGCTGGAGGGACAATGGGCAGCGGTCCTGACTATGGGCCAAAAAATTCTTGTTGCCTGGATGTGGCCCGTTGAGAGCACTGTTCCTGGTTTAAAGTGTTCTTTTTTTGCCGGTAAGTTGGGACGTTGGCTGTATCAATATATTCCACCCACGTCACGAAAATCTTCAGAAAGCTTCTTTCTGAAATGTTCCTCAAAAAGCTCGGTTATAACTTGCATTTGGTCACCACATACTAGGAAGATCTGCGGGGAGGTCCAAAGAGGTTTCTGAAGAAAATGATAACCTGTCACCGGTCCACCAGCAGCGTTGTACTGCCCCACTTTGCAAGGAGAGCGTCCATCTAAGGACTCTTGTCTCTGTTTAAACCTCCCCTCCGAGAATGAACACAAAAATGGCAGCTCATCCTGCTCAATTTTCTTTGATAAACAACTTTTGCAGTTCACATCGAAAGAAGCTACCGGTTTCATAACCAACAGAGAGAGACTGTAGGCAAGCGGAAAGCCCCTGAATAGACAAGCATCATCTACACAGCCCAAGAGCTGCGTCTAATCGTCCCTGACCGAGGGGAACTTCCCGCCGCAAGAGGGCGATGTGGATTCTGTTTCTGCCTAGGGCCTGGGGCTGAAGTTTAAGTCCCGGGCTTGGTAGGATGAGCTGTACTTTTCCTTGGTCTCACTGCCAAGGCTCTGTGGGTCCTGAACCACACTCTACTATGTGCATGTGCCACCTCAGCGCTTTGGGTTCCCACGGTGTCGGGAGGACTCTCTGGATTTGTCCTTAGGGAGGGATCCACACCTTTAAGAGAATCACCAATGTAATGGAGGTTGGCCCCCCCGCAGTCCCACAGAACATACCCAAACCAAATAAATAAAGGAAGACATCTCAGCACAAAGGATACCCCAAGGGTCAAGTGGGGATAGGGGTGGGGAACTGCAAAGGCAGCAGGGGCAGCAGCAGCAGCGAGTGCAAGTAAGCATGCTATAGCCCCATCAATCAAGGCTCATGCAGGCCAGAAAGGGAGACTGGAGTTTGGACATCTAAGCGGGTCTTCTCAGGGCCGCATAGCTCAAGTTTGTTTTAATTGGGAAGACTTTTAAAATTATGTTTTTAATTATGTTTTTAATTATGTTTTTAATTATGTTTTCATCAAATGTTTCTGTGAAATGTAGTTCTTTTTACTACAATACTTTGTAGTTTATTATTTAAAAAGGTATCGTAGTGGTTTGAGTTATAGAATGTGAAGAGTGTTAGGAGTGTAATGGTTAAAGTAAAATGCTTCAGGTCCCCGAGTGGCGGCAGTGGGCCATGGGACCCCGCTGCAGGTCCCCCAAGCAGTGGCAGGCAGCGAGCAGAGGGTCCAGGGAGGGGGTCTGGAGACCAAGGCAGGTCATGAAGGCAGCCAGATCCCAGGCAGGAAGCTGCATGGCAGATGAAAGACCGAGAAAAAAAAAACAAAGGGACTCTGGGCTGGAAGCTAAAGATCAGCTTGCCTTGGCAGAAGGGGGTGGGGGTGGGTGGGCATGGCTTGTCTCTTAAAGGGACAGGACAGACCATTACAAGGAGTATGTTTAAAATGTCACAATTTTGGATACTCTGATGATACCTGGCATGTATTGTCCCGAATTTCATACAGAAGCATGCCAGGAATCTATCTGAATATTTAGAGAAACTTTGTATTTGTTTTCACAATATGTTAGAAGTCTAAATTATGTCATCATTGGTGAATAAACCTACCGTGTGTGTGTGTGTGTGTGTGTGTGTGTGTGTGTGTATGTAATTAAAAATAAGGTTGGAAGAGAAGATATGCTCCTGGGTTAGAAGTTCTGAGGTCAGTACCATAGCTTGGGGCTGTCCACTCCCACCTTCATACTAGCCCTTGTGTGCTGGTTCAGGGGCAAAGCATCTGTGAATTCACACTCTTGTTCTCCTCTGCTTTGGTACCAGGCCTCCTCTAACAGCTGTCTACAGTTGTCTTAGAATCTCTACGGGTAAACACGGCCTGACCTGTTGAATGGAGAAAGGTGAGCCTCCAAAACCCCTTCCATCTTTGGATCTCTGAAGCAACCTCTTGGATGTTGAGAGATAGCCTGCATTTATTTCCCTAGTTCTCATAGTTATTATGATGACTCTTAATGTAATCTTCTCTTACTTTTAGTCTGAGATTTTGGCCACTGTGAAACCGCAATGTTAACAATTGCCAATGTCAGTTCCAGATGTCACCACCTGCCTGGTGATGACTCATGATAAAATACAGCTTACCCTGTGATGCCCTCTCAGGGACAGTTTTAGACACACTGTTCTGTCCCAGAACAACTTCAGTATTAATGTTTTCTGACCTCAGAAGCTGACTGAAGATGGCATTACCCCTTCATCAAGACAGCCATGTTTAGCAAATGTGGAAGGAGAAATTATTCCAGTCTTTCCTCCTCTGTCCCCCTCTCCTCCCCAGCCTCACCTGCATCATGAACAGTCCTCTGCTCCACCCTCAGTCCACCTGCATTTAGTTTTGCCAGAGGGAACAATGTTGGTTCTCCTGAAATGTGAGCTGACCTCAGGAGTTATCCTCAATCCTTCTGTTTGTGGAAGTGTGTCTCAGGGTGTTTCCATTGACTAGTGTGGAGGCCTGAAAATTTGAGCCTATTTCCTTGTTGACTAAAGGTCAGAGAGTTGGGAACTTACCTCTAGTTCCTTCAAGATTATTGTGCTTCTACCTCAAAGGTCCCACCTAGTGTGGAGCAGAGAGTTCTGCTCTCTCAAGGTTATTGTCAACAGGTGTGGTTAATATCCAGACCTCTTACTCCAGGAATAGAGAAGTTGATGTGCTCCTACCTCGAACAAAAGTGTAAGGATCCATCTAAATTTCAGTTCCCTTAAGGAGATAACTTTGGATTCCACCCAGGGAGTGGTTTGCCTACAGAAAGTTTTGGTCTAGGGTGTGAACTTGACTTGTTTTGTTCTAGCAACAGAATGTTT
>JAQHUG010000008.1:190443-206790 GCA_028555095.1 Dicrostonyx torquatus | reverse complement strand
AGGACTGTGCGGAGGACCAGGTAGACTATGAGACCCAATAAATAAAGAGAAGTGGGGACAAGGGAGTGGGAAGCAAATTGGTAAGATAAATGCTTCTAGATCAGACAGTATGGAGCTGCCATGTGTTTTTGTTTTGTTTTGTTTTTTTTTGCTCTGGCGGGGCGGGGTCTTTTGAATCTATGTTGACACAACAGAAGCTTTTCTTCTGGAAAATGACAACTATGAAGTGTCACCTTCATGAACTCATGAAATTGGGAGATGTATTGCAGCACAGGGAAAGTGGGGAAGAGTGGGAGGGGCGTATGATGAAGAAACATTGTATACCTCTACTGGCTTAAGTCAACTTGATACAAGCTAGAGTCCTTGAAGAAAAAGGATCCTCAGTTCAGAAAATGTCTCCATAAGACTGGGGCGTAGGCAAGCCTCTAGGGCATTTTCTTAGTGACTGATAGATGGGGAAGGGTTCAGCCCATTGTGGGTGGGGTCACCCCTGGGCAGGTGGTCCTGGGTTCTATAAGCAAGCTAGGCAAGCTATGGGGAGCAAGCCAGTAAGCCACACTTCTCAGTGGCCTCTGCATCAGCTCCTGCCTCCAGTTTCTGCCCTGCTTGAGTTCCTGTCCTGGCATCCTTTGATGATGAACAGTGATGTGGAAGTGTAAACCAAATAAACTCTTTCCTCCAAAGTTGCTTTGGTCATGGTGTTTCATCATAACAAAGATAACCCTAACTAGGACAACCTGTATGAAATTTTCAAGGATAAAAAAAATTAAAGTTCAGCCCTGTTTTGTTTCTTGTCTGGCTTTGTCAATCACCAGTGAGTGATTAGTTCTACTGAGCCTCGGCTTTATCAGTAAAATTTGAATAATGATACACAGGCTCATGGGGGGAAAATAGGTTGAGAGAAATAATGTCAAGAAGATCTCTAATGGGTTTAGTGGTCATAAATGTGGAAAAGAAGAAACGAAACAAAACAAAACACACACACTAACATCATTGTGTGACATTTTGAGGGATTATTCAAGACAAAATTGGTTGAACCTGCAAGTTTGCATGAACTGTCCTGCACACCTGTCTCCCAGAACTGATGTAAGCTGTTTACACTTTTAAGTATTCAGTGATAGGCACTGTTCCAACAGGGCAGGGCTGTCACGGGAAAGAAAAAGAGATTGAGAACAATGAAGATGTAAGATGTACAGTAAGATGACAAGTAGTAGTAGTACAGACTCGGCACTCTTGTTCAGTCCTACATCATGACTTCAGGGCTTGTGAGGCTGTCAAGGGCACAGGGCTAAGTGAGTCTCTGTTGGTTCTCTTGGAAATATCCCCGCCTTAAAACAAACACCTAGAAATACAGACTTGAGAACTGGTGGTAGGAGTAGGGACAAATAGAACACATTGGATTCAATCTATAAGGTATAACCAAGAGCTTGCTTTCATAGCCCTCTTAGCGCAGTAGGCAGCGCGTCAGTCTCATAATCTGAAGGTCCTGAGTTCGAGCCTCAGAGAGGGCAGCTTTTGCTGATTGGATGATTCCCCCTTCAACACATTCTTAAAGCTAAGCTCATGGACAAACTAATACTGCAGAAATTTTAGGAACCCTGCGACTGAGAACTGCCTAATAAGATGTCTTTCTGTGAGAACCTGTTTAGAACTTAAGAGACATGGAGGTTCAGCGAATGGAATTGTCCCCCAGTGTATTTCTGGTTCCTCTGATACGTAGGACAGGAACGCTCTACGACGGGGACCGACGGGGTCCGACAGGGTCCGACGGGGAGGAGGCATACAAGATGCTGGACTTCCTTTTTCTGGCGTTCCATACCGGAAGTCAACTTTGTGGGTAGTTAGAAGACTGGGCTAGCTGAATTGGTACTTGTACTGGAATAAACTGGGAAACAGGCTAAGCCTCGTCTAGAACAGGGAGAATCCAGGCTGTGAGAAAACTGGTCTGGGGTCAGGTGGATCTAGGTGAAGAACTGCAAAGCTTCTGTTGTCTTAAGGAGGACCTGACACACAGGGGACTTGTAGGAGTAGTCCAAGAAACAAAGAGGTCTGACCCCGAGGAGCGCTGTCTTCAAGGAGGCATTGCACAGCTAACAATTTTAACTGCAGTCTCAGAAGTCTTCAGATTTCTGAGGAAACAAAATGCAAAATGACTAGCCATGCTTCCACAATGACATCAGGATAATCTCCTACGGAAAAACTCTGATGACCAAAAAGGTTAAAGGATTTTTTTTTTTTTAAATCCTGTCTCTGGGTGGGGGTGGGGGTGGGGTGGGGTTGGAGGGTGGGTGGAACAAAGCAGCAACCAGGTGTGGTCCTGCTGAGTTAGTAGCCATCCCACTCTTACTTAGTTCACGTTCAAAAAAAAAAAAAAGTGTCTCGCTTAAGAATAGCTTAATCAGACAAAACAGAAGTTCTGTTAACTCTCTACCCCACCCCTTTTTTTTTCTTTTTAGTTTTTCGAGACAGGGTTTCTCCGTAGCTTTCGAGAGCTTTTGAGCCTGTAGACCAGGCTGGCCTTGAACTCACAGAGATCCACCTGCCTCAGCCTCCCAAGTGTTAGGATTTAAAGGTGTGCACCGTCACCTCCCAGCTCTCTACCCTTTAAATAACTGCAATTCCTGTCTTCCAGATATCCCTGTCTTGAGGCCTATGTGAGAATTTCTTAAACTGCAGTCACCTGACCTGAAATTGTACACATCGTAAGTCCCTTCCCAAGATTCTCATGTCTGAATTCTTGGAGCCAGTGAGGAGTTGCTTTGCATGGGAAGATGGCTCTGTAGCTGTGTTAAGGTCACAGAGTTCAGAAGAGAATTTAACTTAGCTTAGGGTTCCAGAGGGCTAAGAGGCTGGCAAGAAAAGCCTCAGACGCAGCTGCAAGAGCAGGAAAGTAGAGAAATCACAGCTCAACCACAAGCACCAGGCAGGGAGAGTATGTGAAGTCTCAGCTGAGCCCTCGGACTCTTCCCGCAAAGCAGCACCACTTCTGCCAACAGCTTCACCAGCTGGGGACCAAGTCTTCAAAATACCTGAGCCTAAGGTAGGCATTTGTCATCCTCATCACCACAGACTGACTATCTGGGATTACCCAGTTCAGTCCAATAGAATCAGATGAGTTGATAAAAACAGAGAACCTATCCCTTTATTATCCAAAGTAATTCAATGGCAGATTTAGAGATGTGAATAGAAACTGGTCCTTCAGTACAAGTTTTGAAAATGGTGGAAGAGGTGAAACCTCGAAGCTGGAAAGAGAAGAAAAAAGGATTGTCCCGATGGAACACAGCCATCAACACTCCAGGTGTAACAGAGAGACTTGGACGATTGATCTGTAGACCTGAGAGATAGCAAAAGCATCATCATATCATCACATTGTTCAACCCTTTGATTTCGAAGATATATGTTCTAGCAACAATAAAAATTGCTTTTGGAATATAGAGAAGGTACAGCAGTTTTATCTGTCTCGAAAACTGCTGTCTGTCTTGTAAGGAAATGTTAGGAGAAAATTTCCCTCACAGGAATGGTTTCACAGTCAAGAGTCTGTTACATACTTTCAAGTTAACTAAAACCACAGGCTCGCCGGGCGGTGGTGGCGCATGCCTTTAATCTCAGCACTCGGAAGGCAAAGGTAGGCGGATCTCTGTGAGTTCGAGACCAGCTTGGTCTACAAGAGCTAGTTCCAGCGCAGGCTCCAAAGCCACAGAGAAACCCTGTCTCGAAAAACCAAAAAAAAAAAAAAAAAAAAAAAAAAGAAAAGAAAAAAGAAAGAAAGAAAAAGAAAATAACTAAATAGAATCATTCAGCCAAAACTCTAGGTCTGCAAACAGTTCTGCTTACATACTTGGATACAAAGAGAGCCTTTTTTTGTTTGTTTGTTGTTTTTTGAGACAGGGTTTCTCTGTGGCTTTGGATATATAGATCCTTAAAACCAGAAATTCCCCAGCCCTAGCATGTTCCAGCAGCAGAATTCTTTTGCCCCATAGAAAATCAGATAAAGGTTTCTCTCTCTCTCTTACACACACACACACACACACACACACACACACACACACACACACACACAGATCTATGGGAGTGGCTAGTACACATCTGGTGAACTCCTTAATGGAGAAAGTTAAGAAAGGGATTAAATCATCAGGGGATTCTAGAGGGGAAGGTTAGCGCTCTATGCTACATTTTTAGATGGTTAGAAGGAGTCAAAAGGTTTATTTTCAGTAAAATTATGACTAGGGCACGGATAGCTTAAATCAGTGTGCCACTTCTTTTCTCCCAGTATGCACAGAGGCTACCAGGTAACCAGGCAACCTATGTAAACAGTCAGGGAGAAGCTGATGGCTCTTGATCAGATAGCACATACACCAAATGCTGTAGTTTCAATGGGCCTATGTCTGGAGCTAGACTTACTGCCCCAGTCCTCTAAATTGTGAGTTCCAGACTATGCAGTTATCAGTCGTTATGATCGTGGGTGTTGTGGGTCTTCCTCTGGGTTGCAGACATTTATCTCTTTTTGATGTCCTTGTGAGTAAAACACAGCCATAAATTTCGTGAACTAAAGTCATCAGTAAACTGAGGTGAAGGTGAGTGTAAGGAGTTAAGAATCTTTTGAGTGAGGTAAAACCAAAGCAGCAATTTGGGCAGGTAGTAATTCTATGTCCTTAGAGATCTGTGAATATCTTAAATGAGAGGGTCTATGCCTGGACCCTAAGCACTGACCAAATGCCTGCTGGTAAAGATAATTGCAGGAAAGCAGATCTCTGCATTTACATAGGGGAGAGGAACAAGGCCCATAGTGGGAAACTGTTCTGAACTAGGGAACTGATTCCCAAATATGACAGAAAGGGAGTCAGCTACAGCAAAAACTCTATGCAAAGGACAGTCACTTTATTCAGAAAGCAATAACGTCAAAAAGCCTTGTCTTTTGGCTTAGCCTTTATCAGATCTCTTGGTTCTGGTAAGTCCCTCATGAAAAGATGGCTGAGCAGTTACTGTAAGATGTTGTGGCTTGTAGCAGTTTTCCAAAAAGAGCAGCCACCAAATGTGTTTTCCTGCTCCCCTTCTTTTCCCTCAACTTCAAGTTGCTACAATTTGTTTTGAGGGTTTCTTTTGTCTTAGATGAACAAAGCAGTATCTATGTATTACCTGGCAATTTGAAAGGTTTTGTGGGTTTTTTTATTACTATTAATTAAAAAATATTGTTCTTCAGCTGAAGGAGAGGTAAAGCTCTTCAATTATATTGAATTTTTAAAATCAACACAGAAATATCTCCCTGCAAGGGTCTGAATTACTCTATAAGAAACCTTTAAAGTAAGATGGAAGATTAGGAGACTCTAAATTCCTGACAGAAACTTTTAAAACAAGCAAAAAGTATGAAAAAACAAGCTTTCTAAAGAGCAGAAAGTAGAGTCTAAATGGTCTGCAGCTAGTGGCAGGTGAGCTGCCATTCTTCATGAAAGACACTGAAGGAGGAATTGGATGGGCAGAGATATAGTTGAAGAACTAATGCTGAAAACTTCTCAAATTTGACAAAACTCATGAATATTCACATCCAAGAATCTCAACAAACTCCACGCAGGATAAGATAAAAGCTACAAGACCCATTACAATCAACCCCCAAAGGGCAAACATAGAGAATTTTAAAAGCAGCAAAAGAGAAGCAATTAATTTAGTAAAACACATTCTTCAATGAGATTAATAGCCAATTTCTTTACAGAAGTGATAGAAGCAAGAAGGCAGAGAGAAGACATGTGTAAAGTATTAAGGGAGGGAAAATGCCAACCAGGAGTAAATTTAGCAAACGGGTCAGAGCAAGATGGCTCAGCAAGTAAAAGCACTGTTAATGTTACAACCTGAGTTTGACTTCAAGGACCATACGGTGGAAGGATAGAACAAACTCCTGCAAATTGTCTTCTGATTTCCACATATGCACTGTGGCATGCTGCTTTTACACACACACACACACACACACACACACACACACACACACACACACACACACACACACCACTACATGTTAAAACAATTTTAAAAAGAAGGTATCTAGCAAAGCTTTCAGAGGAGCCTGGGACTGGTGGGGTACCAAGCGGTTGGGCATTATATCCTTTCCTGTGGTATTGGAGAGCAGGGAGGCTGAGATTAATATGAAACCCATATGGAAAAGTTAAAAGGGAAAAGATAGCCAGCAGGAGAGCTTTCAAAACAGATTTAAATTTTCTCCACTTAGGAAGAACCAATTCCAAAATAAATTCTGGGTGTTGACAGGCAGAAGTATGAAGCTAGATCCCTGTCACCAGATACAAAGAGTTACAAAAGAGTTCTAAGAGTTAAATTAGAAGAGTTAAGTGGAAGACCTGAAACTATGAAGTACTGGGAACACTTTCAGATACAGGAACAGGCAGTCGTATAAGAACCCACAAGCAGATATTAAAAAAAAAAAAGCAAAAGTAAACAAATAGTATTATGTTAAATTAAGAGTCTTCTTCACAATGAAGGCAATCTTTAGCTGAAGAGACACTCTGCAGTAAGGAAGAAAAACATTTGCAAATAATTCATTTGGTCACTACCCGTTAATATAAAAGAAAATCAGAGCACTCAACAGCAAAGCCAACAAACCCAAGTTCCTATTTTATTTTTAAATTTTATTTTATTTTATTTTATTGAGAATGGGTTTCTCTGTAGCTTTGGTCCTGAAACTAGCTCTTGTAGAGCAGATTGGCCTTGAACTCACGGAGATCTGCCTGCCTTTGCCTCCCAAATGCTGGAATTAAAGGTGTGTACCACCTCCGCCCAGCTCCAAATTCTTATTTTAAAATGAGCTAATGGAGGCTGGAGAGATGGTGTAGCCATTAAAGGATAGGCTCACAACCAAAATTAAAATGAGCAAATTGAAAATGGAGAAACGACTCATACTATTCTTTCAGAGGAACCAACCTAGTGAAGCAGAACCTTTTATATACTTCATTTATTTATTTATTTAATTGTTTTGTTGTCTCAAGGTAAGCTTTCTCTGTGTATCCCTGGCTGTCCTGGAACTACCTCTGTAGCCCAAGCTGACCTTGAAATCAGAATATCTGTCTTCCTCTGCCTCATGAGTGCTGGGATTAAAGGCATGTACCACCACACTCAGGGTTTTCTTTGTCTCCCATGCATGGTAATACATAATTTTATTGGTTAGTGAGATTCTGAAAATGACTTATTTTGAGGAAGAAAGTGCTACTAGGAGTGTAGCAAGGACACATAAGCATTTTGGCAGAAATTATGGTGTGGTGGTCTCCTTGTCCTTTCCCCTAAGACTTCTGGGAAGACTTCATAAGTAAAGATAGGGTTGCAGGGAGGATGTGGTGCAACTCACATAAATTCAAGGTCATTGCTCATTCTGTGTGGCTATTTTCTGTTTTCCTTGGCTCCTCAGAGGCCCCTAGTACACATACATCATGGAACATGATAAAATGTATATGGGAATAAAGTCTAATAGTCTACAGCACAGCGGAGTAGGTCCAGTTTACAACCTGCTACATATTGTATGCCCACATTGGGCTGAGGTGCTTCTCAGACTCTTCAGAGAGCTATGGGAACACGAAGTGATTCCCACAGAATGGAAGCACTCAGTCATAATTCCCATACACAAGAAGGACAATCTGGACTGCTCAGATTACAGGGGCATGAGTTTGTTGTGCCATAGCAGCAAGATCTTTTCCTCCATTATCCTGCAAAGGATCAAGGGCAGAACAGAAGAAATCCAAGCAGAGGCCCCGTGAGAATTTTGAGCTAATAGGAGCACAATAGATCAGATCTTGACTTTGAGAGAACTGGCAGAAAAACATGAAGAATCTGGAAAAGACTTATATGTCTGTTACATCAACTTGAGGATGACATTCAATAGCATTTGGAGGAAAGGGCTTTGAGAAACAATGAGGTTCTACAGGTACCCAGAGAAAATCATGATACTGGATAACGCCTTTGCATCAGTCAAAGTCTGTAGGGAACTAAGTGATCAGTTTAAGATAATCACAGGAGTATTGCAGGGATGCTTTCTCTCACCACTACTCTTTAATATATTCCTGGAATTAATAATAGCAACAGCCCTGGAGCATGAGGAGATGGACGTGGCCCAAAATGCCAGATAGACAGACAACATAAAGGAAGAACTGTAGAACCTTGGGTATGACAGTAACACAAGCATCTAGGAATACCCAGGATAGGAATAACTGGAAAACTGCCATAAATGGGCTGACAATGCATGCTTAAGCATTGCTGGAGCATAAATGATGAATGAATGACATATTGTACATAGAACTAGAAGAGAGGTATTCAAAAGGCTCAGCACAAACAAAGGATGCACTCAATAACACAAAAAGTTGCCATTATAGGGTGACCCCCATTTAATTCTTTATTATGTATACATGAACATACCAGAGACCAAAAAAAAAAATCCCAGTGGCAGAACTGGTGACTCCTTTGGGAGCTTTGGCCAACAAGGCCCCATAGACCACTCAACAGTACAAGCTATTGCCATTGCTCTTGGGTAGCCTCCCGAACTTGATGGTAGGATGCTATTGCTGAAAACACCACTTGATTCATAGAATATGGCAAATTTAAGCTTGTATAGACCTGGAAACCTCACCTCTCTGGCTAAATTTCATAGTATTGGATGATGCTGTTTAAGCTACCAAAGGAGAAAGAAAAATGATTACCATTAATACCCAGCTATTTGAACCCTGCAAGTTCCCATAATGACTGGCTTAACAGGACATGTCTACTAGTGCAATAGTGAGAGCAACACCATGAGAATAACTAGCCACTGATTGGTTTTAAATCCAGTTCCACAGGATGAAACCCATAACTGGCACCATCACTGGGCAAAGAACCTATGGCTAGACAGGTCAAAGGCCCTAGAGGAAAACCTACTACTATTATGTTGCTAAATTGATACAGTATTAAACTGAACCTAATGACTTATTGTTATACATCAATGCAACTCTCAGCCCTCATCTGAGAAGCCTCTATTTTGCAATAGACAGAGATTAACAAAGTGACAATGGTCAAGGTGCAGAGAATAATAGATCTCAGAATGCTCATCCCTAAAGAGAATATGTATATCTAATTCCCTTCTCTGAAAAGCTCATTGTGGAATACATTCTGGGAGGAATGTTAGAGAGAGTCAGTGAAAAACTACAAGGAAACATTATCTTCTGGATACAGTAGGGCACCTGAGCATATGAACTCATAATGGTTGAAACAGCATGATGTACAAAACCCACACATGCCCAAGACAGAACAAATCCCAGCATGGAGAACGGGGTGGTGCATACAATCTCATTCCTAGCCATGGAACTATTAGCGACTGTTAGTGTCATGAGTCAGTTTAAGAGTAAAGACCCTGGTGAGTCATCTATGTTCTAGTAAAAGACCACTATGTAAGGACATAAGGGCAGCACAAATTTGTTTTGAGAATTATTTTTTTTAAAAAAAAATAGTACACAAAATTGGATGTCAATGTTTTAGAAAACATGTTTTTTAAAGGTACTTTTGTGGTTTGAATGAGAATTGTCTCCTCTAGGTTCCCATAGTCCATTTGGTCTCATTTGCTGGCACTGTTGGGAGGATTAGGAGGTTCAGTCTTGCTGCAGGAAGTACATCACTGAGACTGGGTTTTAAGGTTAAAAAGCATCATCTATTTCCAGTGTGCTCTCTCTGCTTCAAGCTCACAGTTCAAGGTATGAGCTTCAAGGTATAGATGCTCTCTTGAGGGCTGAGTTTTTTTTGTTTTGTTTTGGTTTTTTTTTGGTTTTTTGAGACAGGGTTTCTCTGTAGCTTTGGAGCCTGTCCTGGAACTAGCTCTTGTAGACCAGGCTGGTCTCGAACTCACAGAGATCCGCCTGCCTCTGCCACCTGAGTGCTGGGATTAAAGGCATGTGCCACCACCGCCCGGCTAGGGCTGAGCATTCTTAAGTCTCTTATTCTCTGTACCTATGTCTATCATACCATAAACAATATCTTAGGGCTGTGGCTCTTTATTGGAACAAGAGCTTTGAGTTCACTTCTTAGCATTCAACAATACAACACAACTTAACATTGCTCATTTCTCTATGTGCTGTACACACTCCCTGCAGAACAAATTGACTCTATAGTATTATAAGAAAACAAGTGCTTTTGGGTTAGTATGAAAATTTATAATTAGAAGTAGGCTTTGAGATGAAAAAAGACGCAATAATTGGGACTGAAGAGAAGCCTCAACATTTAACAGTGCTTGCTGCTCTTGCAGAGGACTTAGTCTCATTCCCAATACCTACATCATGGAGCTCATGACCACCTGTAATTCCCACTCCACATCTGACGTCCTCTTCTAGATTCTAGAGGTACCCGCACCCAAACATGCACATATCCCCACAAGGAATGCACACACATGTATATGTAATTAGAATTTTAAGTTTTTAAAAGAAAGTCAAAGATAAACTTAGCTTATAAAAACTAGAATCAAAAATTTTTTCTTTTTCTTTACTTTTGGCACTGAGGATCAAAGCCATGGTCTTAAACATGGTGGGCAAGCACTTAACACTGAACCACATCTCAAACTTGAGGTTAAATTCTTAGAATTCTTCCGTATTTCTTAAAAATTATATTCTTGATGTCCAATGTATTTCAAAATAATACTTCCTTAGTCTATAGCTATAAATTTCCATAATTTTCCCAAATATCCATAATTTTCCCAAATAGTTTTTCCCAGAATAAAGATTACTCCATTAGAAATGTGAGCATCCTCCTACTCAGATGTGACAGGAGCTTCTTGAAAGCTAAGAGTTTCTCTAATGAAATGATTCTACATACTACACTTACTCACGGTTGAGCTGTCTAAATGACAGCTTCTTCCTTTATGACCATATTTACTTAAAAAACGTTCTCTTAAAAAAAAGTTCTCTTTTTCTTCTTCTAAACTGTCACTGTCTGAAATTATAGTCTTAGATATCTATGAAGCAATAGCAGACCAACAAAACTGATAAAATTTTCCACTACATAACACTACATAATTTCTTAGAGGGCACATACACACACATCCTTCATATTCCCAAAATTTGCTGTTTCTATATATCCTGTTTGTTTCTTTGTCTTTTATCAAACAAAATTACATTAAAATCATCCAAATATCTGCACACTTCCTGTAGGTCCACCTGTGGGCATATGTGGTGTAAAGAATGGGGGTGAAGATAAGAATATATTTTGGAAAAGGGCAGTAACCAATCAATAGTTGTGCTGTGACAGGCAATACTGTCCATTTTCATATAATGCATGAAATATGCTTTTTTTTGTTTTTTTTTGGTTTTTCGAGACAGGGTTTCTCTGCAGCTTTGGAGCCTGTCCTGGAACTAGCTAGCTCTTGTAGACCAGGCTGGCCTCGAACTCACAGAGATCTGCCTGCCTCTGCCTCCCGAGTGCTGGGATTAAAGGCGTGCGCCACCACCACCCGGCGAAATATGCTTTTATATAATGCATGCAAGCATGCATTTTTACGTTGGGACCTTTTTGAATACTGACTGGTTTATTCTCTGTATCAACCCACTTCAAGACATATTATTCCTAATTTTCTCTGTGCTAATTTGGTAACTTCAAAGCCTAGCTCTTGGTTTTGAGTTCATTAAGCTACATTTGGGCCATCTTCTATCAGTTATGTACACTCCCTAAGTACTTCAAAGGCCTTTTTAAAAAATACTTCACACTTACACAAGTTTTCTGTGAGTCAACAAAAATTACTGGCTAAGGAAGGCTTGTGAAGTCCATCTCCAGCCACTAGAACTTATGAAGAATGTGGGTTCTGTGTGCATCCTGATAATTAATGCTATAGATGGAGACTACCAACAGTAAACACAGAATGACTTTAGTTGCTTGGAGATCAGCTTATGACTTAGAGGAAGGTTGTATCACTGAGGTTGCTAGTTTTGCTGGTGGTGACTGCAGATGCGACACATCACAGATTTAAGAATTCAACTGAAATCAGAATGATCTCAAAAGAAGAGGCTAGCAGCTGAGAGCACTAGCTGGTCTTGCAGAGGACCCGGGTCTAATTCCCAGCACTCACATGGCAGCTCACAACTGCCTGTAACTCCAGTTCCAGGGCTTCTGACACCCTCATGAAGACACACATGTGGGCAAAACATGGTGAACACAAAATAAAAATTATATATTAAAAAGAAAAAAGAGACAATAACCAATGAAAAGAACATAAACTTTGTTATCTATCTTCTGAGAATAGCATTAAAGAATTCTGTAAGAAAGGATGGAGGGAAGAATAAATCCCTTTTTAATTATTGGTTTTATTATAAACATAATGCTCTAGCACTACAGAAGATTTATAATGTATTAAAGTTCCTCATGAGGGGGCTGGAGAGATGGCTCAGCGGTTAAGAGCACTGCCTGCTCTTCCAAAGGTCCTGAGTTCAATTCTCAGCAACCACATGGTGGCTCACAGCCATCTGTAATGAGGTCTGGTGCCCTCTTCTGGTCTGCAGGCATACACGCAGGTGGAATATTGTACACATAATAAATAAATTTAAAAAAAAAGAAATTAAAAAAAAAGTTCCTCATGATCCTGACATTCAGAACTCAACATCACTGGCAGGAACTCCAACCTCTGCACATATAGATTAATGGCTGTTCTCTCTACTTAATGCCATATAAAAGGACTACATTTATATTTGGATTGTTGACTAGTTACTGATGTTCATTATTAATAATTTAATTCTAGATATTATTTTACTTTCTTTCAATGGCTACAATATCCCCTGAGCTCTTGTGTAGGTCTTGTTTGTTAAAGACCCTGAACTACTGAGACGATACCAATATAAGGACTGAGTGAAAGAATGCCTGGCTTGAGGAAGCCCCTGAGTTTGAGCACCAGCACTACAGTAATAACAGTACATTATTGAACAATTCACACTACTGACTTTTTAAAGTGTGGGACAAGCATTTTATCCCAACTTTCTTGGTTATACTTTTAATCTCTGCCATTTTGAGCTATGCTGTTTAGTCCATTCAGTCTGCTAGATCAAAATGCCATACACCAGGATGTTTGTAAACAATATGAACTTATTTCCCATTTCTTCAGATTGGGAAGTCCATCAGCTCTGCAAATCCACTGTCTGAGGAAGGCTTGTTTCCTGATGTGGCAATGGTATTTTCTTCCTGTGTCCTCACATGGTGGAAGACAGAAGCTAGGTCTCTGGGCTCTCAGTTCTGTGTGTACTAATCCCACACATGAAGACAGAGCACTCAAAGTCTACCACCTCCTACAGGTTTCTGGTTAGGAATTTACTTTGGTAAGGGTTTCAAGTAATGAATTTTAGAGTCACAACCAGTCAATCTATAGTTAAAAGTGATCTGCCAGAGCCAGAGCAGTGGTTTGTGCCTGTAATTTCAGCACTGGCTGAGGAAACAGGATTTGGTTTGAGGTTAAGATGGACAAGCAAGAAATAGAGGCTTGGTTCTGTTAATCCGGTTGAGAAGCTGTGGTTAAGGAGCTCAGGCCCCAGTGGTGAATCTACTAGTCTTATTTTGCTACATTGACATAGTATCAAACTGACCTCTAACTTCATCTCCATCTATCCATATATTAATATAGTTCTAAGAATTTACAACAGAAGTTTGTGGTCAATGCAGAAACTCACAAGTAGTCAAAAAGCAGTAAGTGACTGTGGAGTGTTCAGTCATAAATGTGGTATCCTATCAGACCCAATTCCCAAGGCGCAGGAATTATTAAAGAAAGGGGCCATAATGAGACAAAGGTCAATGAGGATCAGAGTGAACGTGTCTTCTGACCATGGCAGAACCTCTGCACTTATGAACTCACAGCAGCAATGGGTCACTGCACAAGACCTGCTCAAAACCAAGCCAGTTAATAGTCTAGCATGGAATAGGAAGTACTCCATGTGTTCTCATTCCTGATATGGATACTTTATGAATTCTGGGATAGTCAGTTTTTCTTAAAGGTTTGGTTCCTTGAGGCCCAACCATATTCTAGGAAAAACAGAAGTATTAAAAAATTGCCTATAAGTAAATGGAAGCCAGTGACCTTTTGGTCTTCATCTACTTCTGTTCCCTGGCAGTGTGTATATTGTCAGTATTAACAATGGGTACAATATTATAATCAGTATTTTTTTTCACCTAATTTCAAATTGACACATGAACACTGTACTCATTCCTTTGAACATCACTGCTTCTCTTCTCTCTCAATCCCTTGATAACCACCATTCTACCATATTAATATGAGTTTGACTAGTTTTGATAGCTCATGTAGTCCTATGTAGTACTGTCCTTCTGTAACTTGCTTGCTTTACTTAGTATATTTTCAAGGGCTGTCCACATTATCATATAAGATGGATTTTCTTCTTGGCTAAGGCTCAGTGAACATTCTGCTGCATGAACATGCTACAGTCTCTGCATTCATCCAGAAATGTTATCTAGGTGGTTTCCATATTATAGATATCATAATGTTGCAAGGAACTTGAAAATATATCTATGTGATCCTGATTTCAATTCTAAATTTTGATATTTTTAATTTACTTATTTGTATTTTTGTTTATGTACATCCTGCTTATCCTTTGTACATCACATGCAAGCAGAGTCTACAGAAGTTAGAAAAGGGCATCAGACACCCTTGAGTTAGCGATGGTTGTGAGCCACCTGACCTAGGTGCTTGAAACCTCTTCAAAAGCAGCAAGTGCTCTTAATTCTAATCCATCTCTCCAGACCCTGATTTCAATTCTTTTGGAAATTAATTTCAACTCCTAAAATGATTTCAATCCTCTCTCTTCCTAAACTTTCACAAGGACATATGTGAATGTGCCCACAGAAGACAGAAGAGGGCATCAGATACTCTGAAACAGGATGCATAGGCAGTTGTGGACCAATGATGTATGTGCTAGGAACTAAACTAGGATCCTTTGCAAGATCAGCAAGTGCTTTTAGCCACTAAGTCATCTCTTTAGGCCCCCAATCATTTTAAATCAAGAAGAGTCTTAGGGGGCTGGAGGGATGTCTCAGTGTTTAAATGAACTAGTTGTTCTTGCAAAGGATCTGGGTTCAGTTCCTAGCACCCACCCTGGGCAGCTTACAGCTTCCTCTAACTACAGTTTCAGGGGATCTGGTACTGTCTTCTGGCCTCCCAGGTCACTTGGACACATGAAGTGCACATCTAGACAAGCAGACACATAAATAAAAATTAAGTTTGCTGGACAGCAGTGGCACATGCCTTTTATCCCAGCACTTAGAAGGCAGAGGCAGGTGGATCTCTTGAGTTCAAGGCCAGCCTGGGCTATAGAGTGAGATCTAGGATAGATAGGGATACACAGAGAAACACTATCTAGAAAAAACAAACAAACAAAGTCTAGGGTATGGTGGTACATGTCTGTAACCCCATTCTCTAGAAAACAGTTAAATTTCAATAAGAGCTGAATGCTGTTCTAGCCAGTTGGACCCACCACTGTCCAATGGATGCAGAGTTAATTTCTAGACAGGGAAGTAATAAGCACAAGTAGTAATTGTGGTACTTAATAAGGTAGTGATGGACCATTCTGACTTCATCTTTAGAAGCCATTATTACAAGGTCAAAATAAGTTCATTCTTGTTTTCTGCAAAACTTGGATTTAACCAGGTCTGGACCCATTTTCTGGAATCTGATGTGTTCCACACCCTATACCCTAACCTCCACCCTGATAAGATGTTCTGCCAAATAATTTTGAAATGTTCAGGCAAGTACATAACCAAAATTCCTCTAGAAATCCCCCAACCCTGGAAAAACTCCTGTCTTGCAGTTTTGGGGGGCTACAATAACCCCCTTTTCTGATAGTCAATGCTATTTTCTCAAACCCTGGTTTAGGGAGATAGACCTGCCTGACAGAAAATAAAACTTGAATAATTTGACCAAAAAATTTGGGGCCAGGCGGTGGTGGTGCACACCTTTAAACCCAGCACTCGGGAGGCAGAGGCAGGCAGATCTTTGTGAGTTCAAGACCAGCCTGGTCTACAAGAGCTAGTTCCAGGACAGGCTCCAAAGATACAGAGAAACCCTGTCTCGAAAAACAAAAACAAAAAACAAACAACAAAAAAAGAATTTGGGTAGTGGTCTTCACTTTCACTGGGTGGGATTAACTATAGAATATTGTATAATATTTTAGGTGAAGAAGGTAAAAAGACCACTGAGGAAGGGACATATGCCTGCAGTTTTGAGTGACCTCTTTTTCATGCATATGTTGCAGAAAATCTAGGTTGACATAAAACTGGGTAGGTGATTCAGCAACAACTATGCAAAGTTGTTGTGGTTTTCTCTGTAGCCCTGGATATTCTGCAACTCGCTCTGTAGAC
>JAQHUG010000008.1:174707-190023 GCA_028555095.1 Dicrostonyx torquatus | reverse complement strand
GCCCTGCTGAGACGCCATGTTTTCTCTGGCCTGAGATGGACATAGGTTAGGAGTTTTCCTGGTAAGCCACCACCTCATGGTGATACACAGATTACTAGATATGGGTTAAAATAATATGTGAGAGTTAGCCAAGAAGAGGCTAGAGCTCATGGGCCAGGCAGTAATTCAATTAATACAATTTCTGTGTAGTTATTCTGGGTAAAAGCTAGCCAGGGCCAAAAGCAGACCCGTGACTGGGAGCTGGGCACCGGGAACACGCCCTCTCATTTGGAAGAGATGGGTTTGAGTCCACTTAGAGTCCTACATTAAAAGTTCTTCTCATTTTCAAAAAATAATGCAATCTGTCAATCTTAAGACTGAGTCCTGAAAATAAGCTTGCCCAGAACTTCAAAACAGGTGTGGAAGTGTACAAAGCAAGTTCAAAATAGTCGCTCCAAGTCTTCGCTTCCTCTTTAGGTTCTAATTGTCAATATGATGTACCAGTCACTACCAACAGTCCTTCCACCTACGCTTTTGAGGGACTCATGTAGCCCAGGCTGACAAACTCCTGATCCTCCTATTTCTACCTTCTGAGTGCCGAGAGTAAGCTGCCCTGCCCACCTTATTCCCATTTCAATTTAGTACGACAGAAATAAACGTTGAATGTTTGAGGCATTGAGAATCTCTGTCTCAATTTTGAGACATGGTCTCCCACTGAACCTGGAGCTTACCTACCAATTTAGCTAGACTGGTTAGCCAGGGAGCTCCAGGGATCCCACCTATCTCTGCCTTCTCAAGGGATTACAAGCACCACTGTGCCTGATTTTTACACAGGTACTTGGGACCCACATTCAGGTTATCTTAGCTGTGGTGGTTTGAATACTTAGTTCTCAGTTGGCAGAACTTTTTGGGAAGGTTTATGTAATGTGAACTTGCTGAGAGAGGTATGTGTGATGGGGAGGGGGCTTTGAGGTTTCAAAAGACTCTTGTGACTCCCAGTTCGTGCTCTCTGACTTGTGCTTGTGGATTAAGATGTGAGCTATCATGGAGTCATGCCTCTGAAACTGCAAACCAAATTAAACTTTCTTTTATAAGTTGCCTTGGTCATGGTATGCTATCACAGCAATAGAAAAGTAAAACAGAATCAGAGAGTGGGCTATTGCTGTGACAGACCTGACCATGTGGTTTTTCTGAATTAATGTGACAGACTTTGGCATTTTGAACTAGAAAACCAGTTAAATTCTGTATTAGAGCTTCATGGGCCATCATAGCAGGAAATTGGAAGACAGTAGTGCTGAGAGCTATGCGACTGTGGAAACTAAGCTCAAGAGGTTTCAGAGAGGAAGAATATTAGTTACTGGGCTAAAGATCTCTTGGCTAAGAATGTGGTTGCCTTCTGCCCTTGTACAATGGTTTATGGCTACCACCTACATATTCTTCATTAAGTACAATACCCCAATGTAAATGCAGGTGACTAGTTAATTTCTCATAATATAGTGGAGACAAAAATAAGAGTTTTTCAGAACAAATGTTTATTTAAGAATTAAAGGTAAACAAAACAATAAAGCATAAAGGAGTACATGGACAGAATATACTTTATTTTCATTTGGTCTGAAATCTTAAAAAAGTTACTCTAACTACTTACCTGAGGTAGATTTGGGTTGGCACTGCTTCAAGGGAACCTCCATCCATCCCAGAAGTTACCTTCTAGCTTTGGTTACAGGCTCCCAAGTGGTCCTCTCCAACCTCAGGTTACGCTACGTAATACCAACACCTTCTCACCATAGTAACAGGCCTCAGGCCTGCTTTACATCCTCAAAGTTCTGTTTGAGGAATGGTCCACTGTTAGTTTATTTAGAGACTACAGACAATTATCAGTGAGACAGGCTGAAGGAAGGGTAAGTCACCAACCTACTAATGTTTTAAGCTTTGTCTCTTTCTCCATGGTCTCTTTACTGATTAATGAGCAATCACAATGACTAATTTATTTTTTGCTGCCATTGTCATATATCCAGTATTATTTTAAGTATCACAATTATCAAACTTTTCCTAGTAATAAGCATGATATTCCTCAAGAAGAAAAATACATAGCTTGTGTGTTTATCACAATGGACAAATTTTCATAGTACTAAGGTGATTTGTAAAAATTACTAGAACAGTTTTTAATCAAAACTGACACAATCTGTTTCTTAAAAGGAAAAACACTGGAACCAGATTCTTTACTGAACTAAATTCACTGACTTTAAGGTTATGATTATCAAACAACTATCAGGTTAAGAGCTTACAGCCACGTGTAAGGTATTACCAGATCACTTGCATGACTCGAAACACTAATAACTCATGGAATCCAGGGGTTCACTAAACAAATTACAACAAAACTACAAGACTGTGATTAGCAAGAAAATAATACTCTACAGAGTCCCAAATACCACAGGAACTTGAAATAGTTGAATTAAAGGTCTTTTAAGCCAAAGAAAGAAAAACAATGAGAAGTGAAAATAAGATGCTTGGGTCATGAGCTATCCAAAGAATATTAAAGACAATCCACTACCCTACTGTAGTGGGAACAAATGTTATCCTTAAACTTCAGGTGAATCTGCCAACCACTATTCTAACATTTATAATCCTGCATTTCAAACCAAGAATATACCTTATATTGTGTTGACTGCAATCCTTTCCCTGGGATTAAACTGTATTTTTCTTTCCTTGACAGAACTGGAATAAATGAAAAAAAAAAGTGTCATTATGAAGCTTAATTTGCTGCAAGCACCAGGATAATAGAATGAAGAACATGAGCTTTGGAGTCAGGACTCTCAAGATCAGTGTCCTGTTCCTCTATTAAGAATGCTTCATTGTCTCTTCTCTTCTTTCTCTGCTTACAACTTTCCCCTATTTCTTCTGCTCTGAGCCAGTTGATACAGTATCTATCACTGAAAGAGATGTAGCAAGCCACAAAAAGCTGGATACTATAACATGATCATAACCAGTATCCAAGAATTTGGTATTTTGGCTTGAAAAGAAATCAATCTCTAAATTTGAAATTTCAAGGACCAGTAATAACTCAAAAAGATACTTTAGGGACAATTTTGGACCATTTTGCAGGCAGATCTCAACACTAAGAGCTGAGTACTCTGCTTTTTGCTGAGATTGATTATGCAAAGGGAAAACAGGGAACCCAAACTAAGTACTCCCTAGTTTCTTAAGTTCTTTCCATAGCCTGCTAGCAACATGCCATTCCCATTCTAGGTAAGAGACTTTAAAAAAAAAAAAAGGAAGAAAAATCAAAAGCACATCTTTCTTCAACAATAACCCATGCCCTACCTTATACACAATATTACAATCCTTTCCTTTATTGAATTTATGAATTTTTAAGAGTGAAACTAAAGCAATCATTAAGTGGTTCAGACAAAAGAAAAGTGTCTTTACCTGAGTTACCCTTCAGATCCATGCTGATCTGCCCCAGCTCCTCCAGAACAAGCTTCTCGGTCACTAAGACACTATTCCCTTCCATACAACTCTATTTAGTTCTTTATTACTATAAGAAGTGCTCTCTCATACATAGCATATATACAGACTCTCACCCACAACTAGATCTCTTGCTGGAGCAACTCCTCCATAGAACTGGTTCTTTGGGGCCCAACTAGATGAGAGTTTCTAGCTTCTCAGACACAAAACATTTATGGGTTTTCACTGATGTGAGTTCCCTGATACATGCCCAAGAGCTGAAAATTAACAAGCTTTTCTCATTCAGACATGTATCTTTCTTCTGATTTTTGTTTAGAAGGATACAAACCCAAATAAGACTCTCCAACAAATGTTTCTGCCACACTCAAGACAAATATCCATTTATACCAGTATGGCTTCTCTTACGGGTAAGAAAGTCAGAATTCTGTCAGAAGCTTTTTACTGCAATTTCTGAGATTTCTCCCAAGAGTGAATTTTCTGATATCCAATAAGGCATATATATTGTCCAAAGTACTGCTGACACAGAGCATTTAAATGGCTGCTCTCTGGTGTGAATTCTCTTGTAATGGTGATGGTTTAATACTGCTGGAGAGTTCCCATGCTGTACATGTAAGGCTTCCTATCTGTATGAACCTTCGTGTGTGGAAGGTTTCTCAAAACTCAAAGCATTTGAGAAGTTCTTCACTAATTGGTCCAATCTCTGCAGAAAGTTTTCATACAGTTCCGAAGACTGTAGACTCTCTCTGGTCCCCAATGATGTCTGAGGTCTGAGATAAATCTGAAATTCACCTAGGAGTCTTTCTCTTAATGAGTTCTGAAGTGTAAATCCCTTTTTAAGGTAATGTGACTTCTTGTCAAGACATCCGTGAGGTTTCTGATGCACGAGAGCTGAGATCAAGCCCCTTTTCACTCACATTACAGATGTATTCCTCACCGATGTGCACTGTCTGATGCTGAAGAAAGGCCGAGCTATGATGAAAGCTTTTATCACATACGCTGTATTTATAATGCAGCTCCTCTGTTTGAGTCCTCATTTTCTGCTGGGCAACAAAGTCCATACCTAGGAAGAAACCGCTCTCACACATAGACCACTGATGTGGTTTCTCTTCCATGTGAATTCTCTGATGTACAATAAGGTCTGAGCTACAGTTGAAGCTTTTCTCATATTCAAGGCATTTGAAAGTATGGGTGTGAGTTGCCTGGTGCCTAATTAGGTTGGCACTCCGAGTAAAACTTCTCATACACTCCAAGCATTTATATGGTTTCTCACCGGTATGGACTCTCTGATGTACAATAAGGTCTGACTTCTGGCCAAAGCACTTCTCACAGGCACCACACTTGTACGGCTTCTCCCCGGTATGAACTCTTTTATGTACAATGAAGGCTGAACGGTGTCGATAACTTTTCTCGCATTTACTGCATTTGTAGGGTCTTTCACCGGTATGAGTCCTTTGGTGGCTAATAAGATCTGATTTCCCACTAAAAGCTTTTTCACATTCCAGACACTTAAATGGCTTCTCACCTGTATGAGTTCTTCGGTGCCTTATGAGATTTGTACTTCGACTGAAGCATTTATCACACTCATTACACAGATAAGGTTTCTCTCCTGTGTGGCTTCGCTGGTGGACAAGCAGATCAGAGCTCTGACCAAAATTCTTGCCACAGATGTCACAGGTATAAAACTTTTTACCTGCATGTGTTCTCTGGTGTCCTGAAAGGGCTAAGTGGTGCCAAAAACTCTTCTCACATTTGCTACACTTGTAAGGTTTCTCATAATTATGAATCCTCTGGTGCGAAATAAGATCTGAACTTTGGATGAAGGTTTTCTCACACATATCACATCTATAAGATTTCTCCCCAGTGTATGTTTTCTCACACATACGTGCTAAGTTTTCACAAAAATTTTGTTCACATTCAAGGCACTGACAAATTTGATTATTTATTTGAGTAATGTCATGAACACGAATATAAATCTTTTTCCCCTTCTGAGGGCATAAATGATATATTTTTCTTTGAGTTCTCCGGTTACATCTTTCATCTGAAGTGTACATTTTCTATGGTTCTCTTCTAAGTGGTTTTCCATTGGTCTTCTTGACCCCTGTTTTCATAGTCATTTTACTGGTAACTTCAAAAACATATGTTTCAAGCCTTTCATTCATCAGCTGTTTGCGTTTACAAATTTCCAGCATCATATATATTAATTTCTTACTTGGTACCTCCAAACCTATGAGACAAAGTAGAAATATTATTTATATTTATCACTAAGAAGTCTAAAAGCCAAAATCACTGCAGGAAAGACTGATAGAAACTTTTTATTGGGGCTGGAGAAATGACTCGGTGGATAAAGGTGCTTGCTGCCAAAACTGACGACCTGAGTTCTACCCCCATAACTAATCCACATGGTAGAAGTTGAGAACTCACTGTCTTCCAATATCCACTCTGGTGCCATGTAGCAACACGCACCTCCTTCACACTGAATAAATGCAAAGGAAAGGAAAGGAGAAAAGGAGGAAGGGAAGGAAGGAAGGATGGAGGGAAGGAAGGAAGGCTGGAGGGAGGGAGGTGGAAGAGAGAAAGGAGGAAAGAAAGGTGAGGAGGAGTAAACTGTATATTCTGCATGGATTCCTTATCCAGAATGCCTGAGAACAAAATGTTCTGGATCTGAGACTTTTAAATACCTACATATACATAACGAGTTGCCCTGGGGATGGGACACATATATCTACACAACACTCATTCATGTTTCATAACCAACTTATTTGGTCCTTCACATTAACCTTCATATGTAGTCTTTTTCAGGGAGCACCACCATCTTTTATTTATTAATATAAATATGACTTTTCATCTTATTATATTAAGAAAATGAAAGAAGTAAGGAAGCAGAACAAGAATAAAGCACACACATCAGTACAAACAACCTCCTTCCCTGTGCTCCTGCCACCACCTAGCAAGCTTGTAGGTGTGCTAAAGCAGAGCTTGCTTCCATCTCTCACCAAGGAGGACAAGTTGCTGCTGCTCAATCCATAAACTTTCATCTTTGTATGGGACTCCCATCTGCATCCTGACTGCAGTTCTACAGCCACTCTCCTGCATTATCAATTTATTCCTTTCTACTGGGTCATTCTCATTAGTAAACAGGGCTATCCTTTCTCTTCTTTAAGAAAAAAAAAAAGGCACAACCAACAAGCAAAATTCCTTGATCACCTCAGCCTCAAACTAGTCTTCTCATTCTGTTTCCTTCATATTAGAACTTACCAAAAGAAAAATCACCCACTAACTGCCTCCAAATCTTGTCTTCTAGGGTTTCTAGAACATATTCAAATTAGACCTTTGACCCTTAACTTGTACCCAAATTCCTTTAAAAACCTGCAAACATCAAGGAAACCTGATCCCTAGTTCCCAGCTTAAGTCATTTCTGTGTTCTTCCCCTACTCTGGTCACCCTGCACAGTTCAAGCAAGCCAGATCATTTCAGGGTCTTAGTGTCCTTTGTCGCCAAACTCACAACAGACCTTCTTCTTTGGCATCTATAGGCGACTGTATAACCTATGAATCACTTGTTGCTCACAATACATCTATTTTTCCAGGGAGAATGTCATGAAGGTCAAGTACCCAAGAATGGACTGGAGCCTACATAAAAGTTTGTAAATGAAAACAATATCAAAACTGACTGAAAATGGCATGCTAGGAAATGTAAATGCTCACCAAATTCAGCACACTGATAAATAAAATGGAACAGAACTCAGAAAACACACCAAAGGGATCTCAAAGGCACAGTAGGATTATTCTTACCCCCTGCTAATAAGACAATGCATGACTTCCTATTTCATCAATTTACTAACTCCAGATTTCTAATTTTCACTCAGCATTTGACAGTAGCCTAGGGTGTGTGAATATACCCATTAAGTGAATCCTTGTTAGACAATAAAATAGCCGCCCTTGTTACATAAGCAGATACTTCTCTATGAATTTCTTACCAAGATGGTGAATCAGAGTTCACCTTGTCAACTCATGCATGGTGGGTGTCAAAGTGCTAAAGGTCTGCCTGGCAGAAGGAAGCCACACCAAATATTGACTTGCCTTGTAGGAAACAGTTACCAGAAAAATCACTGTCTTGAGCAGAGCATGCTTTGTCCCTGTCATAATCAACCCTCAAATCCTAAAACCACGAGAGAACATTATTCCGACTTTATGAGGCTGCGTTTACAGAAATGAATGCCTAGAACCTGTCTAGAATCTACTCTGGCCTTCCAGTCAAAGGAAGTAAGCAAAGCCTGCCTTACACTGACAATAAGCTCTCAACTCATCCAAAAACCTGAAGGGGTCACCTTGCAATCTCTTGTTTTGTACCTCACAATCAAGGCGTCAAAAATTTGTTAGCTCCATTTCAAAATTCATAAATCCATATCCAACCACTTCTCACCAATTTCTGCTGCTACCAATCTGGTTCAAACCGCTCTTCCTTCTCCTGTGGGGTATTATAACCTCTTAGCTGGTTGTTATAGGCCAAACTGTGCGTCATTTCTAATCCCTACCTTCTCAGACTGATAACATTTTACCATATGGTCTTTAAGGATGACTAAAGTTAGAATGAGAACATTTGGATGGCCCTGACAAAAGTGGACCAATGTTCTAACTAGAGAGTAGGGTACCCAGAGTTAGCAAAGATGCATACCCAGAGAGTGAAGACTGTGAGGGTATGGGGGAAAAGTAGCTGTGTGCTCCAAGCAAACCACCAATACACATAATAAAATAATAATTAAAGAAAGAAAGAAAATTCTGTTTCCCCCCTTAGCTGATAAACTAAAGGGACTAACACATCACAAAAGATGGACCCTACTCTGGTGATAGAGATGTCTAAAGGTATAAAGTGAATAAATTGTCATTTACTGAGAATCTAGACAGACGAGAAACAGCATTCACCGCATTCATTGTCTGGTCTTGAGAAAATCAAAATTAAAAAAGTTTTCTGTAAAACACAAGGACAAAATGAATTTTATGCTAGGCCATTTATACACAAAGGACTAATAGTGAGTAAACATTTCCCTTAAAAAGGGCTAATGAGAGCAGGGCAGTAGTGGCCCACGCCTTTAATCCCAGCGCTTGGTAGTCAGAGGCAGGATCCAGATTTCTGTGAGTTTAAGACCAGTCTGGTCTACAGAGCTACTGCCAGGACAGGCGCCAAAGCTACACAGAGAAACCCTGTCTCAAACACCGCCCCCAAGAAAGGGGAGAAGGACTGGTGGGAGTTGGAGACTGCATGTGCTGCTTGCCCAGAGGACCCAGGCTCAATTCCCAGCATAGTGTCTCACACCCATCTTTCTGTAACTCCAGTTCCAAAGCATCCAACTATTTCATCTGGTCTCTCGTGTTGTAGGAGGCAGCTTGTTTGGTTTTGGGTCACCCAGACTCCCAAAATAATCACACAGAAACTGTATTAATTAAATCACTGCTTTGCCAGTTACTTACATGCACTGCTAACTAGATTTTCCAACTAGAATTAACCCATTTTATTTTATATTTTACCATGATGGCTGTGGCCTACCAGCAAGGTTTTAACTAGCAGCTCACGTTGTTTTTTCCCTCTCTGATGTCTCCCCGACCTTGTCTTCTTTCTCCCAGAATTCAGTTTAGTGTGTTTCCCCCCACCCCAAGTCATGCCCCCATCCCCCAGCTCTCTTCTGTCTTGCTATAGGCCACAGCAGTTTCTTTACTCATTAACCAATAAAGACAACACATATACAGAAGGACTTCCCACACCACTCTCGGGCACTGGGCATGCAGATACAGTACACAAACATACATGCAGGCAAAACACTCATATACAAGAAATGAAATCTCAAAGATTTTAAAAAGGAAAAAAAAAAGCACATGAAATTTCTTCTGGAATCTCATTGACCCAACTCTAAAGAGCATAACTATAAGTATATAACTACTTCCTTTAATCCCAGCACTTGGGAGGCAGAGGCAGGTGGATCTCTGTGAGTTCAAGGCCAGCCTGGTCTACAAGAGCTAGTTCCAAGTCAGGCTCCAAAGCCACAGAGAAACCCTGTCTCAAAAAACCAAAAAAAAAAAAAAAAAAGTATATAACTACTTAACTACTTGAAGAAAAACAAAATAATTAAATAAACACAAACTTCTTAGGTCAAATACTGAGAAATAACAAATTGAAGAAAATAATGAAAATAAACTTGGAAATCAATGACCTAGAAAACAGAAAAAATACTGGAAAAAAAAAGATTTCTTGTGTGTAACTGTTTTGTTTGCCTGTATGTCTGCATGTATGTATATGAAACAGTGCATGCCTGATCAGAAAAGGGCATGAGATGATCCCCTAAAACTACGAGCCACCATGTGAGTACTTGGAATAGAACCTGGCTGGGTCTTCTGCAAGGGCAATAAGTGCTCTTAACTACTGAGTCATCTCTCTAGATCTAATAAGTTTAATTATAAATCAAAATACTAGTACTATGTCTAGCCGGATGACAGAGGCGTTTGATCCTGGCTACTTGGAAAAGGGGGGGGATGGATAAAAAAAGAGAATCATAAAAATTGAACAGGTTCAAAGCCAGTCACAGCAGTTTGGTGAGACATCTTAGTGAGGTATGAGTCTTTTGAAACCTCAATACCAATTCTCAGTGGCATAGCTCCTCCAGGAAAATGCCTGCTAATCCTTTCCAAACAGTTTCATCAACTAGGGAGAAGCATTCAAATATATGAGCCTGTGGGGGCCATTGTCATTCAAACCATACACCACAAACGTGCAATGCCCAAAGAGGCCAGAAAGATGTATCAGAGCCCCTGGAACGGGAGTTACAGGCAGCTGTTAGCTATAATTGGTTCTGGAACCTGAACTTAGGTTCTCTGCAAATGCACTTAACAACTGAGATATCACTCTAGTTCCACTTGTAAATTTTTTACTTTTTGCTTTTCAAGATGGGGTTTCTCTGTGTAGCCCTGGCTGTCCTGGAACCCACTCTGTAGACCAAGCTGGCCTCAAACTCAGAGATCCACATGCTGCTGTCTTCTAATTGCTGGGATTAAAGGTGAGCACCACCATCACCTAGTATTCACTTGTAAAAATTTTAAAGTGCAAACACCTGCTATATTTTGTGTAAGAAAGTAGAAATTTAAAAAACTGTACAAGTATTTATTGATTTAGCCAAAAATAAATTAAGAAAAACAAGGTATTACCATACTTGATCATCACAATACAGGTGAAAATGGGATCAAAAGCTAGGAAGACAGAATTCATATGACTGAAAGAGGAAGAGTCATATTTCTCTAAGAACACACTTCTGCATACATATATATTCAACAGAAAAAAAAAGGGGGGGGTCTGGGACAGGGCTCTGTAGTGCCGCGTGTTGGGACCCTGGGCTCTATCACTAGCACTGCCAAGGAAGCAAAGAGTAAGAGAGCTATAAAGTGACACATAAAAGCAAATGGCAGCTGACTATGGTGGCTCACACCTATAACTTTAGTACTTGGAAGCTGAGGCAGAGGAACTGTCACAAGTCTGAGGCCAAACTGGGCTATAAAATTCTAAGCCTGCTTGGCTTACAAAGTAAGACCCTGTTTCAAAACAAACCAAAAGACAGCTTGTTTCAAACAAATAACATGATCACCCAAAAGAGGAGAAATGGAAAAAATAACTCTGACATAGTATGAGACTATATTAACTCAAACTCAAGACAATAAAATAATAAGCAATTACTATTTTTATTTTCTTTTACCTTTTTTTTTTTTTTTTTACAAATAGGCTCACTATGTAGCTCAGGCAGGTCTTAAACTTTGATCTGCTTCCCTCAGATCCCAGAGTACTAAGATTAGAGGCTCACGCAGCCTTCCAAACTGCAGAGAATTACTCAAGTTTTAGATGGCTTTTCCTCATAGTACATGCCAGCTGATGTGTCTACCAGAGTGGGATAATGAAATACAGATTTCCCACAGTCTCAGAGGGGAGTTACAAGTACAAAAGAACAAGAAAGAAATGTATTCTGTACCATAATTAGATGGAACTGAAGGGCAGTATCAGAATGAGGTCACAGTTTGTACTTACAGAGAAAACAGACATGTGTACATATAAAATGTGTTTTTATCCTAATACTGTCAGTTGTCAAGTCACAGAAATGCAATCCCAGCAATAATGTACTTAATAAACATTGAGATTCTGGATTCTAGACACCATTTGTCCCTGAAAGGAATCAGGAGACATGTTAGATAACTGGGTTTTCAAACCAGTCAAAAATTAATATTCATGTTGAGCCAAAATGCAGATGTGCTCAAACAGAAATGTGGTATGCTGTTTTTTATTGTTGTTTTGTTTTACTGTCTTGCGGTAATGGGGATTGAACCCAAGACCTGTAAAACACTTTTACACTCTACCACTGAGCTATATACCCTATGCTTTTTACATTTGAGAAAGTTTTTCCTTACGTTGCCTAAGCTAGCTTTGTAACTTGCAATCCTACTGCCTCAACTCTTTAACCGAGTTCGCTCACAGCTTGGAAAATGGACCAGATTATCTCATTCAACTAATAATCGAAAGCATTACAATTGCCATCAGTAGCCAAGAATGTGTGGTACACAAGGAAAACAAACAAAGCAAAGCAAAACAAAACAAATATTTAAAACCAGAAAACAATTTTCCTATGCAAACAAAAAACAATCTGGCTGTCGAACTTCAAAAGACTTTGACACTTCCCATGTTTAAAATGCCGTTTCTTACCATTTATCTAGAATAAAATCCAAGATTTTTACTGCCCTCCATAATATGGAATTTCTGCCATCTTTATCTTCACAGGACTTCAGAAAGTTAACACTGTTTCTTCTGCCTATGCTGCTGTTTGAGTCACTAAGAGACTGAAACTAACTACCTCAAAAAGTAGCACACCTTGATTACCTTCTCTGAAAGACTTCATACCATCTTACTGCTCAACATCACTATCCAACTTTACCATATGTATTTTATCTATGTTCCCTTGTTTGTTTCTCCTACTATATCATAACATCTACTAAAGTTAAGACATTTTCTTTTGGTTACTGCAATTTCTTATCTGTTACATTTAGAATACATCTGCTAAAAAAAAAAAAAACCCATAAGTAAACAAGTATCAGAATTTAAAAAGGACTACAAGTACCAGAATAAAAAAAGGACTATCACTATCCTTGGGTCTCCAACAATAATACAAGCTAAGGTATCCATCTGGCAAACACAAACACATCCTTCGAATCTTAACTCCAGGTTGCTGTCTCTAAAATGCTTTTCTTAGCTCCTCCTAGGAGGGAGCAACTTTTCTCTTTTCATGAGCAACATCAGACTGTATTTCATAAGCAAAGAACAAACAAAGTTCAAATATACAAGCTGAGCAACAGAACTTCCCAGCTCAAGAGTGTTTTCGGTTAAAGGATATTTGGGACAATCAAACAGTAAATATTTAAACTATTATCTGAAAACCCACACTTGCTGTATACCCCTAGACTAGGGATTATCTCACTTTTTTTCATTGTTTACATGGATTATGGGCATGTAATCCTCCCAAGACCACTATAAAATCAACACCAATGTCTGCATCTTACAGACAAGGACACTTGTTTCTACTGGTAGTTAGCTAATTACTCCAGACTTGACAGGTAGTTAAGTAACAGAGCCAGGGTTTCAATATCCATCCTCTCCTCCAGCCTGCCCGAGCATTGGGCACAGTGCCTTCTTTGTATGGCAGATCAAAAGAGAGACAACTGTTGCACGCCTACTGTGAACATACACATGCTTGCTGAAAAAGTAAAGTGTACTTTAACTGGTATGACAGGGTCTGGTCTTATCACCACTACGTTAGCAACAAAGCCATTTCTTTTCCTCAAGTATGTTTTACCTCGTTCTTATCCCATCCCTACTTCAAAATTCACTTGTATGAAAACAGATATATACCACTTACCATAACAAGAACTCAACGACTTTTTCTTTTGGCTCCACCAGGTTTCTAATCCAGAACTACTCATAATATTCAATTCTTCCCTCTCCTAGAGGAAAAAGCAACAATGTTGAACAGGGTTGCAAAGCTTACTTTTTTTTTTTTTTTACAGCGATTCATTTAAATATTGTCCCATGCACTCTCCGCTCCTTCAGCCATATTTTGCTTCTCATGTTTGTTTATACTAGTTCCTCCTGCCAGAAGCAGTAACTTTCTGACATGCTCACAGAAAATAACAAGAAATTTTCGGAGAAACTTTTAACTTCACAACAAAACTCTAGGCCTTGGTTTCCTCCTGCTACTTCTTTTTGTTTCCTATCATTTAATTTTTGTTATTAAGACAGGGCCTCATGTAGATCAGGCCGGCCTCAAACTCGCTAGGCAGCTGAGGCTGGCCTTGATTTCCATATCCTCCTGCCTCCAACGCACAAACGCTGAGGTGACTGATAGGTACAACTTCTGAGATCAAGGGTTCATCCTTCGCACACTAAAACTCCAGGAATATAATACATGAATGCAAGATTATATATAACCAAGGCCCCTAAAAATAAATGACTATGTAATGCTCTGACCAAGCAGATTCTGCAAACAGATTCCAGGGCAGTTTAATTCATCTCTGCCCTTAAGACTGGGGGGAGGGGGAGGATCCTCCCGACGCCCCTGGCTCTCTCGACATTCAGGAAGGCTACAGACTGCCTCCAAGCCCGGCTTCATTGCTACCGCCATGACAGTCCTACAGGCTCTCCTGCCAACTTTTCCTTGATCGAGCTCCTGACATCAGAGGCGTGGCGCCCGGCCCCCGATCCCTGCCTCGCCAAAGGCCGCGCTGCCCGGCCGCCAGCTTACCCGGCCGCCCTAGGCGGCACTTCCGGCGATTGGAGCCTGGAGCTGGGGCTTCCGGGGTCGCGCATGCTGCGCCGGCGAGTTCGGTCGCAGCGTCTGTCAGGGAGAGAGGGTGAGGCCGAGAGGTCAGCAAAACGTACCAACCGGGCAACCCGGCCACCTCCGTTACAAGGCCAAGCCCGAAAGCGCGCACCAGCTGGGACGCGGCAGCGTAGTCCCGCCTCCAAGCACGTACCCATCCCTCATAGGGCTTCACCGCGGCTCTGAGCCAATAGGCACCGAGCCTCTGGAAATGAGCCTGAGCGCGCCTGCGCCCTGGCGCTCTAGGGGCTGCAGCTCCAGCTTTTAGCTCCTGGAATGCAAGACTTGGGAGCTGGCCTGGCTGTGGTCCCCGCGGAACTGCAACCACGCCCCACGTTGTTTTATTTCCCTGCAAGTCCTAGAGCGGGAGCCGGAAGTAACGTCCCAAGGACAGATGCTGCGGACCCATACATAAACACTGGAGATCCGAAGAAGTAGAGAATTCCAAGACGCTGCGGAGCTGTCGCTCACGCAAGCCAAAGACAGAGAAGGATGAGAGGCTTTGAAAAGGGAGCGGCGGCATGGCATGGAGAAAGCAGCGAGGACATAGTACTGTTGAAAGGATTTCGGTTCATTCTGACCGTTAAATATCCTCTTAACTTGAAGGGGAAAAAAAGTATGTAGGCCGGCGAGATGGTTCACTGTGGGAAGTGAGGAGGGGCGAGTGTTTACTGCTCAAACCTAGACACCTGAATTCCATCCTTGGACCCCATGTAAAAGGCTGACTCCCCGAAAGTTGTCGTCTGCCACGTACACACACACAATAAGTATATAATATAGCACACATATCTACACAGGTCTACATATATGTATATATACAAAATCCCTCACAGAGGAAGATGAGTACTAGGATTCTCTGGTCTGGCAAAGGATTGAGATTAGCTGAAATTCTAGAGTTAGGGACTGAGGATGGCAGTTATGTGTTCTGGATTCACTAATTCCTATTTTCAGAATGCAGCTTGTTTGTTTTAAACG
>JAQHUG010000008.1:89490-101219 GCA_028555095.1 Dicrostonyx torquatus | reverse complement strand
GTTCTGAGGAGACTGTAACAGAGGCATTTTAGAAATACTGGATCACCTGGGCTATCTGCTTTCATTGTTCTGAAAATATACAAACTTTTAAAGGTAACATATATTTCTATATTAATACAAGTGTAGACTGTGTGTCGTACACAAGTTAGCCAGAGATGATTTTTTGTTTTATGTTTGAGTAGGTAAAAAATGTCACATGTTTTGTAGTTTTCCTAGGTTTATTTCTTTATATCTATAGTCAGGAATTTCAAGGAGTTTTCCCCTGATCAAATCTGATCCATATCACCCCGGAAACTCCCATTTCCAGTGGAAATAAAAGGATAACCCATCCCCCAAAGTAACATTTTTTGACTTCTGTGTTGAAGCCAAGATATTTTAAAAATATATAGGGTGGCTTAATCCAGCAGTTTCCACAATCCAATGTATCTTAGCAGCTCTTCTTTCTTTATCAGCAATCAGAAAATTCAAAGACAACACAATAATATACAGGACCTAGATTCCTTGTGTAACACATGGCAGTTGGCAGCTGGCTTCATCCCACAGGCAGCTGCCAGGAGATATGTCTTTGTACTATAGCTAGCATGAC
The DNA here is from genome assembly GCA_028555095.1 of Dicrostonyx torquatus. Taxonomy (NCBI): domain Eukaryota; kingdom Metazoa; phylum Chordata; class Mammalia; order Rodentia; family Cricetidae; genus Dicrostonyx; species Dicrostonyx torquatus. Next base: position 100,633 of record JAQHUG010000008.1, on the reverse strand, counting down.
AGACTTGAGACTAAGAAGCCATATTTGGCTTTTTGAAAATGCTTTTCAAATAGTTTTAAAACTTTCTCAGGTCGTATATGGATATAGGTGCCCTACATTGGAATGCCATTTGCAGGCAGACTTTTCTGTCCCAACAGCCATTACCCAAATAAACACACAGAGGCTTCTTATAAATTATAAAATTTGGCTGATAGCTTAGGCTAGTTACTAGCTAGTCTTATAACTTAAATCAAGCCATTTATATTAATCCATGTGCTGCCCCAGGGCTCCTTTATCTCATCTATGAACTTCCCATGTTGCTTCTTCCATATCTGGCTGGCGACTCCTGAAACTTTGTCTTTCTTCTTCCTAGCCTCCTCCTAGTTTGGCTCTGTTCTGCCCAATCTCTTCCTGCTCAGCTATAGGTCAGTCAGCCCTTTATTAACTAATGAGAATAATGCATGTTTACAGTGTACAAAGATTGTTCCATAGCACACAGCCTGTCACTGGCTTGGAATTTTCATCAGGTAGAGGTCAGAGGAACTGAGACATCAGGCTTCCATTACTGAGTTATGAGAGAACAGGACTCAGAAGCTTTCGGCAGCAAATGGCTTAAACAGAGTGCCTGTGTTATCATAGCCCACATACCTAGAGACAGAGGTGTTTGTGATTAATTCTGTGTCCCCTGATGTCACTGGGATCTCTGCTCCTCCAGAGGACCTGGGTTCCCAACATTCACATGGCAGTTCACAGTATCAGGGGATATAATGAATTTTGTGCACAGACATACATGAAGGCAATCACCCATACACATAAGAAAAGATCATTTTTAAAGATAATTTTTAGAGTGAAAGCACTATTCCTTACATCTAACCCACATCAGGCTATAACTAACTTCCAGGGATAACCTAATGGAAGCCTGAAAGTTCCAGCCTTTAAGACTTCCTTTCAGGGTTTAATTAAAGGTGTCTTGATAAGCTAAAATCTGAGGATTGGAATCTGAGGGCTAATAAATCCATTCATACAGGTTCTGTCTACCCATATTTCTTTCTTCTTCTTTCTCATTTCCATCAGTTTTCCTTATTCTTCTTTGTTCTACCCGTTACAAACCTTCCCAGTCATATATATCCTTAAAACCAGCAATTCCCCAGCCCTAGCAGATTCCAGGACTGGAATTCTTTTGACGCATAAAAAAAAAAATCAGATAAGAGTTTTCGCACCCACACAGATCTGTGGTGGCAGTGGTGGGAATGAGTGGCTAGTGCACATCTGGTGAACTCCTATTGGAGAAATTTAGTGAAGAAAGGAATTAAATCAACAGGGGATTCTAGAGGGGATGGTGAGTGCACTAAATTATATTTTTGGGTGGTAGAAAGAGCTAAAAGGTTAATTTTCAGTAAAATTATGAATAGGGCATGGATTGTTTAAGTCAGCGTGCCACTTCTTTTCTTCCAGCATGCATAGAATCAGGTAACCAAGCAACCTATGTAAACAGTCAGGGAAAGGCCATTGCCCTTTATCAGGTAGCATATACACCAGATACTGCAGTTTCTGAGGGCTAGGTCTAAAGTTTTGCTCTAGGTGGTAGAAACAAAGAAGGCACCCAGGCCACTAAATGATCATTTCCAGGGTGTACTATTATCAGCCATTCTAGTCGTGGGGTAAAACCAGAGCAGCAGCTTGGGCAAATAATAAGTCATTTTATCTCCTTAGATATTTGTGAACATCTTAAATGAAATGCTCTCTCCTGGTCTCTAACACTGACCAAATGCCTGCCGAGAAAGATAATTGCAAGAAGGCAGATCTCTGCATTTACCTAGGAGAGAGGAGCAAAGGCCTGGCAGTGGGAAACTGTGTTCACACATAACTAGGGAGAAACAGTTCTGAACTGTGGGAATTAATCCCCAAATATGTAACAGAAGGGGAGTTAGCTACAGCAAAATCTACAGCAAAAGGACAGCCACTTATTTACAAAGCAATAACGCCAAACTTTTTTGACTCTTGGTTTAACCATTATCAAAGCCCTTGGTTTTGATAAGTTGCTCGTGAAAAGATGACTGAGCAATTACTGTGTATTGTTGCGGCTTGTAGCAATAACCACCACAAAATCAAGCTAGTCCACATCCTGGCTGTATTTCCAGCTGAGATCCAGTAAATATGGGCACAGTGACTTTAACTGCACATGACTCCACAATGACTTACAAGCTGGGGTCATTTTTGGCTGTAACTCCACACTACAGATCCTACAGCTAGTAACAAAGTGACAAGGCACTTTCAGAACCTGTCCTATCTCAGGGAACAAAAGGATCACAGTGCAGAGTTTTGGAGCCAGTTGAGGGAGCAGGCTCCACTTTCCTCCAGAGGATAGGATAAGAGCCCTATAAACACCCAACTTTGGAAATCCAAAATTTATCTACAATGTAGAAAATGCCCATTGCTTCCCAGTCTTTATTTTTGAAGCATCTCCAATAACAATTGGGTGCTGGGGAATATTAGTTGAAGGTGTGTTACATTTGTTTACACTGTGGGACATTTGTTTAACGATGCAAAGATGTGTTGCATTCTTTTATGTTGCATTTGTATAACTCTGTGAAGCTAGCTGTGTTACTTTGCCTGTCTAAGGTACCTGATTGTTCTAATAAAGAGCTGAATGGCCAATAACAAGGCTGGAGAAAGGATAGGCAGGGCTGGCAGACAGAGAGAATAAATGGGAGAAGAAATTTGGGAAGAGAAAATCAAGGAACAAGAAAAGGAGAGAGGCCACCAGAGGCCAGTCACTCAGCTACAGAACCAGCCACAGAGTAAGAAGTAAAGAAAGGCATATAGAATAGAGAAAGATAAAAGTCTAGAGGCAAAAGGTAGACGCGATAATTTAAGTTAAGAAAAGCTGTCTAGAAACAAGTCAAGCCAAGGATGGGCATTCATAAGAAAGAAGGCAAGGCCCCAGGAACGTCCTACTCTCTCTGGAATTAAGTACTTTGGTTTCTCCAGCTTTTGTTTGACCGAACCAAAGCAGAAGAAAAAACGCAGCTTTGGGGGGATCCCATTTGCCGCCGCGGCTCCACGTCTTCCTAGGGAGTCTTCTTTCACGCCAAGGTGGAGGACAGGGAATGGCTTTGGAGCCACGCAGATAGCAGCCTCCTACTGGGTTGCGAAAGTTGTACTAACTAGCTGCTTGGTGGGAAGGCCGGAGGATGTGCAGCTCTCCGAGTCTGCACTATCCTTCCGCCTCGGCTTCAGAGCCGCAGTCAGGGCACCCGTGATTGAACTCTGCGCGCCTGCACAGCACCACTGTTAAGAGCCCGCTCCGGGAGTGGGGCAGGGTGAGGGCGTCGCTGAATGCATGCCGGTGTGCATCTATGCTAAGGTCTAGCAAACTTAGGATGTTGCAAGTAGGACGTATAACGAGTGACCGGAAGTACTTTGCGGATGCTCCAGTGGCGCAATCGGTTAGCGCGCGGTACTTATACAGCAGTGTGTGCGCGAGAGCGATGCCGAGGTTGTGAGTTTGAGCCTCACCTGGAGCATTGTTTTCAAATTTGAGGCAGAATGTTCTAAACACACCTTTCTTCTCTATATACCAGCTTTGTTGTGTTGCTTAGCAATTGGACATCTGCCTTCCCTTCTGGCCAGGGGAAAAATACAATAGGATTATGGTAGCAGCTTGGGCTAGTTTTTGTTTTTTTTCTTTCCCCAGTGCAAACAAAAAGTCACATGATAGTGGTAGTGGAATGGGAAGATAGAGTCTGTTTTCTAATTTTCTGGAAATGTTGAATTAGTTTTAGATTACCTAGTATCAGGCTTCTTTCTTGCTTTTGTAAATCTAATGAGGTACGTTTTAATGCTGTGATACATTAGAACCTTAGGACAAAGTGTGCTGTAGTTGTGTCTAGCATTTGAGATGTTAAGGATTGCCACTTCTAGATCAGCCGAACGTACATAGCAAAATCCTGTTTATTTTTTTAATCACTTGAGAAAAACAATTGTGGTGTATATACCTTTAGTTCAGGCAGAATGAAGAGAGAATGCACTTGGCTGAACTTAACATGCACTCCAGCAGGTACCTAACAGACCACCTCTGCAGATCAGGATAAAGCAGCAGAAAGCAGCTAAAAACAATCAGAACTGCCTTAGTGATTAGCATCATGGAGTCAAGCACCACCGTGGAGCCTGTGCACAAGGAGAGAATAAAATCTACCCAATAAGAGGGAAGGAAGCGGGCCATAAGGGCGAGGACAGTTTGTGTTGATCTGATTTCTGGACAGGAATTGTTTATAGAGGTGGAGCTGTGAAGTCAGAGGGAGCACTTGTGATGTCTGTAAATACGAAGTGCCATGGGCCTGCTGCTCCATCCTTCGATCTCTGAAAGATGACATTTCAAAGAACCACAAGAGAGAGGAAAGGCCATTTAATTATGTGTCAGAATGGTAGTGTTTAACAGTATCCACAATTTACTCCAACTCCAGGTCTGTTCTTGCTGTCGTAGCAAAGCAAGTTGGAGCTTAGCAGAGATTAAAGATACAAAAGAGCTTGTCATGATGTCTGTGGTTTGAACTTTGTCCATAGAGTTGTCCTAGGACTGATGGTGACAGCCTGGACCACACGGAGGAGGAAGGAGGAGCAGTTGGGAAGGCCCTGGGCCATCTTTCTCAGACACACCACAACTTTTCAACTGACACGATTGCGGTGGTTTGATTAAGAATGGTCCCCACAGTCTCACATACTTGAATGTTTAGTCACCAGGGAGTGGCAACATTTGAAAGGCTCATAAGGGTTAGGAGGGGTGGCCTTGTTGGAAGAAGTGTGTCATTGGGGGTGGACTCTGAGTTTTCAAAAGCCTATGCAGGAATAGAGTCTTTGTTTCTGCTTGAGAATCAGGATGTAGCTCTTGGCTACTTCTCCAGCTTCCTGGATGCTGCCATGCTCCCTGCCATGATGATATTGGACTAATCCCAATTAAATACTTTCTCTTATAATAGGTACCTTGGTCATGGTGTCTCTTCATAGCAGTAGTACAGTGACTAAGGCTATCAATCACTCAGGAAGTTTCTGAAATAAAACACTGTGGCTATATCTCTGGTCACTGTCATTGAATAACAGTCATATTAGAAAAAGCCAAGTGGATGAGGCTAAGGTCCATGAGAAAAGTATGTGTGTGACAAATATTTGGATAGTCTCCACACCTCCAGGTCTACTACGAGAAAGGGCAATCGTTTGTATAATGTTATTCCACATTGTCTTCTGACTTTACACAGCTCTAGGGAAAATCATCTGAGAAACACATGGAGAAATTTCTGTCCATTCTGACGAAAAGAATGGCGTCTGAAGTAAATGTAAATAGTTTTCTGCTGCCAGGTACCTGACCTTATTTTTTTCTTCTTGTTTTGTTTCCACTGACACCTCAGATATGCATCTAATGATAAGCACAATTTGCATACAAATCCCATGCTAATACACCTGTCTGTCTTTTTAGAAGACCTTTTTTTGTATCCTTCATTTCTAAACCCCTGGTGGCTCTTTTCCAAGACAAATAGGATGTTGAGGGTAGCTTAGTGATGGCTCTGAGCAGCATCCCCAGGACCAGCTTCAGATGCCCCCTCCTCTTTCCACTACTTGCACCAGCAGATGACCTCATGCTCTTAGAGCCTACTGTTGCACCCTCCCGCCCCTTTATGTTACACACATCCATACTCTTTACGTCACACAATCCATATCCTTTACATAACACATATCCATACCCAAATGATTGTTGAATGAAAAAAGAGTTATTTCTCAAAAAAAAAAATATTGGATAAATGGAACAACTTCACAGGAGAAATTATATGTCACCTTTCTCTCCTTAGCCTTTTGGCCATAAATGACACAGAGGTTAGAGAGGCAGAAAAGTAGACAAGTCCAGGCAGCTGTCCTCCAGATGGGAATAATGTGGTGGTAACTTTGTGCTGCCAATGTTAGATCTGGGTAAAATCATGAGGGTTCGGACTAAGAACAAGGCACATGGGAAAACTCACCTTCAATACAAGCTCTTCCACAATAAAGCATGAGGAAAGAGCTCCCAGGGCAGCCACTGGTCTTTTAGAGACCCCACAAGGAATAAGTTGCTGATTTTTTTTTCATGAAAATACATTTCTTTTAAACAAGCTTTCAGGTATAATAACACAAGCAAGGAAGTTTACCTTAAAAACAAAATCAAGTATTTCATCTAGAGCTTGGCTACTTACCTATTTACAATAATAATAAAACATAATAATTTTTGTTTTTTCCAGGATAGGCATTCTCTATGTCACCCTGACTGTCCTGGAACTCTGTAGATCAGGCTGGCTTCAAAGTCAGATATCCACCCACTCCTGAGTGTGGGGATTAAAGGCATGCACCACCATTCCCAGCTTGTAATTAATTCTTTTTTTTTTTATATATAATGCCCGTTATTTATGTGACAGAAAATGAAAACTTAACAAAAACGTATACTGAAAACATGAGAGTAAGAAAAGTATTAAGATATATTTAAATCAAAAATTGAAATGCTAAAAGTACAAGCAGTGTTTGCTTACAATTAATTCTTAAAGTAGCATTTGACTTTGTTTGCAAACAGAGCAGGTAATAAAATCTACATCTTCGATTGCCTATAGCTCACAGCACAGACTCAAGCTGAGATTCAGGAAGCTTAACAAGGTATAGGCAACAACACACATGGATATTGTCATTATTTAGTAGACAGAAAATCACAGCCTCAAGAAAAAATGTTACAGGGGACCTTTATACTGCTCTGGTGAGAAGTCAAGTTTACTTAAGGCAGCGAGTTAGTGTATGTTCATTAGCGACAGACTGTGACAGCTCCTCCAGAAGAGCACAGAAGGCTATGTATTGTAAGGTTGGTTCAGGCTAGTCATGTTCTCACCAGAAATCCCCCAGTTCTCCCTAGCATCTCACACTGCGAATGTGATCACTTTCTGAATGGCATCTTCTCTCCCCATTCTTCACTTCTTCTATTGCAGTCACAAGTGAGCCTTTGAAGCAGAAACCTCTTCCATTTGCTTTATCCCTCGTGAAACACGCAGTGTGTCCCATGTCCATCATAATTTTGATTTGTCCTTCACACTTTGGCATCTTCTTTTTATCAATGGCGTTAACTTCCGTACAATGGCTGCGCCTTAACTTACTGCTATTCCAGTCAGCAGTTCCAACTTGGCAGTTACCAGTCCCTTCTCTAGTAGCGGCCTGGTGGCCACTGTTCCTGCAATCACAGACTCTGCCACTGACGCTAAAAGTAGCTTTAATTATATCTCTATCATTCTATTTATAAATAAGATTCAAGAGTCAAAGGCTGGGTTGAAAATCTGCTAGCACAGAGAGGCTGGGAGGCAACTAGATAACCTTCTCTCCTTTGAAAGGCCAGTGCTTCTGCTTTGCCAAACCAGATTTCCAGGAAGTTTACAAACAGATTCTACCTTACCATTCCACCATGTGACTTTTTGTTTATGCTGGAAAAAATAATGAAACCAAAGCTGTTGTCATAATCTTACCATATTTTTCCCTAAGTCAGAACATGAGGAAGGTAGAAAAGGCAGGTCCATCATAATTATTGGTCATTGCTGGATTCCAAAATTGCTAAGCAACAAAGCTGATTCTAAACCAGGTTAAAGAGATCCAGAAAGGGAGGAGGTGGGGTTGTTCAGAAGGTTTTACCTCAAATTTGAGAACAATGCTCCAGATGAGGCTCGAACTCACAACCTTTGCATTGCTCTCGCTCACACACTATTGTATAAGTACCGAGTGCGAACCGATTGTGCCACTAGAGCATCCACAACAGACTTCCGGTCACTCATTTGTAAGCGCCCCTTTGCTTATACAATCTAACAGATAGATATATGACATCTACTTGTCTTAGTCCCTGTTATATTGCTGTGAAGACACACCATGAGCAAGGCAGTTTAAAAGGAAGCATTTAACTGGGGATATGTTTACAGTTTTAGAGGGGTAGTCCATTATCATTATGGAGGGGATGTGGAGGGAGCATGGTGGCTGAAGGGACTCTGTCCAAGTCAAATGTGATGAGCATGGCTCTGGCAGGCCTTGCCCTTCTCCCGCATTCTCTCTGCCTTGCTAAAAACCACTAGATTACATTCCTAAAGCTAGCCAGCAAGGCCTGTTCTCTTATTTGGCTACTTCTTCCTTCTGAAGCTGACTACCAAGGTCCAGCCATCAAAATATTGAAGTCCAGCAATCCAAAGCCCCCTTGGCTCACCTAACTAACATGCCCAATTAAAATTACAAACCTCATCCTAACACAGGGTTTTCTCTGTACCTTTATAAACTGTCATTCTCCTAAGTGGCATATCTGTCTCCTCTCTATCCAGAGACACTCCTTTGTTCCACTCTGGGACAAATACCCCTGTTCCCTTTCCCTTGTTCCCTTCCACTTCTTCCTTGCCCTCTACATCTTCTACCTTTGTCTCTTATCCCAGCCCTCTGCCCCTATGGGACAAATAAACCTCCTTTGTGCTGAGAACTGGGCCTGGTGGATCCTAAGCTGATAGTTTTTCTTTCAGTGGCACTTATGGCACTGGAGCAGTAGCTGAGAGTTACATCCTCATCTGGAGGCCTGGAGGTGGGGGCGAGGCTGAGAAAGTTATGGGCTTTTGAAACCTCTAGGCCTGCCCCAGTAACACAGTTCCCTCAACAAGGCCACAGCTCCTAGTTCTTCTCAAAAAGTGCCAGTCTCTGGTGCCTAAGCATTCAAATATGGGGACCTATGGGGGTCAATCTTATCCATTTCACCACATTACTACATAATAAAGATCCAAATTTTCTAACCACAGTTTTTGAACCCCATGGTTGGAAATGAAATTGTTTGAATTCTTGTTTATCCTTTCCATGGCCAACTTCAGGATGGATAAGTAGAACCTAAATGTTTTTCTAACTTGTTCCTTCTTTTGTTATTTCTATCATATTTTCATCTCATTCCAAATATAGAGGCTAAACTTATTCATCTTACATATGCCCCATGCACTGACACTTGGGGGATCTGTTGCTTCAAGTTCTTTAACATCTCAAACTTTAGGGATGTTTCAACTTCTACTGTGTGTCTAATTTTATATTGTTAAAATCATTTTATGTGCATGTATGCACATATGCTGGCACAAACATGTGTGATGGCATGTGTATATGTATGTATGTGTGTAAGTTGGAGGAAAATTCACAGAAACTGGTTCTGTCTTTCTACTGTACAGTTCCAGGGAAGGAACTCAGGTTGTCAGCTAGGCAGCAGGTGCTTTTCCTTGCTGAGCAGGCTCTGTTCCTCTAGTTTGATTCTGTTTCCCTGCTGTCTTTTGAACATAATGACTTCTAAGGTTGCCTTTTTCTTTCCAAGTTGTATATCTTTGTTCCATAGTCTTAATATTTCCTGGGGTATATTTGAATCCCAAACTAATTCTGTGGTTTAATATTAAGTGGTGTTTTTAGGTTTTAATATTATGTCAAGCTGGATAGTTTTTCTAGTTGCAGTCTATATGGCTAGTTTTATGTCAACTTGACACAAGTTAGAGCCATCACAGGGGAGGGAGCCTCAACTGAGAAAATGCCTCCGTAAGACATTTCTTAATTAGTGGTAAGTGGGAGAGGGCCCAGCCCATTGTGGGAGGTGCCATCTCTGGACTGGTGGTCCTGGGTTCTATAGGAAAGCAGGCAGAGGAAGTCACAAAGAGCAAGCCAGTGAGCAGCACACCTCCATGGCCTCTGCATCAGCTCCTGCCTCCAGGTTTCTGCCCTCGATTCTCTTGATGATTGTAGGCCCATTTATTATACAGGCCCATATTTCTACATCATATGGTGGCCAGACTCTCAGGTCATAGTTTGCACCTGACCTCACAGAAGGTGTCCACCTAGCCTATCCAGACAAACTGTTGCCATTCTAAACAAAGAGTCAGGATATGCTAATGTCGTTCTCCTCCTTCTTTATAATTATGGAGATCACCTGGGAAGAGGTGTTGGTTCAGTCTGTGTGACAGAACAGCCTATAGCTGTGGACTTCACCTAAGTCTTGCTACCCCTGAAACAGAATGCTAATGAACTTCCCCCTCAGTTTACCTTTTGGTATAAAAGCTGTTTGGACAATAAACGTGGGTGACCTTCAGGATTTGAATGAACCCTGGGACTCCTTTCTGATATTGCTGTGTGAACTATGCCTCAATTATTCCCATGCCTCTACACTGGTCTGAGAGATAATTTATGGTAGGTCTGGACCCTGACAGATGATGGACTTCTATCTGGAACTGTGAATAAAATAAACCTTTCTTCCTAAAGTTGTTTTGGTGATGGCATTTCATCACAGCAATAGTAACCCTAACTAAGACCCAGTCCAACAATTAAAGCTGAACCATCCAGATGTCCAGAATAGTCTATTGTTGAAACAAAACCAGATAATCGACTGGGTGTAGCCAGTAGAGTGCCCTTGAGGAGCTGTGGGGTGGCATGTGACCAAGAGGCCCAAGTTTCAACACCTACCCTCTAAGAGAAGCCTGGATTTGTCCTTTATATGTGTGTGCTTTTCAAGGTAGACTGGAAGAATATTTGTTGCTGTATATTATCATAGGATTGGGGAAATCCATGATTGTGGAATCTTAAGTAACAGCTTCTTCATCAGAGCAAGTTGGTCACGGACTGAAATAAAACCACTCAGGTTCTTGTTGGTTATGAATACTGTGTTGTTTCAAGAGTTTTGCAGTCAATTTTTAATTTTCCCCTGGCCTTATCCATGTCTTTTCCCTCAACCTTGTTAATAACTGGGTCACTGTGATCTCTGTCAGATCAAGTTGGTTTTCAGATTTCTAGATTGGAGAGGAGTTTCCTACAGCCAGTAGCCTTTAAGTTACCCGTCCACTTGGGCTTGGCCTCTTATACTATTTATGCCAATGTAAAGCACATGTCTGGCCTCTTTTCTGGCTTCAGGATTCAGTTGCTGTTCCCCATTTCATCAGAGGATTCTGACTTGTGAGTCTACCCCTAAATAAATAACCTTCTATTATTCTCAATTCTGAGCTAGTGTGGGATTTCTTTTAAGTGTCTATCTTCATCCGGAACCACGTGGATTTGGACTTCACACCTACTGGGTGGATGGCCTAAAGGTTTAACCAGTCCACGGTCCAGAAATTCTCCCAACCCTGCC
>JAQHUG010000007.1:18209250-18228537 GCA_028555095.1 Dicrostonyx torquatus | reverse complement strand
ACACACACACACACACACACACACACACACACACACACACGCACAGTGCATGCCGCTTATGGATGAGGGAACCAAAAGGGGAGCTAAAGCCACCACCTTTCTTCATTCCTTAGCCAGATCAGAATGTCGGGTTTCAGTGGGGACTTGCAAACTGACCTTACAGTGAACTTCAGGCCAGGGGTGTGGCTCAGAGGTAGAGCTCCTGCCTGGCCTGTCGGAGGTCCTGAATTCCATCCCTGCGCCTCAGAGCATACACTGAAAACACCAGACTTTTCCACTTGGCAGCTTGCTGTTTCTCTGGGAATGAAATGGGAGCCTTCAACTCTGTTGACAAGATTTGGGGAAATTTTGTCTCGCCCTTTCTTTTTCCAGCCTCTACACAGGCTTTAGCGGGGTTTACTGCCTGCAGAGGGCGTAGGGAGTCGGAGAGCAATGTTGTTCTCTAATTTTCCCTCTCCAGGGCCAAACTAAATTCCAGAAAACCACATACAGTGGGGATTTTTGTTTTCTTTCATCCATCCCCAGTCCCGGTGGCGGCAGGGCTCAAAGAGCAGTCTGTTCTGGGGAGAAGCCGGCGTCTGCCTCTCTCCCAAACCAGCCCTGATCAAATCCCAAGCAGCCGGTCCTTAGATAACATGGCTGAGAAACCCTAAACCAGCTGCTCCGGCTTGCTTCAGTGCCCTGCTTCGCTGTCTGGAAATCGAGCCCCGCTGCTGAGATGCTGCAGTGGCTGGATCCCTGAGTGGCCCGCCTGGGCTCTCTTACCGGGTTTACAGCCTGGACCAGAGGACCTAGACAAAGACAGTTTTCAGAAAGTCTGTTCAGGCTTGAGTGCTGGTGCTGTTTTGTGACACTTGGCACATGTACTAGGTTTTAGGACCATTGTCCTTCCCCAGCAAAGCAGAAGGTAGGTTAATGTAGCAGTGAGGGGGCTATTTGTCCAAGGTGCCTACAAGGATCCAGGCAGGTGAGTGGGTACAATTGTGTTTGAGAAACAATGTGAAAGTCAGAGAAAGAAAAGCAGAAATGGAGTGCACATGTGTTCCTTTCCCTCTTCATTTTTTCTTCCTTCCTTCCCTTCTTGTTCCTTCCTTTCTTTTTCTTTTCCCTCCTCTCCTCCCCTCCTCCTCCTCCTCCTTCTTCTTCTTCTTTCTCCTCCTCTTCTCCTCTTCTCCTCTTCCTCCTCCTTTTTTGCATTCTGGAATTTGAGTCCAGAGCTTTGAATGCATTAGGCAAGTACTCAACCACTGAGCTATGGCTTCAGGCTGGACCATGCCTGCTTTACTAGCGGAAGGCATTAGGTGAGTGGACTGTCGAGGAGACAGAGACTCATGTGAATAGAGATTAGGCATAGTTTCCATTATCAGAGAATGTTTATTGATGCCAGGCAGAGGTGGTGCATGCCTCTAATATCAGCACTGAGGAGGCAGAGGCAGGTAGATCTCTGAGTTCGAGGCCAGCCTGGTCTACAGAGCAACTTCCAGGGCAGCCAGGGTTGTCTGTCTCTAGAAAAAAAGAATATTTATTGAGTGACTTTTTCAACTGGATGCTAAAGAGGCATGCAGATCACCAGAAGTATAAAACTAGAACAGAAGCCATAACAATAACCCCAATAACCCCAGCATTTGGAAAGCTGAGGCAGGAGGATCAATGAGTATTGAACTCCAGATAGAACTACATTGTGAGTTCCAGGCCAGCAGGGGCTAAGAGAAGATCTTGTCTCAAACAAAACAAAACCAGATCAAACAAAAGATTGCTCAGGTCTAAAGACTTAGATCAGTAGCAGTATATTTGCCTAGTATACGTGAGGACCCTTAAAGAGTTCCTTTCTTTGCGATAGAAGAATAGAGAGAGGAAACACAGTGTCCTTCAGCCTGTTCTGAAAATGCTGGGAACATCCTCAGAGATGCAGAAGGTGGTGCCAGAGAGCTGAAGTGTGCCCAGGAGCTGCTTCGGGGTCCATGGTCTGTGCAGCTCCCTATAAAGGAGTGCAAACTCATGTGTATGTGCAAGCTTATGAAAACTAAGCCTGTGAAGTATGTTCTTGCAGGACAGAAGAAAAGTGTCAAGTCCTCACTGTCGCTGGGGACTGCTTAGAGGAATGTGAGCCACATAACTAGCTAGTAGACATGACTTGGGGACATGCCAGACTCAGCTTAGAGTGAGAAGTGGCTCTGTTGCTCCTTAGCTTCAGCTTCACCATTCCTCACCATTATCTGTGGTATCAGAGTGCAGTATGCAGGCAGGAGAAAGGTAAGGGCGTGTCTTTCAAGTTTAGAACTCCTGCCGCCTCCCAACCCTGCCATGCAAGCACACACACCAGGATGGGACCCAGGGCTTCAAGCATGCTAGGCAAGGGCTCCTCACTGGGTAGCACCTGCAGTTCTGTGGGCTTCATGATCAGAGACACAGGAAGTAGAGATTCAGGGGAAGATCTACTGACTTAAGTTTTGGCATCAACTAAAGAGTTTTTCTGTCCTAAGTGATCGATAAACTTTCAATTGTAGTACAAAAATAAAAAGTAAAGAGAAATCTGGGGCTAGGAGTGTAGCTCGGGGCCAGAGCTGCTTGTTATGCATGACCTAAAGACTTTGTGTCAATATCAAACCCTAAAAAGATATGGGCGGAGAAGGAGAAAGAAGAGTACTTCTTACCTATATCCTCTGGGCTTCATAGCAACAAAGCAAACCTCAGTGGAGGAAAATAATTGATATTATTCTATTGAAAAGCCCGAGCAAATAAAACTGCACTCCTTCCCCATAAGTTCTGGTGAATTTCTGGGGAATCCCTTTTACTGATAGAAGGCAGAAAGCATGGTTGTCATGATTTGGAAGCAGGAGTTAAGACAACTCAGTGGATACAATGTTTTCTTAACCTGTACAAAGTTGATGCCAAGCAGCACACAAACCAGCCCATGGTGACACACTTGGGTCAAACTTGGTCAGCTAGAAGAGAAAATGTGGGCATGTAGCTCAATGGTAAAAATACTTGTCCTGTGTGAGGCTCAGAGTTTGATCCACAGTGCATAAACTAACAAGCCTGCCAGAGGCACAAGGCATCATCCTAGCATTCCAGAGGCGGAGGCAGGAAGACCTCAGCCAGCCTGTCACACAATGAGCCCATTTCAAAATACAAAGCCCAAACTGGTCATGGTGTTACATAACTGTAACCTTAGCACTTGGGAGGTGAAGGCACGAGGATCAGGTATTCAAGGCTAGCCTCCTGTACCAACGGAGTTTGGGGCCAGCGTGGGCTACATGAAATCCTGCCTAAAAAAATAGTGGGTGTGTAGGGTACGTTCTCACTTTGAACTGGAAAAGGAAGCAAGTGGCCCGGCAGTGGTGGTGCACACCTTTAATCCCAGCACTCGGGAGGCAGAGGCAAGCAGATCTTTGTGAGTTCGAGGCCAGCCTGGTCTACAAGAGCTAGTTCCAGGACAGAAAAAAGCTACAAAGAAACCCTGTCTCGAAAAACCAAAAAGAAATGAAAAGGAAGCAAGTCCAAGCAATGGATTGCTCAGTGGAAAACTTCAAAGCACATATTTCTGCTCTGGGAATACCTCCTTGCCATTCCCTGAACACTGTGCTGAAAACTGGGGAATGGGATATAATAAAGTCACGGTCTCCTAGCATGTGGATGGTGAGGGTTTCCCGTAGTCTAAGAGCTTTACTTTGATTTGAGTATAACATTGCCCACCCATTTTTCTTTTCTGTACCTTCCTTTGTCTGATTTCTTTTGTTCCTTCTTTTTTTTCTTTCCATTTTTTTTTTCTAGACAGGGTTTCTCTGTGTAGTCTGTCCTGGAACTCACTCTGTAGACCAGGCTGGCCTCAAACTTACATAGCCCAACTATGTTTGAATATCAAAAATACAGGCTTTTGTTCCTTTTTTAAAAATTATGAATTTATAACTGGGCAGTGGTGGCACACACCTTTAATCTCAGCATTCGGGAAGCAGAAACAGGAAGATCTCTGTGAGTTGGAGGCCAGCATGGCATACAGAACGAGTTCCAAGACAACCAGAACTGTTTCACAGAGAAACCCTGTCTTGAAAAAACAAAACAAACAAACAAAAGTGTGGATTTATTTGTTTTTTGTTTGTTTGTTTTTTGTTTTTGAGACAGGGCCTCACTATGTAGTCCCGGTTGGTTTGGAACTCACTAAGTAGAGTAGGCTGGCTTTGAACTCACAGAAATCTGTTTGCCTTTGCCTCTGGAGTGCAAGGAACAATAAACTGCCATCCTGTTCAGCATCCCTCAACTCTTATGGCTTAATCTTGCACTTTATTTTCAGTGTTGGGGGCTGAATACAGGACTCACACACGCTAGGCAAATCCTCTGTCTTCAGTCCTTTTTCTTCATTTAAAAAATAACATTGAGGCCGGGCGGTGGTGGCGCACGCCTTTAATCCCAGCACTCGGGAGGCAGAGGCAGGCGTATCTTTGTGAGTTCGAGACCAGCCTGGTCTACAAGAGCTAGTTCCAGCGCAGGCTCCAAAGCCACAGAGAAACCCTGTCTCGAAAAAACAAAAAAAAAAAAACAAAAACCAAAACCAAAACATTGAGAATGAGTTTTGCTGTGTTTGCTGTGGCTGCCTTTGAGTTAGTCTATAGTCCAGACTGACCTTGAGTTTGGGATTCTTCTGTTTCACCCTCCTCACTCTCTGGTATCACCTATTCTTGCGTGGAGAAGGTAAGCATCCACCACTTTTTCTGTCTGTAAGGTCACAGACAGAGGACTTCAGCAGAGTTCCTGCTGCTCATTCCATCATCCAGATGGAATGACCTGACCATACTGGAAAGTAAGAGAAGAAACCAGGAAGGAGGGTTCAATCCTATGTGGTGAAGCATGCCTATGGTGCCAACTGGTGGCGGTGTAGGCAGGAGCATTATTTCAGTCCAGGAATTGAGAGACTAGCTTGGGTGACATATTGAGACCCTGCCGAAATAAAATAGCACAATAAGAGCTATTAACTCAGTAAGGGTTTCTACCTGCTCCTGGAAGCAGCCCTGTAGAAGCAAACTCTGTAAAATTATTTGTAGATAATGAACCCAGGAAACCATGGATGGAAATAAAGATGTCTTCACTAGAGAAGAGAGCAGGTGGCCCTGCTGCGGCCAGGGAGAGGAAGGGCGAGGAGCAGAGCGTGTCGGAATGAGCTGCAGATGTGCTGATAGAGAGCTCAGAGTTTCCAGTGTGAATTCATTTCTCCAGGGGAACTTCCATTTCCTGGAAGCAGCATATGCAAGGGAGGAATAAAAAGACACTGGCCCCCAGGGCTTGGGATACAGCTCCGTGTAAAAACATTCGTAAGGTCCTGGGTTCCATTCCCAGAACCTCAAAAAGAAATGTACACAGGACCTGGAGTAAGAGCTTCTGGGTTGGGGTCTCGTGTAAGATACCTATGAGGCCAGGAATGCAGGTCAAGGTGTCTGGCTAGCATTACAAGCCCTGAATTTGATTCTAACAAATTCTAACACCAGAAAGGCTTGTTCTTCTTTCTTTCTTTCTTTCTTTCTTTCTTTCTTTCTTTCTTTCTTTCTTTTCTTTCTTTCTTCCTTCCTCCCTTCCTTTCTTTTTTCTTTTGCTCAAGACTCATGAGTTGCCTAAACAACATCTAGCATTTAACATCTTTGAGCCTATGTCTTTTATCTGTAAAATGAACCAGTGAAACCTATTGCTTCTCTATAAATGATTTTCATGAGTTGAGAGAAAAAACTGAAGCCTTGCCAAGATGAATAGCGCCCTAACACAGTTTCTCACTTAAATGTGTTTATTTTGGGTGATGGGGGTTTTGAGACAGGCTCTTGCTATGTAACCCAGGCTGGTTTCAACGTCACTCTGTAACTCAGGATGACCTTAAATTTCTGATTCTCCTACTTCCACCTCTGGAGTGCTGGGATTGCAGGTTACTTTGCTGTAGTACTAGGGCTTTGTGAAGGCTCAGTTAGCCCTTTGCCGACTGAGCTTCATCTCTAGCCTAGTGCCTCATGTATCTCTAATGTGGTAGAATACTAATTGCTCTGCAGGGGCTGGAGAGATGGCTCTGTCAGTAAGAGCACTGACTGTTCTTCCTAGAGGACCCGGTTTGACTCTCAGCACCCACATGGTGGGTAACAGGTTCTTCTGACCTGTGAGGTACACACATTCATATACATAAAATAAGTCTAAAAGATGTATTTTTTAAAGGAATTGTTCCATTTTCAGGATTGCTGCTACCCTACCTAGGTTATTGGGCATCTCTCTCTCTCTCTCTCTTTTTTTTTGGACAGGCTTTTTCTGTGTAGCCCTAGCTGTCCTGGAACTTGCTCTGTAGTCCAGGCTGGCCTTGAACTCACAGAGATTCACCTGCTTCTGCCTCCTGAATGCTGGATTATAGGCGTGCACTATCACCTCCCAACATTATCCATTATCCTTCTCTTCCTTTTATTTATTTATTTATATTTTTAAAGATTGATTTGTTATGTATACAGTATTCTGCCTGCATATATGTCTGCAGGCCAGAAGAGGGCACAAGATCTATTTACAGATGGTTGTGAGCCACATCTATTTACATGT
Source organism: Dicrostonyx torquatus (assembly GCA_028555095.1). Classification (NCBI taxonomy): domain Eukaryota; kingdom Metazoa; phylum Chordata; class Mammalia; order Rodentia; family Cricetidae; genus Dicrostonyx; species Dicrostonyx torquatus. The sequence continues at coordinate 18,221,982 of JAQHUG010000007.1, read as the reverse complement.
GGTTGCTAGGAATTGAACCCATGTCCTCTGGAAGAGCAGTCAGTGCTCTTAACCACTGAGCCATCTCTCCAGCTCCTCATGTCCTTTTAAAAATAATTATTGTTTTTAGAGTTTAGTATACCAAGTGATTAATTTTATTATGGTACACACACGCACACACACGTTTCATTATGTTTGTTCTTATTCAGCCCTCTCCCACACTGATTTTCCTCATCACTTATTGCCCCTCTGTTACTCTTCCTTCCCCTAGTTTTCCTTCTGCTTTCATATCATATGCACATCACCTTTCCCCCCTCCCTCTTAGCTTAAGGATTATTTTTTGGGGGTGGGGGTTCCTGTGCCTATTCATGTGCACACACGTGCATGTTAGTGTGCATCCACCTGCACTGGGGATCAAACCCAAGGCTTTGTGTATGCTAAACACATCCTCTACCACTGAGATACATCCCAGCTCACTCTTGGCTTCTGTATTCTCTACCCCCAGAATCCTTGTGTCTCTGTGCTGACCTTGGCCCACTTTAGAAAGCTTGCCTTCACCTTTCTTTCAAAGCTTCTATAATCAGAAAAGAAGACTTTTTCTATGGCATGGCTTGCCCTGACGCTGAGATTCTTGCCAAACCCAAACCCAGAGAAAGCGCTTCCCAAATGATACTGCAGGTAATAGGGAAGAAATTAATTTTCCTTTCTGGTGCAGCCTCTGCATTGTGACTCTGGGTTATGTGTCAGAGGGTAAAAAGTCACCAAAAGACATCTGAAGAATTAGTGAGTATCCAGTTGACACAACAAGATGGCACGATAAGCAATATATTCAATATATTAGCCTGTGTACGTGGGTCAGCGTGAGTATTCCAACCCATATACTTAGCTCTGGAGTTCAGTCGATCCGGAAAGAAACTTGAGTGCCAGAGTCTGTGATACACTAGAAGCCAGAAGGAATGTAAAGGTCAGGTGTCAATCAGTGCTCTACCACCTGCCCAGAATGCAAAGGGGTGTAGAGCAAGCAGGGTACCACAGAGGCACAGGCAGCAGCAAAGTGGACAGAAGAGAGGAGAGGGGAATCATGTGAATTCCCCCCACCTCCATCTTTATTGGGAAGTTTTATAAGAACAGAACACAGGGCTAGGGTGTGTGGCTCAGGGGTCTAGCATGCTCAAGACCTGAGCCCAGTCTTAGCAAGGAAAAAAAGCCGAGAAAAAGAGAGGTGAGGAGAGCACAAAGTGGAGAAGTGCAAGGTGGTTTCATTCTTCTTCTGACTTTCTTGCAAACTTACTGCTTGGGCCAGAAATTTGACCTTTAAAGTGTCTTTGTCTGTGAATACCTTTTCTCCTCAACGAGAGAGCATGATTCCTGTTTCCCATCTCTCCCAGTTCCCACACACAGGTACTTTGAGCATTTATTTGGTTGAATGAAATGATTGCCAGCTTTCAGGAAAGAATCATAGTAGGGAACAGGCTACCACCCATTTCCATGACAAAATGCTGCGTGACTCAGCCTGACTCCCAGCAGCGCTGCTACCAATAAAAGAGAGAGATTTGGAAGTGCCTTCCCAGCAGACTCAGGCCATCTTGAACAAGCTGACCTCCTGCTTTGGACTTTCGGTAAACAAACAAATGAACAGCCATCCCTGGCTTTAGAACATCACAGGGACACTTCCTAGGGACTTCCGTCAGAAACTGCCCTTTGCATTCCCCTCCTACTAAGAACTAGAGTGAGGAAATACACTTAGTCCGGTAGATCCTACCCTTCTACAGCTTTTACATGGCATGTGTTGATTTTAAGATATCCTGGGACACATTGGAACCTTCCACTTTTCCTCCTCTTCCATTTTTCCCCCTATGTATCTTTATGTACTTTTTTTTTTTTTTTTTTTTTTTGGTTTTTCGAGACAGGGTTTCTCTGTAGCTTTGGAGCCTGTCCTGGAACTAGCTCTTGTAGACCAGGCTGGTCTCGAACTCACAGAGATCCGCCTGCCTCTGCCTCCTGAGTGCTGGGATTAAAGGCGTGCGCCACCACCGCCCAGCCTCTTTATGTACTTTTATGTATCTTAGGCTGGCCTCGAATTCAACTATGTAGCTGAGGATGACTTTTGAATTTCAGGTCCTTCTTACATTTACCTCTGATCCCTGGGATCACGGGTGGGTGTCACCATGTCCAGCTCTCTCCACGTTCTTCTGACTTTTTCCTCCACATGAGTGAAAAATTGAGCTTCCAGCCGCTGGGTGACCTCTGATATTTCACTCTGTCTATCTGGGTTTTTAACTATCCCATTTAAATCAGGTAATACTGCTTTCTCTGCCTAAAGTCAGGGCATTGGAATGTGGAGTATCTGGAGGACCCTTTCAACCCTTTTTCCCTCCTTTTCAGTGCGTGTGTGTGAAGTAGAGCTCCAGATTTTATTAAAGGTATTTTAATAAAGGCTTAGGCATGAGGGAGAAGGAAAAGAGGGATTTAGAAGGAAGTAATGCATGTGCAACAGTGGTATGGGCTCCTTAAGGAAGAGGTGCCTCTCCTTTTCATTTTTCTTTTTTTCCTCTTTTTAAAATATTTTATTTTAGCTGGGTGGTGGTGGTGCACATCTTTAATCCCGGCACTTGGGAGTTAGAGGCAAGCGGATCTCAATGAGTTCAAGGCCAATCTAGTCTACCAAGCGAGTTCTGGGATAGCCAGTACTGTTTGTTACACAGAGACACCCTGCCTCGAAAAACCAATATCTATTTATCTATCTATCTATCTATCTATCTATCTATCTATCTATCTATCTATCTTCTATCTATATTCTGTGTGCATGTGTGTGTCTCTGTGTGGGTAACACATGTGAGTGGAGGTTGCAGCAGCAGAAGCTAGCAGAGAAAGTTAGGTTTACAGGTGAACCCAGCTCAGGTCCTGTACAGAGCATCATGCACCCACGGATGAGCCATCTCTACAACAGCTCCGCTTCACTTTTCATTCCCTTATTTCTTTTATAGTTCTAGGAATGGAACCCAGGGCCTCCTATAAGCTAAGTATGTGGTCTACTATTGAGTTGCACCTCCAGTCTTTTTTTCTTTTTTAAGTTCTCCAACATTGCTTCCACCCAAAATGGGGGAAACTCCTTGTTAAGGCCCCCCTGGCGTCTTTCAGAGCTTAGTTGTGACCAGGAAAAAATGGTATTCAAATTTGACTTGGAAGACAGAGTTAAGGCTAAGTGTCCCTTGGGGCTAGGGTCCTTTTAGACAGAGAAAGGCCCTGAGGCCAAGGTCACCCAGGTCACTCTAACAAAAATGAGTCTCAACTCCATACCAGCTTTGAAGGAGCACCCTCAAATATCTTGGCGGTGCCTGAGTTTCCTTCGGTCACAGAGCCCATGTCTTAACTCGAATCTTCTTTCAATTCCCAAGTCTCCCTTACCACACACATCCCACACACCCTCCCACCTAACCCCAAGCGGGTGGCTGCACCAGGGACTAGTTCTCTGGCCCCACCTCTCGCCAGCCCTCTGCCTCTAGGGGGCAGGGCCCACCTGTGCCTGGGGGCGGGGCCGAGGCGGGGCCGAGACAGGTAGGGTGTAAGGTAATGCTCCGAGCCGAGAGAAAGCGCCCTAACTGTAACGAGCGAGCGCAGGAGCCCGCGGGCACCTAGAAGGGCCTCCAAGGCTGGGTGCAGGAGCGAGCAGGGAGGGAGGGAGGGAGGTGGCGGGCCTGCGACGAGGAGAGGCGTGGAGTGGACACTTGGGGAGGAGGAGCCGGGCTCCGCGGCCGGAGAGAGACCTGCGAGACGCCCGCGCAGCCGAGGGACCCCAGCGCGCGGAGCATGAGCGGCCGGCCGGCCGGCCGGAGACTGACCGGGGGAGACTTCTTGCGCGCCGCGCTGAGAGGCGAAGCCGGGTCGGGGCAGCGTGTACCGGGTAGCCCGTGCTTGGGCGGCCGGGCGGGCGCAGAACCATGGGGAGCCCCCGTGCCGCGCTGCTGATGCTGCTCCTGCGTCCGATCAAGCTGCTGAGGAGGCGCTTCCGGCTGCTGCTGCTGCTCGCCGTGGTATCGGTGGGACTCTGGACTCTGTATCTGGAGCTAGTGGCGTCGGCCCAGGCCGGCGGGAACCCCCTGAATCGCAGTACGTAGTGCCGGGGGCCAAGGAGGTGGCAGAGGTGGGCGGGCGCTCCGGGGCAGGGATCCGCCTCTCCGAGCAGGCTCCAGGTGCCAGCGCCGCCCCTCGCTTTACCCGGGACCCGGGCCGGTGGGGCCGCCGTCGGTCCCTGATTCTGGCCTTACCAGGGCACTGTGGGACCAGGACGCTCTCGTGGCTCCTGGAGCGCCGGGAGAGGTTTGGGGCGCCTTCCACCGTGCGGAACTCGCAGCATCGCGGACAAAAACGCGTGGTTAGCGAGCGCGGGCTCCGGCGCTGCGGTCGGCGCCGCCCCAGCTTTGCCCTCCGCTTGCTGGTTTGTGGTTGGCTCCCTGTTTCCCCTCCTGCCGAGCTTTCTAGGGTTCTTTTTCAATCACACCTTCGAGAGAACCGCCTGGCCTTCCCTCATCGCGTGCGCCACTGTTTCCAAGTATCCCACCTACTGAAAGCGTAGTTCTCCGCTCGTCCAGACTACCTCCTCCAGTGTTTGAAGCCCTTGCAAAGCCCGCGGATCTTGCAGATTCCCTAGATCCCGCTCAAGGCGATCCTGCAATGGGTAGATTCCTACTTATATTTTTATTTCACCAAAGCATTCAAGTTTCTGCTTAGGAAAACGGGAGGAAATGGCCTTTCCCTTCTTCAATGGGTATAATTATCCACAGTGACTTCCAATATACTTTTGATTAGCCTAACAAAGTTAAATGTCATGTGGTAGCCAGAAAGGAGTGGAGAAGTTTCCCGAAGAGTCAGGTGCCCTTCCCCAGCCTAAAGAGGAAGTTCGCATTTATCTTCTGCCTGGGTTTCACTTTCCTGCTTAAAGAATCTCAAAGAGTACCCTCTTGGTAGATACTTTGGTCAACAACTGGATGTGGTCTTTTGTCTTTTGTGGCTCAGAAGAAATTTTTGTCTCAGGAACTAAGCAGGGTCGGTTTGCTTATAGCCCAGCCTCTCTGGCAAAGAACATAATTTTAACTGTGAGCTAGGAGACTGGCCGTCACAAGAGATCAAGCTACTATATGTAGCTAGAGATCAAGAGGAAAAGAGGGATTTGGCCTACATGGTCTCCTGGGCCCCTCTCGGGATAAGAGACTGTATGGCCTCTGCCTCTTGAGCACTTCCGAAGTGAGCTAGCCGCTGCACCTGGGGAAGGAGGTTGCTCTTAGATGCAAGCATGTAGCCATACTTAGAATTCTTTCTTCGCTTGACCCCAGTCTCCCTCCTCAGGTTTTGTTTTTTTGTAGAAGCCTTCACACACTGGTCACCCAGGTGCAGGTGGCTGAGTTTCCTTGCAGTGTGTAAGGGTAGGGGAGGCTTGAATTCATTTCCTCCTTGGAACACCCTTTGCCAGCATGGTTCGTGGGGTACTCTATATACACTAGACAGGAAAGACGTTGCTCTGCGGTCCTGAACTCAGCGGTCGCCATCCCTCCTCTGAATTCACTCTTCCTCTACCTCCAAGACCAGGCCCAGCTGGCCATAATATAATACTAATACTAATAATAAATAATTTTGCACTCTGGCTCCCTTCTAGCCTCTGGATCTTGCTGGCTTCTTTATACCAGTTTCTGAATCTGTTGTGTTTCTCTCCTTGGTGGATCTGACTTGTGGGCTTTTAAACTTTTATTTAAAAAAAATTATTTTCTTTTCCAAACTGACCCTTCTCCAAAAATATGTTCCCAGCTTCTTATTCCAAAATTGACTTAGTGCTCCTTGTGGTTTCTTGGTTTCTTTTTTTCTTTTTGAGGCAGCCATTTACTCTGTAGCCCATACTGATCTGCAGCTTGCTATATTGCAGGCTGGGCTTGATTTCAAGATATTCCTGCCTCAGTTTCCCCAGTGCTGACAGTGGGTGTATGTCAGATAGTCTGTCTTTTTCCTTGTGATTTCTTTTCTTTTCTTTCTTTCTTTTTTGAGTCAGGATTTCTCTGTGTAGCCCTGGCTGTCCCAGAACTCACTCTGTAGGCCAGGCTGGCTCAAACTCACAGAGATCCACCTACCTCTGCCTCCCCAGCGCTGGAGGTAAAGACAAGTGCCCCCATGCCTGGTCCTTGTTGTGATTTCTAACAAGAGCCCAAGCCTGGCCACTGAGCGTCACGATTCCCTCTTAGAATCCTAGGACTCTAAAGTCCATCCACTGTGGCATGTGTCCTAGTCCTGCCTTGATTTCTTTATGGTGCGCGGGAGTGGGGGGTGGGAGGGAGATTTGGAAGATGGCTGTCCTTGTTCTCTAAACTTTTTTTTTGTTTGTTTTAAGAAGCCCAGATGTTTTGCATCAAAATTCCCTCTTATGCTGTGTCTTACTCCCAGCTCAGAGCTATTCCTCTGGGGAAGGAGTAGGGAATTAGGAATGGAGAAGTAGGAAGGGGGTTGCTATTGTTCCCTCCTCCACACCCTGCATACCAAGAGCTACCAGAGTAGTAAAGCTGCCCCTCCCAGCTGTACCCAGGGCTTGACCACAGCCACCAGAGCCCCATCATAGCCCTGTTTCCCAACGAGCCACCCTGCCACTTTCTAGCAGTCTCTGCCAACTCAGTCTACCACCTGCCTTCTTGTCATCTGTGAGGCTGGCCTCCAGTGCCCAGAGCCTGTCATTTGCTTGTCCCTGTGTGAGGTATATTGGTTTAGCCCTGGAAAAGTGTACAGAGAATGGCAGTCACAAACTCTAGGGTGGCAAAGTAATGACAGGGGAGCAAACTTCCTGCTCCATCTTCACAAAATAACCTGGTAGTTTAAGATATGGATGGTGTGCAATTTGGGCCCCATATGCAGAAAAAGACAACCACTGTTGGGGTAGCTTTAAAGGAAAACAACTAAAATTATTAGCAAATAGAAGAGGGTTTCTTGGCCGAAATGATCACAGCCATTCACCCAGTCATGTTTGTTTAATACATAGCTCAAATAGAGCAATGTGCTAAGTTGTTTAGATATGATGACCAAGATATGGCGTCTTAGTTAGGGTTACTAATGCTATAGTGAAACACCATGACCTAAAGCAAACTGGGGAGGAAAGAGTTTATTTGGCTTATGCTTTCACATCATAGTCCATCACTGAAGGAAGTCTGGGCAGGAATCTGGAGGCGGGAGCTGATGCCAAGGTCATGGAGGCTGCTTACTGGCTTGTTCCATCTGACTTAATCTACCTTCCTTCCTTCCTCCTCCTCCTCTCTCTGTCTCTCTCTCTCTCTCTTTCTGTTCATGGGTGTTTTGCCTGCATATATGTCTGTGTGAGGGTGTCAGAAGCCCTGGAACTGGAGTTACAGACATTTATGAACTGCCATGTGGGTGCTGGGAACTGAATCTGGGTCCTCTGGAAGAGCAGCCAGTGCTCTTAAGCACGGAGCCATCTCTCCAGCCTGCTTTCTTATACACCTTAGGACCACCAGCTCAGGGACAGCACCACCCACAATGGGCTGGGTCCTTCCACATCAATCACTAAGTAAGAAAATGCTCTACAAGCTTGCGTATAGCCTGGTCTGATGGAGGCCTTTTCTCAGTTGAGGCTCCCTCCTCTCCAGTAAGTCTGGACTCTGTCAAGTTGACATAAAACTAGCCAGCACATAATGGTTTCTTTGTTCTATAACTTTCTGTCTAGGAATGGGACTAGGTGTTGTTCTGAAAAAAAATCACACTGAGCGGTGGTGCCGCACACCCTTAATCTAATGTTTGGAAAGTAGAGGCAGGCAGAGATAGGAGGGTCGGAAGTTCAAGGCCAGCCTATGCTGTGTGAGACCCTGCCTCAAAACAAACAAATATAGCAAAAACCCTGAAAGGAGAAGAAAGAAGAGTCTAAGGGAGAATAGAAAAAAGGCAACTCACAGACAGCCAAGACCAGGAGCCAGGGAAAAGTTAGTGTAAATTGGTAAGACTGAGCAGCTGAGTGTGGTAAGACAGAAGGTATGTAGGTAAATGAAGGGTGAGCTACGCCACAGCTCTAGTGCAAGACTTTGAATAAGAAGGAAATGTGGCATTTAGTTCACTAAAAGCAGAAAAGCAGTTAGGAGTTTTAGGTAGAATAACATTCTTGTGTGGGACAGGCAAGGGCGGGACAGGCAAGGGCCATGGAAGATCTGTTTAATAATACTTTGAGGATAGGTAGTAGTGTTGGAATAGGGTCTTGAGAGCTCTTTGCTGTATCCCACAAATCCTTAAATGGCTGGGTGGTCAAAGATGCTCTGGGGTATGTCATCGCAGTAGTGGTGGTGCTCAGAGGACCCGAGGTGACAGTGTATTCAGATGTGCACCTAAGTCTTTCAGTGTTTTAATAACTGGTGTAGCTACGTTGATGTGTGGTGGATGAATAGCAGCCCTGAGAGCAGAGTGTTCAGGGCTCTCCATTCACATAGGCTTTAGCTAGTTATATCCATTTGTTCATATGGAATCTGGTACGGCTCTTCCAGAAGACAGAGGCTGCACTAAAATGCTTTCTAGGTTATAGAAAGGACTTACAGATGGTCAACTTGGTGCCAGAGCCAATAGAGGACATTTGGTACAAAGCTAGCACAGAGACAGTGCCCATACTGGTTTTATTTCAAAGTTGAACCTGACATGTTCCTTCCCAAGTACCAGGTTTACCTGGTGAACACCAAAGCCCTCTCAAGCTTAGGGAACCAATTGTCTTTTGCTGCCTGTAAGATCTGCCCCACATTTCCAGTTGGTTGGCTTGAGTAGACCAAGGGAGAGAGGGACACCCACAGATGTCAGACGACAAGTTGCTCCCATATCACCACAGCCATTCTACTAGAAAGGACAGAAACTTCCTGTAGCAGAGGTAACCCGGGGCAGACTGGTAATCCGAGAATTGTGCTTGGCAGGGAGATGCAAATGAGGCAGATGTGTGGGCAAGGACAGGATGGCTTGGAGAGGAGCCTCCAATGGCATAGGGCATAGCACAGCACAGCTCCTGTTTGCCCACTGTTCTTTCCCAAGTATCCACTGGCTCTTTTCTTGTGCTCCGCTTGCCTCTCTGTACCTTGGCATTTGTTATATCACTTGGCTGCTGTGGGCCCTTCAAATTAGTATTCAGTTCTGGGCACGTACTAGGCACTCTAGGTACTCACCTAAACACCCCTGGTAACCACTGGGCAGTTGTAGATTTCAAAGCACCCGGCAATTTGTATTAGCAGACACTAACTTATCAGTGGCTAATCCAAAGATAAAACTCAGGAATTCTTTTCCTGTGTACCATCATACAATGCCTTTGAATATGATGTCAAAGATAAGAACTGAGTGGTTTGGGCTGGAGAGATGGCTCAGCACTTAAAAGCACATATTCTTGCAGAGGCCCTGAGTTTGGTTCCTAGTACCCTTGTTGGGCACTTCACATTGCCTGTAACTCCAGCTCCATGGCATCAGAGCCACCTGGACTAGTGTGCACATACACAGACCTGTATATATAATTGAAAATAAAAAGAACTGCTGGGCAGTGGTAGCGCATGCCTTTAATCCCTGCACTGGGGTAGGGTAGGGGGTGGGCAGAGGCAGGTGGATCTCTGAGTTAGAGGTTAGTCTGGTCTACAAAGCCAGTTCCAGGACAGCCAGGGTTGTTACACAGAGAAACTCTGTCTCAAAGTACAAAAAAAGAAAAAAGAAAAAAGAAAAAGAAAAAGAAAACACGCACACACAGAAAACAAAAGAAAATGATAATAAAGAAGAGAACTGAGCTGCTTGTGCTGTCTGTGAGTATGTTCTGGCAGGCGGGTGATTTTGACTAGAGGAGACTGCCCTTATTTGTTTCTGTCCTTTACCTGCCCTCCTCGTTCCTGTCCTCATGGAGCCAGCGGGTATCTTGGCAGGGCACCCCCAGCTTCATCCTGTTCTCCACCCAGGGATCCTCAGTCTAAGTTCGGCGGCACCGGAGCTGCCAGACACTCCCTGTCCTTGGGTTGTAAAGGGCACGATTCTCCTACTTTTCAGCCCAGGGTCTTCTGAAATGGCCGATTTTGTGCTGGTTCAGTGGCGGCTGGAAGGTGCGCTGCAGTAATTTTCCAGGCCACAGAATCTGGCCTGGCCCTCTAGGGTTGAGCTTTATGGAGCAGAGCAGAGCAGCCGCCATGGAGTTTGCTTTGGAAGGGGGCCTGGAGACTGTTCTTGGAGTTGCTGCACAGTCTAGTGCCTACCCAGTTCCACCAGTCTCAAACGCCTCGCCTCCCCTGTAAAATTTTTCCACAAGCACTTTCCTTATGTCCCAAGACGGTGAGGTCTAAACTAAGCCAGCCATACATTTACACTTTGATGCAGTTCTCCTTTGACCTTTGACCTTTCAATAGACCTAATTCGTAGGGTTATAGATTAACTCAAAAGAATACTGCTGGGACAGATAAGTTTGGATGGTATATATAAAAGGTGTTAGACTGAATGAATAGGTTGTGTATTCTGAGCAAAGTGTGATAGGCCTTCAATTTTTTATGCTCACAGGTTCTGCTTTTCTGTTCCTCCCTTTTTAGACAGGGTTTCATGTATCCCAGGCTGGCCTCCAAGTCCCGAAGTAACCAAGGATGACCTTGAACTTCTAGTACTTTTGCCTTTACTTCCTGAATGAATCTGACACCTGGGATTAAAGATGTGCTCCACGACACCCAGTTCTTTTATGTGGTGCTGAGGATAAGCCAGGGCTTCCTGCGTGCTAGGCAAGCACTTTAGCAACAGCTGTATCTCTGACTCAGGCTCTTCAAATGTTGGAAACATCCATTAGATAAACAAAAATGATCATCTTAACTACTTTTTGCCATGCTGGAGTTTGAGCTATGAGTTTGTAACACTACACCTATAGTCCTATCTTTTTTTTTTTTTTTAGAAAAAAAAAAAAGCTTATTAACTGAGCAGTGGTGGCTCATGCCTTTAATCCTAGCACTTGGAAAGCAGAGAGAAGCAGATCTGAGTTTGAGGCCAGCCTGGTCTACAGAGCAAGTTCTAGGACAGCCAGGCTACATAGAGAAAACCTGTCTGGAAATACCATAACAAACAAAAAAATTATTTATCTATATGTCTATTTATTTATTTATGACATAGTTTTACTGTGTAACTCTGGCTGGCCTGGAACTCACTATGTAGACCAAGCTGACCTTGAACTCATAGAGATCCTCCTGCCTCTGCTGCCTTCTAGGTGCTGGGTTAAAAGCATGTACCACCATGCCCAGCTATTTTTTATTAAAGTTATATCTATGTATGTTTGCCTGTGTGGTCATGGATGCCAGAGGTATTATACTCCTCTGGTAGCTAGAGTTATATCGGCAGTTATAAACTACCTGATGTGGGTGCTAAGACTCCAACTTGGATTCTCTGCAAGAGCAGTATACATGTTCTTAGCTACTGAGCCATCTCCCCAGTTTTCAGTTTTTAAAAAACCTTTTGATGAAAGATACAGATGCGCGTGCATGCGCGCGCGCGCACACACACACACACACACACACACACACGAGGGTTAGGATTGCTCTGTAAGTGTACAACTTGGGTAAACAATGTATCAGCATAGCCAAATATGATGAAACAATTCTATAAGCCCCCGTGGACTTCCCTTTGAATCACTGGCACCAGCGTAGATCAACTTAGACTACTTTTTTATGTCATCATATAAATGAAATCATTCAATATGTGATTTATTATACAAGTTACATACACACACACACAGAGTTTATCTTGAGACAGTGTCTAATGTAATACAGTCTGGCCTCAAACTCACTGTGTACGTGAAGTTGGTCTTGAATTCCTGATCTTGTCTCTACTTCCCAAGTACTAGTATTAGAGGTGTGTGCCACCATGCCTGACTTTAAAATATTCCCCATGATTCTAAACAAGTGACCACTCCTTGTTCCAAAAGACAGCTCTCTAGCTGGACCGTGTTAAGGCACCTGTGCAGCTCACTGGCCTAGCACCGTAGTCACCAGTGGATGAGGAGGGCTGGGGCTTAGCTGCTCTGTGTCACAGCACAGAGCCCTGGGGAGCTGCTGTGGAGTAGAGTTGGGGGTTGTAGCTTTTATTGTGAAACTCCCCAAAGTGTTTCTTCCTAGTCTTGTTACTGGGATAGCCGTGCTTCTCTTGAGCAGCTTAGTTCTTATTGGTCAAATCAGTTGTGTAGCTACCCTGGTTTCTCCCTTTGTGTTGTCATTAGAAAGCCTTAGAATTTAACTCTTCCTTCACCTGGACAAAAGCAGAAGGGATTTTATGATTTATAGCCTTCCCTCCCTCTCTCCTCCCTCTTTTTTTCCCCTCCCTCCCTTCCTCCCTCCCTCCCTCATTCCTTCCCTCCCTGTATAGTGCTAGGGATGGAACCTAGAGCTCTACTATGGAGCTGTGCGCCCAGATCTGTGTTTTTCTAATACTTTCTTTCTTTCTGTCCTATAACTACTTCCAGTTTATACCTTCTTAACAGTCTGTGGTTCTTACAAGCCACTTCACCTAATCAAGAAATCAATAAAAGTGCTACAGTATACATAGGAGCATTTAAAAATTGCCTCCAATCTGCTAGTCTTACAGGGATGAAGGGGTGTGGTCTTGTGTTCCCCAGCCGCCTGGCTCCCAAGCCCCCAGCCGCTGGCCCACTCAGCTACTGGTTGCTTGCACCCGAAATAACCACATGACAAACTGGATTCATTTAAATTCTGCCTGGCTCATTATCTCCACCCTTTTCTTGGC
>JAQHUG010000007.1:18181088-18200222 GCA_028555095.1 Dicrostonyx torquatus | reverse complement strand
TATTTTAAGGCCCAGAGAATTATAATTAACTTGAGCAGATAGCAGAATTGGGTTCTGAATTCCTGATACATTTTTCACCCCTGCCAGTTGGCGATCATCATTCTGCCTTCTCATCCCCTTTTCTTTGCTAATGCTTTCTTCTTCCTCCCTTTAAGTCAACAGTTCTTGACCCCTTGAGGAGGGGTCAAATGACCCTTTCACAGGGATCTCTGAAGACTGTCGGAAAACAGATATTTACATTATGATTCATAAACTAGCAAAATTGCAGTTATGAAGTAGGCAATAAAAATAATTTTATGGTTGGGGGGTCACCACAACACAAGGGTCACAGTGTTAGGAAAGTTGAGAACCTTTGCCTTAAGTGATGTCTTATTTCCTCAGTGCTGGGGATGGAACCCGGTGCATCATGCTTGCTAGGTAAGTACTCTAATTGGGCAACACCCTCAGCTGGTGTTTATCTTTTCCTACCAGTGAGGCAGCTGAAGTCACTGCCACTTAGTTGCAAGTGGATCATGTTTCCAGCTCAGCCGCTGTTAGCGGTAATCTGTGGCTTTCCTGAAATTTCTCTTGTGACACCTGCTTTGGTATTAGTGGTTGGGAGCATCCTGCAAAGATTCTTATTGATGTTGAAGTCTCATATTGCAAGGGGCAGGTCAAGACTTGACGCTCTTCATCTGACAGATTCCTTTGCTTTAGGCTCCCATCCCGAGAACAGAGCCCATTCAGTGTTAAGCTCCTCCTTGCCTCTTCCTTCCTCTTCCTTGGAAAGCTTTTTAAAAAACCATTATTTATTCGTGTATGTGTGTGTGTGTGAGAGAGAGAGAGTATGTGTGTATGCATGTGCCATGGCACACGTGTAGAGATCAGAGGACAACATATGAGAGTTGGTTCTTTCTACCACGTGAGTCCTGGGCCATCAGTCTTGATGGCAGATGCTTTGCTGCGGAGCCCTGCCACTGGCTCCTGGCCCAGGCCTTTAGTGGCATCTGTGTGCTTTCACCACTTGTAACTGCAGTGGATCCTGGGGTCTGTCTCAAGCAGTAATAAGATGGGACTGATATTCAGAACTGACTTAAAAAATAGTGTACAGCTGTTATCCCAGGTACTAGAGGAGGTGAGGCAGAAGAATTGCAAGCTCAAGGCTTGCCCGGGGCATGAGGCCAGCCTGCATAACTTTGAGATCCTGTACCAAATAAATTAGCCTAAAAAGAAAAAAGGAAAGGAAAGAAGGCTGTGGGTATAGTTCAGTGATAAAGCACTTGCTTGGCATCATGTTTGAGGCCCTAGTCTCACTCCCCAGTACTGTCCCCTCACCCCAGAAAAGAAAAAGTGTGTATGACAGGCAGCAGACACCAGTCTTTTCTCTTTCCAGCACATAGTAGAACTGGCATCATGGGCTATATTTCCAGTCTTGTTCTGATATGAACTGGGTGTCCATCTTTCAGTGACTCAGTCCTGCTCTTTGCTGTCTGGGGCTCAGTCTTTGTAACACAGAGCTCTGACTAGGATTCCTGGTTTTATCTAACTCTGACGTTGTCCTTAGAGAAATGGTGTTTGTCTCAGCTTTCAGTACCTTGAGTTGAATGTGGCCAGAGAGAGATTAGCAAAAAGGAGACTAAGGAAGATGCCTGGGTTCAGGTCCCGCCTCCTTACAGCCGCTAGCCACACTCAAGTGAGATGGAAGGCTGGGCTAGGTCCACTCCTGTCCCTGAGACAGCTTCCTCCTCCCCTTTTCCTGCTGGGGAAGGAAGGGAGCCTCCCATAGGTGGAGGAGCCTCTGAGGAAGACTAAAGGTTGGGTATTGATGTGGGGCGCGTTAGATGAAGAGGCTCAGTGACTTGGGGTCATTTCTATAAGTCCTGGTCACCACTGTCTTTAATCTCATAGCCCTCCGCTAAACTTCTGAGCTATAAACTGGACTGGGCCTACCCTAGGCCCTCGCCCTCTATTCCCCCTGCCTGCTGGTCAGCCGTCACATAAACACTGCTGTGTGCTTAGCTCAGGAGTGGGAAGACTTCTGTTCAGGGACTGGCTGAGGAATTGCCCACTAATTTTGGCAGTTCCTGCCACAAGCTTGACCAGACCATCAGGAGTGGGGGAATTAGAAGTAGGAGTTAGTGAGTCATGGGTGCAGCCACGGGGAAGAAGCCCTTGGCAGAGGTGCCCATCCAGGAAGCCAGTTTCCCTTGCATCTCATGGGAGTAGTAGTTCTGGATTCTTCCCTCCACGCTGGCTCAATTTAGGTAGCTGGTCTGATGAGCATCCCTGTGGTGATCTATTTAATGGTAATAATAATGCTGACCCCACAAGGTAAAAACCCTGGCACATCTCATATTTTCAGCAAACCTTCTTTCCTCTTGGTTACAGTACCTGGGGTTCAGGCTGAGTGTAACACCCTCTGCGATGTAGAGCAAGGGCAACCACAGAGCTGTCAAACTCCAGGTGGCCTGCTTGGTGACCACAGTGGAAGGGTGGGAGGTTGCCTTGTGTGCCTTTTCCTAACCCCTAGTTGCCTGGGGCAGGGCAGACAAGCTCCCAGTCATTACCTCACCACAGTGCCCTGTTGGCCAGAGCTGAAAGGAGGAACTGCCTGGGTGGAGAGCTCCAGGCTAATTTTAGACTTGGAGACTCCCAGGCAGCTGGCCGGACAACTGGGGTCTGTCTCCTAACTGAGAGCCATGCGTATGGCTGGGGGTGGGGAGGGGCACATTCCTGCCTCAGCCTCTGTTGCAGAGAAAGCCTGAGGTAGGTTCCTGTGCACCAAAGGGTGGGCGCAGACACCACCACTTTCTCTAATCTCCTTTGTACTTGTGTTAAGATATTTCCAGCCTTCTCGGGCTGTGTCCAGGTGGCTTTGGAGACTAGAAACTACTAAGATAACTCCCAAGGCGTGGGGCCTTGAGACTCCAAAAGCAGGCAGGAGGGGACATGAGAGTCCATATCCAGGCTCCCACTCATTACTGACCCAAGCATCTAATTTTGTATTTTTTGATCTTTTTCCTATTTGACATATATAGTAAATGTGTGTGTGGGGGGGGGTTGAGTCATACATAGGGATAAAGAAATGGAGGTCTCTTTTGGACACAGCCAGCTCCTTGCTTCTGCTCCCCAGGTTCCAGGATTGACTCCATGGTACTTTTGCTACCCATCTGAAGCCCACCTGTGTACTGGGTGCTCTGCTGGGGGAAACCCCAGTGTTATTTTCTGGTTTTGTCTCATCAACGCCCATCCCAGGGGACACTGGAAGGGAAGTCAGGAAAATGGAGCCACTCCATTTTTTTAACTTTGTTTTTGTTTGTTTTTTTCAAGACAGGGTTTCTCTATGTAGCCCTGGCTCTTCTAGAACTTGCCCTGTAGACCAGGCTGGCCTTGAACTCACAGAAATAGTAATAATATAGTTTTCCTTAGTTATGATAAGAGATAAAGTAGATATAAATATTGTAACTGTAATTCTTGCTTGATATATGTTTTATTATATATAATTTTACTATGTTAAAGTTAAAACCCTCTTTTTATTTGAACAGAAAAGGGGAGGTAATGTGGGATTTCCCTCTGTATGCTGTGATTGCCATTAATGAATAAACAACTGCTTTGAGCCTGTTGCAGAGCAGGGCGGGGCGGAGCGGAGCTAGGCGGGGAGGACTGGACTGAATGCTGGGAGGAAGAAGGGCAGAATCAGAGGGGATGCCATGCAGCTGTGGGCGGAGGCAGATGTGCTAAAACTTTGCTGGTAGGCCACGACCTTGTGGTGATGCGCAGATTAATAGAAACAGGTTAAATTAATATATAAAAGTTAGCCAATAAGAAGCTAGAGCTAATGGGCCAAGCAGTGATTTAAATAATATAGTTTCTGTGTGATTATTTCAGTTCTGGGCAGCCGAGACAAACAGCTCTCTTGCAGCAACAAGAGCTAGTTCCAGGACAGGCTCCAACGCTACAGAGAAACCCTGTCTCGAAAAACAAACAAACAAACAAACAAAAAAGATGCTGGGAGTGTAGCTCAGTGGTGAGTGCCAGTCTAGCATAGGTGAGACCCCCTCCAGCACTGCACACAGAATAAAACAGAACAAAAATCCTCCAGAAAGCAGACTGTTTGGGGAGGGACGGTTTCTGAGAAGAGGACTGGGAATTTGAAGAGATGCCAGAAAGTTCCAAAGGAATGTTCGCTGGTTTATAGTGGAGGGGTAGGCCCCAGGTGTCCGTCATCCATCCTGTCAGCCATCTCACTCTAGTCCTTCTGATAGATTTCTTTGCAAAAGTAATTGAAAATTTGAAGAAGTTCACAGGTTGGAGAAAGTGATCTGGTTAGGTAAGGAGGAGAAACCTAAGGGGGGAAAGAAACATAAGTAAATTAGCAGGCAGGATGCTAAGGGCTTGGCAGAGCCATAACAGTAAGAGTCCACCTATGTGTGCTTGACACGTGATCTCAATGGCCCTGTGGGGACAGAAACCTTTCGACTCCCAGTTTACAGAGGTCAAAACTGAAGTTCACAAAGGTCCCTCACCTTGTTCAAGGTGTCATGGTGAATGCCCTGCTTGTGCAGTCTGCTGTGACTGTCCTGATGGTGGAGGGAAATGAGGTGACAGAGAGGGCTGGTTGGGAGGGGGTTGGGCGGAAGGAAGGAGAGTCCCTCACCTCTCCAAGCCTGTTTCTCAGCTTACAAAATAGAGCTGTATTTGATTTGTCAATGATTATTCCTGACTTCAGAAATGATACAAGGAGGGAGAGAGCAGAGCGGACTATTTAAAGAGCAGGGTTCTGTGTCCATGAAACATCAAAGGCAAAGAAGAAATGTCCTGTCTCGGATAACGGCAAATCGAGGCAGCTGTGCCAGTTTGTCTGCCTACAAGACAGGTTAAGAGAAGAAAGTGATAGATCAAAAGGAGAATAAATGAAGATAAAATAAAAGCTTTTTTAAAAAAATCTTAGTTGATTTAACAGATGTTAGAAATAACAATGCATTTGACTACACATGCATATTTGTACTTGTGCGTGCTTTTACACAAATAAGACGAATGACAGTGGTGACACACGGGATAGAAGGGGACCGGAGATATTAGTGTAAAGTTCAGTATTGTTTAAAAGTGGATGTGTATTCATTGTAAATATATTTGTGCAAACAGCAGGACGCCACTAAGTGTAAGGGAAGAAGTATTAGCTGGATGTGGTGGCACATCCTGTGATGTGATGCCAGCACCTAAGAGGCATTGGCTGGAAGTTTGAAGCCAGCCTGGTCCACAGAGCGAGAATTTGTCTCAGAAAAAGGGTAGAGATATGGCTGTCGGCAAATGTCCTCTGCCACAAGCATGAGGACACAGGTTCTGATCCTCCATATCCATGTAAAAGCGGGACTCAGGGACACGTGCACAATGCACAACCCAGCACTGTGGAGATGGAGATAGGAGGACCCCTGGAGCTCTTTAGCTAGATAGCATCATTGAGTTATTCAGTGAGAGACCCTCAGAAAGTCAGGAAGATACATGATTCACCCTCCGGGCCAGTTGAAACTGCGGACGGGGGCTGGGAGTAGTGGCACATGATTCTAGTTGTAGTTTTTTGGTTTTTTTTTTTGTTTTTTGTTTTTTCAAGACATGGTTTCTCTGCAGCTTTGGAGCCTGTCCTGGAACTAGCTCTTGTAGACTAGGCTGGTCTCGAACTCACAAAGATCTGCCTGTCTCTGCCTCCCGAGTGCTGGGTCTAGTTGTAGTTTGAGATGGCTCATGGGTTTGTGGCTAATCTTGGTTACCTCATGAGTTTCAGGCCAATAAAACCCTGTCCAAAAAAAAAAAAAAAAAAAGAAACTATATAGTTATATAGAATGACAAAAAGTAAAGCACTCTCAGGTTGACAAAAGCAGAAATAGCTGTATTAATTTCAGATAGAGCAGATTGCAACATAAAGAAACTTATCAAGGGTAAAGAGGAATGTTACATAATGACAAAGGGCTAAGTATTCTAAGAAGAAATGACTGTCCTTAGGGTCTATGTGCTTACGGGTGTTATCAAAATACACAAATCAGAAACTGATATGGCTGCAAAGAGAAATGAATGAGCCCATTGTTATAGTTGGAAACTTAACCTGTCCTTCAGAAATGTATCTGTCTAGCAGGCAGAAAATCAATGAAGACATAGTTGAGCTCAGCGGCACCATCAATCAACTGGATATGATTGACACCTGTAGACTGTATACCCAGAATCAACACAGCGCACATTTCTCTCTGGCTCACAAGGAGCATTCAGTAAGACAAATCACATTCTGGGCTATAAAGCACACCTTACCAATTTATGAGGCTACAATCATATATAATATCTGTCCTCAGGCCATATAGAACTAAACTAGAAACCAGTAACAGGAAGATAACTGAAAGATTTTAAAATATGCTGATATTAAACACAGACTTCAAATTGCACATGGATCCAAGAAGAAATATCAAGAAAATTTTAAAATTACTTTGAACCTAATAAAAATGAAAATATAACTTAGCAAAATTTCTGGGACCTAACAAAAGGAATACTTAGAAATTCATGACACTGAATGTGTAGATAAGAAAAGATCTGACATTAGTACTCTGTGCTTCCACCATGGGAAGCTGGAGAGCACAGCGCAAATTGAGTTCCAGGTAAGTCGGAGGAATACTGAAGGCTTGAATAAAGTCAGTGAAACTGAATGCAGGAAATTAAGAGAAAGTCAACAAATCCAAAAGCTGGACTTTTGAAAATGTCAATAAAGTAGGTAAACTTCTAACTCAGGCTCCCTAAGAAAAAAGAGAGATGGCAAATTGCTAATGTTCAAAGTAAAAGGGTTGAGCAGTAGGAGCCTAATGACATTAGAAGGGCACTGAGAGGACTGGGGAGGTGACTCAGTGGAGAAGCGCTTGCTGTGCTAGCAAACCTGAATAGGGACCCCAGCTCCCACATAAAGTCTGGGTGTGACAGCATGCACCTATTAATTCCAGTGCTGGGGGAGGAGTAACAGACATGTGGACCACCAGCCCGAGGTAGGGAGTGTCTGCGGGCCAGCTAATACACCTGGAATGGCAAGCTCCAGGTTCAGTGAGAAACCCTGTCTCAAAAAAGAGGGTGGCAGCTGAGAGACCCCTCAACTATTAAGAGCACTTGCTGCTTGTTCATAGGACCCAAGTTCAGCCCTCAGTACCCACATCAGGGGACTCACAATTGCTCCCGAGCAACTGATGCCTCTGGCCTCCAAGGACGCATATACCCAGATACAGACATACACAGATATTCGTAATTACAAATGTTCTGTTTTATATGACTCTGGCTGCCCTGGAACACACTATGTAGTCTAGGCTGACCTCAGAGATCTGCTTCTGCCTCCCTAGTTCTGGGATTAAAGGCACGTGCCACAAAATAAATCTCTCTCTTTTTTTTCCCCCCGAGACAGGGTTTCTCTGTAGCTTTAGAGCCTGTCCTGGAACTAGCTCTTGTAGACCAGGCTGACCTTGAACTCACAGAGATCCACCTGCCTCTGTCTCCCAAGTGCTGGGATTAAAGGTGTGTGCCGCTACCACCACCTGGCAACAAAATAAATCTTTAAAAAAGAATGTGACTAGTTCTGTGCCCATAAATATTTGAAAGACAGAATCTGCTAATATGTGAGAAGAACTGGATCATTCAAATGGGCTGCTCTGGATATGTGATAGATCATCTGTTAGAGACATTGAGTCAGTAACCTAGGACAAAAAGCACCAACCCCAGGTTGGTGATAGATACTACCAGACATTTAAGGAAGATATAGCTAATTCTCTACATTTGCTTCCAGAAAGCAAAAGCAGAGGGGACACTTGCTATCTCTTTCTGTAGGGCCAGCATCGCACCAATCTTTAAACCAAGACATAACACAAAAACACAAGTGAGGAGAAAATCTAAATTTCTACAGCTTGATGAAGGCTATGCAAACTCTGCAGCTACCGTCACACCTAGCAGTGCATAGCAGGAAGGTTTCCCATTCACACTGCGAACTCTGAAGCAATGATACCTTCCCTAGCCCTTCTAGAAGTCCTGGCTAATGGGATAAGACAAGATAACGCCAGAGTGGAATACAGGGCACCTGAGGGTGGCAGCGGTGGGAGGGTCGGTGGATGTGCTGACTGAGCCTGCCGGTGGAGTTGTCCTGTCTCTGGGCAACAATTCCTGCTGGAAGCAGTGACAGGTGAGCATCCGGAACCTTCTGCATGGTGGTGGCAGTGTGAAAAGCTCTTGACTTTTTTTTGGCTTAGAAACTAGGAAATCAGGGGATACAAAGGTCACCTAGTACTTTGGTTGGCTTCCAATTCTGCCAGAAGTGTCACTCCGGGGATAACTAGCCTTTGCAGGTCACCTCTTATGACTCTTATGACTCTTTGTCCGGCAGGCTTTATTTTCCCTTATAGGTTAAGTAAATTAAGGCTGAGAAAGGTTGACATGTCCCAGGAACCACATTCACACTAAGTGCGTTCTCCCTGACTTCAGAGTCCTAATTACTTCCGTGTATTTAGTACTTTCCTAACATGGTTTGTTTTGGGTCTCACCCGAGGAAGGATTTTTGCATGGCTCTTTCAAGGTTTCTCATTTCCTTCTGAAACTCTAGTAACCTTCTCCTAGTCCTCAGTCACTTGACTTATTGTTCAGTTCTTTTCCGACAAGGTTTCATGTAGCCCAGGCTGGCTTCCAATTTGCTATGTAACCAAGGACACCTTTGAACTTCTGATCCTCCTGCCTCAACTTCCAGAGTGCTGGGATTAGAGGCATGTGGCAAGTGTCTTTGGTTTTTGTAGTGCTGGGATTCAACCTGGGGCCATCATGCTAAGCCAGAATCCTATCAACTGAGCTATATCTTTACCGTGGCGTTTTGTTTCTTTACGTTGTTGTTGGTTTTGAGACAGGCTTTCACACTGTAGCCTAGACTGGCCTGAAACTCTTGATGTATCCAGGCTCTTCTCGTATGTATTTGCAATAATTCGTTTGCCTAAGCCTGTGAAGTGCTGGGATTAAGGTCTGAACTCCTGGCTCATCCTGATTTTTTGAAGTAAAATTTAATGTAGTTGACCAATGCCCTGTTTTCCAAATGTATCTGCTGAGGTAAAAAAATTTCAAATTCTTACTGAAGGCCTCTACAAGTAGTAGGTGAACTATGGTACCTGTGATCTTGCTTCTATTTTCAGCACTGGGATTCCAAGGCCGTGCTCAGAGCCATTGGGCTCAGCTGTGCAGGTTGGATTCTACCCAGATGTTCCTCCTCCCAGGGTGTGAGTGAGAACCACAATTCGGTGTAAGTTGCGGGTGCCAAGGAGCATGTCTGCACAGAAACCCAGAGGCCCTTCTGGGTTCTGGGGCAGCTCAGGGTTGCCTTGCTCTTGTATAGCATTCTTCTCATATTCAAGGAAGGCATCTCTGTGAAATGATGGGGATCTGCCCCTCACTGCCTCACCTCCCTGAGGAGTGACTTCCCAGGAGTAACAGGTGGCTGAGCCTGACAACCTGAGTCTGATCCCTCATGCTGGAAGGAGACAGCTAACTGCTATCTCACCCCCTCTAATCTCCTTTAACCACACATCTGACATGCACCCCGCCCCATGATAACAAAAATGTACAAGTCTAATGAGTGAGTAGGGAACAGGCACTATTTGACCTCAGCCCCTTTTTTATATATGGTTATGGGCACTGGTTTTCCACTTTGCCCTACTTCTCGAGAACAAGTAGAGATTGGTAGTTTTGTGTAAAGTTTTCCAAGTGTTCAGTGTTGTCTCAGGTATCTAAAGCACTGTGAGTTCTAAGGAGATTGTAGTTCCTAAATTAAGGGTATGCTCTCTAGCAGGTATATCAACTTTAAAGAGAAGCAATTTAAAAATTATTCTCAGGCAGAGCATGGTGGAGCACACCTTTAATCGCAGCACTAAGAGGCAGAGGCAGGTGGATCTCTGTGAGTTCAAGACCAGCTTAGTCTACAAAGCAAGTTCAAGGACAGCCAGAACTCAAACAACAAAACAAGAGGTGGAGAGCAGTAGATGAAGACAACCTATACTGACATACACCTATGCCTCCGTGTGTGCACCCAGACATACCTACATACATAGGCACATGCCCCCGACACATGCACTCACTCACACCTTAACCTTCTCTTGTCAAAGATGCGCAAAAGCTCCGTGAGCAGGCTTAATTGCAAGATTTATGGAAAAAGGCAAACTACGATTTTGATAACTTCATTGGTGCTTGTGTCACATATGGTGGTTCCTCCCGTGTCTTTTTAAAAAATATTTATTTATTATGTATACAATATTCTGTCCACATATGTCTGAAGGCCAGAAGAGGGCACCAGACCTCATTACAGATGGTTGTGAGCCACCATGTGGTTGCTGGGAATTGAACTCAGGACCTTTGGAAGAGCAGACAATGCTCTTGACTTCTGAGCCATCTCTTCAGCACCCTCCCCCATGTCTTTTAGGTGAATCAAAGTGCCAGTGTTTGTAGTGTGAGAGGGAATGCATTTATTGACCAGGACGAAAGATAGCGGTAGGCGTGTATGCATTAGTTGTAGACATTTGGCGTATGTGCCCAAGTGATCACCCCACTCACGCTCTCCAGCTGATAGATGGTCAGTGGGTACTGCGTTGTCAGGGTAACAGCTGATTTCAGGAGTCAGTCAGTATCCATGCTATGGTGCTGGGTAGGGACTTTGAAATTAGTCTTAGATGAAAATGAATATCAGGCTGACTCCTTACTGGGCTGAGTGTTCCTTAATAAGTAACTTAGGCTAGGAAGCTTAATTTTCTTCATCCTTAAAATAGGGATCAATACTGCTAATATTAAAAGGGCAGTTGTAAGGAGGATACGCGGATATGATTATTTTCACACCTTCATCAAAGAAGCATCATCTGTTTATACATGGGGATTTAACCCAGGGTCCTGGTATACCTAGAAAGTATCCTGCCACTGAGCTGTTCCCTCCTTACTTTGTTTTTTATGCAAAGGCTTAGAGAAGTTTGTATCAGAGAACTATGGGCTGAGGATTGCCTAGGGACATGACCTACTATGTCCCAAAAGTTGTTGGTGCCCATTTTGCTGCTAGAGAACTACAAAGGGAGCCTGGGAAATTCTAATTCAGCAGCTCTGGGTGGGGCCCAGGAATCATAGTTACCAATCACATTTTGATGATTTTGATTGACAGGTAAGTTGGGAGCCAGACTGTTCTGTCAGGGGCAGAGTTGGCCTCTTCTGCCACCACCGTCTTTTCACTTAGAGCAGTGGTTCTCAAATTTCCTAACGAGGTGACCCTTGAGTACAATTCCTCATGTTGTGGAGACCCCCCCACCATAAAATTATTTCATTGCTATATAATGTTAATTATAACATTAAATATCTAATATGCAGGCTATCTGATAAGGGACCCCTGTGGGAGTTGTGACCCACAGGTTGAGAACCACTGACTAAGACTATGCTGCAAGCAACATGGTCCTTCTGGCAGGAACTCAGTGCTTAGGAGGGACTGTTGGACTAATGAATGCTTCTGAGGCAGCTGGCTAGAGCCCACCCTCTACAGACCTGTCCCATGCTGTAGGTGGGATCAAAATCCCCCTAAGGCTGACAGCAAAGGGTCGAGGAGACTATACATGGGTCTCTTATTGGGCTTCACAGTAAACAGAATAGATGTGGATTTGGCTTCTTGATCAGAGGGAGAGATCTGTTGTAGGCCGATTAGCTTGTCCGTCCCATTTCCTCGGACACAGAGCCAGGAGTTGGCTGACCTGTGTGTGCCACCAGTTAACAGTCTTTCTGTGTCCTCAGCTGAGCCACAGCTCCTCCTGTCCTCTAGGTATCAGGTGCTCTGACTTGCTGCAGCTGTCTGCTGAGCCCCCTTCTGCCTGGCAGCCGTATCCAGTGCTTCCTTATTACACACCTAGGGCCCTCCTCTGGGAGTAAACTATCTGGTTACAGACAGAGGTAATATTTCTAGTATTGCATCCCAAATGACAAGGACGAGATGAGAGGGACGAGTGCTGGAAGACATGGGAAGAAACAGTTTGGCACACACCTGTACCCCAGAGCTTGGAAGACTGATGCAGGAGGATCTCTGTGAGTTTAAGGCCAGCCTGGTCTACAGAGTGAGTTTCAGGCCAGTGAGATCCTGTCTCAAAGGCAGATGAACATATGAAAAGAAAGGAAATAGCTAAGGCAAAAAGCGTGAAGACTGAGCAAGAGAGGGGCTAAGAAGGGTCCATGCAAGGCAAGTGAAGTCAGATTTGGATGGCAGGCCTGGGAGATGTGGCTTAGTAGTGGATTGCTTGCCCTGCATGTGCAAGACCCCAGGTAGCATCGTCAGCATGGGGTGACAATGAGGAAATGATCCTTGCCATTGTTTACTGTGGCTGTGACATCCTTGTGACATGGCACCCTTGGTCACCCTGTTTGGCTAAGCAAGTTCCTGGGTAGGAAACCCTGTGAAGATGGGATGTAGTTTTTCAACAGAGGCAATAAGGTAGGAAGGTTTGGGCTTGTCTTTCCAGCCAAGGTCTCCCAGAATTGAGATCCCAAGGATTGTGGGGCACGTGTACACACATGACTCACCTGACCACAGGGTTTTCTGGGTTTACAGCCCTGGATACCTGTTCCTTCTCTTACACACCTATCACCACTCAGCAACCACGCCCTACAGTCTCTCTGCCCTCTGCATTCACCACCAGGCAGGGACTGCCACTCATCCCCTCTTCCCTCTGATGGCCTCTTCCCTTCTTGCTGCTGTGTTTCCTAGGAGCCAGAGTCCTCTGCGATCAGCTGATAAATCCTCCCTAGGCTCTTGCACAAAGCCCTTTTCCTGTCCATGTCTCAGATTTCTGACCTATAAAATTCAGGCTTACTGCTTGCTGTGTTGAGATGTGAATGAGGTCTTTGGGGAAGTGTTTCTTGTCAGATCCACACAGTCCCTTCTCCTTTCTCTTTCAATTCCACCTGCCCTCCTGCCCCAAGTCCTGCTTCTTCCCTCTGACTATTACCACACAGATAAGAAAGTCATGTAGGTCTGCGAACCCCTGAAGACCTCACTTTCCAGATCCACCGACCGCTTAACGATCTTCATTTCACCCCACTCCTACCCCATTAGAAACTGAGGAACATTTCCTTCCATCCTTGAAGAACCATGCTCAGGGAAAGGAATTTGTGCTGGGGTGTAGCACTTGCGTAGATGTTCAAGGCTCTGAGTTCTGTACAGTGCCACAGAAAGAGAAAAGAAAACTTAACATTATAGACCAGAGTTTAAGTTAGATATAAAATTGCTGATTTCTCCTGCATGGTGGTGGAGCACACCTTTAATCCCAGCACTCAGGAGGCAGAGGCAGGTGGATCTCTGAGTTCGAGGCCAGCCTGATCTACAGAGTGAGTTTCAGGGCAGCCAGTGCTACACAGAGAAATCCTGTTTTGAAAACAAACAAAAAGTCACTCATTTCACACACCAAGCACTGTGGGAGCAGCCATGGCCGACAACCCTGTGTAGGAGCAATTGCTGTGACGGCTGGAGGCAGCTGATGGTGGCCTGGACAGTGCAGCAGAGTTGGCCATGCAGCTGGGCCTAGAGCACCAGGTGGTGGCAGTGGGTGCAGTGAAGAGCCTGCAGGCTCTGGGTGAGGTCACTGAAGCTGAGGTTTCACACACAGCCAGGAGGCCCATGGGTTTTGAAACATCCCTCTTGCAGACTTGGTGCAGAGTGAGCGTAGGTGACTGACTGCCCAGCAGCAAGGTGGGCTTCAGCAAGACTGTGGATCCAAAGGGACAGGAGTGCAGCAGATGGGCCCTGGGTGTTCCCAGTGGTGGGCAGTATAGAGGATGAAGTACACAGGTGGTTGCTGCTGGTCCAGTCAGGCCAGGGTGAGAAGCTGGCTGATGAGGAAAGAATGAGCCGAGGGAGCTGCTGACCCGAAGTGATCTGAAAACCTACTGGCTGAGCAAGGGCAGGGCCTTCAGCTCCTGGAGGGAGCGGCCCTTCAAGCCCTCCAATTTCTTTGCTCCCAGACAGTGGCCACCTTCTCCTTTTGCTTATGGTCCTCTCCCAGTTCTGACAGATGGGCTTCTCTGAGATGCCTGAGGACAGCTTCATTGAGAGCGCCTTCTGAGACATGATGAGCTAGCTCTTCCAGCCTCGACAGCACCCAGCACAGCACGTGACCAATATGATGCATTCTTCCCATGAGATCTGGCTGAGGCCCTGCAGCTCCCAATGGACTATGTCCAGCAGGTCAAACAGACCCACTGTCAGGGCAGCTACAGCTGACAGGATTGTAAGCACACCTGAAAGATGAGGCCCGGGAAAATCTGCTTCACACACACTCATACCCCACAGAAGCCAGTGTCTGTACCCTCTGTTTAGCCTAGAAGAAACCCTTCACACTGGCAAGTACATCTGCATTGATCGTATGTTTCAGAGTGAAATGCTGGATGTCACATACCTGGCCAAGTTCCACCAGATCAAGAGTGTAATAGCTAACCATGAGGCTCTCCCTAGGCCACCTCATGAGTGTGCTAAGGGAGTGGTGGTGGCCCTGACTCCCTGAGAACACCCCAAGAGGGAAGGGCAAGGCTAAATGTAAGAAAACAAAATAGTGCCAATGGGATGTCTTTCTGTATATGTGTTGCTTTTATTAGTTGATGAATAAAGCTGTTTTGCTAATAGCTTGCCAGAGTAAAGCCAGGCAGGAAATCCAAACAAAGATATATATAGAGAGAGTAGGTGGAGTCTAGGAGATGCCATGTAGCTGCTGAAGGAGAAAGATGCCCCGCAACCTTACCGATAGGCCACAGCCTCATGGTGATACACAGAATAATAGAAATGGTTAATTTAGGATGAAAGAGTTAGCTATAAGAAGCCTGAGCTAATAGGCCAAACAGTGTTGTAATTAATATAATTTCTGTGTGACTATTCAAGTCTGAGCGGCCAGGGGAAACGAACACAGTCTCTGTTTGCAAAATGGTGCCCAGTAAAAGCAACACATACACAGAAGGGCATTCCACATGCTCCCATGCTCCCATGCCACTGTGGGAAGGATGATAATAATCTTAACACTCTTCTCCTTTCGTATACCCCCAAGCCAAAAGCTGGGAGAGACAGTCGCCGATTCCCCTGTCCCTTTTTATAGAGAGATCTTCCCACCTCATGGATCAGAAGTCTTGATCTTGTAAAGTATGTATAGCAGATTGAAAGTGGTGGGAAAGGGAAAAAAATGTCAATAAAAGGAAGGAAAGAAAGCCAGAGAAAGGATGAGCCTGGGAAGGGAAAGTGCTCAGGAACCAGAAAGCTGCGGTGGCCTCTAGTCTGGGGCTCTGACACCCACAGCCATCCAAAGGCTGCCAGAAGGCCTCTGGTGATTATGGGTATGGAATGGAGGAGGCAATTAAAGGGGCTGTCCAGTTTCAGTGAAGAATCATGGCAGTGGTCTGTTGTCCTCACAGTGGACACCATGTGTGCACACAGACGCTGGACAGAGTGGGTGTCTTGCCAGCTCTGTGTCCCCTCTGGGTCAAGTGTGAACTGATGGAGCCGTTGTTACCTGATGTGTGCACAGGCTAGAATGGAGCTCGGATTGTTCATGTTAAGTCAGTTTTTAAGATCCTTGTTTTTGGAAACTGATAAGCAGAGTGGGTTTGAAGTGGAACTCTTTCTGCCCCTAACCTCAAATCATACATTATAAAATCTATCCATATAATTTTCTTGTTGATTCCTATCACATCCTTTAAAGAGATGACAGGACACTAAACAGAAACCAGGTCACCCCATGTTCAGAAAAGATGACAGCAAGGGTGTCAGAAGCAAATGGGGGCCTGATTTCTAGCTCTACAGTTTCATCTGCCTATAACCCCAGGTCACCAAGAAGGAGCCCACCCAGGTGTGTCTAAATCTACCACCCAAGCAGCCTTCCTGCTTGAGCTCCAGTCTCATCCAATCGCTGAATAGTTGTTTACTTACTCGTTTATACTGTATTAATTTATATTTGGTGGATAATAGATCACAGAAGGGCTAAATTTAGCCAATTTAGCATATTTGTGACTTCACACCTTTTTCCCCTTTTCTTTCTTTCTCTTTTTTTGTCTTTTCTTTCTTCCTTTCTTTTTTCTTTTCTTTTTTTTTGTGCTTGAACACTAAACATCCACTCCTGTAGAATAGTCTTGAAGAATATCCTGGACTAGGGTATAGGTCAGTAGTAAATTGTTTGCATGAGGCCCTGGGTTTGATCCCAGCAACACAACACACACACACACACACACACACACACACAGTTTCCAGCACTCAGCACAGTTCTCAGCACGTACCAACTGCCAGTTACTAATGATCTCTCTCTCACACACACACTAAATAATATAGTGACCATGTTTTTAAATCTTCTATTTCTTTTCTCTTTTGTTTTCAAAACAGAGTTTCTTTGCTTAGACTTGGCTGTCCTGGAGCTTGCTCTTTAGTCCAGGCTGGCCTCAAACTCAGTGATCTATCTGTCTCTGACTCCCAAATTAAAGTCATGCACCATGAAGTGCCCAGCTTTTCCATTTTTTTCCCTACTACTCTGCCCTTAAATCCAGAATCTCCCTCCTTCCTCAAAAGCCCTCTGTACATGTGCAGTCTTGGTGAGGAAATCACTATCATTCTTAGGTGTTGGTTGGATTATTCTGTCAGCTCTTAGGCAACTTGAGTTTTAGCTTAAATGAATTAATGTCTAGTGAATGAATAAAAGGGATGGATACCAGGCTGATCTCACCTAAAGAAATGACCACATGTAGGGTGTGATGGCGCTCACCTTTAACCCCAGCACTCAGGAGGCGGAGGCAGGTGGATCTCTGTGAGTTGGAGGCCAGCCTGGTCTACAGAGGGAGTTTTAAAAAGGGAAAAAGGAAGAAAACCAGCAGCACAGTGGCTCTCATGATACCCTTTCTTCAGTCGTCCCCCCGCAATTAGAGAAGTTTTTCTTTTTTCTTTCTCATATTCTAGTTTTTATTGTTTTATTTTTCGAGAACTGCTTTGAATAAACCCCAAATCAAGAATTGGCCCTTGCTGAGTTCTGTGTGGGCAGAAATTTGTCCCTTTATTGGCTTGTCTTCTGCAATTGCAGGCCTTTCTCACGCTTTGTCTGGTTTTTTTTTTTTTTTTTTTTGAGACCGCTCCCACCGTGCGAGGTGGTGTCTGCCCGGCACACTTCATTGTCAAGGCGGTGAGTGTGTCCAGGACCCTTGTTTCACGTTACCAGTTACCCCCGACTCGGATTGCTATCTGCGGAGATAGGGGTCTGAATAGGTCTGCCTCTCAAACTGTCCGGCATCTGGATTGATAGGAAGAAAGAACAAAGACCCAAAACAAAGGCGTGTGGAGCCTGCGGGGTTCCAGCCCTCTCCCACGAAGGGACCCAGAGCAGACAGGCAGAGCGCCACCAAGGGCAGTCTCAGCCATCCTCTTCTCTGCACCTTCATTTGCATAGATTCGAGCCAGTTAAGCTTCTACCTATACTCTTCTTAGAAACCAGACTGTAGCCAAGCAGTCTCTTTATTTAACTCTGCTTGGCACCGTGGAGTAAACCCTGAGGAGATGCAGCCCTGAGGAATTCTATAAGATTCAGCTTTTAGATCTAGGCAGAGTGATTTTGAATGTACTTGGAGTGCTGTTACTTTAAAGGAAGCCACGCTGGTTGTGTTAGCAACAAGAGGTTTGCGTTTCTGCCTATTTAGTGCACGGCTGTAATCCCAGCTCTGGGAAGGCTGAGGCAGGAAGACTGTGGGGTGGGTTTGAGGCCAGCGTGGGCTACATGAGAAAGATCCTGTCTCAAATGGAAAACCAATCAAACAACAAATAAAAAATAGAGCCTAATATTTGCAGGAGCCCAGAAACATCATTTTTTCAGATAAAACAGAACCAGATCACAAAGCTAGATGATGATGAGTCGTGGCAATGATGGAACATGGCAGAATTTTCTAATCTTGATTCTCCTATGTTTTCTTTTTGCTTCTTTTTTCTTTGACTTGAAAACATTTTTGAAGCTAGGTATGGTAGCATATGCTTGCAATTCCACACACTCAGGGAGTAGAGTCAGGAAGAGTGTAAATTCAAGGCTAGCCTGGGCTACATAGTGAAACCATGTCTCAAAAAAGAAAACCCAAAACTGGGTCAACAAAATGGCTTAGCAGGAAAGTGTAGCACGAATAATAAAAACCCAGAGACAGATATTGGGCTTCAACCTGAAGATCAGAAAAGCAAAGCAGCCAGGTCACTAGTTCTTACCTCTCAGTTTCATCCTGAGGATTCCTGGAGGCAGGATTGCCATTTCGGACTGAGGTGGAGGTAAGAACCAGTGACTAACTGGCTGTTTTGATTTTCTGACCTTCAGGTTGAACCCCAATATCTGTCCCTGGGTTTTTAATCCGTTATACTACAGGAAAGTACTTGTGGCTTAAGTCAGGTGACCTGAGTTTGATCCCTAGAGCCTATGGTTGAAGGAAAGAACCGACTTCCAAAAGTTATTCAATGACCTACTCCTGTATACCATAACACATGCATGTGCTCACACATACATACATGACGGTATCTCCACTACCAAAAAATTTTTTGAGCCAACCAAAACAAGCATTTCTGAGGGACTCGAAGGATGGCTCAGTGGTTAAGAGTACTGGCTGGTCTTTTAGAGATCCTGAGTTCAATTCCCAGTTCCCACATGGTGGCTCACAGCCATCTATAACTGTAGTCCCTTGGGATCCAATGTCCTCTTCTGGCATGCATACATGTAGAGAAAACACCCATATACATAAAGTACATAAGCAAATAAATCTTCTTTTAAAAGTTTTTGGTGTGGGCGTATGTAGGACCTCAATAGTCTGAGGCAGAAAGATTGAGTTTGAGGACGGGCCTGGGGTATAGAACGATGGTAGCATGTGAGCTTAGCATGCATAGCAACTCTCAGTTCCAAGAGGGACCATTTGCATGAACACACATGCATGGCTTTTTATTTAAAAGTGTATAATAATAGAAAAGTGAAAACCAAACAAACATGACTGCCATGTCAGCACCCAGGCAGATGAAGCAGGAGCAGCTCAGTGTGACTCCAGGGTGGGTTCCACAGCACCACATGTAGGATTAGCTCAGTGTGACTCCAGGGTGGGTTCCACGGCACCACA
>JAQHUG010000007.1:18158183-18177822 GCA_028555095.1 Dicrostonyx torquatus | reverse complement strand
TTTCCTTTCCTTTCCTTTCCTTTTCTTTCCTTTTCTTCTTCTTTTCTTGCTGTCCTGGAACTCACTCTGTAGACCAGGTTGGCCTCAAACTCAGAGCTCCACCTGCCTCTGCCTCCTGAGTGCTGAGATTATAAAGGTGTCACCTCCACTGCCTGGCCAGTTGTTTTCTTTAATTGTTTCTTCTCTATCCATCTCTCTAATCTCAGACACCTATTTATGGCATCATCCAATTCTTATTAGTTAATGAGGGGTAAAACTTCTAGACCCCACACACTCTCTGCCCCCCACAGAAGGACTATTCCCTATTTTGAAACCACTTCCTTTATAAATTTTATCTTGGATTTAGGCCTCTCTCTGTTCAAGTCCGAGGTTCTGACCTACTTGCCCCTCAGATTAACCTCCATCATTCTCCACGGCTCAGGCTTATCCTCACATCCTCTAACTTCCTCCCTCTGATCTCTGATTTCCATAGGACCAGTAGCTCACAGACTCTGTCCTTTTGGGATTAACTCTCCTAGACTCTGGGTTAACCCTCCTAGACTTTGGACTTGAAAGCTAGACTCTCAGAGAAGAACCAGGAAGCGAGGTCCTTACCTTTGAATACAGTCTTATGAGTTGACGGAACAGAAGCAGCCCAGGCCCCAGGATTCTTTCTTGCCAGGCAACTGTTGCATGGAGGGAAGGTAGGACCTGGGTCCAACAATTTCACTCACCCAACGCAGAATTTCTGCAATATCTTGCAGGTATTTGAACCAGGAACATACCCGAGACACTGCTTCCCCTCCAGTACTTCAAAGATGATGAGCAATTTGTCTTGAGATCTTACTGGCCATTGCTGTAACTGGGCCTGCCTCCCTTTTAGAACACAGACCCTGTTTCCAAGGGAGTGGTTAAGTTCACTGAACAAAAGGGCTGACAGCAGAGAAATACTTTGCAAAACACAAATGCTTAATAATAAATGAGCATTAGAAGCCAGCCTGAGGCCACTGTGTTTTAGGAAACCCATCTGCTGGAGTAGGACAGGAGACTATTTTCAGGGCAGAAGGCACCTGAGGCAACTCAGAATGGTGAATGGGGCAGCCTCCTGAGGGATGTAGATGGTACGGAAACCCAGATATAGAATCAGAGAAGAAACAACAGCTTTGCTCAGGGGCGCTTCACTCTCCAAATGTTGATTTTGTTGACCTAAATCAAGCCCCTGGGCCTATGTGCTGGAACCTATTTTAAGAGAGTCATAAATATACAGACTCGGAAATGCCTGGTGGGGGTGGCAAGCGGTTGTGGTTGCACTCCAGGACAGGATCCGGCTCAAATCACACTCCCCGCCCCTGGATTTCAAGCGGGCTGGAGGGATGGCACTGAAGCTGGTGTTTGCAAGGAGGTGCCAGGAGCAGGGAGGGTTTGTTCTAAACAGGGAGGGTTTGTTAGGTCGCTGGCTAGCATGTGGGTGGTGGGAGCTGAAACGAAAGGGGGCCTAGGAACCTCTCTCCATCACACCCGTTTACACCTCCGCCACACTGCACTGGAGTTACCCCCTTGCCTATAGTCTTTCATTAGATCTGCTGCGGCTGCTTCCCAGGATCGAGACTTGCTCCATACACCTGTGTTCCCTCCCAGTCCAAGGTTATTAAGTCAATCTTTAGCTTAGAAAAATAATTTAGGCCCTTCTCCTCACTTTTCAGGTAAGGCGAGTGATGGGCTTTGGTTGCCTAGGCTGGCCAGGACATGCCACATGCTGTCGACAAGGCCTCTCACACCAACCAGGTTTCATCAGGGGTGGAGCACCATGAGACAAAGCTCTGGGTGTTACTGGGTGGGGCTGAGATGTGGCAACACTGGGTCGACCAGAGGGCTGTGAGTAGCTTTGCACGCTCAGAGCTGGTCTTGAAAAGTGATAGAGTCCTCCTTGCCTAGCATATGAGACCTCCCCATTCCCCAATTCCTTTGAAGCACCAGAATTTACCTGGCCTGCTGTTTTTTTAAGCCAGGGAAATAAGAAGGCTTTAGTGTTAATTCTCTGAGGAGATAGTGTGGTCTTCCTTGGGGTGACACATCTCGGGAGTGGAGCAGCAGCTTTCCCCCAACTCCATGGCCCTCCAGTTTCTTGCTTCTGTGATCTGAGAAATACTTGGGGGTGAGGACTCACCTTAGCTGAGGGACACAGAGCCTTTCAAGAACAAGTCAGTCTCTTGTGAGATGTTTACACCAGCTCATACCCAAGGGTGCAGTGTGAGTCATTTAATCTAATTGGTTTAATAAGTAAACGATCCCTGCGCAAAGAGGAGGTGGGGTTGGGCATGAGAGGGAGGGGCTCTGCTATCTACAAATCCTAAGGAGTCAGCTTTAAGGAAAAACCTGTTGCTAGCTCTCTAGGGACCTGTGGTAATTAAGCTGGGGGTGGGGATGCATTGGGAAGGAGGAGGAAGAGACCCAGACGTTCTAGGGGCAGGAGAGGGAGGTCAGGTTCTCAGTGTCCATCCTAAAAAAGAAAAAGGAATCATTCATTGTGGGCTACAGTTCAGTAGGGGCTGAGGGTGTGGCTCAGTGCTCAGTGGCTGAGCTCTCACCTACCATGTGCAAGGCTGGAGGTGTAAGTTCAGAACCGTATCCCTCTCCTGCCCCCCAAAAAAGTACAGCTCAGTGCAACTGGTATTTAATTTCAAAACTTTAAAAAATTTTTTCAGCAAAGGAACCAAGTACACAGTGGCAATCAATCTCTCTCTATTCCCCAGAACAGGCAACCACAAGTCTTCTCTTATTTTAATCTCCAGGAATTTGCCTGTTCTAAACATTTCATATGAATGGCTCATGTAATAGGTGCCCCATTATGTCTGAGGTTTCTTGTTTTTGTTTGTTTGTTTTTGTCTTTTCAGGACAGGGTTTCTCAGTAGCTGTGGAGCCTGTCCTGGAACTCTTTGTGTAGACCAGGCTGGCCTCAAACTCACAGACATCTGCCTGCCTCTGCCTCCCGAGTGCTGGGATTTTCAGGTTTATTGGTGTAGCATGGGTCTCTCAGTATCCACAGGAGATTGGTTCAGGGGCCTGTGGTACCCTGAGGGTACCCAAGTCCAGGGATGCTCTAGTTCCTCACATTCATGCAACCTAGCACATCCTCCTGTATACTAGAAGTGTTCCTAGATGGCTTGTGATATTAGGTATAGCATAAAAGTGTATATATGTATATAATCTCATGTTTCAGGTGGAAAAGAGGCAACAACTCTGGTTCTGGAACTTACTTTATAGACCAGGTTGGCCTTGAACTCACAGAGATCTGCCTACCTCTGCCTTCCAAGTACTTGGAATGGAAGCATGTGTGTGTGTGTATATATATATATATATATACATATATATATATACACACACATATATGTATATATATACATATATATCATAATAATTATTTACTTACATTTACATATATACATAGATAGATTTATATTATGATATTCCATGTGTACATATGCTGTCTTGTTTTTTTCTTTTCTTTCTTTAATTTTTTTTTTGGGGGGAAGGGATGATTAAATCATGGTCATATTTAGCCCAGGCTATCCTCAAACTCACAATGTAGCCCAAGGATGGCCTTGAACTTTAATTCTCCTGCTTCTACTTCAGAGTGCTGAGATTAAGGCTTGTCTCACCATGCCCTGTTTATGGGTGCTGGAAATTGAACCCAGGACTAAGGATGGTCTAAAAACAACTCTACAAACTGAGCTACATTCCTAGCCCTTTTGTGTGTGTGTGTGTGTGTGTGTGTGTGTGTGTGTGTGTGTTCCCGAGACAAGGTTTTCTCTGTGTAACAACTCTGGTTGTCCTGGAACTCACTTATAGACCAGGTTGGCCTTACACTCACAGAGATCTGCCTGCCTCTGCCTTCCAAGTGCTGGGATTGAAGGCATGCACCAAAACGGCCTGGCTGTTTTGTCTTTTGAGATAATTTTTTTCCCTTTTGCTTTGAGATAGGGTTTTACTTTGTTTTATTGGCTGTCCTGGAACTCACTATGTAGATCAGGCTGGCCTCAAACTCACAGAGAGCCACTTACCTCTGTCTCCCAGTGTTGGGATTGAAAGTGTGCACCACCACCCTGGTTCTGTTTTTGTTTTTTGAGACAGGGCTTCCCTATACAGCTTCAACCATCCTAGGACTCACTGTGTAGCCTGGGCTGACCTTGAGCCCACGTCTGATCCTCCTGCTCACCTGTCTCCCAAGTGTCCTCATTAATTGCTGATGGCTGTTAGGTTACTTACAATTTGGGGCTATTAGGACTGGCACTGCTCTGGTGATTTTTGCTTCTTTTCTGCTGTTTTTGTTTTATTTTTTATTGCTGGCCTGGAACTCATGGACAATCTTCCTACCTCTGCCTTCAGAGTTTTGACTGTTTTCCCTTTGTCTGAGAGTGCTGATTTCTCCATATCTTTTCCAGTGAGTGTGAAGTAGATGGACATTGTTATTCTCATTGTCCCATGTTTCAGGTGGGAAAGAAGCATGGGGAGCTGGATGATGTACAACCGTTGAAAAGTGCTTATGTTACGACTGTTGAGGGGACTGAGCAAGTTGCAGGAATACTGTGCCAACTGCTGTTAAGTCACCGTGACACAAATCAGAGTCATCAGGGAGGAGGGAGACTCAATTAAGAAAATGCCTTAATAAGATCTGTCTGTAGGCAAGCAATCCTGTAGGGCATGTTCTTAATTAATGATTGATAATTAAGGGAGGGCCCAGCCCATTCTGGATAAGGACCACCTTTGTTCATGGGTTCTGTAGGAAAGCAGACTGAATAAGCCATGGGCAGCAACAGTTGCAACACCCTTCCCTGGGCTCTGCATCAGCTCCTGCCTCCAGGTTCCTGCCCTGTTTGAGTTCCTGTCCTGACTTTCTTCTATGATAAACAGTGATTTGGAAGCATAAGCCAAACAAGTCCTTTACTCCCCAACTTGCTTTTTGTCATGGTGTTTCATCATAGCAATAGAAGCCCTAACACACACACACACACACAAAAAAAAAAAAACAAAAAAAAACACATACACAAAACACACACACAACACGCACACACACGTTATAAAGTCATCATGTTTTAAATCGGTTTTAAATTTTTTTATTCCATTTATTTATTCTGGGTACGAACCAGGGCACACATCTGGAAGTTCAGAGGACAAACTTGTGGGGAGTCAGTTCTCTTTTCCACCGGGGTGGATTAAACTCAGGTCACTGGGCTTGGTGGCAAGTGCCTTTATTGTCTAATCCATCCCATCTCCTAAAACACGTCTAAAACACGCCTAAATGATATAAATGATGATGGATTGTTTTTCAGTGTTTTGGGATGCTCACACGCTAGTGTCTGTGTTTCTGTACTAACACATGTATATCCTGTGACCCGACAGTCTCACTTTGGAACTCAGTCTAGAGTTAAATGATGATGGATTCTTTTTTTAGTGTTTTGGGACGCTCACACACTAATGTCTGTGTTTCTGTTCTAACACATGTATATCTTGTGACCCGACAGTCTCACTTTGGAATGCAGTCTAGAGATCATAGCAGTTGCATAGGAACTGTTGATTGGAGACAGCTAAATGGCTACCAATGGAGAAATGCTTTGCTCCAGTATCATGAAGCTATTTCCCAGTATTGGGGGTTGAACCCAGGACTTGCAAGGGTTCTACCACCTAAGCTCAGTTATAGGTAACCAGATTCTTCCAAAAAACTTTGCCACTGAAGGACTGAGAACTATTAGCCCCAGAATTCCTTGGGAGCTTGCTTGATGCCAGTTCTTAGGTCTCTCACGGGCCATCAACTGCCCCTCACTCCTTACCTTTAGTGCTAGACGTGGAACTCAAGGCCTCAGCTCCAAAGATGATCGACTTGGGATGTTGCCATTTACTGAGATGCCTATCTTTGGGGGACCCAGGTTTAGAAGCAAATATTAAGTTTGACTTTTCTGGGTTACCGCAAAGATGTTCACCATAGGGACTGGGTAAGTTTAAAAAATACATATAAGGAAATTCAGAGGAAATGTAGGGAGGTGGGCAATAGCAAGTGATATTCTCCAGGACCAATGAGTGAAGTGGGAGCAGAGAAGAGCACTCCCTGGACTGGGCCAGCCACAAAGTTAAGTTACTGTGGTTTGAGGCAGGAAAATGAGCTTTTTAGCAAAAAGACAGAGGAAAGACATATGAGAGCAAGAGGAAAGACTCTCAAGGATCCTGGATTCTGCCTGGCAGGTTTCTGTGCTCTGGGGTTCAGGGAAGGTAGTGTTTTCATGTTTGTTTTATTTCAGAAAAATACCTTATGGTTCCAGCAGGAACCCATGCGTAGGTGGGGGCAGGCCTTTGAGACTTAGAAATGCACCCACCCCAAAATACCTGTTTGGTTCCTCTTCACAATGAAGTCTTCCCTGACTGCCCGGATCCTTTGTGTTTCATTGTGTACCCTGTTGTTATCTAAATACCTGTCCTGAGTGCTGCACAACAATCCCAGTTGGGAGGCAGTGTGAGAGGCCATGTAGGGACTTGGCCTGTGACTTCCTGCTGTCTGACCGCTGCTTCCTTAGCTTCTGTCCTCCATAAATGAGGCATCATAAGACCGGCTTCTCACGGTTGGGCTGAGGATTGACTGAGCAGCCCGTGGACTTTGAAACCACACAGAACTAGTTTGAGCCTCAGTTCAGCCATTTGTGAGATCTGCAGCAAAGCCTGTAAAATGTTTAAACCTCAGTCTTCTCGGTAGGATGGGGAAAGGAGTACCTTCCTGGTTCTGCACTGGGAATGAATGACTTCGCAGTGCTTGGCATGGTGTGGGAAATCAGTAAACTATAGCCTAGAGTACTGCACGGAGCTGCCCAGGCTCATCTACATGGAGCACATATTGGCCAAATTTGTTCAAGTCCCTGAATGATGCAGTTGGAAGATAAGGCAGTAGAGATCTTGAAATGATAACAGACTTGGCAGAGGGCATATAGTGAAAAAGTAGTAGGCAGGGACTCAGTCCAGACCTTTCTGACTCTTAACTTTGTTTGTTATACTGTGCTTGACCACCAAACAAAGCAGCTGTGCCCCACACAGTGCCTGGGAAATCTAGCCTGTTGATTGATTGTGCCTTTCTTTCTAAATGCCTTTTCAAAGCGTTATCTCCATTCTGAGCCATTCTATGCAACCATCAGGACTCTAATATACGGGTCCAAGAAGCCAGCTTGAAATAGGTAACAGACTGTAGTCTTTGTGAGAAAACTATATCTGTTTGTATGGTGGGGAACTCTGGGGAACCTACCTTAGTGCTCCAAGCAGCCCAAGGGGATACATTTGCATTTTACCCAATAAATTGCCTACAACAGACTCTTTGAACATGGAAAACATATTCCCCTAAGACCCGGGAGGGCTAAACAGTTAATA
Source organism: Dicrostonyx torquatus (assembly GCA_028555095.1). Classification (NCBI taxonomy): domain Eukaryota; kingdom Metazoa; phylum Chordata; class Mammalia; order Rodentia; family Cricetidae; genus Dicrostonyx; species Dicrostonyx torquatus. The sequence goes on along the minus strand of JAQHUG010000007.1, from coordinate 18,170,439 downwards.
ACTTCCCGAGAGCTTTATGTATTACTAGGATACAGACAGTGATCAGAGATCAGTAAACACCCAAGTTTATGTTCAAAAAGGAAAAAAAAAAGGTTCAAGCTCTCTGCCTTAGCTGTCTTTACAAATACTTCAAGTAGGAGACCGTTCCAGAGACCGTTTAAATTTATATCAAGTAAAATGAGAGTGGATGAGGTCCAAACGGCAGTAGCACTGCTCTCTGGGAGCCATGCCTGGTTCAGGAGTGAGAAGGCTCCCTCTTGCCTTTCATCTTCTCCCTTATCACTGGTTCCTTCTCCACAGCACACTTAACTTCCTCCTCCCCTTTTGGGCTAGGGACCAGGGCAGTCTGACCCATTTCCGAGCAGTTTTTATCAGCTCATCTTCTTAGATGCCCTCAATTTTCTCTTTGGTTCCACTAGACCTGACATCAGAGGTTCCTTAAGACAGACACTGGCATCCCAGTGAATGCCTGCTGTTTCTCAGGGCCAGCGTGGACAGAGTTGAGCTTGGGGTAGGTCACCCTGAGACGGTGACTCTGAAGGTGCCCTCCTGCTCCTCACTAAAGTTCTGCAGTGGGCTGAGGATTTCCACGTTTATCTGACCTCATACCAGTCCTCCATGCCCGACTCTTCATAAGTGTTGCGCTCTGGCTCAGGGAAAGGAGAGTGATGGAGAAATCAGTGAGTTGTGGGCTGTACATGGAGTAGCGAGTCTGTGAATGAGCCATTTGTGTGCATTTTACATTCTTATTGACCCAGCTACAGGTGGGTCAGAGTAGTTTATAGATGAGTCCTCACGTCATCTGAAGAATTTTGCAACTGTGTAAGGCTAAGGGCAACAGAATACTTTGAAAGTGATTTCTGGCCTAGAACTCACTAAGCCTGGGTGATTTCAAACCCTACTTTAGCATCTTACTGTGTGCTGGGATTACTGTAAGCAATAATTGACTATCGAACAATGTGACTCTTTGGCCTGGGTGCCTAACGTTCTATTGACATATATGGAATAGAAAACTGTCACTCAGCAGTTTAATCTATGTAGTGATGAGGAGGAGAGGGCTGTCTCTCACCACGGCTAGCTTATCCCCGGAAATTACACACAAACTGGATTCATTTAATACACTGCCTGGCCGTTAGTTCTAGCCTCTATTGGTTAATTCTCACATATTATTTTAACCCATATCTAGTAATCTGTGTATCACCATGTGGTCGTGGCTTACCAGGAAGATTCTAATCAAAGTCCATCTTGGGCTGGAGAAACATGGCGTCTGCTCCAGTGCCTTCTCTCTCACAGTCTTCCTATCTGTCTACTCCGCCCACCTAAGAGCTGCCCTATCAAAAAGGCCGAGGCAGTTTCTTTATTCAACCAATGAAATTAACCCAAATATACAAGGACCCTCCTATACCAAATCAACCATCTTGAGGCAAGGTCTCATTGACTTTGTGAAGGTCAGAGCAGACCAGTAGAGGTTATTTTATGGAGCTGTAATCAATGACATCTGAACCAAAGTAAATATTTATTTTACAGCCCAAGGGACTGATTTCTTTTTCCAAGTTTTGGAAAGTTCCATTGATTTGTTTATTTTGTGTGTGTTTTGAGTGTGTGCATGTGTGTGTATGTGCATGCCTGTGCCTGCGCATGTGCCATACGCCACAGTGCATATGTGGAACTCAGAGGATGTCTTGTGGGGGTCGGTTTTCTCCTCAAGGCCACCATGTGGGTGCAGCTCAGGTCATCTCCTGCCCCCGAGGGGCAGATTCTGTTGAGAAGGTAGAGAGCAACATCTGCTGTCATGGCTCCTTCTTAGCCCTTCCCCGGCCAAGGCCCTTTCTCAGGTAGGCTTGCAGCTGTCTGTCTTACTGCTAAGCCTAATCACATGAGTTCCATCCCCAGGACCCATATGATAGAAGGAGAGAACTGACTGCAGAAAGCTGAGTCTACTGCCCCCACCCACACATTAAACAAAATAAGCGTAATTTAAAAAAAAAAATCTAGGACTGGAGCTGTAGCTCAGTTGGCAGAGGGCTTGCTTTGCATGCATGAGGCCCTAGATTTGATTTAGCTGCGTGCGCGCGTGCGCGCGCGCACACACACACACACACACACACACACACACACACACACCACCTCTTTGTGATGCTAGGGCTGGAATTTAGAGCCTTATGTATATGGGGCAAGTGTTTTGCCACCAAGCTGCACACCAGCCCTTACTCGTGTATTTTAAAAATTGCTTCTTCACCTAAAGGATCTTTTTTTTTTTCTCCTTCTGTGTGAAATGTTAGGAGATTAACATGTCAAGGAAGTACTTAAGTGTGTGTCTGGGCATTTTCATGCATGTAAGTTACAGTAGAGGTTATTTTATGGAGCTGTGATCAATGATATCTGAACCAAAGTAAATATTTATTTTACAGCCCAAGGAGCTGATTTCTTTTTTCAAGTTTTAGAAAGTTACATTGATTTATTTGTTTATTTTGTGTGTGTGTACACAATAAGGATAGTAGAGAAAATCCTGAAGGGAGGATAATAAACGGTGTGTCAGTCAGGTCTAATCAGTTATCGGGTTCTCGCCTTTCTGACCGAGGCCACAGCTGATGCCCATGGGGCCTTGCTCCTGAGGAGCGCAGAGCCCTCTTCACGCGGCAGCCATCAGATTGAGAACCTTCGTAGCAGGCTCTCAGATTCTCAGGGAAACTGTTCTCCCAGCTGCCTCTGCGGACCATGACCTTGTTTCCACAAGAGGGCTTATGTTCTTAGAGTCCAAGCTAGACAGAACCAGTGATATTGGGCACCTGACACCAGACTCATGCGCTAGATAGCCTCGCTTGTTGGCAGACTAGACCTGTGCTCTGAACGAGAGACCTGGGATTTAGTCATGGGTCTTCTCCGAACTTGCTTTGTGATCTCAGACAAGGGTGCCCTAGTCTTCCAGCCTTTAGTTTCTAATGGAGACAGTATGTGAGCTTGTAGCTGTGCTCTTTCTGTCTTCCGAGACTGCCACAAGTTGTTTTATTTGAGACAGGTTTCTGGAGTTTGTACACCAGACTGGCCTCAAACTCACAGAAATTTGCCTGCCTCTGTCTACTGAGTGCTGGGATCAAGGGTGTGTGCCACCATGCTTGGCTTGAGCTGGGTTTTTTTTCCTGTTGTTGTTTGTTTAAGAGTCTCATTACACATCCAGGCTGGGTTTGAACTTGGGATTCTCCTGTCTCAAGCTCTGGTTGTCCTAGAACTCACTTTGTAGACCAGGCTGCCCTCAAACTCAGAGATCTGCCTGCCTCTACCTTCTGAGTGCTGGAATTAAAGGTGTGAGCCACCACCACTTGGCTAATTTAAGTTTTAAGAGCTAATTGGGAATAAGCCTAAGCTAAGGCCAAGCTTTCATCCTTAATAAGAAGTCTCCGTGTCAGCTTTGGGAGCTGGTGGTCCAAAGAAAGACCAGCTACATTTAATAGTCTGAATAATCAATTCTCCTATCTTCCAGATAATCTATAAAAGTGTCTAGGTATGGTAGTGTTTGTGTCTTTAATGCATTTGTATACCTTTGCTTTAAAAATAGAATGGCTCTCAGGAAAGCCTCTCATCCTCTGAAGAATCAAGTCAGTGATGTCAGCTAAACTGTTTTCACAGGGCAGAGCACCTCCCACCCTGCCTGTATTTGAATGGACCTGCCAGGTTCCTGCAGGCCGCATTGGGGATCTGATCTCTAAGCAGACATCAGGGTGTTGAGAGATGACATAGTACAGGCTTAAAAAACTGCCTGGTTCCTGGCCTTTCTGGGCCTGGTGGTGTGACTCCCTATTCTATTTACTTTATGGTCTTTCCCCCAATTTACCTTAAAGACAAACCAAACAAAAAACAAAGGCAGGGTCTTGTAGCCTGACTGACCAGAAATTCACTTTAGAGACCAGATGGCTGAAAACTTTCAGTGATACCCTTCATTCTAACTCCCAAGTTCTCCATAACCAGCTCCCAAAGTTCCCTGTAGCTTCAGTTAAGGCTAGAGGGAAGGCAGGTGGGCCCTTGGTTCTAGCCAGATCAAACCATAGCTGAGTCTTTGTGTTTAGTTGCTGAGTTTTACTGACTGATGCCTGGTCATACATCACCAGGATGCATCTGGTGTGACAGATGACTTACCACAGGAGTTCAAAGTATCCAGAACCAAGCATGTGGCACATATTCCCGGTACTCTGGAGGCTGAGGCAAGAAGATTACAAGTTCCAGACCAGACTGATCCCATCTCACACACATGCACAAGCACGCACGCGCGCGCGTGCATACACACACACACACACAAACACGTATACAGCATACTCGTTGTGCTAATTCCACTGTCACTCTGTGTAACTACAATGTCGAACAATTGAACTGAAAAGGTCCAAAATGGTTACTTTGAAACACCTGCTTCTTGGAGAACAGGCAACTAAGTCTCTACCTGTGCTTCCTGAGCTGCGGATTATAAGGGACCAGAAAATGTAAGCGGTCCTGGAAGCTGGCATGTACTGAAATTGGTGTTTTCACACTGTCTAGTATAGTAGGACACTAGTGCCCTGGGAATGCCCCTTCTAAGGCACACGTAACTTCTGCATCTTTTCTTGTTATGGGCTGGGAGTGGTTCAGTCGGAGCATACCACATTCCACTCCTTTTCCTCTCCGGGCTCCACAGATTTTCTGCATCCTCAGTGAAACCCAGGCCTTACTACTGTGTCTCTTCCCCTGAGATAGCAGTCTGGTCCCCTTGGTCTTCAGTTCCTGCTAGGTTTTTGTTTGTTTGTTTTGGTTTTCTTCAGTTCAGTAGTGTGCCTTCCTGGAAGATTTGAAAACAGGGTCTCAAAGAGACACCTGCACACTTATGTTTTGCAGCCTTTTCTTTTTCTTTTTTAAATACAATATCCCAGTGGGAAAAACAACTCAACTTTCCATGATGGATGAATAGATTAACAAAATGCAATGTATACCCATATACAATGGAATATTGCTCAGCTTAAGTAAAGAAATTTTGACACATGCTACAACTTGGTTGAACTATTAAGTAGTGTTATAATTATGAAATAAGCCAAACATATAATTATGAGCCAAGCATATAATTATGAAATAGGCCAAACATAAGAACAAACGTTGTATGATTCCATGTATATGGAATTCTTAGTATAGTGAATTTATAGATAGTAGAGCTCACAGAGAAAGTTGCATAGTGGTCCCCAGGGGCTGGGAGGAAAAAAAACAGAAGTTACCTCATGGACACAGAGTTTCAGTTTGGAATGATAAAAACTTTGTAGGAAGGATGGTTGTATAACAGTGTAAATGTATCTCATGTACACTGAACTGTGCATGCCTGAACATTTTTTTGTGTGGTGGGGAGAGCAATTGTTAGATTAACCTTCAGTGGTTCAGCTATCTCTCCAGCCCCATTTGAAAATTTAAAAATCATAAATTTTATGTCATGTACTCTGTTAGACTTACTATATCAGAGTGCCTGGCAGAAACAGCTTAGTGGGGGAGGGGCTGTACTCCACTCACAGGAGGGTTCATTGCATCATGACCAGGAGGACTTGTGGCGATGCTCAGATCATGAAGAGAAATACAGAAAAGACCAGGCAGTGACCCAGAGATAGGCCTGCTAGGTAGAGACATGCGCTCTGAGACCAACTCCCTTCTGGCTCCACCGTCCACAGTTCTGCCACTTCCAAGAGTCTATTCGGAGTCCAAATCTGTCCTTTGATTAGAACGTTCATTACGTCAGTCTTCATGTCAGTCATTTAGGGGGCACCTTATAGACTCCCTAGAAGGCACCTTACCAGTCTCCCAGGTGCCTCTCAATCTTACCAAGTTGATAATCAAGATTAGTCCATTTTATGTTTTCAACCATATACACCCCAAAGTTACATTTCGAAAAGAGAAAGAAGGCTAGGCATGGGAGTTAATGCCTCTGGAGGCAGAGGCAGGTGGATCTTTGTGAGCCGGAGGCCAACCTGATCTACATAATGAGCTTCAGGCCGGTGAAGTGATAGAGGTGGGGTGGGGGGTATGGTTAAGAGAGAGAGAGAGAGAGAGGGAAAAAGGAAGCATTACACACTAAAGCAGCAAGGGCTTCCTTGGGACCCTTGGCTTGTGACTTTGATAATCTCAGCCACCATGAGTGTCCACAGTCTACTAAGACAGCCTTCAGCTGATTGTCAGGGCCAGTGTCCGTCAGTTCATCCAGTCTCTAGCCCAGAATTATGAGTAGATGCTGCCCAAGAAGTAGCTATTCCAGGTCCTCACACCCAGACCCTTTGCCATTCATTTATCCACACGTTGCAAGTGCTTGCTTGATGCAATGGGAATATAATAAGGAGAGAGACATGATCTTCAGGCTTTCCTGAGGTCAGGCTCAGGGGCAGTTAAACACTATAATGGCATATTGTGCCTCTGGCAAGAATCAAAGACTGATATCAGACATCCTTAACCCTGGCTCCCCTTGCATATGAGACAGTTCAGTGAACTTACCTTTAGTCTCTGAGCCCTTGTCAACAAAATGGAAAAGGTTCATGGCACTGGATGATCATAGGAATGAGACCGAGAATGTGTGGTAGTGACCCCGGGATGAGAGCCTTACCCTTATGCCCAGTCCTTTGCTCTCAGTGCATACGAACCCTCAAAGTTTCATTTAAATGACATTTGTGGGGAGGAGGAAAGTAACGCCTAACCTCCCAATAACCTATAACCTCAGCCTGCTGGAACTCTGTATAGACCAGGTTGGTCTTGAACTTACAAAGATCCGCTGGAGTGCTGGAATTAGAGGTGTGTGCCACCACACCTGACCCCGATATTCTGGTTGCTGTCCCATTCCTTCTCCTTCCCGGGAACAGATTATAGCAGCTGGGTTTTGACAGGTGACTTCACTCAGACTGTCTAGCAACAGGCAGGCACCCACATCAGATACTAATCCTCATTTGTTCCCAGCCAGATGCTGAGAAGAGAGTGTGTTCAGTGGCTTCGATGGTGGATCACTTTCCTGGCTTGCTCAGGCCCTAAGCTGGATCCCCTGCATTGCAAATGGGGGGGGGCACTGGGGTGGAGGTAGGTAGTTTAACAGCTGATATCAAGTGAAATGGGCTGGGAGACTAATTCTCTTGGCTGCTGGTCCAAACCAAGGCCCTGTGTGGCCCAAGAATGTCCTTGGCTTCAAGGGTCCTTCCTCTCTTTGCTTCCCTTGGATTCTACTGCCTCTTTGTACAATAGGTAGAAGGTCCTATGTAAGACATTGTTAGATCTTTTTGAAAAACCAGCAGTCTCTCAATGCCATTGTCTGGAAGCTGTGAGGACTCAGTTTCCCCACCTGTAAATCAGGAATTGTGTCAGTGTGATTGCTGTGGGAGTGAAATGAGACAACGTACGTCAGGCGCGTAGCCAAGACAAGCCTGGGCAGATGTCTATTTGTAGCTATGGTGGTTTTCTCTGTGAAGCGCTAACCTGTTAGGTGGAGCAGGGGTAATACGTGGAGGAGAGATTCCTAAACAGACCCCTCCTAGGTCTGTGTCATCATCCCACCATAGTCTTCCTGGAAGTCCAGGCTCTTTGCTATAAGCAGCTAATTGTGAAGTATTTCCTGCTTGTCCCTCTTTTAAAAAATTACTCAAGAGACCCAGTCTCGCCTCCTATGTGTGGCTGTGATGCATGTGTGGCTGTGATGCGGTGTGCCGTTGTGCCCAGATTCCTTCCTGTCTCCTTAGTGGCTAGCTGGTGTTCCTGCTTGCTTTTCACAGACACACCCCACTGTTTACCTCCCCATGTCTTTCCTCCACCTTCTGATGACGATGGTTTGGTTTTATTTGTTTGTTTTTATCCCTGCTCTCACTATTTCCTATCAATGCCGCTTCTGTCTCTGCAGGTTCTCCAACAGTGGAAACCATTTTCCTTTCTCTCATTCAGGAGAGAAATCCCCGTTTCCTCCTAGAGGAAGAGCCTCGGGTTTTAAGATTGCATATGATTTTTAGTTTTAAGATTTGTTTTTATTTGTAAGGGTGTGAGTGTTTTGCCTGCATATATGTCTGTGCCACATGTGTGTACATTGCCCACAAAGACACAAAAAGGGCATCAGATCCCTTGGAGCTGGAGTTGCAGGTGGTTGTGAGGTCCCATCCTGGGTGCTGAGAACTGAACCCAGGTCCTCTGCGAAAATATCTAGTGCTCTTAGTGGCTGAGCCGTCTCTCCAGTCCTATGTGGCCCTATGTAGGTACCTGTGAATATGCATGTGTGCATGTGTCCAGGCGCTCATGGAGGCTAGAGACATCAGACCTCCTGCAGCTGGAATTAAAGATGGTTCAAGGGTCCTTCCTCTCTTTGCTCCTAGGTTGTGAGCCTAGGAGATGGTTGTGAGCCATTCAGTGTGGGTTCTGGTAATCAAACCTGGTCCTCTGAAAGAGCAGGAAGTGCTCTTAACTGATGAGCTATCTCTTCAGCCCTGAGCCCAGGTTTTTTGTTTTTTTTTTTTTTTAAACTATCTACTATTCTGTCTTATGCCCTCCAGAGCCTCTGTGGCCATCATTAAATCTTCTTCTGAGATCGTGTCATCTTTTTGTTGAAATTCCTCCATTGCTGTTATATAAAGTCAGGGTTTTTCTATTTGTTGCTTTTTCTAAACTCATTAGGACCATGAAGACAAATTTCTTAATTAGAGAGATTTGCTCATAGTCTTGCCTGGGTCTTTGAAAATGGAAAATCCTTGAGCAACATGTCATCAACATCTAGTGAACCCAGCTTGCTGTGTCTCCCAGCTCACATCCAGTAGAACTGGCGTGCACTTGCCCTGTGTTTGGGCACAAGTGTGAGGACCAACCAGACTATTTGCAAGTTCTTAGATAAGAGGGTCTTTTCAGTAACCATGGATGCCTGTCCTATCATCCCCTCAGAATGGAAAGAACTAAATGTCCTTTTCTCTCTATTCAGCTGTTAGTAGGTACATACTCAGTATACACTAGATGTTCAGCAAATGCCTGGTGACCAGCTCACTGGTCCATTTGCTCAATTTCCCCAGGCTTCTTATTCTGCACATTAGACGAATACCCTACTACTGTAGCCCTGAACTCCCTATTTGAAAGACCCGCAGGGAGGTAAAGGGTAGTTCCACATTTTTTCCTTAAAGAATATCTTTGGCCAGGCAATGGTGGTGCAGGCACCACCTTTAATCCCAGCACTCAGAGAGCCAGAGGCAGGCAGATCTCTGTGAGTTCACGGCCAGTCTGGTCTACAGTGTAAGTTCCAAGACAGCCAGAGATGCACAAAGAAACCCTGTCTTAAAAAACCAAAAAGAAGAAGAAGAAGCCAGGACTGCTGTTCAGCTTGCAAATAACCACACAGAGACTTATTATTATTAACCAGCTCTTGCAACTTAAATTAATCCATTTCTATTAATTTAAATGCTGTCATGTGACTCATGACTTGTTACCTCATTTTCTGTCCATCTTTTTCCTCTATTGGCCAGTTGGCCCTTTATTAAACCAACAAGAGCAGCACATCTTCATAGTGTACAGGAATATACTTCATAGTGTACTATTCCACAGCAATAGACCTCATGGGTTCAGAAAAGTCAGCCCCATCACAGGGTCCTGAAAGAACCTAAGTGGCTCTTGCCTAGGAGTCCTCGAGGAATAAAGTGCAGGCTATGGGCCAGTCTTCAAAATCCAGGACTCTGTGAGCTCTAGGTTTTCCCAAAAATGTTCCATTTCATTAAGGGTCTTAAGTTCGCATCCCCCCTTGCACGGGACTGTGACTGTCATAGCCCTGACTAGTAAATGGACCCTGGAATGTTATGGGTTGTTTAAATTTTTGAAATGATGCTAGTGAGAATGATGACATCCTCAAGGTGACCCAGGCTGGGCCCTATCTTCTGGAGTCTATATCAATCATCACACATGCCTAAAGACTGGAAACTTACTGAGCTGGGCTGTATAAAGTCCATATTCCCAGGGCAGCAGCAGCACATAGAAGGACATTGAGCTTTCTTTCTGTCTCTTCTCCTCATCTGTGCCCTTGGCTTTATCTTCTCTCTGGCTGTTTGGGTGAGCAGCAGCTGTAGGGCAGGTGCATCCCTGGCGCTGGCTCAGATGCCCTCTTTTGGCCACTTTTAGGCAGCACCCACAAGGGCGGTCAGTGCAGTTCCCATGTCACGAGCTGCAAGCCTCAGCCTGCCTGCAGCCACACCATCCCAACAGTTTAGGTGTTAGCCTGGCAGGAAACTGGGGGTACAGCTGACTGCTCTTCAGGCCCCTGAGCCTGGTTATGAGCAGTCTTGGAGGCCCGTCAGGGGCGAAGCTCATGAGAGCCCCACCTGTGTTTATCTGTTAATGAGCAGAACCAAGGAAACCTTAGGACTCCACCTCCCTACTGTCCTCAGCCCTCAGACTTTTTCCCTCTTCCTGATGAACTGGGCAGCCACCAGTGATCCCCAGAGCCCATCATGAACACAAACACTGCATTATTTCTATTGAGAAGGAGAAGGTACCGAAAGCAAGAAGAGGGCATCAAATTGCCCGGATGTTCTTGTTTAGTTCTCTAGCTAGTTGAAGATGATGGGATTGTTTATTCAGGGCTCTATTCCTCTCCCCCACCTCCCCCCAGTCGCTGTATTTCTTTGGCACTTACAGAGAGATACTGGTTAACTAGTAACTAAATTGGAAAGAGAAAGGAAATGGTCTGGCATGTGTGTGCACGTGGTATCGGTAAAAGGTAGTTTGGAGACAGTAGGGGAACAGGGATGGGCTGGTGAATAAATGGGCACATGTATCAGGTGACAGTCATGATAATGGAAGTGAAAACTCTCATGCACACTTAATAGGGAGTAATAGAATTAAGAACACAACCTTTTGTCCTGGGCTCAAATCTTGCCTCAGTCACTTACTGTCTTTGTGACTTTTAGCAGGACCAACTCCCACAACAAAACAACCCTGTAAACCTTGTTTTCCTATAGGAATAATCTGGGCTGTGGATGTCACTCAGTTGATAGAATGCTTGATGAGCATGCATGAAGCCTTGGGTTCAGTTCTTAGTATCATATAAACTGGCATGGTGGTGTGTGACTATAATGAGACTCTGTTGCAAAAAAGCCTAAAATAAAAATACATTGTATAACATGTATATAATTCAAAAAGAAATAATAACAATATGTATGTAGGAATATATGTAAAAGATAATATGAAAATAAGGTTTGGAAGAAAGGTTTCAGTAGGAGAGAGGATGATATAAGAGAGGGTAATAGGGGGTAAAAAGGAACGACCAACATTCATTAGATACATGTGAACCTGTCCAAGCATAAAAGCTATACACATACTCAGTGTATACATACATGAACCTGTCCATGCATAGAAGCTATACACATACTCGGTGTATACATACATGAACCTGTCCATGCATAGAAGCTATACACATACTCGGTGTATACATACATGAACCTGTCCAAGCATAAAAGCTATACTCAGTCTATATATATATTCAGAAAAACTGAATATTTAAAAAAGTGTCAGAGTCTGGGAAAGAGATTGTTGAAAGACAGTGTGGCGGTGTTTCGAAAGACATTTCTGCATTGTAATCTGATTAAGCCCGTGGTTCTGCCAGGCCTGCCCATCCCTTTCTTCCTCTTATCCAGGAGGTATAAGCCAACGTTAATTATACTTTAGCCCGTTCTTATTAAAACTGCCATTCACTTGCTTTTGGGTCCCTGGGCTCTATAGTGTCATAGATTGTTTTCTTTAAATTGTATTTATTTACTTAGTTATTGAGATTTATTTATCTTTATGATATGAGTTTTGCAAGTATATATATCTGTGAACCACATATGTGCCCACAAAGGCCAGAAGACGGTATGGATCTTGGATACCCTGGAGTTACAGATGGTCATAAAACACAGTGTGATGCTGGGCGTCCAAACTGTATCCTCTAAAACAGCAGTCAGTGCTCTTTTTTGTTTTTGTTGTGGTTTGTGTTTTTAGAGACAGTGTCTCATTACATAGTTCTGGCTGTCCCTGGACTCTTTCTGTAGACCAGGCTGACCTTGAACTCATAAAGATCTGTCTGCCTCTGCCTCCTGAGTGCTGAGATTAAAGGTGTGAGCCATCTCTTCAGCCCCATATCATAGATTATTATTTTTTTAAATTTATTTATTATATATACAATATTCTGTCTGTGTGTATGTCTGCAGGCCAGAAAAGGGCACCAGACCTCATTACAGATGGTTGTGAGCCACCATGTGGTTGCCGGGAATTGAACTCAGGACCTTTG
>JAQHUG010000007.1:18147311-18158003 GCA_028555095.1 Dicrostonyx torquatus | reverse complement strand
TTTTTTAAAAATAAAGGAAAACGGAATTATCTGTGCCCAAGTTAATATAAATATAACAGACCTCTGTACAAGTATATATGTATATATATGTGTGTTAACTCATACATGTTAATTGTTATGGCTAAAGTAATAATAATTTTTATTGCATCAAGTTCCCTGGGACATCAGGGAGCAGGAAGGAGAGACTCTGCCGTCAGAGCCATGGGCATGCCCTGAAGACCGTCTCCCAGGTGACAGGCCCTTGCTTCATCCATGCCTGTCTGTGACATGCTGCTTCCATTTTTTGATCTGAGCTAGACCCTGCTAGCCTTAAGCCATGGTTTCTTTGTCCCACTGAAGACACTAACTCCCCAGGCTCTCTCCTCAAGTGCTCCCCAGGGACAGAACGGTTTCATCTTGTGACTCAGGGCTAGTTAGTGGCTAGTTCTTGTAAATCCGTGCCCCAAATGTCATGACCTCTGGTCTCCTTGGCAGCCTCTTGTTTCCTAGTGGGACAAGGATGCTGTCTCTTGGGCATCACTGCATTTGGGACAAGGATGCTGTCTCTTGGGCATCACTGCATTTGGGACGAGGATGCTGTCTCTTCGGCGCCGCATTTGGGACGAGGGTGCTGTCTCCTCACCGGTGCATTTGGGATGAGGGTGCTGTCTCCTCACCGGTGCATTTGGGACGAGGGTGCTGTCTCTTCGGCTCTGCATTTCACCACCTTTTCTCTTTGCATTTTGTTCTCTGGAGAGTGTGTTTCTTTGTAGGTCCCAGGGCTTATTTTTGAAATCTATATTCATCCTGGCTCTTCCGTCTGTGGTGTCCTGTGGAATAGGCGAACTAGCCCTCCTTCACACCCTTTCCAGAGTCCCCCCTGTAGTTTAGAGAAGGAGAAAACCCTTTCTACTGGAGACCAGCCCTAAGGCTGGAAACAACAGTGTACAGATGTCTATGCCTGCCATGGTAACCCTGTGCATCCATCCCTTTTCAGGCCATTCCCCAGTTCCGTCTCTCCTGGTAGCATTCTTGGGCTGCCTTCAGCCTCCCTCCCTACCTTCCTCCCTCCTTACCTCCCTCCCTCCCTCCCCTTTTTTTAGGGAGGAGGGAAGGGCTAAGTAACTGTCTTATTTCACTATTTAGCCTTTACTTGGTGTAATCTTGCATCATTCTGTGCTGGGCTTCCTGTATTCAGTTCTGTCTCCCCTCTGGCAAAATCAGCTTCCACATGAGTAATAAATGGAATGTGGAGTAGATGAGATGACTCATTCACTCAGGGCTGACACTCCGTGATCACAGGATTGGAGCAGATTCTCTAGGCCTCCGCTGGGCTCCCTGTTGTTCACGATGAAGTGATATATGTGTCTGTGTGCTCATAGTCTCTGTCTTTGCATGGTGAAATAAAACTTTCAGCATGGAGTGGGCAGGGTGGTGCACACTTTTAATCCCAGCACCCGGGAAGCAGAAGCAGGTGGATTTCTATGAGTTGAAGGCCAACTTTATCTATATAGAGAGCTTCAGGCCAGTCACAGCTACATAGTGAGACCCTGTTTCAAAAATAACAACAAAACAACCCCAAAGCCAAATCCATACCTCCTAGCATGATGCTTTGCATATAATAAGTGCTCATTAATGTTGGCTGCTGTTAGTATCACTCTTATAGTTACTTAGAAGCAAAAGCAATACACATTTCCAGAAGTTTGTAAGAAGTCTGGTTGCCACTGGTAGAGGTTTGAACACATTTTTTTAAAAAATATTTTTATTTATTTATCATGTATACAGTGTTCTGTCTGCATGTAGGCCTACAGGACAAAATAGGGTGCCAGATTTCATTACAAATGATTGTGAGTCACCAAGTGGGTGCTGGGAATTGAACTCAGGACCTCTAGAAGAGCAGCCAATGCTCTTAGCTGCTAAGCCATCTCTCCAACCCCCTTGAACACATTCTTTTGTGGTTGGCTGGAAGGGAGTGTGCTTTGGGTCAGCCAGTTAGTTCAGGGTCTTTTTTAACAGGCTTTAGGAATTTATACTGACATGCAAATTTAGCAATAACTAACTATATATATTGTGCTGGGCTAAAACCTAGGACCTTGTACACCATCAGCCAGGGCTCTACACTGAACTCCACCCTGGCAAGCACTTTGTACTATCTAGAATCTACCTTCAGCCCTAAACTGTTAAGTTAAAAATGCTTTTAAGTGTTTTCAACCCCTGGGATGGAGTCCGAGGCCAAGCCTGCAGTCCCACTGGGGGATCTGCAGTAGAAGTGGCAGCCTCAGCAGCGAGGGCCTTTGCCATTCTGCCATGTGAAGGGCCCTGACATCATTATGCTGTATTGACAAGAGCATCAGATGAAGGGTCCAGGGAAATGAGTACCAGCTCCTGACCTGCAGCACCGAGTGATGCTGGAGATTTGAGTTGTTATGGGCACTGGATGCTTCATGTGCATTCTCGTTTCTCTGTTGAGACTTTGGGCTAATAATTGTACCGATTTTGTTGTTTCGTTTTTCTTATTTCTGAGAGAAAGGGTGTGAGGTGGCAGAGGAGTTAGCATATGTTAGAGTCTTTGAAAAATGATACCGAGGGATATATGTGTGCTATAGTGTAGCAAAGAGCCAGGATGATAATCTCCAGGCCTTTGAAGTCTCTATTGCCCCCAGGAGGGATGTTGGCAAAGCTCTGGCTGATGGTGAACTTGATAGCCCAGCTTTGTGAGGGCAGAGCATGAGGCCCAGGCTGGTGCTTTATCTGATACCTGAGATCTAGATGTCTGTCTCTTGGCATAAATGTGACACCTGCTGTAGGAAGAACAGGCCCTGGCAGCTGGTGCTTTGGAAGGAGAAGTTCAGCCAGAAGCAGGAGGAATCACTTAACAGGGGACAAGTGACAAGTGTCTGTCATTCAATCAGCACATTCTTTAGTTCCAATTGTCCCCAGGGGGGCTAAGCAATGGCTGGGTATCCACTGGCAGGATTAATGCAGATGCAGAGATGAGGAGGATCCAAATATAGGGCCCAGTGCCTGGCATAGAGTGTTTGCCCAATGAACACTGGCAGGACCATGGACCACAAAGTCCATGAAGCAGAGGACATATCTATTGCTATGCCAACACCAAGTTCCTGCTACCCGGTCTGCTTGCTCTCAGGCCGGTAAGCAGACAAGAGTCAGAGCTACTGACTCTTAGCAGTTTACACAATTCAAAAGAAGTTGGGATTCCTGTCCCCTGACTCTCAAATCTAAACCCCCAATTCAGGAACAGTTAGGAGGAAGAGATCCACATCAAGCAGTTTGTGAGTCAAACACATATAACTCAGTGCTCACAGCAGGCCTGGTGGACAGAGCAGATGCTTCTGTTCATCCTGATGAAGAAAGCCAGGTTAAAGAGATGCTCACAGCTGGAAGGGGCACATGTACTTAGACCTGCCACTCTGAAGCCTGAAGACTACACGGTTGACTGTCCAAATCTCAGTTATATCAGAACCGTGTGGACATAACTGTGACCTGCAGGTGAGGGCCTGACTAGATTTAACTTAACTGAGTTTCCTGTCTTTTTCTCAACAGAACTCCCCTCGGCCGCAGAGAGAAACTTTAGTTATAAAGGAGTAGAACTGGGGGTGTCAATGATTTCTCCCCTTAGTGTAGCTCCGAGTTCAGTTCTGAGTACAGGCAGGAAGCCAGGGGTTTACAGCCAATAAGCGGATTAAGGAAGCCAGTCCACACAGTTGCCAAGAGAGGCATCAAGAGCATTGTAGCAAAGTTAGGCTGGCAGGATTCCTCTAAAAGCAAGGGGGTTGGGGCTGGAAAGATGGCTCAATAACTTAGACTATTGCTGTGCAATCATGAGAAGCAGTGTTCAGGTCCCAGCACCCGTGTAGTTAGCTGGGTACCCTGCATATGTGCAGGGGGCGGAGACAGGACCATTGCTAGGACTTGCTGGCTTTCAGACTAGATGAGAAAACATGAACTCAGGTTCATAGTGAGACCTGTCCGCAAAGGGAATCGAGTGATTGAGGGGGGCATCCGATGCCTTCTGGTCTCCACACATGCAAACGAGACACACACACATACACACATGTGCTGGGCAGGGGCTATTTTTTGAGATTTGTATTTTTTTAATTATGTATCTGTCCTTGTGCCCTCGGAGGCCAGAGGCTCTCATAACTGTAAGTGTGACTGTGTAGTGACCGAAGTCCCAGATCCAGGACTCTGACTCCAGGCCTCCTCACAGCTCTACTAAAGAGCAGCCACGGGAGAAAGCATAAATGATGACAGACGCTGGCTGGTAAGGACTGTCTTCTCTAATCTTGGGTGACAAGTCGATCCGTGACTCAGAACTCCAAGCTCCTCTTGCCTCATTTGTAAGATGAGAATGCTCACACCTGACCTAACTCCAGCATCTTAAAGGGCTCTCAGGATGCCATGCCTCTGAGATGCTTCCTCAGCACGAGCCATAGCCACATAAGCCCCTCCACGGCCTGCTCCAGTCTGTGGCTCCGTGTGGTTCGTGTGGTTCTAAGCATCAGCACGTAAGACTCCTGCACAGGAGACGTCTACCTTCTGTGTGGTCCATTCTACTTGTTCTCTGTGGTTGTTTTTGTTTTGCTGAGACAGTCTTGCTTTGTATCTGAGGCTGGTCCAATTCTGCCTTAGTTCCCTTAGAGTTTTGATGTGTTAGAGGCACCTGCCCCTGTACTTAGCTGTTTATTCTGGTTTTGTTTAGTTATCTGTGTCCCTGTTGGTGCTCACATAGGGATCTCGTGACACTTCTGCCTTCTGCCAACTGTTAATTCCCAAGTGGGGAGGGAGGGTGACTGTCAAACTCCTTTTACGTGGAGGTCCCCCCCCAAGTGTTGCAATCCTGAGCAGTGCCTGTGTTGTGCCTCGCATGAGCTCAGCCGAGATGCAGCGGCATCTAATGAAGCAGCCACTCAGATTCTCATCTCAGCCTTGTTGCGATTCATTTTGTGACTCTAGTCATTTCATCAGCCTTCGTCCTGGTTTTTCTTTTTCCCTTTGAGACAGGGTTTCTCCGTGTAGCCTTGGCTGTCCTGGAACTCATTCTGCCGACCAGGCTGGCTTTGAACTCCGAGATTCACCTGTCTGCCTCCTGAGTGCTGTCCCTAAAGGCATGCACCACTAACACCTGCCTGGCATTAAGAGCTTTTTGTTGTTGTTTTGTTTTTCCCATTTTTCTTACCTGGATTGAGGATGAAGTGTTCTTCACAACTGGCCTGATGGTTCCCAGTTCTGATTTATGGCCTATAGTGTTGTGGGTTCACTCATTTTTAAGCCCAGCAGCTCTGCCTAGCTGATCTCTTTATTGCCAAGAAGGCACTGGTATCTAGTGACTTAGACTGAGCACTGGGCTCTGACTCTTCCCACCCTTATCCACACAGCCCTTTGCCTCTTCGTCTGTGTAGGTATGCTTGCTTGTACATCAACAGTTTCCTGTTCCCTCCCTCCCACCATGGTTTGTCTTTTCTCCTCCTCAGATGCTTGCAAGCTAACCAGTTCCAGAGCACACATCAGTGAGCCACACTGAGTCTTCACATCAGCTCCTCTAAATTTGCTTGACCAACACCAAGTCCCTGCCTCACCCTTTCCTGCCTCTTCTAGCTCTGGTTCTATCCAGCAATCCCATGGTTAATGATCAGAGAGGCTTGTGCTCCTTGCCCTTAACCCTCTTGTCCCCACCTCCCATAATCCCCTGCTGCTCCCTGGAAATAGCCTTTGCCACCATTTCTTGACTGGGCTTTTTGTGAGAAATCACCCACCATGTGCAGCTGGGTAAGAATCATGCTGTAGTGGGTCCCACAGTACTGACAAGAGCCAGTTCACATGGCTGAGTTCCTTCTCTGATTTAGGGAAGGCAGAGGTCTTTCCCACCCTCTGCCCTGTGGACTGTGGCTAAATTTGCATCTGCTCCTGCCTGGCCCACTTCATAGTTACCCTTGCAGGTAGGGTAAGGAGAAGGGAAGCGCCCCCCCCCTTATCTCTGCCTCCCTAATCTTAGATTTATGGGCTCCTGAATTAAGTTGACCTTGTTTTTCTCTTTTTTCCCTTTCATAGGGTATGGCAGCTGGAGAGAACTGGCCAAGGCCCTGGCCAACAGGAACATCCCAGCTGTTGATCCGAATCTCCAATTCTATCGTCCCCAGAGGCTGAGCTTCAAGGTATGTGGCAGGGCCGGTCTTTTTTTCTGGCCTCCTTGCTGCTCAATCAGTCAGGATCTTCAGTTGCCCTTGGTTGCTCCATGGCCGTAAGGAAAATCTGCTTCTCTGTGGTGTGTGCAGAGACTGCGGGGAGGGCTGCAGCCTAGCTCGAAGTTCCAGATGAGTGCCAATATCTCGTTTGCCCTTCCTCAAAGCCAGTGGTTCTCAGCCTTCCTAAAGCTGTGACCCTTAATACAGTTCCTCATGTTGCGATGACCTCCATCCATAAAATCATTTTGTTGCTACCTCATAACTGTAATTTTGCTACTGTTATGAATCGTAATGTAAATATCTGACATATGGCCCCTGTGAATGGGCCATTCTGCCCCCAGGGATTGCAACCTACAGGTTGAGAACCGTTGCTCAAAGCCCCGGTGGGTCTAGTTGTTTTGTTTCTGCTTTTACCACATTGTCCAAACTATCCAAGTCTGAGCTGTTTCAGACATATGCTCCCCCCATCTCAAGACAACACATCCTAAAAGCTAGGCTTAGCGGTAGAGCCTTTGCCTAGCTTCTGTGAGGTCCTGGATTTCATCTCCATCTAGTCTATCCCACCCCTCACTCCCCCCACCCCCGCACACACACAGAGCATTTGTTGCATATTATTAACCAGCATGTTCTGGAGACAGGACTGTATCTGCTGACAGTACCAGATACGTGGTGCTAGAGGTGATAGCGGAGACAGATGCCCTTCCCCGTAAACAGCTGGGGTGTGGTTTGTCATGGAGCATTTCCCTATAGTGTTTCTCAGGAGGTAGATTAGGGAAACTGGGGGCCATTCCAATTTGGAACCCCACCCCCGAAACAGCTGAGCCAAAAACAGATGTGGATCCTCTGAGCTTGGCGAGACCAGAGTTAGTCTGTAGACGGGTATGGTAGGGAGGACTTGGGGTACCTTTGAGGGGCTCCCATTTGTTGAGATCAGTGACAAATCTGAGTAGAACTTGGCATGGGGGATGCTGGGGGAATAAGAATTCACAGCTCCTGCCCCAAGGGGGTGCAGAGTCAGTTTTTTTTTTTTTTTTCTTGTCATGGAACAGGTTGAAAAAATTCAGGAATGTGAGCAGACCTCCGGAGTGCATGTTGACAAGCCTGAGACAATCTCCTCAGGGATATGGTGTAGACAGTGAATGAAAGTGTCTCTTAAGTTGACAAGCCTCCTAGGGACAGGGACAGTGTCCCATGACCCCCTACTTCCCTGGGGGCATCTTCAAGAAGCCCCGTATCCTGTCCTATCTCCATTTTTTTTTTAAAAAAATTATTTATTATGCACACATTGTCCTGCCTGCAGACCAGGAGAGGGCACAAGATCTCATTACAGACAGCGGTGAGCCATCATGTGGTTGCTGGGAATTGAACTCAGGACCTCTGCAAGAGCAGCCAGTGCTCTTAAACCGCTGAGCCATCTCTCCAGCCCCTATCTCCAATTTTTTACCAATATACTCATCAAGTTTATTATTTTTGTTCTTCTGATAGGACCAAGAAATTTCCCGAAGTAGGAGTAGGAACAGTAGCTACTTGAAATGGAACAAGCCCGTCCCCTGGCTTTCAGAGGTAAGGAAGTCTGCTGATCCTGGTCTTTACACAGGCGTAAACAGAGGAGACACAGAGGTCTAGAAAACTCTCATGTGATTATTGCTGTATTGTATTAAAATAGGATCATTAAATTTTCCTCCATTAGAGGAGCACAAACCTTGCTGCAGGCCTACTGTGTGCCAGGCTCCACCTATCATCTCACAGCTATTATCTCCTGTAAGGTAGTCTTATTGTTAGCACAGCTCTCTGTCTAACACAGTCCACTCACAAGGAAGAAGGTTTATTTTGGCATGTGGTTGCCTGGCCTGTTGCTTTGGGCCTTTGTAGCACAGCCCATCGTGGTGGAGCTAGAGGAGGAGGATTCTAACTTGGGGTGACTGGGAGCAAAGCAAGAGGGGGAGGGGCTGGTTCTAATATCCCCTCCAGCAGCAGGTTCCCTTGGGCTCTGCCTCTTAAAGCTTCCACTTATTGTGGTAGCACTGCAGGCTGTGACCTGTGGGCATTTCAGGGACATTGTAGATCCAAACGGTGGTAATGGTCATTATCCTTACTTTATTATAGGTGGGCAAACAGTGTCTGGGGAAGTTCCGTGGCTTCATGGCCTTGCCAATCCCCAGTCTTAAAGATAACAACTTGTCCAAGATTGCTCTCTCAGACCATTAAGTCCCATAAGATATTCCAAGAAGAAAGGAATCCATTGTTAAATAAACCTTTAAAAAAAAAATCCAAAGCCCACTTGTGCAGGACAACTGTTCTTGGAAATTCACATTAACATTTGAAAGATTCTGAGAAGTCCTGGGGAAATCTGTTTAGCTTGGTTTAGCTCAGCATGTCCCAGATTTATTTGCCCCTGAATTGCCTTTTCCATGAATGCCTGTTAATATTCTGAGCTACCAATGTCCTAAAAGAACATGCATTAGGAATCTGCTTCAGAGAACAGTTACTATGGGACCCAAATCACAACCAGGTGCAGAGACTCAGCAGGGCAATCACTTGAGCCACCACAGCAAAGAAAACCCCAGCCGTCCTGATACTATTTACTAATAGGATTGATAGTCTTTTCTTTTTTTCTTTTCTTTCTTTGCTTCCTAACTTCCTCCTTCCTTCCTTTCTTCCTTTTTTCCTTCCTTCCTTCCTTTCTTTTTTTCTTTTGTGAGCATGTACAAGTTATCTAGAGTACATGCTTATACCAAAAAACTCTAGAATATCACAGTGCTTTGGGGAAATCCCATTTTTACATTGTGTTTAGAACCCAGAATTTCCATCTTGGAGCCTGTGCTAAAGACTCCTTTTCTTGGCTGTGTGGCGTGGGCCAGTCTATTGTCTTTGGTGTTCCTATTACAGACTGATCTTGCAGCTTGGGTGGTTTTATTTCCAACCCACCCACTCAAGGGCCAGAGAAAAGAGACAGTGTTAGCTCCTCTGCTCTGTGAGACTGCCCTCTTTAAAGCTCAGGGTGAGGATGGATTACAATGCTGGCACACTTGTTCTCGCTGACATCATCAGGCAATTGGAGATAGAATGCTGGGCCGTGCTTTAAAGATCAGGTGGTCCTGGGGATACAGCCTTCTCTCTAAGGACAGCTTGGTTTGTTTTTCTTTCTTTCTTTTTTTTAATGTTGTTCCTTGTTTTGCTCTTTCTTTCTTCCTTCCTCCCTTCCTCCATCCCTCCCTCTTTTCTTCCCTCCCTTCCTCCCTTCCTTTCTTTTTTCCAAGACAGGGTTTCTCTGTGTAACTACTCTGGCTGTCCTGGAACCACTCTGTGGACCAGGCTGGCCTCAAACTCATAGAAATCCATCAGCCTCTGCCTCCCAAGTGCTGGGTTTTCAAGCGTTCGCCACCATCACCTGGCTTGTTGTTTATTTTTGAGACAGGGTCTCCTGTAGTCCAGGCTGGCCTTGAATTCACTGTATAGTTGAGAATGACTTGTAATTCCTCCTAATCTTCTGCCTTCACCTCCCAAATGCTAGGATTATAGGCACATGCCACCACTTCTAGCGGGTTCTCATTTGTGCTCTCTCTCTCTCTATTTCTCTCATTTTAAAGATAGAGTAGAGTCTCAGGCTAGCCTGAAATTTATGATCCTCCAGCCTTAACTTCCTGAAAACTGGGTTATAGGCTTATGCTACCACATCTGTCCTGGAAATGACTTTGTGTGTGTGTGTGTGGGATCTTTGAGAAAAAGAGACTTGGTTGACCTGGAACTCACGGAACCAGCCTCTGCCTACTGAGTTCTGGGGTTAAAGGCATATGCCATCTCACCTGGCCAAGATTGACCATTTTAAAGAAATAGTTGGTATCTTAGTGGTGTGGGAGGTCCTTTTAGTGGTAAATGTCAATGGATTTCATCTTTAAATGTTAAAAGACTTAAAACCCTCAATCTTTATAGCTTTTTAGGGAATCCCTGATTTCCTAGGCTAAGGAGATGAGTAGCATCCTCTCTAGCCCAGCTTCCCCGTCCCTCCTGTGCCCAGCTCAGTGACTCTTAGATTAGGGTGCCCCCACTCAGTAGGCAGTGTTTCTGGGAAGCCGCAGAGTTAGTAGAGAGCCTTGTTCTGAGTTCTCCAACCTCAGGCTTTGCCTGCTTGCTCTGAGGCTAGAGTCACTGGGAGAGGCAGCAGCCTTGGCTGCTGTCCTTGTTGTGTTGGAGAGGACTCCGCGGATTGGACAGCTGGGGCTGGGTGCATGGGGTAGCTGCCCTTAAAACTTCCATGGAACCCTAGCAAACTCCAGTGCCAGACACTTCATCTGTTGGTCAGTATGCAGGGCCATGGGCATACTCGGTCTCCCTGGATCACTCCCCCAAACAAAGCTAATTATAAGCAAGAAACTTGGGCTGGAGAGATGGCTCAGAGGTTAAGAGTACTGCCTGCTCTTCCAAAGGTCCTGAGTTCAATTCCTGGCAACCACATGGTGGCTCACAACCATCTGTAATGAGGTCTGGTGCCCTCTTCTGGCCTCCA
>JAQHUG010000007.1:18106881-18131027 GCA_028555095.1 Dicrostonyx torquatus | reverse complement strand
CTGTAGCTTACCAGTAATGTTTTGGCATATTTTTCCTTTGACACCTACATGGTGTCTCTTTGACTCCACCTACTCTTTATATATATATATATATGTTCAGATTTCCTGCCTGGCTTTACTCTGCTAAGCCATTGGCTAAAACACTTTTATTCACCAACCAATAAAAGCAACACATATAAAGAAGGATTTCCCACATCAGTAAAGCATTTTGAGGAGGAAAGATATCTTTTTCTAGTCTATGCAATATCATGATATACTCTGGCCATAGGTGAAGCAGGTTCACAGGGAGCCAGCTAAAGCCACAAGTTTTGGGGCATCCAGGGCAAGGGCTCAGGCAGGGGATCAGATACAGCTTAGACTTTACCTGCAGGAATGCAGAGGCTGTGCCTGAGTTCCTCCTGCTGTCCCTCAAAGCACACTTTATTCTGTGAGGACCAACAGCTTCTTCTGTTCTCTTCTCCCTGGGCACAGATGAGACCACCCTAAGGATGGATGAGGTGGGCCACATCCCACAGACAGCAGCCAGTCACGTGAGCTCCTCCAACACTCCTCCCAGGGATGAGCAGCCACCAGCTGACATGCTGCGGCCTGACCCTCGGGACACCCTGTATCAAGGTAAGTCCTTGGTGACATACTGATCACCATGTCAAGGGTCTGCACAAGCCAGGTTCTCTCTGTTGATGGACAAGATGCAGGAGACCTGTCTAGTCTATAGTTGGCCCAAAGTCACAAAATCTTTTCCCCTTTGAAGTGTAAAACATAGCTTACAGACCAAAATTGCAGGAGCATTTATGTCCGATTTATGATTCTACAAATCATTATAGAGTGATTGTCTAACCACCACCCCAGACCAGAAATGGAATGAGAGTCCAGATGCTCTCGCACAGTCCTCTCTGGCCACAAATGTCAGCCTGTGGGTTCCAGCTCTTATCATCCAGCAAGGAATAGCTCAGTCTTTTGGTTTGATGCTGAGGATGGAATCTGGGACCTTGAACTGAGTGATCACGTGCCCTGCCACGGAGCGTACCCCTAGCTGGTCATGTTCACATTTTAAAAGCTGACAGAGTGCCCTGTTTCTTCCCTTTGAAATAAAAGAAGGTGGTGGCCAGATGTGTCACCTGTCTGCAGTCCCAGCAGTCAGGAGGATGAGGCAGGAAGATCCTGAGCTTGTGACCATGGCAGATCCTGTCTCAGAAAAACAAAACCAAAAAATAGAAAAAGCTGGACAGTGGGAGGAAGGGAGGAAATACAGCTAATGGGAGTACATTCAGGTGGAGCCTCATGGCCCCTTGGAATGTCACTAGACAGTTACCCAATTGTACCGTCCCTGCCCCCACCACTGAAGAGTAGTGGTAGCCTCATTGTGGCAGAATCTACTGATAGACAAGGATTGTCACCACAGTTGTCACCCATGACTACAATTGGAGGCTGCTGTGGTGGAAGACATCAGGTCTCTCCCACCCAGAAGCCTTTGCGGTCCTAAGATATTTATGCTCTCACTTCTTCACACCCTCCAATCCTCTTCCCTTCTGTTCTCAGTGCCTCTGATCCCCAAGTCCCGTCTGCGCCATGTCCTGCCTGATTGTCCCTACAAGCCCAGCTACCTGGTAGACGGGCTTCCGCTACAGCGCTATCAAGGTCTCCGCTTTGTAAGTCGTGCCCCCAGACCAAGGAGGACTGGGAGAAGTCCTGCTGCCTATGGCTGGGGTGTAGGGGATGGGAGATGGACTAAAGCTGACTCTGTGCCTACTGTGCCCTAAGCCGGCAGACAGGATGACCTCTCAGGTCTCTGGGCTACATCTCTGGATGGCTTACTAGGGTGGGTTGTCCTGCAGAACCTGCAGATAGATGCTCTACCTTCGAATCTGTCTCTCCCCCAGTTCTTCAGCCTGGTGACTCTGCTCCAAGGACCACACAAACCCTGTCCTGTCTGCTCAGTCCAGCACTGGGTAGCCAGTGACATTTTAAACTCACTGACAAGATGCTTGAGATAATGTACTAGATGTGGGCGGCAGCTTTATCTGTGTGGAGAGGGAGGGAGCAGAAAGAACGTGAAACACCTAGAGATGAGGATAGAAGACCAGTGGTCAAGAGTCATGGTCAGGCCAGGGAGTGTGGGCCATGATTGAGGACATTCTTGGTGGGGGTGAGAGCTCAGACTGTGTTTAAGGGGCAAAGGGAATGGAGTGTAGAAACGGCTTGGTGCTGAGAGAGTTAGTGGATAAAGACAGACTCCAGAATGGAAGAAGAGGATCAGGTGGCAGAAGGAAGAGGGAATGGTCTTGGTGACAACTAAGGGAGACAGATGGCGCAGGGAATCCCAAAGAGCAGGTCCGAGAAGGCTGGAGTCTAGACTGCATAGCAGCCCTCCCCCGTTCAGGTTCCCCCCCAGGATTCCCCCTCTCACATGCCCGTGTCTCCTCTGCTTTCAGGTTCATCTGTCCTTTGTTTATCCCAATGACTATACCCGCCTGAGCCACATGGAGACCCACAATAAATGCTTCTACCATGAAAGTGCCTATGACCAGGACAGGTGTGTGGCACTGAATGGGACAAGTGGAGGGACTTTTGGGGGCTCTGTAGGAGTCAGGAGAGCTGCCTAGGTTGGAGGGGCCCCTTCACACTGAGGAGTTCTGGGCCCCCCTCATGTGCACCTGTGTGAATGTACCCTCACAGAACAGACTGTCCCAGCTCCTTTCTCCACTCCTGCCCAGGTAGAGCCTGTAAGGAGTCTGGTGTGTGTACACATGTCTCTTCCTCCCACAGGTCCAGCTTCCAGGAGTATATCAAGATGGACAAGCCAGAGAAAGAGGGCCTGGAGCAGCCAGGTACAGAGGCGAGTGTGGCTAAGGCTGCCAGGGCACACCTAGCTGCAGGTGGCGGTAGTCTCTTTCTAGGAAACGTTCTAATATAGCCTTGCATGGGGAGCTTGGCATGCAAATCCTCCTGATCAATCCCTCATCACAATCCAGGAAGGAGGAGCTTAGCATGCAAATCCTCCTGATCAGTCCCTCTTCACAATCCAGGGAGGAGGAGCTTAGCATGCAAATCCTTCTGATCAGTCCCTCTTCACAATCCAGGGAGGAGGAGCTTAGCATGCAAATTCTCCTAATCAATTCTTCATCACAATCCAGGGTCTCTAGAGAGACCCTGTCTTGCTGTGGCCTTCCTGAAGGACCAGGGATGGCTGAGGTCACTTGTTGAGTCCTAAATTGTGCTGGTGCTTGAGGTGTTTTATATCACTTGGCCCACAACCTTTTAAGAGGTTGGGGTTGGTTAGTTTGTTTGTTTTAAGCTTCTTATTTGCATATGTGCTTTTGTTTTTTTAAGACAAGTTCTTACTCTGGCATTCAGGATAGCCTGGAACTTGCTGTGTAGACCAGGCTAGACTCAACTTTGTGACAAACCTCCTGTCTCTACCTTCCAAGTGCTGTGATACAGGCATACACACCTCCATGCTGCCTATCAGCCTTGATGAAAATAGCAAAACTGGGGTGACGGAGGTGGAGTAACTTATGAAGGATCACCCAGCAAACGACCCCCACCTTGGCCCCTTTGGTATTGTCACATGTGTAACCATCTGCTGTTCTGTGTCTTTTGGGAAGAATAGAAACCTCCTGAAATGAGGAATGATTCTTAGCAGGTTTTGAGGATGGCCTTCTAGAAGAATCCCAATATGAAGAAGTAGCAGAGGAGATCCCCGCCTCCCGAGACGAGGACACTGGGACACAAGGGAGGAAACCACAGACTACTTCCACCTCAGAGCTGGGTGTCACTGACTACCACCTTAGAAAGCTCTTGGCTCATCCGCAGAGCGGCCCACTGGCACCTTTTTCCAAACACAACTCTACACCTCGCTTTCCAACAGGGGCAAGTGACGTCCTAGAACGGCAGCCAGAGAAAAGGAAGGGGAAAAGTAGCCCTGTGCCCAGCCAAGATTTGTCTCGTTCTGACAAGGGGACCCTGAAGAACCTGCCTCTCATTCCGAGAGCCCGACCCACTGGGGACAGTCCTGTGAAGACTCTGGAGCAGTCTCAGTGGCTGAATCAAGTGGAGTCCTATATTGCTGAGCAGAGAAGAGCTGACAGAATGGAGCCCCAGGCTTCCACTCCCAGCAGGGGCTGGCATGGGGAGGAGGAAGTGGTGGTAGCGGCAGGCCAGGAAGAAGTGGAGGAAGAGGAAGAGGGGGAAGAAGAGGAGGAAGACATGAGTGAGGCCTTTGAATATGTACCTGTGTTTGACCCGGTGGTGAACTGGGACCAGACCTTCAGTGCTCAAAACCTCGACTTCCAAGCCCTGAGGACTGACTGGATTGATCTGAGCTGTAACACATCTGGCAACCTGCTGCTTCCAGAGCAGGAGGCCCTGGAAGTCACACGGGTCTTCCTGAGAAAGCTCAGCCAGAGGACCCGGGGGTAAGGTAAAGGGCTCCCCTGGGGCTGGGGCATGGGTAGATGGCAGCTGCTGCCCTCGGGGAGCCCTGACCTGCGGGCTGAAAGCAGGGTTCCTGCTGCAGGAATAGCGAACCTTTGCTGGTATTCTGGGGTGTGAGAAGGTTGCGAGACTTTACCCTGACTGGAGCTGAGGGCTAGCGAGGCTTGGTAGACTGGCATCTGCCCTCTCCAACAGAAAACAAGCAAAGCAGGCTGAAAACAAGTCACAGCCTCAGGTGGAGCTTAGAGGGCGTGGCTAGAGCCCTGCTCTCCCTCCCCTCTCCATTATTCCCTCTCTTACTTTATATGTTCATTTGTTTAATCAATCAAGATTCTCAGAGAAAAGTCACCGGCTATTAAACTCACTATGCTGACGTGTGCAAACGTGCTGGCTTTACACATGCCTTCACAGCAGAGTTCCGCTGTCACTAGTGTCTAATAACTCCTGGGCATGTCCATTCCCCTGTGTTAGCTTGGGTTCCTGTACCCACACGCACTAGGCAAGTGCTGCCCTACTAAGCTATGTCCCTAGCCCTCTCTTTTCTTTCTTTTTGAAATAGGGTCCTAATGAGTTCCTAAGGCTGGCCTTGAACTTGTGCTGTAGCTCAGCCTGGAACTTGAGATCCTCTTGCCTCAGCCCCCAGAGGAGCTGGAGTTCCAGACCTGTGTCTCAAGGTTTGAGGACAGGGAAAGGAGAGGAGAGGAAAATGTTTCCGGGCTAGTTATTTTTAAACAGTTCTCTCCCACCATGGTTATTTTAGTGTACTATAAAACAGAGCTAGCCCACCTGTCCAAGTGCATCCTATACCCATGACAATCTCACCTCTATCCTGCCCGCATTCTTCCCAGACTCGGGTAACCACTGTTCTACTCTGTGCTTCCATGGGCTAGCTTTTTTGCTTTCACATATAAATGAGGACATGTGATATTTGTCTTTCTGTGCCTGAGTTATCTGTCCTACAATTCCATCCATGTTGCTGTGGAAGGACTCTGCTGTTTATGCTAGATAATATTCCGTCCTATATATAAATCAATGCTGTTTACTCATTCAGTTATGGTAAACACTTTGGTTCAACATTCTGACGATTATAACAAGAGCTGCCGTGCACACGTGAGGGCAGAAGCCTTTAACAGACTGATTTCAGTTCCCTTGGGAGTGGGGTAGCTGGATCAGATGGGAACTCTAGGTGTAGTTTTTTGAGGAGCCTCTGTGACTTTTTTCTTTA
The DNA here is from genome assembly GCA_028555095.1 of Dicrostonyx torquatus. Classification (NCBI taxonomy): domain Eukaryota; kingdom Metazoa; phylum Chordata; class Mammalia; order Rodentia; family Cricetidae; genus Dicrostonyx; species Dicrostonyx torquatus. Next base: position 18,125,368 of record JAQHUG010000007.1, on the reverse strand, counting down.
GTAAGCTACACTAACACGCTCCCACCAGCGTGTGAGAGGGTCACCGGTGGTCTATCTGCATCTTCCATTTTATTTTAGTCAACTTGACAGCCGTCAATCTTGCTGGGGTGAAATGGTATCATTTTGATCTTACCCTGATGATTAACAATACTGAATATTTTTTCATATACTTGTTAACCAATTTTTAAAGATTTATTTATTTTATATGTATGAATATTTTGTCTGCATGTTCGTGAGCACGACGTGTATATTCCTAGTGTCCTAAAAGGCCAGCAGAGGGTGCTAGATCCTCTCGAACTGGAGTGTGAGCCACCCTGTGGGCACTGGAAAGCAAACCCTGGTCCTCTGGAAGAACAAATGCTGTTAACCACTGAGCCATCTTTCTAGCCCATCTACCTCCTGTCCCCCTCAACACTTTTTGATCTTGTTTGGTTTGGGGTTTGTTGTTATTGTTTGACATAGCATCTCACTGTGTTGCCTAGACCAGCCTTGGTTTGTTTTTGTTGTTTTTTGTTTGTTTGTTTGGTTGGTTGGTTGGTTGGGTGGGTGGGTGGGTGGTGACCCTCCTGTGTCCTCTTTCTAAGTGCTAGGATTACAGACCTATGCTACCATGCCTGACTTTTTGTTTTCGTATGTGGCCTCGACTGGTCTGGAACTGTTTAAATGGAGCTAGCCTTGGGCTCACAAGCAGAACTCTTGTTTCTGTCTCCCAAAGTCTGGACTTAGAGACATATACCTGGCTTTTGGTGTTTTTTATTTTGTTTAGTTTAGTTTTATTTTGAGATGAGCCTGTGTGGACCTGGAATATAGGTCATGCCTCAGTGTTTATTTTAATATCTTTTAAAAGGGTATCTCTCTGTTTCCAGAGGGAGAGGTAGCTCAGTGGGTAAGAGGATTTACCATGAAAACTTTAGGGCCTGAGTTCAAATTCCCACATAACAGCCTAGTTTGGCATTCCGTGCCTGTAATTCCAGCGGTGGGGGGGAGACAGGCAGAGCTGGAGAGGTTTCTGTTCGCCTGGGTGTGTGCTTGCTCTAGTTTGACAGAGCCATAAGTGTTCATTTTGGCTTTTTGTTGCCTGTGCTTTGAGGCTCATTCAGACAGCCTTTGCCCAGAGCAATGTCCCGAAGCATTCATACCTGCGTTTTTTCTTTAGCAGTGCCACCATTTCTGGTGCTAAATAGAAATGTTTGAGCCTGACTGGCTTTGAGTTGATTTTTGAGTGGAGAGACATGTGGGCTTCGTTTTATTCTTCTGCACATATAGTTTCCGCTTCCAGCAGACACCGTTCCCTAGACAAGGTGTGTTTTACTGCCTTTGTTGCCGATCCGTTGGCTGGAAATGCCTGGCTTATCTCCAGGCTCGCTCACTGATGGACAGCTGTGGGCTGTTGCTGTTTTGAGTACCAGTGAGTGTGCTTAGAATTGTAGCAGCCTCCTGGTGGGTTTTCCCTTTAATGAGTATGAAGTGGCTTTTGGTCTCTTCTGACTATTTTGGTTTGAAGTTTGTTTTTAGATATTATAGCAGCACCTGTTTTCTAGTGCATTTGCTTGGAACACCTTTGCCATCCTTTCACCCTAAGGTAGTGCCTTTGTTTGATGGAGAGCTGTGTTCTCGGAGGTTTTGTTTGTTTTCGAGACAGGGTTTCTCTGTGGCTTTGGAGCCTGTCCTGGAACTAGCTCTTGTAGACCAGGCTGGACTCGAACTCACAGAGATCTGCCTGCCTCTGCCTCCCGAGTGCTGGGATTAAAGACTTTTTTTTCTGTTTTATTTGTTTTTAAGATTAATTTTTTTAAAAAAATAAATATTTTTTTATTTATTATGTATACAATATTCTCTCTGTGTGTATGCCTGCAGGCCAGAAGAGGGCACCAGACCCCATTACAGATGGTTGTGAGCCACCATGTGGTTGCTGGGAATTGAACTCAGAACCTTTGGAAGAGCAGGCGATGCTCTTAATCTCTGAGCCATCTCTCCAGCCCCTTAAGATTCATTTAAAAAGGTTTTTTACCCTTATTTTTATTTTATGTATATAGTTCTTTTGCCTGCACATACATCTGTGTACCACATGTGTACAGTGTCTGCAGAATCCAGAAGAGGGTGTTTGGTCCCCTGTGGCTGTTTTTACAGATGCTTATGAGCTGTTGTGTGGGTCCTTTGGAAGAGTAGCCAGTAGTCTCAGCAGCAGTACTCAGTAGTTCTCAGCAGTAGTAACTGCTGAGTCATCTCTCCAGATCCAAGGTTTACTTTTAGTGTGTGTATGGGGGTATTGGGGCAGGGGGGCTTTGCATCATGTGTGAGTGTAGATGCCCTCAGTGTTCAGAGGAGCCTGTCAGATCCCCTGGAGCTGGATGATTGTTAGTTACCTGATATGTGTGCTGGAAACCCAACTCAGGTTCTCTGAAACAACAGCGAACACTCTTTATCACTGAGCTATCTTTCAAGTCCCTGGATCCTGTATTTATTTGTTTGTTTGTTTTTGTTGTTGGTTTTTTGTTTTGTTTTGTTTTGAGACAGGGTTTCTCTATGTAGCCCTGGCTGTCCTAGACCAGGCTGGCCTCAAACTCACAGAGATCCACCAGCCTCTGCCTCCCAAGTGCTGGGTTTAAAGGCATGAGCTATCACTGCCCAACTTGGTTGTTTTTTTTTTTTTTTTCTTAATGTGGGTCAGTTTCCCAAGGAATCTGTCACAAGATCCCTTATATTGAGTCTTAGAGCTATAAAAGGCCTTAAAAATCATCCTACATTTGAAGATGAAGGAGTGAGTCTTAGGGCAGTTGTGTATCTTGTATGAGCCTCTACAGCTAACCAATGGCAGAGCAAAGACAAAAAGATCTGACAACTGAGCCTGCAGGCTTTTACCACACACCCTCTGCTCACGCTGGCCGTCCTGTGTACCTCAGGAGATACCAGCTGCAGCGCATTGTGAATGTGGAGAAGCGCCAGGACCGGCTGCGTGGAGGGCGCTACCTCCTGGAGCTTGAACTGCTGGAAGGCCAGCGCCTGGTGCGCCTCTCAGAGTATGTGTCCACTCGAGGCTGGCAGGGAAGTGACAGCATTGGTGGAGAGGAGATGGAAACCCGGAACCTGCAGGGCTTGGTCTGGAGCCCACATCGTCGCCGCAGACATGTACTCAATGTCCAGGATCCAGAGCCAAAGCTGTGCTGGCCCCAAGGTTTCTCCTGGAACCATCGAGCTGTGGTCCACTTTATCGTGCCTGGTAAGCGTTACCGGAACGGGGATCTTGGTGATCACCATGAGCACTGGGCCTGTTTTCTTGATTTGTTCTCCCAAGGATTTGTGAGTGAAGCCTTTGAGGAACTAGGATTCACAAGGGAGAACAGATTGAGCTGTAATGTGGAACTGAGATCTCATGCTGAGTTGAAGCCACTGCTTTCTGCCATGCTAGGTCTCCAGCTTGGGTGTGAGCACCAATTTGGGTTGTTGTTGTTGAAGAAATAAGAGTGACCATATTATATGGAGTGGGTTTTATTTCGATTATTTTTTGTGGTGCTGGAGATCAAATCCAGGGCCTGGCACTTGCTAAGCACAGAGCTACACCTCCAGCCCTAGAGTCATCTTTAGGATGAGGAAGGAAAACATGAGACAGTGTAAGAATGAAGAACAAGAGGCCGGGCGGTAGTGGTGCACGCCTTTAATCCCAGCACTCGGGAGGCAGAGGCAGGCGGATCTCTGTGAGTTCGAGACCAGCCTGGTCTACAAGAGCTAGTTCCAGGACAGGCTCCAAAGCCACAGAGAAACCCTGTCTCGAAAAACCAAAAAAAAAAGAATGAAGAACAAGAGACAAAGTGTGAGTAAGATAGGTAGAGAGCAGGTCTGTTAAAAGTGGGCAGGGTTGCTGCCGTGAGGCCCACCCAAGGTTGTCTCCCAATTTGCCTGCGAGGTGTTCAGGGAGCTATCGAAGGCCCGTGTGCTGGCCCTCAGGTCTTTGTGCTTCTTGCTAATGATTCCTGTAGTTGCATCATCTCCTGGCAGAGGTAGATGGGACTCCTGACTTAGGGCAGAGCTGAGGGATGTTTGCCTTTCCTTAACTCTGCCGTTTTCTCCCTGCTTGACCTACCTGCATAGTGAAGAACCAGGCTCGCTGGGTGCAGCAGTTCATCAGAGATATGGAGGGCCTGTCCCAAGTCACTGGCGACCCTCATTTCAACATCATTATCACAGACTATAGCAGTGAGGACATGGATGTGGAGATGGCTCTGAAGAGATCCAGGCTGCGGAGGTGAGGAAGACCTCTGGCTGCAGCTGGCTTGCCACCTTGCCAGCATCCCAGGACTTCTGGTTAGGGCAGAACCAGAAGTGGCAGCCAGCTTTCCTGAGTCCCAGTGTTAACCTGTCCACAACCCAGGAGCAGCTACTGTCTCTGTTTTATGCCTCGCAACTTCCTTCAGGGACCCTACAGCTGAATCCTCACACTCGGCCCCTCCTTCTCTTCCTACAGCTACCAGTACCTGAAGCTGAGTGGCAACTTTGAGCGCTCCGCCGGACTGCAGGCTGGCATAGATCTGGTGAAGGTAATGGGCCTCAAAGACGCTTGGGAAAGTGATCAAGAGTAGTTAAGAGGCAGAGAGACACAGGGAAGGTAGTCAGCTCCTTAGTAGGAAAGGGACTGGGTCACAGGACTGTGCTTGTCACTGTCCATTCCTGTAACAAGATAACCTGAGTGTCCTCCTTCGCTTTCTGTGCTATGATAAACACTATGACCAAGGTCAACTTGGGGAGGAAAAGGTTTAGTTGGTTCACACGTCTGGGTCCCATTGGATCACCAAGGGAGGGCAGGGCAGGGACTCAGGCAGGAACCATGGAAGAAAGGGCCAATTGGCTTGCTCTTCATAGCTTGCTCAACTTTCTTTTCACTTTAATTTTGTGAGCTGCCCTGTGGTGCTGGGAGTCAAGCCCAGGCCCCCGGAAGAGCAGCCAGTGTTCGTCACCTCTCAGAGCCATCTTGTTTTCTCACACGGGGTGGCACCATCCACATGGTCTGGACCCTTCCACATCAATCATGAATCAAAGTGCCCCATAGACTTCTCCAGCTGTCAGTCTGATGAAGGCATAATTGAGGTTCTTCTTCCTAGATGACCCTAACATGTGTCAAGTTGATAAAAAAAAAATCAGCTTACTGCATTAAATTAAGATGAGGTTTGTTAATTATTTGTGGTATTGGGAATTGCACTCAAGGCCTTGTGCGAGCTAGGCAAGCATTCCACCACCCAGCTCTGGAAAGGTTCGCTGGGTCATGGTTTTAGTCAATGATCACTTTGCCCCATTGCTTTTGGGCCTGTGGTGAGGGAACGAATCATGGCACAGAACCCATGGCACAGGACACTGCTCACCCATGGCAGCCAATGGGCTCCCAGTATCTACGCCTCCTTGTGACTGAACCTCTTCCCACTGGGCCCCACACTAGTTTGCAGTGGCACCACAGGCTGGAAAGCAATCCTTTATCACATGACCTTTGGGGGATACTTCAAAACCTTAGCAAGTAGCACCCTTGGCACGGTATTGCGGACCCTGCACTGCAAAGGGACTGAGGAAATAGCAAGGAGGTGTTTTCCCAGTTGTCAGAGTCCGCAGACTCCATAAAACATGGGGCAGAAGTCAGGTATTGTGGTACATGCCTATAATCCCAGCTCTGAGGAGGCTAAGACGGGGGAGCTTGAGGCCACTTGGACTACACAACCAATCCCAGACTAGTCTTCCGAGAGTCTGTCTCAGGAGAAAGTGGGAGAGGAGCCTGAGTTCACCGTGTGATGTGAAAACTCGGCCCTGCTAACCAGGGTTGTAGAAATCTGTCTAGTATTTAGCTTTGTGTAGCCTGTCAGTCGCTCCAGTAGGGAAGAGCCCGAGGAGGCCTCTAGAGCAATGCTTCTCAACCTGTGGGTCATGACCCCTTGACAAACCTCTGTCTCAAAAAGAAATACAATTCATAATAGTATCAAAATTATAGGTATGAAGTAGCAACATAATTTTATGGTTCAGGGTCATGACAACATGAAGAATTGTATTAAAGGGTTGCAGCGTTAGGAAGGTTGAGAACCACTGCTCTAGAGAGTGGCCCCGTCTCCCAGCTCTGGACCAGAGGTCTGCTGACCTTGCCTTCTCCATCCCCAGGATCCACACAGCATCATCTTCCTCTGTGACCTGCACATCCACTTCCCAGCGGGAATCATCGATACCATCCGCAAGCACTGTGTAGAGGGCAAGATGGCCTTTGCCCCCATGGTGATGCGGCTGCACTGTGGGGCCACCCCGCAGTGGCCTGAGGGTGAGCCTTGCCCTGGGTGAGGAAGAGGAGACACCCTCTGACCTTAGTGTTTAACCCCAAGACTAGAAAAGTTTATGCCTAAGCATCAGCAGCTTCCCCATCCTGCCTTCCTGTGTTCTCTGATCTTTGGAGAGACCTCGGGCTCTACTGACGGACACAGTAGCAGGCAAAGCAGTGGCTCTTTCCCCTCCTCCCCAGCATGCATTCATCCAGCATTCAGGAAGCATTTGCTGTGGGTTGGATGCTGTGTCCGGAGGATAGGAAGGTGGAGAGAGGAAGTAGATGAGAAAACCAACTCACAGCTGCCAGAAGGCTTCTGGGATCACATCCTAAATGCTGGGCTACAGTTAGGTTGTGACATCAGTCTATGGTCACTGCTGTGTTTGCTGAACCTCAAGCCTTGATAGGGGGACCCCCCCGACCCCGGCAGTCCAGGGGCTTCCCTTAGCTGACAGTCTTTTGCCTCTGCTGCCCAACTCTGTACCTTCAGAAGAGCCTGTGGGAACACAGCATCCAGCTCGTCTCAGCAGTGCCTTGTCTGTCCACAGGCTACTGGGAGGTCAATGGATTTGGGCTGCTTGGCATCTACAAGTCCGACCTGGACAAGATCGGGGGTATGAACACCAAGGAGTTCCGAGATCGCTGGGGAGGCGAAGACTGGGAGCTGCTGGACAGGTGACATAGGAGCAGGGCCTTTCGGGATCTGTTGGAGGCCACAGCCTCAGAGCTGTGTTGCAGATTCCCAGGACACAGGAAAGTATGCTGGTCTGAGAGCTCCCGGAGGCTGGCTTCACCGACACTCAGCCTGTGTATCCAGCAGACAGGGTGATCCATTCACTGCAAGTCACAGTCTGAGTGGGTGGTTGAACTGTCACAGGTAAAGCAAGATGCAGGAGCTAAATGGTGAATGATGCTGTTCTCAGGACCAGGCGAGCCACCCGGAAGCTTTCTCCCCAACCAGGGACCATGCTCTTCCCAGACACAGCTGCCTGCAGGAGGGCCTGAAAGCTGTGAGAGGACCCTGGGAGACAGGCCAAGGGTTAGGAGAGAGTTGGGAGCCAGCACAATAGTCAGTATGGACCATTAAATGGCAGCAGGATATCCAGGGGATCTGCATTCCTGGAGGTGAGAAAGGAAGGGGCTTTGAGAAGAGTAAATAGTTTCAGAGAAGAGGGAAAGGGCTGAGCATATAGTGCATTTGCCTAACGTAAATGAGGTCTTAGGCTCAATCCCTGGTACTAAAGAAGGAGGGGTGTGTGTGTGTGTGTGTGTGTGTGTGTGTGTGTGTGTGTGTATGTACACATTCATCACTTTCATCGTCATTGTGACAAAATCCCTGACTAAAGCAATTTTAGGGGAAGAAGAGTTGGGGGAGGATTCGTGGAGGGATGCCATGGTAGCATTCATAGAGATGGGGACTCCTGGCACTGAGCAGACTAGGAAGTAGAGTGAAAGAAACTTAGCCTGGGACTGAGACACATAACCCAGTGCATACCATGTGTTAGCATGTACTCATACATTTGTATCTTAGCCTGGTGTGGTAGCTGTGTCGCTAATCCCAGCACTGGGGAGACAGGAGGCAGGAAGGCTGCCATAAGTTCGAGGCCAGCCTGGGCTACACAGCAAAACCTTGTCTCAATCCCCATTCCCTCAAAAAAGGAAAGAAAAAAAGGAGAGAAATGGGAGGGCACAGTGGGAGCAGTAGACTCGGCAGGGGGGCCAGCAAAGGGTTCTAGCAAGAAGCAGGGTTGTGTGGCCGCTGGACTGCAAGAAGGGGAGGAGCCTGTTGCAGTGAGAAAGTTTCTCCCTGCATTTGCATGTGAGTCCTCTTTCCCAAAGGAAGGGGAAGGAAAGGATGCTACCTGGAGATGTGAGCCTAAGGGAGGCCTTAAGAGGGGGAAAGAAAGCCTGTAACTGCTGGAAGGGCGCCCACAGAAGGAGGAAGGGACAAGGCCAGGGGCACCAGGGACTTCCTACTTCTTGAGAGGGAGGACAAGGTGCAGCCACTAACCTCTGGGTTATTATTGGCAAGTGGGGTTCATGGCCAAGGCCTCATTCATCCTTCTCCATTTCTCAGAGGGGAAACCGCTCATGAAGAGTAGTTAATAACTTGCCTCTTCTCTCCTGAAAAGCAGCAGAGGCTTTAAAATCAGACCCATCTTTGATTTCCCACTGGAGGGAAGAGAACAGAAGAATACTGAAATACTGAAAATTAAAGGTGGGGTGGAGAGAGGTTCAGAGAGCGTGTGTCAAATAACTCAGTCACAGGGATCTACATCACAGTAGACTCTGAAGCAGATGGGAACCCAGTGTAGTGGTTACTGTCGCACATGACCCTTTGTGCTGGGTTTTGTGCTTTGATGCAGACCTCCAAAATAGTTCTTAACCCTCCCGCTGTCTTTGAGACTGGAGGAAAGAGCGACTTCTGGTTCCATCTCCCTGCAGTCCTGTTTGAAGTATAGGCCTCCTTGGAAAGGGACCCCTCCCTTGGTGACTGGGCAAATGAGAGCGTTGCCTAGCCTGTGTGAGACCTTGGGTTTGAACTCCAGCACTGTAAGAAAAAAAAAGCTGGACTGTGTGACACACACCTGTAATCTGAGTTCTCAGGGGGCTGAGGCAGAAGGATCTTGAGTTAGAGGCCAGCCTGGGTTACTTTTTTTTTTTTTTTTTTTGGTTTTTCAAGGCAGGGTTTCTCTGTAGCTTTGGAGCCTGTCCTGGAACTAGCTCTTGTAGACCAGGCTGGTCTCAAACTCACAAAGATCTGCCTGTCTCTGCCTCCCGAGTGCTGGGATTAAAGGCGTGTGCCACCACTGCCCGGCTAAAATATTTTTATGGTTTATTTAATTTTATTTTTTGTGCATTGGTGTGAAGGTGTCAGATCCCCTGCAACTGGATCTTCAGACAGTTGTGAGCTGCCATGTGGGTGCTGGGAATTGAACCCTGGTCCTCTGGAAGAGCAGTCAGTACTCTTAACCACTGAGCCATCTCTCTAGCCCCAGCCTGGGTTACTTAACAAGATGATTCCCCCCACACAACAGCCAGATAGGAACGGGCAGAGCCTGTGGGTAGTTTCTCCAGTTCCGGGCTCCTGGTACTGTAAAGCGACTAATCTAAGCTGGGAACTGTGCTGCGCACTGCAGACCTGTTGCGCATAATTAGAGAGAATGGGTGTGCTTATATAGATATGCACATTTATAAGATTATTGTCTTTTTCTAGAGAGGAGGGAGCATGTCTTTGATAGGCAGCTTTTCAAGTCACACAGCTGTGACTGCAATCAAGGCAGGTTGGCCCCACTGCACCTGGCTTGCTTTTTGCCCCAAAGGAAGTGACCAGAGGAAGGAGGGCAGAGTCTGACAAAGATGTGGAAGGGTGGGTTCCTCAGGGCCCAGTTGCTCCTGGACGCCTGTTGCCCGGGGACCGTAGCATCTGCTTCTGCGGGCTCACACTGCCCTCTATCCTCCAGGATCCTTCAAGCAGGCCTGGAGGTGGATCGGCTCTCTCTCAGGAACTTCTTCCATCACTTCCATTCCAAGAGAGGCATGTGGAATCGCCGCCAAATGAAGATGCCATGACCGCCAGGGACAGCTCATACTTCCGGTTGACCTCGAGAGAGACTATGAGAAACAGAAGCCTCGGCACTCACTGACCTTTTCACCAGGAGCCGTCCCGTCATGCAGGGATAAGTGTGGCGGCCCCTCTGCCACCCACTGAGTTGACAGTTGGGACAACTGCATAGGATGGGCAATGAGGGCAAGAAGAAAGCACCCTCTTGAATAGGATACCATCATGAACCACAAGGGTGCATCCCCACAGCCCCAGCCTTCCTCATGGGGAGTGTTGACCATGAACAAGAAACTTCAGTGGGACATATTTTATTTGGAGTGGAGGCGAGCAGGGAATAATTTTTAACAGAATGAAGACTTCTGTCCAGACTCAGCACTGACTGGGAGTGAAGCTGTGCATTGCAGACCTCAGACCCACTGAGGTGCTGGTCCCATGTGGAGTACCTCAGCTCCTGGCTCAGTCTGTGCCTTTGAAACACACACGTCCGTCGTGGTAGTCACTGAACAGCTAGCTGGCCACCAACTGGGTATTAACCCAACTCCTACAGAGAGAGGGTTCTTTAGTGGAGATCCAACATTGGTGGCATCTTCCTACAGGGTGCAGAGTGGGAACGGGTGGGCAGTGGGCCCGTTCACCCCAGTATCTGACATATGGGCTGTATAGAACCAGCAAGGCCATGCAGGCCAAGAAATGCCCCTTCTCCTTTCACTCACCTGCCAGTTAAGACCTGGAGATAATAGAGAGACCACCAAAGGTGACATAGGTAACCCTTAAGTCAACTTCTTAAGTAAGAATTTGGGAGGGACTCAAGCAGGGAGAGACAAAAAGGGAAGAGAATGTATACTGTAAACTTAGCAGCCCTGTGGCCTCGCCCTCTGTGGAGAGAGCCCCAGCCTCCTGGTCCTGAGGAGAAGAGGCAGTGAAACCTGGCCATCTAATAAGGGACAGGGTGAGGTGGGGGAGGCAAGGCCATGGACAGGAAGAACTGAAAAATGATTAGTTTTTGGGACAACAGCCTGTAACCTTTTCTGTCTTTGGCTACCCCTTCTGTCCCCTAATGTCACATACTTATCTTGCACTAATAGTCCCAGTGCTCTGTGGCTGGGACTTGCTGCTGCTGCTGCACCAGCGGTGCATTAGATGCTGGGCATTAAACCCAGTCTGTGAGGGGAGTCAGCGCAGCGCCTTTCCGCTGTGAGAAAGGACTTGTGGGTGTGCAGCAGAAAGGGTTCCACTCCACAGAGCCTGCCTTCCATGCTGTGAATCAAAAGTGCAGCATTTGAAGCTGCAGGACCCACGTGGTGGGCTCTGTGAGTGCCAAGAACAGTTTGTGCATCTGCAAAGTGGTGCCCACTGGGAGCCTGCTGGGCCTTGCCTTTAAGCAACCAGAAGAGCAGGGCAATTCTGTCCGTGGGTTGTGGCCTCTTCTCATCCCTGTTCAGGCCTTCTGCCCTTTAGAAAAGGCACATAGGAAGTAGGCTAGGGCTGCAGTTGGACAGCTGGAGTGCCAGGCTTCTGGAAGGCCAGAGCCAGTCCTTGCAGTCCTTCTCTGTTTCTGAGGACTGGGAGCCCTCCAGGCCTTCCCCACCCAGCTCACCGCCTTCCTCCCAGGTCTAGTGCCTTGTGTTTGTTGTCTGTTACCTTACCATCTGCCTTAAGGGAAAGGAAAATGCTGTGGGTGGGGAGAGGGAGGAGAGCATTAAAGTCAGCATCATAGAAAACAAAGGGCTGTTTTCCTGTTGCCCAAGAGCCGGGAGACAACACTGGTGTCCCTCAGCCGTTTGCTCAGACAGCTAAGGATTGCCCCTTGTCTTCCGCCTTGGTGCTTGCTGACAGAAAGGACAAGCTTTCTGTGCTGTGGTGTGCTTGGGAAGGACACCACACTGTCCTGACTGTGTCTCACAGTCTCAGCAGCCCAGGCTAGAGGAGGTCACAGCCTCACCTGGAGAGGCTTCCCCCACCTGAAAAAGGCTGGCTGGAACAGTGCAACCATAATTCTAGCACTTGGGAAGCTGAGACATGAAGATCAGGCGTGCAGGGCCAGCCTAGGCTACCTAACAAGAACCTGCCTAAATAAAGAAATAAAGAAATGCAAAAGTATTTCCTGAGTGGTTTGAAGGTACCCTATTAACAATTTGCAGCTGTGAGTTGGCCTTCCTAGTTATGTTTGACCTAGGCAATTTTTTAACTTTAATTTTTCAAGATTTTTAAAAGGTTATTTTAATTTTATATTCATTGGTGTTTTGCCTGCATGTATGAGGGCGTCAGATTGGAGTTACAGACAGGCATGAGCTGCCATATAGGTGCTGGGAATTGAAGTTGGGTCCTCTGGAAGAGCAGCCAGTGCTCTTCATCGCTGAGCCATCTCTCCAGCCCCTACTTTTCAAGATTTTATTTTCTATGTGTGGGTGTTTTGTCTACATGTATATGTGTGCACCATCTGAGTACCTGGTGCCCAAGGAGGCCAGAAGAGGGCATCGGATTCCCAGGAACTGGAGCACAGACAGGTGTAAGTCACCGTGTGGGTGCTGGGAATCAAACTCAGATCCTCTGGAAGCGCTGCCAGTGCTCTAAACCATTAAGCCATCTCTCTAGTACCCCATTTTTAAAAAAATGAGATATTAAGCCATTTAGTGGTTCCTTTAATCTCAGCACTTCAGAGGCAAATGCAGGTAGATCTCTGAGCTCGAGAGTTACATGGTAAAATCTTGCCTCAAAAAAAGAAAAAAGCCCCCAAAATTAAAATTAAGCTTCTTCATTTAGAGTGTGTGTGGTATACACAGGGGCAGGCCAGAGGGCAGCCTTTCAGTGGTTGGTTCTCCCCAAGCCCATACCATATGGGGTCCTCGGACTTGGCAGCAAGTGCCTTTGCTCACTGAAGGTTTGCATTTTCTCAGCAGCTGAAAATCTGTATTCTTAAAAGACATCTAAGAGACACCGTTAATGTGAAAAGTACAGTAGGCTGATAGAGTCTTTAAAGCCTCTATGTGTGTTCATCAGTCCAGCACTCAGTACCTGTTTCTGAGGTACAGATGGCAATAAGCCCTTTCCAGGGCACAGATGATGAGGACATCCACACACCAGCCTGATTCAGAGCCCACATGACTGGAGACAGCAAGACTAATTTGGTGGCTTTTCAGATATCTTTATAGATAGGGAAGGGAAAATTGAGGCTTGGAGCAGAGGGGAGGAATTCAGTGGAACCAGAGTCTGCAGGCCATGTAGACTGCCTTAGCAGACCCAGTTACTGTTGCTGGAGGACAGGGTGGCTGCTGCAGAAGCTGAGCTCAGGCCTCCAGACCAAGATGCAATTACATCACCCTGTAAACGGCACAACTTAGTCCAGGCGCTGTAGGCAGGAAGCAGAAGCACCTTCATTGGCCCCGAAACTCTCCTGGAGGCTGTGCTAGTTAGCCCGACAGATCAGGGCCAAAGGCTGAAGCCCTTTCAGGCTCAGTTCCTGTGGGGAAAGTAGATAGACAGAAGCCTATGAAAGGGCGGGGCCGAATGAGGCTCCTCAGACTGGATTTGCACTCAAGTCACCAGGGGAAGGAAAGAATGGTGTGATTCAGCAGCCTGAAGTAGCGCAGTTTCCAGTCATCTCCAGGGGGCACTGTGGATGCTCCTGCTGGCTCTTGTGCTGTGGCAGTAGCAAGCTGCTTGACTCGGACACTGCAGGACAACACCAATTAGAAGCCACAGCTCCTTTTCATCCCAACAGGCCACAGCACCCACTAACCACATTGGCCCTCCACCCCATCCCAAACTATGGGGGCAAAAAAATAGACCTAAAAACGGCCTGGGTATGACACACCTGTCACCTGTGGTTACACAAGAACTTTAAGTCTAGCCTGGGTTAAAACAAGAACTGAAGGATCTTCACTCCTTCAGAGCAAAGGCCTCACTAAGTCATCCTCATGGGACATGTACTGACTTGTGGGGGGCGCATTTTATAACTGAACACTCATGGTGCATGTACTGTGGGAGGCCCACGCTTATAAACCAGTACTAATTGTGAAAGTTCTGTTGGAGGCTAACACGGGTACTAACACTTACTGCGCATGTACTGTGATTGACTCGTGGATATAACACAGCATTCATGGTGCGTGTACTACAGGAGGCTTACACGTGTATCTTACCACTCATGGTATGTGTACCGTGCAAGGCCCGTCAGCCCTTCAAGAACTCCCTTATCCAAAGGTCTGTAGACCTTCCCCCTTGGTGTGGGGAGGGAGAGCCCTCTTATTTCAATGACCAAAGGCAGAGAAGGTCAGTTGCGAGCCCTTGGATCTGAGGTCCTCTGGGCCTCCACCTCACCTGGGACCTAGGTAGGGATTAAACAGGATTGCTGGAGGTCCTGGCAGTCATGGAGCCTGTCTTGTGTGCCCCGAAAGCAGTAATAAAAATGTTGATGACCACAGTGATGAAGACCAAGGTGGTGGCAGCATTGTTGAGCTGATTCAGACGCCACTGCTTTCCTACGTCACTCAGGTTCAGCCTGGCTGTGGAGACAAGATCAGGTGGGTGGTGGGTGAATCTGGGGCTGAAGCCTGGAGCTTCCCTCTCCCCACCCATGAACTTGGAGACTGGGAAGACATCAAATCAAATTGAGATGTGTTTGGGTCTTCTGACCGGCTTATGAGGCATTGAAATGGTGACTTCACAGAAAGGGGTAGGGAACAAAGACATCGTTGAAGAGGGGCTGGGCGGTGGTGGTGCACGCCTTTAATCCCAGCACTTGGGAGGCAGAGGTGGGCAGATCTCTGTGAGCTCCATGCCAGCCAGCTCTACAGAGCCAGGTCCAGGACAGTTAGGGCTGTTACACAGAGAAACCCTGTCTCGAAAAGAAGACTGCCCTGTCACCAGCTAGTGGTGTCAGTCATTCGACGGCTGTCGATGGGTGCCCATCTATGGGATATGAGGAGAAAGGACAGGAGGTGCCCTCACTGTAGGATAGAGGACTGGCTCTGTTAGCAGGTGGCTTGGAAGTTTCATGTGCATGCCGGGCCCTTTCCTACCACCAGGGGGCACCAAGGCAGAAAGTAACTGCAGGCTGGTCTTACCAATGACTGCGAGAAGAATGCCGATGACTACTTGCAGGAGCAGAGAGACACTGATGAGGGCGATGAGGGTGGCGTAGTACTGCGAGGATGGCCCCTGCTCCAGCACCTCTTTCAGCCGCGTGGCATTGGACATGAAGAGCGCCACATCCAACATGCTCTCTGCCACGCTCTTCTTGGTGGCATAATGGTTCAGATTGAGAGGCTGGTGCCCTCGAGAGATGGAGTGCCCATGCTGTAAGAGAGGAGATTCTGGTGAAGGGGCTGGGAGGGAAAGAAGGCGGGCTCTAATATCCTTCCCAAAGGAGATGGAATGTCCTCTTGGGTAACAGTGACAGTGTCCCTGTTCAGCTTCTGACCTAAAACCAGCAGAGAGTTGGATGAACAGATTGGACCACTAAGCTCTGGACTAACTAATGTTGCCTTGTGATATCTGCTTCACAGAGAGCCACTGGTGCCTTACACCTTCACAGAGTCAGATGAAGAAAGACAGCAGAAGGAGCTCTGAGATCTTCCAGAATGGCTGGCCCTACCCTAGCCAGTGCCTTGATCAAGAGTGCTAAAACTTCAACCCCGCTCCAGCACACACTGATTGTCAAACTCAGGCTGTTAGAAAACTCATGTACACAGCAATGCATACAAGTTGAAAGTTCTTAATTTTAAAAACTGTTTGGGGAAACTGGGGATGTAGTTCAGTAGAACCTTGCTCCACAGCCTTAGTTTTAATTCCTGCCACTGCTGAAATAAATTATTATTATTATTATTTTACATTTTTCAAGACAGGGCTTCTCTATGTAACAGCTTTGGCTGCCCTGGAACTCTCTCTGTAGTCCAGGCCACCCTTGAACTCCCAGAGATCTGCCTGCCAATGCCTTCTTAGTGCTTGAATTAAAGGTGTGTGCCACAGCCACCCAGCTAATTATTTTTTAATTATCTTAAAATAAAATTACTTTTGAGGTATAAAATAAAGATCTCCCTAAGCCACTAACTCCAAAAGACAAAAACCATAATATAGGCTGTATGTGAACCTCTGATTTAGACCAGGAAAATCAAGTCCCCTCTCTGCTGCAGAACCTCCATAGTTGGTTACTCAAGAGGACTTGGGAGATCAATTTAGCAATGGTGCTTTGGGCATATGGAGCTAGAAGAGGCCAGAAGCAGGGAGACTATTGTAGTGTGATCTCATAGGGCATGATGGTGCCCACCTGTAATCCTAGAACTAGGAAAGCAGGGTGTCTTAGGGTTTGTATTGCTATGAAGAGACACCATGATCATAACAACTCTTATAAAGGAAAACATTTAATGGGGTGGCTCAATTACAGTTCAATGGTTCTGAGGGTTTTTGTTTGTTTGGGTTTTTTTGTTTGTTTTCAAGACAGGGTTTCTCTGTGTAACCCTGGCTGTCTTGGAACTTGCTCTGTAGACCAGGCTGGCCTTGAACTCAGAGAGATCCACCTGCCTCTGAGTGCTGGGATTAAAGGTGTGCACCACCACCATCAAGGTGGTACATGGCAGCATTCAAGTAGACATGGTGCTGGAGAAGGAGCTAAGAGTTCTACACCTTGATCTGCAGGCAACAGGAAGTGAACTGAATCCCACACTGGGCATAGCTTGAGCATAGGAGACCTCAAAGCCCACCCCCACAGTAATACAGTTCCTCCAACAAAGCCACACTTCCTGATAGTGGCACCCCTTTTGGGACCACTTTCTTTCAAACAACTACACAGGGGTAAGAGGAACAGGAGTTTGAGGCCAGCCTGAGCTACATGAAACTCTGTCTCAAAAACCTAAGAGTCAAGCTGGGCAGCAGTGGTACATGCCTTTAATACCAGCACTCAGAGGCAGAGGCAGGCCTGCCTGGTCTACAGAGCAAGTTCCAGGACAGCCAGGGCTACACAGAGAAACCCTGTCTTCAAACAAACACACAAACAAACAAACAAAAACCCAACCAACCAACCAAAGAAACAAAAACCCCACAAGAGTCAGTGAGATGGCTCAGTGGGTAAAAGTACTTGCTTCAAAACCTGACAGCCTAAATTCAATCTCCAGAATGTAGTGTGGGTGGGTGGGTGGATAAATGGTGGGCAGATGGATGGGTGGGCTTATAGATGAATGTACAAGTGGGCAGGTGTATGGACTGGGATAGGTGGATGAGAGAGACGAGTTTCAGGGAGTTCTTGTTCTCAGCATGATTCCAGCAAGTTCTTCACATCCCTTCACATCTTTCTGTTGCTCAGGTTATGCAGAGGACGTTAGAGAAGGCAAAACCTACTTAATCAGAACTTTGGGGCTTTAAAAGAAGCCAGGTGTGGTAGCTCACATCTGAAATCCCAGTACTTGAGGACAATTGACATGAATATAAGGCCAGCCTGGCTAATCTGTGCCTCAAAAATAAATAGGACCCAGCCAGGCAGTGGTGGTGCACGCCTTTAATCCCAGCACTTGGGAGGCAGAGGCAGGCGGATCTCTGTGAGTTTGAGGCCAGCCTGGTCTACAAGAGCTAGTTCCAGGACAGGCTCCAAAAACTACAGAGAAACCCCATCTCGAAAAACAAAAAAAAAAGGACTGGCTAGATGGCTCAACATTAAACATGCTTGCCACACAAGGCCTGAGGAGTCTGATACCTGCAACCCACTGTGGAAGGAAAAAACCCACTCCTGAAAACTGTCCTGACATCTACACATGTGTCATGGCATGCATAATAGACACATGACAGTAACAAAAATTTAAAATACAAGTGTATCCAAGATGTCCTAAGAGTCTATTTGGAGTTGAATACAGCAGCTCAAGTAATCCCCATACTCAGGAGGCTGAAGCATAGGTTTACTTGAAATTCAAGGCTAGCCTGGTCTACATCCAATGGAGACACAAAACACTGCATACACAAACTCAACCCCCTTACTTTTATTCGTTTTTGGGTTAGTTCTGGTTTGGTTTAATATATCTATTAGATAGGCTCTCTCTATTTATAGCCCAGGCTAGATTCAAACTCACCATCTTCTTGCCTCAGCATCTCAGGAGATGTATGCACCCCAGCTTTAGGCAAATTAGGAATGCATGGAGGCAGTGGGGAATCAGGTGCATACCTTGGCCAGGGCATGAGACTGGAGATCTATAGGAACTCCTCATTAAATATACACAGCACACCTGCCAGGACGACTTGAGGCTGAGTACCCCCACCCCCAATTAGAGCAGGCAGTCACTCTCCTCTCAGGCCCTGGTCTTGACTCACTCTACTACAGGCTGCTCACAACAGGCACCAATTACCAGTTATTTTTCGTGACCATCAAAATCAGACTGAAGGCCCCATGGGTGTCATTCTGTTGGTAGAGTGTTTACCTAGCATCCAGAAAGCTGGATGATCCCCAGGACAACACAAATGGATCCTGGTGACACATACTTGTAATCCTAGAGCTATACAGGGAGGGGTCTTGACTGGGTTTGTTTGCTCGGCCAGTCAAAGACTGAAAAGGAGGCAGGGTAGTGGTGGTGCAGGCCTTTAATCCCAGCAATCAGAAGGTAGAGGCAGGCAGTTCTCTGTGAGTTTGAGGCCAGCCTGGTCTACAGAGTGAGTTC
>JAQHUG010000007.1:18043891-18106430 GCA_028555095.1 Dicrostonyx torquatus | reverse complement strand
GCCTGCCTTTGCCTCCCGAGTGCTGGGATTAAAGGCGTGCGCCACCACCGCCCGGCTCCTCTGAAGAGTTTTTGTTCCCTAATTTAGGCTGGTGAGTTTGAAGAAAGAAGTGGCTGAATTGGTCAGAGCGGAGCGTATGCAGAGCGGAGCGTATGCAGGTCTAGTCTTCAGCTAGAGCTAGTTCATCAGTGGGGGCTGCTGGTGGGAGAAAAAGCCCGTAGGAGACTCAGAGCTAGACAAAGTCCCCAGTAGGCAGACAGACAGGGACAGGGGCCATGGCTAGGTAATTCTTGTCACCCGTAGTCTCTCTGGCACTCTCTGGAGGCAGAGGCAGGAGGATCAAGTTCAAGGCTGCATGAACACTCAAAGTTCAGATCCTCAGCACTCACATGAGAGCCAGGCACGGGGGAGCAGAAATAGGTGGATTCTGGAGTCTGCTGGCCAGCCAATCTGGTCAATCCAGGAGCTCCCGGTATGGTGAGAGAATGTCTCAGATAGAGGGAAGAGTGACTGGGGAGGATACCCAACTTTGAATTCTGACAAGCATGCGCAGAAACATTCCATTGCCTACACAAATTTAATTCATCTATAAAATGTTCAAATATATTTTATTTGACCATTTGGGTGGCTCCGGTTGCAAATAGAACATTTATCCTTCTCTGAGCTCTGTCGAAAAGAGAAGGCAGAGAGATGCATTGTTTGAAGGCAATGTCTAGGGGTTAAAATAGCAACCTGCCAATTGGTGGTGGTCCACACCTCTAATCCCAGCAGAGGAGTCAAAGGCAGGCAGATCTCTGAATTCGAGACCATCTTGGTCTATAGAAGGCTTTCCCAGAGTCAAGGCTACACGAAGAAATCCTGTCTCAAAACAAAGAAAAACCTACCAAACAAAACAGCACCCTAACTTACAAATGTTAGAGAATAAGTTAATAAAATCCTAGGTTTCTCTTGACCCCTGAGTTAGAGCAGCTCCCATCACCTTAGGTGGCTGGCTTTCTTTTGTTTACAGGGGGAGACAAGGAAGCCTTTGTTCACCCCAGCAGCTCCTCGTCTAGTATTCTTTTAGTGATAATGCTTACTTTGTAGCCATGGCTGATAACATTGTATCAATAACTAAAACCACTAGAAGTGGCTGGGGGAAGGACCAGGGACACTCCAAGGTGATGAGCCTGTGCCCAGAGATGCTTTAAAGCCAGAAGTCCACCACAAATGTGAGGATGTCCTCCTTAACTATAAAGCACGTAATGAAATTCACATTTACAAAACAATAAAGTCAATTCAAACCCTCAAAACTTAAAAATAAAATTGAAAAACAAAACCCAGATACTGACGAGATGGCTCAGCTGAGCACTTGCCGCTCCTGCAGAAGACACAGGTTGGGTACCTAGCGCTCATGTGGTGGCTCACAACCACTTCCAACTCCAGATCTAGGGGATCTTCTGGAGTCCCCTGGGAGCCTGCAAACACATGGTGCACTTAGATACATTCAGAGAGATAGAACACCCAGACACACACACACACAAACCAGAGTCTCACTACCTAGCCCCTGCTGTCCTAGAACTAGCTATATAAGCCAGGCTAACCTTGAACTCACAGAAATCCACCTGCTTCTGCCTCTGGAGTGTTGGGATTGAGGGCATGAGCTACCATGCCCTGCCACTCTTTAAAAAAAATGAAAATAAAAAACCCAACCTAACAACCCAGAAAGAAAATAAAAAGTTCCAAGTCATCCTCTACTATGTAAGTTTGTGGCCACCCTGGTTTTATATACCTTGTCCCCCCACAAACTAGGCTTCAGAAGAAGCCTAGAGACAAAGAGAGAGAGAGAGAGAGAGAGAGAGAGAGAGAGAGAGAGAGCTGTAAACATAGAAGGCATGGGGTAGTCCTGTCTTTCTCTGACCTTTTTCCCCCACTGGACTTTTCTGGGGTCTGGCTTGCAGCCAGTGCTGAGGTTGGGGAGGTGGTGACAGATTGGGGGTGAGGACCTATTGAACCTGGAAAGCCACTCCCTCACCCACAACATTTATTTATTTATTTATTTATTTATTTATTTATTGGTTTTTTGAGACAGGGTTTCTCTGTGGCTTTGGAGCCTGCGCTGGAACTAGCTCTTGTAGACCAGGCTGGTCTCGAACTCACAAAGATCCGCCTGCCTCTGCCTCCCTAGTGCTGGGATTAAAGGTGTGCGCCACCACCGCCCGGCCACCCACAGCTTTTATAAATGAAATTCAAGCAAGTCTCTTTGTGGAGTCAGGTGGCCTGGTTAGTTAAAAGTCAAGGATCTCAGGGCTAACCCCACAAAGGCCAATGGTCACTTAGGTCACAAGGTTATAAGACAGTCCTGGCCCATTTGGTAAAGGCCTGTTCTGAGTCATGAAGGACACCAACAGATGGCTCACCTGATCAACATTCTCCTATAGGCTTCCCCCCACCTCCCCATCCCCCACCCCTGCCCAACCCCTCCCAAGCCCCTCCTTACCTATCCTCCAGTACCTTGTTCCTCCTTCCCAATGCAGCTCACTCATGTTTCAAGAGTTGCTAGACTGGGCTAGCTCTAAAAGCTTGCAGTGGGCAAGCCTTAATTCAGACCTCTAGCCATGTGTTTGAACACTGACCATGGGTAAGGCTAGGAGGATAAAGGAATACTAGAGTGGGTGAGTACCTCTTTCCAAATTTCTACAAAAAGTGTTGTAATTTCTCAGTCTCTCTCCCTCCCTCCCCTCTCTCTTCCTGGCGCATGTCTCTGTGTGCATTGTATTCACATGTGCACATAATGTATTCCGCCATTTGGCCATGTGCGGCCTGCCTACCTACCTTTTGCTGCTGTCTCTTTAAGAGCCTGTTTTACAGAGGATGTGGGACTCACTGTAGGAGGTGTAGGTCTCTTTGAATTCAGGTCTCTCACTTTCATTTTGCTTTACTGAGCTCCTCTCCGGAAGGACAGCTCTCTCGTGTCCACAGGGTGGCATGCGAGGTTTAAAGAAACTGCTTGGGCACTGGCTGTCAGGGTGCTATCTCAGCCCCGAGGAAGTGCCTGCCACCATATGGCAGGCCCAGATTGTTGAAGAATCCAGGGACCTGGGCCTGAGGACAACACAAGGGAATAGCCTGGAACCTACCAGACATAACCATGAAGGGGCAGCTAAAGAAATTCAGTGCTGACGGAACCTGCCTACTATGCCAACACACGGGAGACTGTGGCAGGAGGAATGGGTATTTCAGGCCATCCTGGGCCACACAGCAAGCTAGCAAACCAAAACAAAGCGATATAAAGAAGCCAGGTCAGGGTGGGCTGATGGGTGTGGGGACTGCAGTGGACCTGGAGCCTGGGGAGGGAGGAGGAGTCAGAGGCTGCTGCTATGAGACCCTGAAGGAAATGGCTTTGAGGAGAGTCCCCTCTCTGGATCTTTGCAAGTGAGGAAAACATTTTTCCTGTCTTCCTGGGCCTGAGGATGGGATTGGCTGTTCCCCTGAACCCTGCAATAGGACACCCTCTTCTCCTGAGCCCCAAGCCCACTACAACTCCATCAGGGATCTGGCTAAGGTAGGGGGTGGGAGGGAGGCCAGTGGTGCCTCAGAAGTTCTGGCCCTTTAAGGTCAAAGCCCAGGCGGGTCAGAACAAAGGCCCGGGAATGTGGGCTGGATCAGGGAGCAGAGCCATCCAGTGTGAGTCATTCATGTTTCATGGACTCAGAATCCCTGGCTCCTACTTGCCTCGGCCTTTCCCATGGCCAAGGGACAGCACTCAGGGCCTGTCTGCAGAGCTCATACCAGGTGACTGGAGGCTCCCATTCAACCCAAACCCTGTTAGGGAGGGGGTCCGCGAACCTGGGCTCCTGGCTTTGGGGCTCAGTTCTACCCAGATTGTGGGTAGATAGGAAACTGAGATTAGATCAGGAGGAAAGCCCAGCCCATGGAGGAGAGGCAGAAGGACCCTTCTTCCCAGAAGTACAAACAGAACCCACATTGTTCTTTTCCTTTTTTAGTCTAAGATCTGTCTCCTAGTACCCATCTCTCAGGGGCTCACAGAGGACCTGCTCTCTTTAGCCCTGTATTTTCATTCAGTAATAGTGGGACACTGAGTCTAGGGTCCAAGAGGCCCTGTTCTAGGTACACAGCCCCAGAGAATCCTGCCAGCCAGGGAAACCTGAGAACCTAAAGGCCACTCACTGTAGTTGGTGTAAGTTGGAACAGTGGGCTGCAGAGGGAGTAGAAGTAAACTCAGAGGTCCATTCTGGGGCCCAGAGTACCTCCAGAACCTGACAGTATATGGGCTTGGTGATTGGGATGGGTAGGTACAGGCTGAGCACACCAAAGACCTGATTCCCGCCCCTTGCCTCACCTTCCCCATTCCAGGTTACAATCCCTTAGCCCTCTTGCTAGGCCCTTTCCAACTCCCAAGACTGAGGATCCCTTCAAGTCAACCCCATTATTCAGCCCTTCATCTTTGTTGTTCTGTATTCTTGCTTCTTTATAAAACTAACGTGATCAGGAAGGGACTGCCTTTTTAAACTGAAGAGTAAACATGTCACATGGTTTATTGACATTCTGGTTATCAGGGACTGTGATGTCCATTGACTCATTCTGCTTTTTCCTAGAAACAAGACCACAGGGATGCTGTCTCACAGAGTGTGTAAGGTGTGTGGTGTGTGTGTGTCCTGAAAGCTGGATAAGGAACTGTTCTATCAGGAGGCTACAGAAGACCTAGAGCTCCACAGGGTGAGCACTGCCAGGAGGTACAGGAAGCTGAAGGTGGAGACCTGGGTCCCCCTCCCTGATCTATGCAGCTCTCCCTGGAGCCGAGTTCTTCTTAGCAGAACCATCTAAGAAAGGGGAGGCCCCCTCCTCTGGGTGGAGAGTTTCAGGGTTGAGGATATTTGCTGAGAGGAATTGAGGCCAGGCAGCTGTGGGGCCAGCCAGGGTAGAGGCAGTGAATCACTTTGCCCTATGCAGCTCCAGGCACTGGTGACCTTTGGGTGAGTCACTGCCGTCAGTTTTAAGAAAAGCCATGTGGGCAGTGTTTCTGTGTGTCAGCTCAAACTCGAGTTCTACACAGAGTAGGCCCAAAGGAGCCGTGACCAATGGCGACCTTTCAGTTGGCCTCAATATGGCAGTCCACCCAGGAGTCTAGAAAGATGGTGGCGAGTGCCAGGCTTCCTGATTTCCCACCCCAGGAAAGGGTGGGTCCAGCCCAGGCAGAGTGCTTGTTTAAATAATGACTTCAGGAGAATTATTCTACTAACGGGTTTTAGGTGGGTGTTGGAGCGTCTGCTGGCCTGCCAGAATCCAGCTTGGGAGGATGATGAGCCTGCCCCATTGCCTTGTACACGTACTGGAACCATGTAGCCTCAGCATGTTGCGTAGCTGTGGCTCCAACATCCCGGAACCATGCAGCTCATGGTTATGGAGGACATACCTAGCATCTGGCACCGCGTTAAATACAGGACGTGAGTCAGCTAAGCTCTCATTTAGTTCGGCAAAGTAGGTGAGAACAGTCACCATCTAGTGAGCAAAATGCAGAGGGCCCGAGCAACTCGCCCAAACCACACAGCAACGTTTCCCCCGTCTCTGTACTGGAGTCTGCAGTTTGACTGATCCACTACAGTGTCCCAGAAGCTAAAGCAAATTCTTCGGTTCTAATGATAAACATATGAGTTCTGCGTAGAGGCGCATGCCTGTAACCTCCGCCCTCAGGAAGCTGAAACAGGAGGCAAGCAAGGACAACCTGGGAAAGAAACGAAATGAAACAAAGAACGCTAAAGCTGAAATACGTAGCGTGAGATAAAAGATGGCAACCCCATAGTCTGGGAAGGACACGCTGCTCAGTGGAAGTCTAGCCCTCAGCCCCAGGGAAGCTTGTGTCAGGCTTTCCTGAGTCTTCACAGTCTGTGTCCCCAGCCCCTGCACTGCTGTGGGAAGATGGGACATAGACATGAAGGTAAACCTAAACCTTGGATTCAAAATGGTAAAAAGGAAGCCGGGTGGTGGTGGCACACACTTTTAGTCCCAGTACTCAGGAGGCAGGGACAGGTGGATCTCTGGAGGCCAGCCTGGTCTACAGATCAAGTTCTAGGACAGTCAGGGCAACAGAGAGATCCCCTGTCCGGAAAAAGAAACAAAGAAAGTTAAGAGAGGGCTGAGGAGAGAATCTAGAACAGGGTTGACCTCAGCTTCTTTGGCTGTGAGATGGGAACATCTGTCCTGTTTGCTGTGAGCAGCTGTAGCTGAAGAATGCTTGCCTATCATTCATGAGGCCTAGGGTTTGACAAAGGGGAAGGAGGAGGAGAGAGACAGACAGAGAGAGGCTGGGGGGCGGGCAGGAAGAAGGGAGGAAGATAGGTCCTTGAGAAATACTGAGCATACTCAAGAGAAGCAGGGCAACCCCCAGCTCAGGATTATACTCCCACGTGTGGTTCAACAGGCATTTTAAACAGTCTCTTCTGCCGCAGGGCCTATCCCAGCTCAACTTTTGGTGCAGGCACCAGTTAGCTTTTTCACAAGCCCCAGGGACTTGTAACGTCTCTCGCTACCACGACTCTCTCCACGCCCAAGCCCTGCCATACTACAGCAGCCTCCCAAGAAAGGGAATGTTCACACAAGCCCGACGACACTGTATCCAAGGTCCCTGTTCCTGCACTTGGGCTGCAGCCTTCTCCCTTCTGGGCCACTCATCAGTCTGTCTCCTACTTCTCTCCCCACCCTTCGCCATGGGGGCTGGCTGACAGCTAACCGTTCTAGAGGCACTGCCCCTGCCCCAAGCAGGATGCTGAGAAGCAATGGCATACATTACTCACCGATCTCTGAACACACTCCACCCTTCCCACCTGCTTCTGGAGGCCTGTCTGCCCTATGCCCCTGGGGGAAGTGTCCCCTCTCTTCTAACCTCTTCCTGCTCTGCTCTCCCGTCTACACTGGCCTTTGGTCGTCTTCCCCATTCCTTTTGGGACAAGGGCTCACTGCATAGCCCAGGCTGGTGTTGAACTTAGGACTGTTCTGCTTCTGCTGCTCTAATGCTTGGATGACAGGCTTGTGCCATCATGCCCAGCTACTGTCTCTACCCTTTAGATAGATCCTCTCTTGCATACTTTTTGGTTGCACAGCTCAGTGTCTTGCTTGTGTTTGGTGTGCAGTGCATTCTGGGATGCTGAGGAAGGAACTTAGTATCTCAAGTATGCTAGCTACACCAAGTATACTCCTAGCCCAGTATTAGATTTTACTGACTTCAGGTTTTTTTTTCCTCCCCCAAAGAAAAGATCTTTAGGGTGAGGCACTTCGGGACAGGGAGTGGCTCGGGATGTGTGTTGGAAAACCTGCTCCTAAGGACTGTCTTTTCTCCTCTTGACTCCACTCAGCTGTGACCCTCAAGAAGGGCTGATAAGCCCGGTGCTGTCACTATCTTCAGGCCAAAAAAACACGGAAGTGCAGACCTCTGCGGCCCTTGGCTTGGGGCAGGCCTGATGCCTCTACTGTGCCGCCCTTGGCCTTCCATGCCAAGAGCAGCGGTCTTGCCCTTAGAAATCAACGGCGTCTAATCCGCGGTAGGGCGGGGTGTCTGTTGCGTGTTATTCTGCTGATAATCCCTGACTGGCCCTGAAAGCTCCTCCAGCCAGGGGTGCAACCTCAGTGGGAGGCTCCAGCTCCTGTTTCAGGCAACAGGCCTGGGCCTCAACTCTGCAACACCGAGAACGAGGGGCGTGGCCTTCGGGGGAAGGGCTGCGGTGCTGTGGCTGTCCAGCAGGGGAGGCCAGGAAACAGCTCAGAGAGGCCCAGGTTAGCTCAGCCACTCCTGGGCTGGAGTCCAAGTCCTCTGGTGCCCAAGTGATAGGGGGGCCACCTGTTGGCCCTTCACAAGAAGAGGCTGAGTGTGTAGGGAGGCTGCAAGGGAGGATCTGCGTTTGAGAACTCCGTGGGGGCGTGGGGCCTGCTTACTCTTTCCAAGTTTGTCTACCTCCCCTGCAAACAGAGCTTTGCCTGTGGCCTTCAGGAAGAGTAGATTGACCACACACAAACTGCCCAAGAATCCACCTGCTCTCCCACAGAACCCTGGCCAGACCAGGACACTTTCTGGCTCAGCACTTTGCTCTGAGGTTTCTAAACCGGTTTAGCATTTAGCCCTAGAGCTCGCTTTGGCTTTGGGGTTCACAAATACTGTTCTCAAAGCAGTATTCCCCGAGTCCACCCAGGCCACCTCTGCTGACTGCAGGTCGATCCGCTTTTTAAAAGTTAACAAGTAAACAGAGTCAAAGCAGTGTTGCTAGCCAGGCAGAGCTTTCATAGTGTGTGTAACTAGTCCCCAGTCGTAAGGGAAGGGATTGCGGTTCCAATCCGAAATCTCCAGATCTGAAGGACTCTGTGTCCATATGGACATTCTTAAGCCTGGGTTCTTATATATGGTTCTCAACGTTTGTGGATTTGAAGCAGAAGCAGCCGCAGCAGGGATCACACAGAAAGGAAGGTGCTGGGCTGGAGGTGTGACTTGGTCATAGACCACTGACTTCCCTTTAGTGTGAGGGCTCCATCCCCAGCAGGGGTGGGGGCTGGGTAGGCAGTCTCTGGTTTAACAGCTGAATCAGACACTCAAGGGAGGAGTACCCAGGTGGTGGCGGTCAAGGTCGGGCAGGGAGCCCTCTGTCCTCTCCCTGACTCCTGGAGGCCTCCTCCTCCTTAATAAGTACCTGGACTACACTTTCATTTTCCTTTGAATTCATTTAATAGCACCGATTTTTACAGAAAACCAAAGGTCAGAGCAGTTCAGTAATGTTGCTCAGGTTCACCCAGGTATTAGAGTTATTGGGATTTGAGCTCAATTTGACTCTATGACCTGGCCCCTTAAGTCACTACACCATACAGCCCTGGAAACAGGGTTCAGAAGCCTCGAAAGGCCTAGTGTGGTGGCTCACACATTCAGTCCCAGTGTTTAGGAGGCTGAGGCAAGATGACTGTTTAAGGCTAACCTGGGCTACAGAGGGCATTCTAGTTCAACCTGGGCTTCAAAAAAAAAAAAAAGAAAGAAAGAAAAAAAGAAAGAAAGAAAAGAAAAGAAATCCTCAAAGATAGAACCTCTCTAAAGTGTTTTAATGTAGCATTTCTAGATCTTTCCACAGAATAAATAACACATTAAACCAAACTTGTGTTTCATTTTATACAATCAATCAGGATGGTCTGGCAGCTTCTGTCCCCTTATTGCCATTATTGCCATACTATTGCCTTGCTTAAGAGAGCCTGAGGCTCCTTTTTCTTTTCCTCTTTTCCTCCCTGCATGGGCACTGAGGCCTCATGGATGCTGGGAAGTGCTCTATCACTCTGTGGTACACCTTGAGCCTCCAAGCCACTTGTTTTCTCCAAGCCTTGACGGAAGACCTAAATCCAGATAGAAGCCGAAATCCAGAACAACAACAACAAAATAAGTAAAGAAAGAAAAAACAAACACCACACCCATAAGACTTTGTGTACAAACAAACAACAAAGCCAGAAGTTAATTACCAAGCGGAATGTCAACACTGCCCATGACCATGAGAGAGAGTTTGGGGTGTCCCCACTAGAACATACATTTCAAAAGGCAAGAATTATTTGTTTGGACTATAAGGCAATTAGAACAAGCAGTAATAACAGTTCTGGCTGTAGTCCAGGTGAGAAGGCCCTGGTATCTGATATCTGAAGATGAAGAAGATGAAGAAAGGGGAAGGTGGTGAATTTCCCACCCCGCCCAGCCCTGTGAGAGCCTGCCAAGGTCCAGTTCAACAAACACAAGTCCAGCTCCTATCATGTGCAGGCATCAAGGATTCAATAAAGGTCCCTGCCTGCTTCATAGTCCAGTCCTCCCAATATCCCCAAATGGCAAGATTTAGCAGGGAATCAAGTTTATAAAGTGGAAAGCCAGGAGATAAAAGCCCCTTCATTCCACACACATGTGAAAGTTTCAGAGACTCTGGACTTCGGCTCACTGCTCTGGCACCTCACTGGACATGGTAAGCGACAGAGTAAATGAATAGGCAGAAGGAAAAGGAGTTGAGCTCCGTGACTCTCCCCAATGGAGCATCTTGCTCACTCAGCAAGGGCTACATGACTGTCTACTGCAGCATCCTTGGTCCCGGCCATAGATGAGATGAAGAGAGGAGCTGGGCGCACTGGGTCAAAGCTGGGGTAAAAACAGTCCTAACGAGGGCCCTTCTGATCGACTTGTCAGCAGGACTGTGCCAGCTTCCACTAATTAGAAGAGGCCTCTCAGAGATTAGAGATCACCCCTCATCCAGCACTCCTCCCTTCCCTTCCTAGAAGTGCAGTTAGGGACCTCACCTGGTGGCTCTCTTTCTTTCTCAGGATTCCAGTGCCACCGTGAGATGCAAAGACACGGTAACTGAACCCACATCTGCACTCTGTCTTCACCTCTGATGCAGCAGACAAAGCTGAAGAACATCAAGGAGGAACGAACGAGCAAGCAGCAACAGGGTTGTGTGCGGAGGAAGGGATCCAACTTAAGCCTGCCTTCCATGTCTTTGCCGGGTGATCCTGACTTGAGCCTGCCTACCAAGTCTTTGCTGGGTGACCTCAGGCCACCTTCATGCCTTGTTGCTTCTGTTTCCAGATGGGTGAAGGAGTCTTCTGGAAGACTTTCTTCTCACTGGAAACCAGCATAGGCCTAGTCTGGATTTTAGCAAACCCATATACAGTAGTTTGCTAACCGAGGTCAAGGGAATCCCAGGGAAACAACCCAACAACAGGCTTTGGCAAACCCGCCCCTTCTTTGTCTTCTATGCATAGGAGGAGGTACCCTCCCTCCTACTGAGCTACATCCTCAACCTGCTCCCTATCTCCCTATGGCTGAGACACAGTCTCCTATGGTCCTGGCTAGCATTAATAGCTGAGGATGACCTTGAACTCCTGGTCCTCCTGCTTCTACCTTGCCTGTCTTGGGGTTACAGGCATTCATCACCACGAATGTTACCCAGGTGGCCTTGAATTCTTGGTCTCAACAACCTTCATTCCTCTACTTACTGAGAAACTGGGATTATAGGCATGTACTTCCTTCCATGTCTGGCCTGACCAAGGCCTATTAAAAAAGTAATTTTTTATAGTTTGAATGTTTGCCTTCAAACATGTCTGGTGTATGTTTGGCGTCCTCAGAAGCCAGAGGGATCATCAGATCCCCTGGAACTGGAGTTACAAGCGTTTGTCAATCACCATGTGGGTACTAGGAAACTAACCTGAGTCCTCTGGAAGGGCATCAAGTACCCTTAACTACCGAACCGTGTCTCCAGCCCCAGTGTGTTCTCCGGCCACTGAGTTTCTGGTCTGCCTCCGCTGCGCTGTAACGGTGGTGGCGCACGCCTTTAATCCCAGCACTCGGGAGGCAGAGGCAGGCGGATCTTTGTGAGCCTGGTCTACAAGAGCTAGTTCCAGTGCAGGCTCCAAAGCCACAGAGAAACCCTGTCTCGAAAAACCCAAAAAAAAAAATAAAATAATAAAAAAAAGAATGCTGGAATTACAGATGTTCACTACCATATCTGCCTTTCTCACGAGGGTCACAGGGATTGAACTCAGATCACACAAGACAAGTGCTTTTACCTGCTGATCCATCTCGCCAGCTCTGTGACTAGTGCCTTTATTGACTCAGGGTTATGTCCTTCCTTCTGTAGTGGAATATCAGTTTAAGATGTGTTACATTTTATGTTGTGGGGCATTTGTTTCATGATGCAAAGATGTGTTGCATTCTTTTATGTTGCATTTGTTTAACTCTGTGAAGTTGTGTTACTTTGCCTGTCTAAATCACCCGATTGGTCTCATCAAGAGCCAAAAGACCAATAGCTAGGCAGGAGAGGGATGCATGGAACTGCCAGGCAGAGATAAAAATAACAGGAGAAGAGAGAGAGAAGCGAGAAAGGAGGAGAGGAGGAAGCCAGGGCCAGCCACCCAGTCAGTTATGGAGTAAGAAGGAAAGAAATATAGAATAGAGAAAGGTGAAAATCCAGAGGAAAAAGGTAGATGGGATAATTCAAGTTAAGAAAAGCTGGTTAGAAACAAGTCAAGCTAAGGTCAGGCATTCATAAGTAAGAGAATAAGTCTCCATGTATTTATTTGGGAGCTGGGTGGTGGGCCCCCCAAGAGCAAAAAGTAAGAAAAACAAAACAACTTCCTTCCTGTTTTCTTGTTGTTGTTTGCTTGTTTTTTGAGACAGGGTTCTTCTGGGCAACACTGACTATCCTGGGATTCTCTCTGTAGACCAAGCTAGCCTTGAATTCAGAGATCTGCCTGCGGGTGTGTGCCACCACACCTGGTAATTCTGTTCTTTCAAATTCTCCATATATGGCCCCTCATTCATATTTTATTCAAACCCTCTGAGGAAATCTTAGAGAGGTTAACTTACCCAAGTTCACACACAGCTGGGAGGTAGAAGAGTCAAAATTTGAATCCAGGCCTATCTGAGGTCAGTCTTCCAAACTCCTAACCTTTGAACTATTCTTTGAACCACTCACAGCTCTTGGTCTTTTGCCCTGGTCATGGAAGGCTGGAACTCTGGGGAAGTCAGTTCTCTAGTGCCCAGCACAGTGTCTGGCCAGTACATATAGCAGAAGTGGATAGATGGATAGATACAGAATCCCCTGTGCACACTGACCCCACCTCAGCACCCGCATTGTCCTGCCTGGAAGTTTCTCCACAGTCCAGAGTAGTGCCCCAGGGTAAGGAGTCAGATGTCAACCCTTCATGCCCTCACCTTCTAAAAATACTAGGGAGCATGAGCCCTGCTTGTCACCACACAGCTATCTGGTTGTTCCCTGTATGGTCGGTCCCTGTTCACAGCCCAGCACCTGCTTGACAGCTGTCCCCAGCATCCCATGACTTTCCTGTAAGACCAAGGCCAGATTTGTCTAAGAGAGAACTCTTGAGCACCCAGGCAAGGCCAGCTCCTCAGGCTGGACTTTGGGACACCAAGGCAGCTTTGGCCTTGCATAGGAAAGCCAGTCGTTCTTTAGCCAGGGCTTTATTTCCAATTGTGTCTTGCTAGCTTATGGGGAGTTTGAGTTCTCGCCCATTTGAGGGCTGTGAACATCTAGGACACTGGCGTTGGGACGCGGCACTGACCCTTAGCTGCCATGTGATTTGGGTCCTCTGTTAGTCACCTGCTAAAAAGGGGATAATAATATTACAAAAGAGTGATGCTATCATCCTATTTATAAATATATCTATTTATATGAATATATAAGCCTGAAAGGATATAGTCTGAACTGCAATAGTCTCATCTCTAGGTTATTCCTAAAACAGATTATTATTTTTTTTAAAGATTTATTTATTTATTATGTATACAATGTTCTGTCTGTATATATGCTTGCTGGCCAGAAGAGGGCACCAGATCTCATTACAGATGGCTGTGAGCCACCATGTGGTTGCTGGGAATTGAACTCAGGACCTCTGGAAAAGCAGTCAGTGCTCTTAACCTCTGAGCCATCTCTCCAGCCCAACAGATTATTTTTTTAAATTTTATTATTTCATGTGTGTTTGCCTGCATGTGTATCTGTGTACCACATGTGCACCACATGTGTATCTGTGTACAACATGTGTATCTGGTGCTTTTGGAGTCTTATGTATCTGTGCACAACATGTGTCTCTGTGCATCACATGTGCATCTGTGCACATGTGTCTCTGTGTACCACGTGTCTCTGTGCATCACATGTGCATCTGTGTACCACATGTGTATCTGTGTACCACATGTGTATCTGGTGCTTTTGGAGTCTTGTGTATTTGAGCACCACATGTGTCTCTGTGCATCACATGTGTATCTGTGCATCACATGTGTATCTGTGCACCACATGTGCATCTGTGTACCACATGTGTATATATGCACCACATGTGCATCTGGTGCCTTTAGAGTCTAAAAGAAGCATTGGGTTTCCTGGAATTGGCATTTCAAACAGCTATGAGCCAGCATGTGGGAGCTGGGAATTGAACCCTGAGTCCTCTCAAAGAACAGCTACAATTCTTAACCACTGATCCATCTCTTCAACCCCCATGGACAGATTCTTTTATTCTTTTGCTTTCTCTATTTTTCCTTCCTTATTGATTGGTATTGAGAATTACTCTCCGCCCCTTGTGCAGACTGGGTGCATGCTCTGCCAAGCTCCCATATTGTATTAGTTACAATTTTAGTTACAATTTGCTTGTTGACCAAATACCTGCTAAAGAGCAACTTAAAGGAGCGAGGCTTTGTCCTGGCTCACAGTTTGAGGGCATGGTCCATCGTGGCAGGGAAGACTTAGCATCAGGACCATGACACAGCTGGTTACATTGTGTCCACACTCAGAAGACAGAGAAGAAGGGCACTGTTACTCAGCATTCATCTGAGACCCAAGGCAGCTGTCAAGCAAGAGGCTTAAAGGAGCAGGTGCGGGTCCCAGACAGGGACAGTTCAGGGAGCAAATGTATTGCTATCGCTGGGCGGTGACTGGCAGGACTCGGTTCCTCTATATTTTTAGAAAGTGAGGGCATTAAAGGTTGGCATTTGCCTCCTTACCTGCCCTGGGCTGCTGGGACCCAAGTCTGGGGCTGCCTGCATTTGAGGTAAGTCCAGCTCAGTTAAACCTTTCTGGAAACACAGTCACAGATATGGTAGTGCAGTTTCCATGACAATTCTAAATCCAGTCTAGCTGACAGTTAAGATTAACTCTCTTACACGTTTTTTCCTCATTGAGTGAGTTATTTATTTACTTAAGTGTGGTTGGAGAAATTAAAGGACAACTTCCAGAGTTGATTTTCTCTTTTCAACCACTTGGGTCCCAAAGATCCCACTCGGGTAGTTAGACCTTGCAGAGGTTCCTTTATTTACTGAAACATCTTGCCAGCCCAATGTTTTGATTTTAAGTGCTAAAGAAGCCAGATATGGGGCTGTTGATATAGCTCATGGGTAAATGACCTATCTAACATGTTTGAGACCAGGAGTGTAGCACCCACAGGGAATACTAGCCCTTAGGAGGCAAACAAAGGAAGAGCGGGGTTTGAGAACAGCCTGGGTTACCACTCAAAACCTTGTCTCCAAAGAGGAAAAAAAAATGATGACAGCAGGGCACTGAGCCAAGTGTGGGGTCTGTCTCAGGGCTGCCTTCCTGAGCAGAGAAGCCAGCAGCCCTCTTGCAAGTACAGGAGAGAAGGATTAGGGATGTCTAGCAAAGAGGACCTCAGGTCCTGGGGAAGCCAGTGTCCACTGTGTTGTTCGTGTCTGGTCGAAAGTTGTTCTCTAAACATTGAGATCTCCCAACCTAGTTTGGCTTGATCCTTCCCTTTGGGGTGAGTGGAGATTCCCTCTTCTCAGTCTGTGGTGCCAGGAAGGCTGAAAGGTCTCTCTCAGCTCATTTCTCAAGAGCCAGGATTAAGGAGCAGTAAAAAGCACTCATTTAGCCACTTCGAGAGCTGGAAGTGTGCAGGAAATCTCTCCTCGCTGGAAAGGGCTAGCCTCACTTCACAGCATTCGATTTCAAACCGTGGCACCTTCCCTGCAAGGGGGTATTGCGTGCAGCCTGTGTCCAGACTTCTTGTTCCAGAAACAGAAAAACAACCCCAAACTGAGGGACCTTCTACCATCACCCAGCAGGTTGTACTGAAACCAGAGCACAGGTTTCCATAGCACCAACCAAATATCTTCCCCAGGCTAGGGCTGCAGCAGACTCGGGTTGAGGCAGCTCCTTTGAACATCTTCCATCTCGGTGACTGTTCTCAAAGGAGTCACTGTTGCCCTCATAGGACACAGTGCTTTGGGCTCTAGAGGCATGGAGAGGCATTCAGATCTGCATGGAAGGGACCTACCCATCCCAGCTCTAAGTTCATATTGATTGCAGATAGTAGAACTGCCTAGAATGGAGGTGCCATAGCAACAGACACACATTACCAAAGGGAAACTGTCATTATAATCTCCTGGAGACTCTGTCAGGGTACAGTGGTAGTGGAATAAGTCCTGGCCTGCTCCATGACACAACCAGAGTGGGTCAGGGGTCAGACATGTAAATCTCTTTTTTTTGGAGGGGAGGTGTAAAGGGCCTTGGGACAGTGGCTGCCTGCAGAACCCCAGGAATGCTGACATGCAGAAGCCACCACGAAGCCTCAGAGGCAGAACCATTCCAGTTAAATTAGCAACTGCAATCACACAGAAGGTGTCAAATACATGGTGGACTCTTCAGGAATCAGCGGATGCACAGGAGCAAACTTAGACTCACAGTTACCTGGGAACTGGAGGCAGGCTGCATTCAAGGATAAGTGAAGCCCCACCCCGGTAGAATGAAGTCATGCTCAGGGCTATCTGGCTAATAATCTCTGGAACCAAAAGGAGAAGTCCCTGGGCTTTCTAGCTCTGCTGTTTTGAGAGCCTGCCTCTCATAGTTGCTTTCATCTCCCTAGACTTCCTCTTCCTCTCTCGGAGCACCCCAGCCAGCTCTCCAACCTTGGGCCTCTGCAGCTAAGGGCTCGAGCGTGTCACAGGCATGGAATACATATTTGTAGGATAGACAGCTGACTTATTCCCACTGTTTGGGATGCTCTCTTTGCCCTTTGGACTACCACCGAGTAGGTGCTTCCTTCCTGGAAGAAGGCCCCTTCCACCACCAAGATGTTGAAGATATGTGTCTAAGTGCCAGCTGGTCAGTTCCCATGCTGGACCTCCCAGGTTGGTCAGTGTGTTTACACAATGTTGCCACTTACAACTAAAACATTAGGAGAAGTGGAGGAATAGCTGACCGTTCTGGTCTTAGTCCTTTTGAGAGTCCCAATAAGGAGCTTAGCCTGGCCTCAAACGCCCATCCTCCTATCTCAGCCTCCGGAGATTACCCGATTGAAAACTGCCTTGCTAGCTCCCAGGCCCACTCTTTAGACCTGAAATTGTGACTTGGAGGGTCCTGTTCATTAAGGAGTGTCTCAGAGGTCGCTTTTCCTACACTTCCAGTTGACTTGGTAGGCAGGCCTCTGGAGGCCTGCGGGGAGGGATCTCAGATTGTGAAAAGTCAAACTCATTTACAGAGAGTAAAATAGAGAAATGAGGGGAAGTCCCTGTGGTGAAAAGGCCTCTCGTGTCTTTTCTGATACTTCTCTTTCCAGTGCTGAGACTCAAAGCCTGCCCACCTTCCCTCCAAAGATCCCTTGAAGTAGCGTGCTCTCTGGGAATATATTTTTAATCTTAAAATGAAGAAAACTTTCTAAGTATGACATGAGATTCATAAGCTCCTTTGGGGCTGAAGGGCCCTTTCACAGGGGCTGCCTTAGACCATGGCAAACAGACGTTTGCATTGCAATAGTAGCACAATTACAGCCATGAAGTAGCACTGAAAATAATTTTATGGTTGTGGGGGTCACCATAACATGAGAAACTGTATTTAAAGGTTTCAGCATTAGGAAGGTTGAGGACCACTGTTTTTAAGAATCCTGTTTGTTTCTTTGTTTTTGAAACAGGATTTTACTATGTAGCTCAGGCTGACTTCAGCTGAGCAGTGGGATTACAAGGATTGCAGCCACACTTGGCTTCAACAACAATAATAACCTTTTTTTTTTTAAAGAGGCCTAGCTACATTGCTTAGGAGGTCCTTGAATTCCTGGAGTCAAGTGACTCTCCGGGCTCAGTTTCTTAAGTAGCTTGGACTACAGGAATGTGCAACTGTACCTGGATAAGAACCGTAAGCGTCATTGCACAAAAATGAAAACTACTTGAACACAGTTATTTCACTGTGTAGACCATGAGTTCATTTTGCTTCATAATACTCCTATAAGGGTCCAAAGAGATAGCTCAGTAACAAGAGCTCATCTTAGAGAAACATGAGGACCTGAGTTCGAATCCTTAGACCCCCACATTAAAACACACGCACACACAAACACACACACACACACACACACACACAAAACCCAACATGGCTTCATGAACCTGAACACTAGCAGTCGGGGACAGAGACAGGTGGAACCCAAGAGGTCACTGGCCAGCCAGAGAGTGAGTTTCCAGCTTGGTGGAAGACTCTGTCTTAAGACAATAAGGTGGGGAGCGTAAAGGAAGACACCCAGCATCCTCTTCTGGCCTCTGGATATGTGTGCACGGGCCCTGGCTCCCACACTCACATGCATGCACCACACACACACATGCAACATAAAAAGTGCGAGCACACACAAGCACACACACACATGCACACACACACACAGGAACTTTCATGCACTACCTTCATCCTCAGTTTGCAGACAAAAGCTCTAAAACGGTAATTCCTCTGGTAAGTTCCTTCTTTTTTTTTTTTTTTTAAACACATCCCTTCTTCCTCTAAGATAAGGTTTCACTGAGTTGCCCAGTCGGGCCTTGAACTTACTCTATGCCCAATATGCCTTGAATTTGTGATTTTCCTGCCTCAGCCTCCTCAGTGGGTATCACAAGCCTGTGCCACCTGGCTCATCGCACAGTAGGACTTCACAAGGCGGCACAGAGGTCAGACTGGAGAGTCAGTCGAGGCAGCCATTGAGGTGGTGAGAACGGTAATGAGACTGTCCACGGAACGGTCGAGAAAGTAGAAGAGGCAAGACACTGACTCACTGGACGCTGAGGATAGAGACCAGCGCCCTGCTTCTGCTTGGAGACAATCTCTGTGTTTCAGGCTAGGATCTCACCCCAGCCTGCTCTGCAACCCAACAGGATGCAATTTAGGAGCAACTTTCCAGGAATGTGGCCTTCATGTAAAGAGAGGGCACTTTGGTGATCGGTGTGGGCACATCTGCCAGGTCTGGATTCTGACAACCTGCTGGCCCCTTGCCAGGCTGTTGAGAAGTCTGCCAGGGTCATAGTCCATTCCATTTGACACTCATTGCTAAACTGAACCCAGGACAAATTTTCCATAGAGATAGAAGAGATGACAGTGAGTGTTGAGGCTTTTCTCTTTCCAAAGTGGATGCTGGGCCCCATGGTTCCTGCTCCTGTCTCTGGATTCAGAGCTGCGATGGCCTCTTCATCCCCTGTCTTTGGGAACAGTGAGGGCAGCTGTGGGTCCAGCAGTACCATACCTGATGTCAGGGCTCCCCGCAGCATCTCCCTCACCTCCTGTCTGCTGACAGCCCTCTCACGGGGCAAAAATATCCCTTCACCTCACATTCCTGCTGCACACATGTCAACAACTTGTCTTGGCATTAGGTCCATTCTTTTTCTTTGCCATAATAGCTAAGACACCACTGTTAGGGCTGGATACAGACTCATCTGTCACCTTGGCCAGAGGCTGGGAGCAAATCTAACTATAGAAATTTCTAGAAGGACAGTAGTACTTCAGGAGCTCAATAGGGTTAGTCATAAAACCAGAGACCTTTTGGCTGAGCCCTGAGTATTAGGAGGGACAGTGTCTGCTTTGGCAGACGTCACTAAGGGAGTGGCAGGGTGTCACAGCTCTGGCTTCTCTCCCTCAGCCCAGCTTATCTTCACATGCAGCTGGCCTCGGGCTTGGTGGGAGTGGCTTTAGAGGGGTTTCTGATGACCTGTCCCCATTTTAAGAGGAAAACCTCTGGGGCAGAGTGAACTGGCTAGTGGCAGGTGGGGTCTGAGAAATAACTGGTTGGTTTTGAGCAAAGAACCTCCCCTGCTCTTTTAGTTCCCTGTCTCCTTTGCGTGTTCCACCTTCCAGAGCTCCTCAGACCTCAAGGTGTGGAGCTTCTGCCACCAGCCAAAATACTACCCCATTTACATTAGTGAGGAACTTGGGTTAATCTGTAACCAATGAAAGATGTGGACTTTGAAATGAGAACGGGGTCAAATCCTGCTTTACTTCTTACTGGGCGAGTGAAGCTGTCTGAGCCTCATTAAAAGTCATGCTCTCCTTCACTAGGTTGCCCTGACAGCACAGACACTGCGTTGTCAGAAAACCACACTGGTACGCGGGTTGCCAGGGGAGTGCCACCCGTGCTCAGAGGAGTTACTGGTGACCTGCTTCTACAGTCCTGAGGAAGGCTGTGGGCTGCCAGGCAAACACTCCACTCAATCCTGTCTTGGATTTGAGACAGTCTCATGAAATTGTCCAGACTAGCCTCAAACATGCAATCCTTAGCCTCCCTAGTGGCTGGGATTCCACGCTGCTCTGTCACAAACCATAATCCTGACTCACTTCAGGAAAATCCTACAGAATGATCCTGAACCGAAGGACAGCACTATCAGGCATTCTGGAGTGGAATGACTGGCTTCCGGGTCCAGATCTCCAGGGAGGCAGTGCTTGATAAGCCACACTGATTTGCTCTTGGATTCATGGTTCTGTCAGTTTTGAAATGGAATCTCACTGTGTCTCTCAGTCTTGCCTCAAACTCCCGTGCTAGAGAGGTCCTTCTACCCCTGTCTCCCAGGTAACTGGATTAGAGGCCTGCACTACTGGATCCAACCAGGTTCTTGACTTGGAACTCTAACAAAAATTAATTTGCAGGCAGACGTGTAGGTGCGTGCCTATAATCCCAGACCTTGGGAGGCTGAGGCAGGAGGATTATGAATTTGACATCATCCAAGGCTGCGTAACAAAACTCTGTCTCAATAAATAAAACAATAGATAAATAGGCAGAAGAGAACAGATGGTTATAAAAGAGCGAGCCTGGCTTTTCCTCGTTCCCTTTAGCTCTCACTGTATGAATGTTCTCTTTCTCTCTCTCCCTCCTTCTCTCTGTCTCTCTCTGTTTCTCTCTCTCCCTCCTTCTCTCTCTCCTTCCCTCCCTCCCTCTCTTTCTCTCCTCTGTCTTGTGTGCTTTCTTGCCATGTTATCATCAGCCGCCTCAGAAGCCATGCCAATGTTATGCCTTTATATATTCACAGATTTGAGTTAATCTCATGTCTGTCTTTTTTTTTTCAAGGCAGGGTTTTGCGTAGCTCAGGCTGGCTTTAGACTCACTAAGTAGCCAGGCTGACCTTGAACTCCTGGTTCTGCTACCTCTTCTTCCAAAGTTCTGGGAGTAGAGGCATGTGCCATCACTCCACGCAACCGCTCATCTCCATAAGGTGCCCAGCACCTGACATTTTCTTCCAACAACACAAAACAGATCACGACATCATGCCGTTTCTGAATCTATATTCTGCTTTTGGTAGAGTAAATTAAGAACACACGAAAGAAAAATGGGGACGACATTTTAGAATAGCATCATTATTACCATTAGAACCCTAAAAATGCTCACACAGTCGTCTGCGAGGCTCCCACGTGCAGCCAGTACTCTCTGCATTTTTCCACACTGCATTTGGGTAGTATGTCTTCATTCCCCCTCATCTACCTGCAATGTATGTGTTACACAAGCCAGGTCACTTGTCCTGTAGAGCCACTCACTCACAGTGTGGTATTTAGCCTGCAAAATGAGCTCCTCAGGTTCACACCTGTGCTGTCCCTTCCCACACTGGATCTGCTCGACCAACAAGGAATGTTGCATTTCTGGTGCCCTGTGGTTTCCGGGGCAGTGTCATAGACGGCATTGTTTTCATTTTGCTGTCTTTTGAATTCCTTGCTCTGGGAACTGGCTGTCATGCTGTCACTCTAGCATCCTCTGGAGATGGTAGGAGCTGAGTCTTGAATGGGAAGCAGCAATTCTTGGCCAACCAGCCAAGTCAACAAGTCAAGTATGAGTCTTTTTCTTCACTGTTTTTGAGATGGAGTTTAGCTTAGTTGGCCAAGCTGCTCCAAACGCCTGAATAGCTCTCCTCCTGCTTCAGGAGTGACAGGGACTACAAGGTGTGTAATGCCACTCCAGGCTTGAGTGAGCAACCAGGGAAGTGACCCCTTTATGCACAGTCAAGCCTCTAGAATCTTTAGGATAGATGGTCTGGGCCTGGTTGACATCCTGAATATTGTCCTGTGGGCCTCCAAGGCAGGACCACTCCTGAGAGTCCACCTACAGAAGCCCCCTGCTTCTCTGCCTCCCTTGACACGTGTGCCCAGTGGTTAGACCTGAGGCTGTGTGGACTCAGGGTCTGTTTTGGGGAGAGATGCTCACACTTGGTTTTGGACGCTCGGAAACACTCTCTATCTGACTTTGTGTTCAGTGACCGACTGAGTACACAATTCTCCATTACAGGTAACTTTCATCGAGTCATAGTGAAATATGTGGTGTTGCCAGCCTACATCTTTGCTCTTGATAAGGCACACCCCTCCTTCCCCAGCTGCTTTTGCTGGCCCTGCCTATAGAATCCTGGTGGGTTCCCAGCTCCTCCTTTTCCTTTTCTTTGTTTGTGTGCATGGAATATGGATGTGTTTATTTGGGCCTGTGAGTGAGTGTGCAAGGGTGCACACATACATCTGAGGGTGGGCATGTAGAAGACAGAGGTCAACGCTGCAGGTCTTCCTTGACTGCCCTGTGGAAACCGACCACACTTCTTCAAAATGTGTAACATGGGTGCTCACGCCTGGGTATCTACTCCAGGGAAACGGAAACATGCCCAGAGAGCCACCCAGGCAGGAGGATCACTGCAAGTCTGAGGAGAGCTTGACTATACAGTTATTTTGAAGAGGACTCTGGAATAGATTTTTTTTCAAAGAAAAAAAAATAAAACAAATTTGTTCCTTATCCAAGGAAATAGTCAAGAAAAAAGGAAAAGAAAGGGCCAGCAAAGGGCTCTGTGGGTGAAAACTGAACTCATGATGCCAAGCCTGATGGCCTGAATTTGTGCCCCAGAACTTTTATGGTGGAAAGAGGCCAACAGCCTTAGCCTCTGCATGTACAATGTGAACCTCTGACATGCAGCACACAAAATACATACCTGAATAAATCAGCGTGAAAGGAAAAACAGACTGGGACTGTAGCTCAGCTTGTGCAGTAGTTGTCCAGCCCATACTAAGTCCTGGACATGGTGGCAAAAGCCTGAAATTCCAACACTTGGGTGGTAGAAACAGAAAGATCATAAGTTCAAGATCACTCTCTGCTACGTAGTCCCTACAGTTAGCATCATACTTAACAGAATACCTGGAAGCTTGCTGGTATGATTAGGAATAAGATTGGATACTCTCACCTCTTGCTCTTCGGGAGATTGAAGCCTGGGGCTTGAAAACACTGTGCTAAGTGAGAGTAGCTGGGCACAAAAGGCCAGGAATTACATGCCCAGAAGAGAAAAAACAGTAGAGACAAAAGATAGGTTAGTAGATGTGTAGGACTAGAGGAGGAAAAAACATGTCTGTCTTTCATTCTTCTTTCTTCATTCCCCCCTTTCCCTGTCTTTTTCTTTTCTTTCTTTCTTTCTTTCTTTCTTTCTTTCTTTCTTTCTTTCTTTCTTTCTTTTCTTCTTCTTCTTCTTCTTCTTCTTCTTCTTCTTCTTCTTCTTCTTCTTCTTCTTCTTCTTCTTCTCCTTCTCCTTCTCCTTCTCCTTCTCCTTTTTTTGGTCTTTAGAAACCACCTTATGCTATAGCTCAAGCCAGTTTGGAATTTACTAAACAGCCCAGGCTAGCTTCAAACATGTGGCAATCCTCCTGTTCTCTAGTGAGGGGCGGGGTCTCATGAGCCCCTCTCCTATGCACAGTGAAGTGTTGACGGGCCCATGTGTAGGTAGCCCCAGCTGCAGTAGGTTTGTGAGCATGACTGGCACGCCCTGCCCAGATGACAGTTTCAAATTGCTCTTTCCTAGTTCTTTGCACAGTTTCTGCCTCCTTCCCATGATCTGCTTGGAGAAGACACTTGGACCAGAGGTGAGTCTCTGCTTAACTGATGCCCCGTGGAGACACGGACCATGGAAATCATGTAAACCCTTCCTTACTTAAGTTATTGCCCACACCCTTTTTCTTTTCTTTTTTTTGAAAGAATCATTTAATACATATGTTGCAGAGGAGCAACAGACTGGGCAGCAATTGTACCGCCTGCCCCGTAAGTTATTCCTGCCAGGTCCTTTCGTGGTTGTGATGAGAAGTCTGACAGTTATCTATATCTGATCTTAGCCGAAGGCTGAGAAGTGATTGAAAAGCTTCGGTCACAAATAATTAAAGAAAAAAACCCTCTGAATAAAGTGATATACGGAACACCTGCTGAATGTTTTTATGATTTCAAATTTTCATTCTAGATAATATCTCACTCTGTAGCTTAGGCTGGCCTGGAATTCACTCTGTAGGCCAGAGATGATCCTCTGGCTCTAGCCTCCCCAGCTCTGGGATTACAGATTTACACTACCCAGCAAGGCTAAGAATCTCAACACTCTGAGCTAAAACGAAATGCTGTTCTAGACAAAGTAGTTATTAGAATGTTCTAGGTTGTGAGCTCGTGGGTGATGTCTGATTCTGACATCTGTGTGTCCTTAAGTCAGTAACTTAAGTCTGTGCTTCCACTTGCTGGGTATAGAATGAAAACAGTAGCAGTGCCTTGCTAGGAAGGCTGGTGGAGAAACTCATTCATGGGTGTACCTGCTATTATCCTATGCTCCCTCAT
This sequence comes from Dicrostonyx torquatus, assembly GCA_028555095.1. Lineage (NCBI taxonomy): Eukaryota > Metazoa > Chordata > Mammalia > Rodentia > Cricetidae > Dicrostonyx > Dicrostonyx torquatus. Next base: position 18,082,079 of record JAQHUG010000007.1, on the reverse strand, counting down.
GGGCTGGCTTTGGGAGCTTCTGTCATGTTTCCCGTTACATAGTCTACCACTGGGAACACAGCCCCTGACAATTCACTGGAGCGTTGCAGGCCTTTCTATCTCTGGAGCTAACTGCACAAGGGCTGTGAGCAGACTTGGCGTCAGTCGCCGGTGTGAGGTGAAAGCTGGACTGTGGAGGTGGGAGGGTCCAGGAGCCCTTGCCATGAGGAACCCTCTACTGTAATGTCCTTCCTGCTGTGAAGTGCTTTTTGTGACTCCAGCAGGATTTCTCCTTGGAAGCGCTTGGTGTGAGTGGGAGGTCCCCCTCCTGAGGCAAATTAATCTTCCCTATATAAAAGCATTTCACAAGCGTCTACAGGCAAGTTTCCTGTCAAGAAATGAGCTTGTTAATAATCGGGGAGATAAAGAGCTGCTCACAGGCAGCCCTCATACACGCCGCAGTGCGCAGGCCCGTCTCTCTGATGTGTGTAGATTTGTACAGATAGCACTTTTGCCAACGACCTGCCTCGAGAGTGCACGTTCCCTACATGGCTGTAGCTCAGGGGTTTCCCCTCGTTTGCCTCGGGACACGGGTAAAGGTGCCAGGCCCTCTGTTTGTTAGGGAGCAATATTTACAACGGGACGTTTTGTGCCCCTGTCTTGCTCTTCCTCTGCCCGGAGAGCAGAGCCCAGCCGTGGACTCCACAGAGGAGTGAGTGAACTAGTCAGTGGTACCAGCCAGGCTACACAGAGACTGTGGATGGTGCAGACCTGGCCGCAGGCCACTTCAGAGAAAGACTTCACTAATGACTCAGCCTCCACTGGTGAGGAATGAGACAGTTGAGGGAGATATTCATGTCACTCAGTCTTCCATTGTGACAAAACACCCAATGACATTTTCTCAGAAGATGGAAGGTTCATCTCGGCTCATTGTTTCAGAAGCTCTGTGCAGGGGTGGAACATAGTGGCCAAGAAGTAGAGGGAGAAAGGTGTCAGGGACAAAAGAGACAAAACACAGTCCCCAAGGACTCTCTCTTCAATTACATCCTACCTCTTAAGGCTCTATTGCCTCCCAATGCTAACACCAAGGTTTCATCAGCAAATCTGTCCACTGATGAGGCCAGATCTTCTTGATATGGTTGCCACAGTGACAAAGAATTCCCATGTGAGACTGGGGGACACTTCCGGTCTATCCCATAACAGCACCCAAACACACTCTTCTACTAGATCCTCATCTCTAATGATGGACACTGCTGCCTTAATGGAAAGTTTAACCATGTATATGCCCATATTTTAAAAAAATATTTTGGGCCGGGCGTTGGTGGCGCATGCCTTTAATCCCAGCACTCAGGAGGCAGAGGCAGGTGGATCTTTTTGAGTTCGAGACCAGCCTGGTCTACAAGAGCTAGTTCCAAAGTCACAGAGAAACCCTGTCTCAAAAAACAAAAAAAAAAAAAACAAAAAAAAATTTGGACAAGAATGTATCCTTTCTATAAGTTTAAAAAAGCTAAAATAGATAAACATATAAATTTTAAAAGTATTTCCTCTTCAGTTAATTTTTTCAAGTGGTCTTGAAACCTTAAAAAAAACAAACAAACAAACCCTAGTTTTCAGACTAGATATGGTGGCACAAAACTGTACATCCACATGCAGGAGGGGAAGGCAGGAGGACTCTGAGTTTAAGGCCAGCCTGGGCTATCCAAACTCCAGCCCAAATTACCCTTTCCATAGTAAGCAGTACCTCCATTGTAGACATTGGTTCTGAGAGAGAATCAGGGTCATGTGCAAAGGGACACTTTAAAAATGTTTATTATGACAAGTTTACTGGCTTTTGTCTCTGTTTTGAGGAGTCTCCTGTAGCCCAAACTTGCTCAAGTTGATTTGTATCTAAGGCTATCCCTGGGTAGCCTTAGATGGATCCTCCTGCTCCATCTCCCAAGTGCTGGGTGCACCACCATACCCAGCTTATATGGCATTTTACCACAATGAAACTGGATAGAACTAGAACTCGTAATAGGGATTGATTAAATGAAATATATTGTAGTCATTATGAGCTATTGTTATTGGCTATTTCTATGATATATATTTGGAGCCCAGGCCTTATATATAGCACATTTTACCACTGAATGACATTGTCAGCTTGCCTAGTTATTATGACTGGTTCTATAAAAAGTTATAATGACATGAGTATTGTCCAAATAATTTCATTAAATTCCAAATATCGTCCAAATAATTTCGAATTGTCCCAAATGTGGGACTCTACAAAGCAGTGTATGTGGAGCAGAAGCTAAGTGTGAAAACATTAGCTGTTGGTATTTCTGAGGAATCAAATTGTAGATTATTTTGATTTTGTATTTCTTAAAATTGTCAAAGAATTCATAATGAATGCATAAAACTTTATTGTCACTTTGTAAGATAAATAGTTTACAAAAAAAATCCCTAAAAACCAATTCTAACTGAGCAAAAGAAAAGAAAAGATGAAAAAAAAAACGAAAAAAAAATCCCTTACCAAGAGATGACAATAACAAAGCTAAGAAGATGTCTGTGGGGCATCCCAGTCCTAGGAGCAAAGGCATTCTAACCACCAGGCGTTGGCCCTGCATCATGCTCTGCTAGACTTTACGTGACCTCTGAACCTGGCAGAGTCTAGCAGGTGGGGCTGAGTAACTCCACTCAGACATGAATCCAGGGTTCAGAGAGGAGCTTACAGCATGATTATGGTTTCATTGAGGTATGAGCCCTGACCTTAGCAAAGTTAGAGGAATTAGGTTCCTTGACATCCTTTATGGCATGAAGTGTGGTGCCCTGCACCCAGCATGCCAAGGGTCTCATTTCCCCTGTCTTACTCGCACAAGAGTTGCACTGCTGCCTGGAGCATACTCCACTGCCAATGCTTGTATAACTCAGGCATAGTTCCCACCTTCCTGCCCACCTGGCAGGGTGCTAGTGTTCAGCCTATTCTGCTTGGTGTCGGAGTCTTGGGGAATGTGCCAGAATTAAGTTGGCATAAAGACTCACGTTAATCTGTCCTCCAGTCTCCTGAGCAGCTGGGCTGGGGCGGGGGGTGTCTTGGCTGAGCAAAACGTCTTTAGCGATGGGTCCTTCTGAGAGACTGGCAGTGAGTGGTCAAGGCTGTATTCAAGAGAAGTTAGGCTTGTAAAAGAGAAGGGAGTGGGGGAGGCATGACTTGGAATTAGATTGAGATAGAGATAGAGAGTGGAACTGTTAGATTTCTTACCTTTGTCTCCACTCATTCTGAATGGAATTTTTTTTGAGATAGATTCTCCTAGCCCAGGTTGACCTTGAATTTGCTATGTAGCTCAGGCTGGCTTTAAACTTTCCATTATTCTGCATCCATCTCCCAAGTGCTAGGATTTGTAGGAATGCCCAGCCCTAATATTTTGTCATTATAAAAGCATCTTGAGTTCTCAAGGAGCATATCAACAAGGTGTAACTCTTCTCTGAATCCTCCAAGAGTGAAAACAACCTATCCATCCAGCAGAGAGATCTGTTTGTTGGGAGATGTGGTCACACCAACCCAAATGCTTGTTCCTAGCTCCTGTCTTTGCAACTGGCTTACCTCTTCATTATTGGAGGCTGGCAGAGTGGCCATACTGAAAACACTCAGCATTGCTGAATGAATGAACTGGATTTGCACCCTCACTTTTGCTTGTTTTTTTGGGGGGGGTATTATTTGTTACCAATAAAAGTTGTTCTTTTTAAAAAATTGAGCTTTAGAAAGAAACAAAATTATTTCTTTTAAAAAGTTATTGTCATTTTATTATTATCATTATTTTTTTATGTGTATGGGTGTTTTGCCTGCATGTGCATCATGTGTGTACCTAGTAACCATGAAGACCAGAAGAGGGCATTGAATCCTCCAGAACAGGAGTTACAGACGGTTGTTAGCAGCCATGTGGGGGCTGGGAACCAAACCCAGGTCCTCTGGAAGAGCAGCCAGTATGTTCTTAATTACTGAGCCATCTCTTCAGCCCCAGAAATCATTTCTTTTTTAATGTTTTATTTTATTTAGTCTTCAAATTTGTGTGTATATGCACCTGAACACATGTATCTCAGTGCCTTTGGAGGCCAGAGAGAGTATCGGGTCCCTGGAACTTGAGTTCCAGCTAGTTGTGAGCAGTGAAGTCTGGGTGCTGGGAACCAGATCTTAGCAAGAGAAATGAGTGCTCATGACCTCTGCACCTTTCCCCTAGCCCCATGGGAAATAAATCATTGCGATGGAAGAAGAGCACAAAGTCATAGCCAGTTCTTTGATCTGTTGGACGTGATAGCTAGCAGTGAAGATATTGACATCTCCTAATGAAGCCAGTGACAATTCCTTAAATGAACTACCTTCGATTAAGAACACACATGTCACTCAGACACGTTCTCCTAATGTGGTGACTGAGAAGTAGTATCACAGACATACCAAAGGCTTCCAAAGATAGTGACAGTAGGGACCTGCACGTTGGCACAGTGTACCAGCTGCAGAAATTCTATCATCATGGTTTTGTGGAGATACAACTCACAAGCTACAATTCATGCATTAAAGCATACGGTTCAGCGACTTTTCATATGGTCACAGATTTGGGTAAGCATGGCTACAATCCATTGTTCTGAATCTCTCATCTCCATAGCACGCCATATCAATGAAAGGTAACCTTTCACCTCGTAGGGGTCTCATATGACATGAGATCCTTTGTTCTATTCTCTTGGTATATTTTCAAAGTTCAACCATGCCATGCTACATATGAATATTTCATTTCTTATTTATATATTTTTCATAGACTAGGCTGGTCTTGATCTGGCTATGTAGCCAAGACTGTTCTTGAACCCATCTTTCCGCCTATGCCACCAAGTGCTGAGATTACAGTCAATGGCCATCACACCAGCCATGTTTGCCTTTCTTTTTATCTCTAAACAAAAATATTCCATTGTAACAGGTTGGCGTTAGCACACACCCTTAATCCCAGCAGTTGGGAGGCAGAGGCAGGCTGAGCTCTGAGTTTGAGGCCAGCCTAGTCTGCAGAGCAAGTTTCAGGACAGCCAGGGAAATGCAGAGAAATCCTGTCTCAAAAAATTTTTTTCCATTGTATTTTTCAAGAAAGAACTTCATCCCATGAAACACCCACAGTAAGGCCCAGAATATACTCAAACATCAGGTTGTCAATCCAAACGTAATCACAGTCTTCCCAGAGTCAACTTCTGTTGGTGTTACTGAGGAAACCCATAAATAATTCCCTTGGTGGCTTGTATAGATGTCAATTGACTAAAAAAGCTACTCATTCATAAACTCATCCATCCATCCATTCTCTCTGTCACACACACACACGCAGTCACACATACACACATTCAGCTTTTTTTTTTTTGAGACAGGATTTCAATATGTAGACTAGGCTAGCTTTAAACTCACTATGCAGTCCCAGGCTAGCCCCAAACTCAAGGCCATCCCCTTGCCTCAACCTCTCAACTGCTGGGATGGCAGACACGCACCAGCAAGCTCAGCTAAGATCCATCAGAATCCAGGCTAGTTTGGAGTCACAGTCCCATGAGGCAGTGTGATGTGTAGACAAGCCCTGCACAACAGGACAAGTTCTTGACAGACTGGAAATGAGAATCTGGTCCTGGTCAGGTTTGGTGCCATCGGAGGGTAGAGGCAGGAGGATGAGGAATCCAAAGTCATTCTCTCCCTAGCATGTTCAAACTAAATTGGGTTACATGACATTCTGTCTTAAACAACCAAGAAAAATAACGCTGGTCTTTCTTTCTAATATTTTAAGAAAGGATATAGGAGGTGTGACAGGTGCAGTTGTGTGGTGGTCGGGTTGGAGCACCTGGCTCAAAGTCTGAGTGCTGAGCCGTGCTCCACTCTCCTTCTAGAAAATTGGTCGTTGGGTTTCTCCCTTACTTCAGTATGGATCCAGACAGCTGTCTAGCCAGAAACATTAGCTAGAATTGGATTGGGTACCAAAGGGATGTAATTGCAGTTGTAATTGCAGTTACGGGGTGTGTGTGTGTGTGTGTGTGTGTGTGTGTGTGTGTGTGTGTAGAGGAGTGGGTAGGGCCAAAGCTGGAGGATCCCAAGTTCAAGGTCAACTTGAGCTGCACAGTGGCACCTATCTTAAGAGAAAGCCAAATTTTCACAAAAAGGGAAACAAATATAAAGATATGGGGAATTAGTTACAAAGTATAAGAAAAATGAAATAATCCGCTCAGAAGGCTGAAGAGTCTACTATCAGGAATTCCAGAGAACTTGAATTAAGAAAGAAAGGGCAAGAAATTCTTATATAATTTAGATGTTCCCCCAGAGCCCAGGTTATAAATTTTCAGAAGGAAAGTCCCCACCAAGTAGTCATGATGAGTGAGAAAAGATGTGCCCACTCCAAGGTGTATCATGGGTCATCTTTTAGAAACAGAGGCGGGAAGAGGCTCAAAGCCTTCAGACATGAGATGGGAAGGACAGAAGACAGATGTTGATGTAACCATGACTACACTAGATGCTGAGTTCCAGACTCAGCCACACCCTCGAGCCCAAGTGTGAGGGTGATTTTATTTCCCCAGCGTGTAAACACTGCCCTGCCTTTGCTTGCTGCCATGGGGAATCGCTAATGCACATCACAGAACCAAGGTAAACTAAGGACAGGGAAGATGTGCAACCTACAGGACTCTGGGCAGAGTTACCTTGGCACTGGGAGGTCAGAGGAAAGGTGAGGATGGGATGGGGACAGCTAGGCTTTGAGTTAGGCACATGGGAACGCAGAGGCAGTTGACCAAGAGGGTCCTGCAGGGCTCTGATGAAACTGTTCAACAGGTAAAATGTTTGCCCTTTAGTTTGTTGACCTGAGTTCAATCTCTGGGACCTACAGAGTGGAAGGCAAGAACCAATTTCTATAAGTTCTCCTCTAAACTACACATACACACACACATAAATGTAATTTTCTTTTTAAAAAAGAAAAGTTCTCTGGCCATCAGAACTCCTGTTTCCAGTGCTTCATGAAGCCTAGCTACACTCTTGCCCTTTAGCTTTATGACACCCCATCTCCCTACAATAAATTCTCCCAGTTTCCCAGGGGATCTTACCATTGGCAATCAAGATTTCTCCAGAAAACTTTGCTACTCAAGCAGCTTGAACCACCAACTTCAACAATACCTGACCGTTTGTTTAAAATGTTGCCTTTGACTGGGCGGTGGTGGTGCACGCCTTTAATCCTAGCACGCGGGAGGCAGAGGCAGGTGGATCTCTCTGAGTTCAAGGCCAGCCTGGTTTACAAGAGCTAGTTCCAGGACAGGTTCCAAAGCTACAGAGAAACTGTGTCTCAAGAAACAAACAAATAAACAAACAAAAAATGTTGTTTTGGCCTCCTCCAGACCCATCCAACCAGAATCTCTTTTCCCTTTTTCTTTCAGTGCTTGGGATGAAAGTCAGAGCCTTGTACCAGCTGGGCAAACACCCTACCACTGAGCCACATCCCTGACCCTCAGAACTTGAATTTGTTTTTAGATTTATTTATTTTATGTGTATGAGTGTTTTTGCCTGCATATATATCTGTGCACCACATGCATGCCTGGTATTCATGGAGTCAAAAGAGGGCATCAGATCCCTTGGACCTGAAGTTATTGGCAACTAAGTCACCTATATGGATGCTGGGGACCAAACTTGGGCCCTCTGAAAGAGTGTTAAGTGCTCTTAACCATGAAGCCAACTCTTCAGCTCTAGAACTTGCATTTTAACAGGAGTCCCAGGGCATTGACATATCTGTTCAAGTCTGAGAAGCATTGCACTCCTTCCTACACCTGCTTTGTAAGGTAGCATGCGGGGCATTCTAGAGAGAACGGGTAAACACCCAACTCTGCTAGGCATGGCGGTGCATGTCTGTAATCCCCGCTTCTGGGAGGTAGAAGCAGGGGGTTCTAAAGTCCAAGATTACCTCTCTATCCTACCCTCACCCCACATCTACTTAGCAAGTTTGATGCCATTCTGGACAGGAGACCCTGGACTTCGGGAGTCAAACTGCTCAAACAAGCCCACCACTTAAAGGGCAGAAAGTACATTGGATCAGCAGAGGCTTCGGCTCTATTCCAGGAACCTGTCAGGTTAGTCGGGCCAGGTGTTATTGGAAACCATTAAGGAAAATCACCACTCAGGTGTGGCAATTGACTGTGAGTGAATGACCAACCAACTGTCAACATCCTGGCTGACATAGGCTGGGGGTGCCAGGCTAACGCTCTGTTCTTGGCAGAGTGAGCCTTCTGCCCCTGTGTTCAGGAAGTTGGCGGGAGGAGACAGCCTGAGTTAGCCACTGCTAATTGCTTTTTCAGGCAGAAACCCGTGGCCTACAGGACTAGGGGAAAGAAGGGGACATAGCGGAGGCTGGGGGCCCCTGAGGGGGTGGGATAGGAAATCACATTCCCATTCTTGGCAGGAGCTGGCTGCCTTCCACCACTTTTCCTGGTTGAGGTCCTTTGGCAGTCAGCCACAGTCTTTGTGCTGTGTGTTCCACCCCCTTTCCAACATGAGCACATTTGAATGGAAGCTGGGGTTGTAGAGATGGCAAAGGCACGAGGAAATGGATTTATGGATATCTGATGTCCCAACTCTGCCCTCTGGATGCTGTGACTACAAGATGGGAGAAGAAGACACTCAGTCCTCCAAAGTTTACAAGTGAGAGTCCTTTAAGGTATCACTGGAAGCTTACATTGTTCAGCAGTAGCAAACCCTTCATTGAATGTCTGTTTTCATGAAGGATTGTGGTCAACTCTGGAGTCACCGATGCAACTTCTTGGGGTGTGTGTGTGTGACTGTAATTAGTCTCCATTTTACAGGGAAAGCAGAAGTGTAAAGAGAGGTGATGAGGTCATGTGGTAGTCAGTTAGCTTTCCAACGCTTTAACAAACTACTCGAGATGATTGACAGAGAGAAAGATTAAATTGAGCTCATGGTTTCTGAGGTTTCAACCCACCATGGCTCGGTGTTGTCACATTGGACACATCACTGGGAGGTGCAGATGTTGCAAGGTTGCTTATTTTATGGAGGCCTGGAAGCAAATTGAGGGCAAGGGGTCAGGGTCCCACTGCCCTCTTTCAATGACCAAACCTCTGGGCACAAGAGCCTACCTCTTAACTACGGCAATGATGGCGTGAGACCTAAGCCTTCAATACATGGCCTTTGGGGGACTGTTTTGATGCAAAGTACAACCCCAGTAGGACTGGGATTCAAATCCAGGTAACATAACCCCAGAGTGCCTGCATTTTAACCAAGGTGCTCAACACGACACAGGGGTTACACGGTGGGCAAGATGCCAAGAGCAGCTCCTGCTGTTGAGTCCCACTCCAGTCTTAATTAGCAGCTTGTTGCAGCTAAGTAGTTCAGAGGCGATACGGAATGCGGGCAAGAAGTGTCATCAGACCTGGTAGCACAGGCCTGTAATACCAGCTGCTTGGGAAGTTGAGGCAGGAGAGTCACACATCCAAGGCCTGCCTGGGCAGTTTAGTGAGACTACAGTCTAAAATAATAAGTGTGAGTGGGGCTGGCATATGCTGTGATGGTAGGATGGCTACTTAGATTTGACCCCCAATACCTTGAAAAAAAAAGAATAAAAAGCAAAGGTGATGGGGGCATAGATTTGGACCCACTCATGACGCTGCCACTTAGAAAGGAAGGGCACCAGTGCTGAGTGAACACTGAGCACGCGTCAATTCTGGGCACTTTGTAGGCTCTGTCTTCCCAGCTGTCTTGTGCAGCCAGCCTTACGCCAGGTCCTGCTCCTCACTGAGTCTCTGTGTCCTGAGAAGCAAAGGAGCCCAGATGATCCAGGGGCTTTGTGTCATTGTTCTGCAGCTGAGGATGGCATCTCGAGCCTTGCACGAGCTAAGCAAGTGTTCTGCCACAGAGCCATACCCAGCCCCCATCTTTCCTTTCTTCTCTATTTTGTCTTATTTTCCTTGTAGCAATGGGGACTGAACCCAGTATCTTGCTGGGAAGACTCTCTAGCACTGAGCTATACCCCAGCCTTTTGTTTGCTTTCCAGACAGGGTTTCCCTGTGTAGCCCTGGCTGTCCTCGAATAACTCAGCGATCCACCTGCCTCTGCCTCCCGGGTGCTGGGATTAAAGGTGTGTGCCACCACTGACTGCCCAGCTCTTATTTTGTTTTAAATAATTGATCTGAGTAAATTAAATAATAATTAAATAGCAACACTCACCAAAGGCATACCGTGTACGCAAACAAGTTCCTACACCACGTACTGGAGGCCACAGAGATGCCTGGGAGCTGCTTTTGCCTTTGTAAGACTTGCTGGCAAACTTTCTTTTCTGCTTTGTAAGTCCTTTTTAGTTGCATAGGGCATGCACTCTTCCCTTTCCTTCCCTTCCTGCTCCCTTCCTCCTTGCCTTTCCTTCTCTTTCGTTTTCTTTGTAAGTTCTCCCTACTGAGCTCAGGCTGACCTCAAACTCACAACAATCCTCCTGCCTCAGCCTCCCAAGTACTGGGATTTTTAAGCGTGTCCCATTACACACTGCTTTGCTCACCCTTGTTTTTTTTAAAAGAAGGAAATAATGGGTGAATATGAAGGTTTTACTGTTCAGTTACCACTAGTGTGTGACCCCCAGTTGACTCCTACTACAGGACTCCTGCCCCCATCTCTCTCCCTTCATCTTGACATCACTGTGGCTATAGACTCCAGTCCCCTTTGTCTTTTTCAGCTCTATAGTCACTGTCTATTTCCCCTATCTGAGAAGCACAAATATTCACTCAGAGATGAGCCCCCAAAGACATAGGGTCAACACCACCAGGTGAATGCAAGCTGGGTCCTTTGGAAGCTCTGATCTTTTGCATAAAGCCCCACCTGGCACATGAGCAAAGACAGCTACCATAGGCATCGTGACTCATTCTCCCATCTGCTGACTCGGAACTGAAGCCTTTGCCCCACCATGTAATTACTGGAGAAGAGGAAGCGCTGGAAGATAAGTGACTCTTCTTGCTCATAGGAAGGGGTCAGAGCACACAACATTCTATTTCTATTATTGCTGCTTTGTTTATTTGTTTTAGCCAGGGTCTTACTACATAATCCAGGCTGGCTTGAAGTTTGTCGTCTTCCTGCTTCAACCTCCTGCATGCTGAGATTGCAAACCTGTATTACCACGTCTTTGCAGCACGGCCTTCTATCTGATGTTCCTTTTACCTCTATGGGCTTCACCGCTGCATTCAGCAGGCACTGTGCTGGGAACACAGCTCAGTGGAGTGAGCACTTGCCCAGCGAGTCTCAGCCCAGCTTTGCTAGTGGGTCAGCTGCCGGAACATCTGTGCTCAGCACAGCTGCAGGCAGGGTTGCTAGGCAAGGATACACATGTGAGTGTGGACTGTGGAGGAAATGACACAAGTATTTCTTATTTAGCAGAACTGGGCCATGACAAGAAGAACCACAGCACAGACAATCTGTTCTCTAAAGAACTCTCTGTGCTATCAAACTCGCCTCTCTATTCTGGCCCCAGAACTTCCTTCTTTTTTTTTTTTTTTTTTTTTTTAAAGTTTGATAGAGGAAGAGGCACCTATTCCTCGCTTCCCCCACCCCCACCTCCTTCCTTGCCTCCCTTTCCTCTTCTTACTGTTTTGGTTTTTGAAACAGGGTCTCATTGTGTAGCCTTGACTGGTCTGAACTCATTCTCTAGATGGGGCTGGTCTTGAACTCACAGAAATCTACTTGCCTCTGACTCCCAACTGCTGGAATCACAGGTGTATGCCACCATATTTGAGGACTTTCTTAAAATTCTGCCAAAGTGCAAAAGGATTTTTGAAGTCATTTTAGCCTAAGTAACTCTGACCACACTTTCTGAAGTCTTTCCCTGTCCGTATTCTTCCTGTGCCTAAAATATCTCCTCCCAATTAACTAACAATAACCTGCTTTGGAAGCAGAAGACATAATGGCTTCTGGGAGTTTCAAGGGACCCAGACACCATGGATCCCTTCAGAAAGTTGTTCCTCAAAATCTATTTGACTGTATTGCAGATAATAGAATTTTTGGCTGAACACAGATCACGCAGCTGATATCAAAGTTTTCCAGTCTTACTTGTGTGTACAAGCAAGGTCTGGTACATAAGAACTCAGAAGGAACAATTGTGCCCTTACAAGGTGTGTGCTGGGCTGCAGAGATAGCTGAGTGGGTAAAATGCATTTGGAAAAATGAAAACGAGAGGGCAGGGCTAGAGCAACCGCTCAGTATTTAAGAGCACTGACTGCTCTTGCTGAGGACCCAGTTCCCAGAACCTATATAGTGACTCACAAATATCCCTATATAATGCCCTCTTCTTACCTCTGCAGGCACCAGGAACACACACGGCACACACACACACAGACATATATACATACCACATGGGCGCCAGGAACATACATGGCACATACACACACAGAGACATATATACATATCACATGGGCGCCAGGAACATACATGACACACACATACATAAATACAGGTAAACCATTCATTAACGCAAAATAAAATAGATAAACCAAAAAATATTTGAGAGGAAAAGAATAAGAATGAACATGTGTCAGGCAGGCCCAGGGAAAGAAGCCACCATGCAGGTCTGTATGCCATGGGGTTCTTTTCTGTTACCTGTAGTCAAAAGTGACCATGTCCCTTCACAGCACAGGAAGGGACCTATGCCTCTGCAGCACGCCCCTTAGCACACTGACTACTTCCCATTCTTGCAATTCAAATCAACTAGATGGCTTACTAGGTTGACTCCCCGGTTAATTGGGCTTGGGGTGGGTCAGCCAATGAATTTTCCAGGAGATGCCAATCAGGCCTTGTGGAATCATAGGACTAGGGGTAAAGGGGAACAGAGGCACCAGGCAAAGCATGTCCAGAAAGATTATTGACATGCCCAAAGGCATGCATTTCAAGTGTCAGACCCTGGACAGGACGCCCAGGCTCCCTCCTCTCCTCCTGTCCCTGGCTGACCTGTTTGATGCCACACTCCAAGGAAAGCTTCCTCTCTGTTCTTGAGCCAACTTCTTATGGCATGTATGCCAAACCTGCCATTCCTGTGTCACCTGTGGAAAACACACACTTACCCTGTTTCTGGAATTTACTCTCTCGTCCTAACTTATACCTTTAAAAAATGAACAAATTTTTTTTCCTACAAAAAGAGCAAGTGATACCGTGTGTTAGGTGTTATGGGTGGCTCTTTTCTGGGCCAACATCCTTTTCCTGTCCGGGAGTGTGAGAGACGTTGGGACGAGCAGAACCGGGAAGAACCCAGGCCATCCCGCTTTCTTCCGCAGGCCCCTTTGTGGGCACCTGGCCAGCGGGGCTAGATCTGAATTGTCAGTGGGGCTGAGACCCAGGGGACACAGTGGGGGGAGAGATGGTGTGCATGGCAGCACCCATGGGAGGCCCAGTAGGTGGCACTTTCCCCCATACTGCCTCCTCTTAGGCCTGTCCTCCTCTGCTCCCAACTCCCCCTTACTTGGGTCCCCATCACCTTCTCTCCTTTCCAGAAACCTTCCAGTGCCTGCTGTAAACATGCTTCTTAACCTCCACAAAGGACTGCGTGGCTCTTCCTCCCAGAGCCACTTTGTCCACAGATGTCATCAGCTTAGCTTTTTTTTTTTTAACCCCACAGAGAAGAAACAAAGACTCTCAGCTCAGTCCTCAGCTGGCCTGGTCTGGGCTGTGTTTGTACCTAGAGCTGATTGTCTGTCTAGCACAGGTTCCCAGAGGCCTGAGGGCAAGACTGTGTCTTCACACGCTGGGTGGCTGGTAGCGTGCTCTGTCAGCTCTCCATGAAAAACAAACAATAGTCATGCAAGACAAGGAAGCTGCAAGCCTCAGGGAGGCTCCCTGAGTCTGAAACCTGCAGGCACCACCTACAGAGGCCATCTGGGGATACCCTGATGATGGGCTCTTGTGTGAAGGCAGGGGGCAGGGAAGCCTCTTCTGACTTCATTGTGAATCCTAAAAACAATCTATGGTGTTTCTTCTTCCCCCAAAATGAGTGGTTCTTCAAGGAGAGCTGCAGGCCCCACTAGGAAGCAAACTCAGAAGTACTCCACTCAGAATGGGGTAAGAGAGTAAACAACAGCATTCCAGAAGGACAGAGTTTTTAAAGTTTTATTCAGGCCTTGGGAAGAATTCCCATTATTTTCTGCCCTTAAAGAGTCTGTTTAGTTTTTAAAGCCCAGCTCAACTGTCTAGCCATCCTTAGGAACCAGAGGCTAAATTCACCTTCTCTCTTAGCTCTAGGTTCATTCTACCACATGGTGAATTCTAGGCCAGCCTGGGCTAATATGAGACCCCACTGAAAAAGAAAAAGGGAGGAAGTGAGCCCATTTGGTGGGGTTAAAGTTCTTTGGAAGCTTAAGCACTAGTTAGAGTACATTTAAGTCTGGAAAATTGGGCTGGGTAGTGGTGGCACGCGTCTTCGATTAATCCCAGCACTAGGGCGGCAGAGGCAGGCGGTTTTCTGTTGAGTTCAAAGCCAGTCTGGTCCACAGAGCTAGTTTCAGGACAGTTAAACAGGAAACACGGTCTTGAAAAGTCATTAAAAAAAAAAAAGACTGCAAAATTGGGATCACATTGTCATTCTTACAGCATTAAAAGGCCTTGGAGCCCCAAGAGACAACAATGACAGCCTGGCCTTCAGAGTCACCCAACAATGGGGGCAACAAAGACTTCCATTTATAGCTATCTTTTCAGGCCCAACTCTTTCTTTCTTATAAATTGATTATTTTAGCAATTTGTCACAATGACAGAAAGCTGATTAACCTAATTTCATAGTAAGAAAAACAAAAACATAATTCCATAATAGCTTGCGCATGGTGTCCCTGACAGTCTTGCTAGGTCTCTGTCCTTGTAGCTGAGGCCATCCGTGTGCTGGGATCTTCCTTCTGATACGTGGTCCTCTGTCTGGACCACCACTGCAGCTGCGGCTCCCTGCGCATTGTCTTCCCAAAGCCAGGGAAGCAAAGAGCCCTGGCCAGAGCACAGCTTGTTCTTTCTACTTCCTAGGCTTATAATTAGGGGGTGAGAAGCTCATGCGATCCTGGAGATAAAAGGCCCACTGGACTCAACGCTTTTCCTCATGGTTCCCTGAACACTCACGGACAATTGTGCACTGAAGGGTCACCCAGACAAGAGCTCAGCAGGGTTCACCGGGCACCCATGTGTGCAGCTTCCCGCTCCGTCCACATCAGCATGTTTCCTGTTCTCTTTGCTCACATCTCAGGATGTTCTGATTTCCTCAGCTTAGCCTTCCTCATTTAGTCACAGAGGTTGGGCAACTAGCAGCGGGCAGTAGGGTCATGACCCTGCTTCCCAGGAAATGGTTCTCCGGCAAGGTCATAGTGTAGTCACTTGTCTTCCAGACGCCTTGGTAGCCACCAAGGCCCTGGCATTCTAGTTCACATCCATACCCAGCTCTCACGTGGAGCCTGTGCTGGGCTCTGGCCAGGAGTGCAGGCTCTGAGGTCAGCGTCCTAAAAGGAACTACCGCCCAGCCTTAGGCTAGCCTGTGACCTTGACCTTGATGCTCTCTGCCTCGGGAATTTAGCCTGCCTCTTTATCTCACAGAGATCTGAAGACCTACTCTAACGATTTGTTTAAGTGCCTGGCTTGGCAAGTGTGGGCAAAGTGAGCTGTCATCTGGGCCTATCAACACCCTGAGGATCCACGGCAGAAAGCCTTCCTGGGATGCTTCTCATGCCTCCAATAGGACCTTAGAGCAGCTGCACTCTGCCTGGGCCTGGAAACAGTCTGTAAAGTCACAGGCGGGCTTGGACTTCACTGACTGACCTCTGTAGGCAGAACCTGGCTGTGGGACAAAAGTCGTGGTTCACCTTCCTAAGGAAGGACCGCTTTACTTTTCTTCCTTCAGTTCCAGTGATGACAGAGACCACCTCAGGCATCATTTCCAGTCCTTTCCAGAAGAATCTCACTCTCCCACTCTGGTAAGGAACATGTTTGTGACCGGATGTGACTTGTGGATTCGGAGACCTGTGGGTGGGTTGTGGCCTGTGGCCCACTCCCACTCTCTCCCAAGGTGAACCACATTTTTATCCTTCAGGTCCCAAGTGGGGATCTGGGACTTTGTGAAGGAAGCCGAGAACCTGAACCCTCAGGAGAGCTCCCGTATCCTAAGCCTGCCTCTGTGACTACTCTCACTCCCACAAAAACTGTCAGCAGCGGGAAGTGCAGGGGTAGAAGGCTCACCCAGCACACTCAAGATTCTGGATTTCACCTCCACACCGAAAAGAAGAAAATCAGAAGGGAGGACAATGCTAATTGGGCTCTCCTTGGTCCTCTCCCCACAGTCTCCTCTGCCCCAGACTGTGGACAAGGACCGGGTGGGACAGAAACCCCAACAACAGGGAGGAGAGGAATGTCACCTTGCAAAGGACCTCCAAGTTCTTGACTCAAAAAAACAAAAACGAAAGCAAAAACCTCAGAACCTCTAGAGTAGTAGTTCTCAACCTGTGGGCCATAATCCCCACAAGGTCATAAATCTGATTTCCTGCACACCAGATTTTACTGTTATGATTCATAACAGTAGCAAAGACAGTTATGAAGTAGCAGTGAAAATCATTTTAAGATTGGGGGTCACCACAGCATGAGGAGCTACATTAAAGGGTCGCAGCATCAAGGAGGTTGAGAGCCATTGTTCTAGGGTCGTGTTTGCTCAGTATTTTCATATGCTCTTCCTTACGATATCTACACTGACGTCACCCAGTAGCACAGGATGCACCCTGGGAAGGATGTACGTTTGTCCCCAGTTTCTGGGACATACACATTCCCTGTCAGCTTTACCACAAGTAAGTCATTCAGTCACCAGCCCTGCCACAGGCGTTTGAACTGGCTCGCACACACGGCAGCTGTGAATTCTACGGCTGTTCATTTATTTCAGTTTTTCTCAGTGATGGCATCAAACCCAAGGCTTTGAAATGCCAGGCTGCTGCACTTTGTGGGGAATCGGTTTTGGTTTCTGAAAGAAGATCTCACCATGCAGCCCAGGCTGGCCTCAAACTTGTGACAGTCCTCCTGTCCCATCCTCCCCAGTGCTCAGGTGTGTGCTGCCACAGCGGGCTGAGGATTTTAAAATGAGAGAATAGATGGGAACTAATTTCCTAAACTATAAAGAGCAGGTACCATTTTCAGATGATAATGATAACGATGATAATGACGTGAATAACAGCTCTCCTGTAGTCTGAAAGCAAAGCCATACTTTCCAAGAGGGTAGGAAGACTCTGATTTCCTAGGTTAAATATCAAGCTTATCAAAGGGCCCCTCTGTCTAGGGCACTCCATTCTGTCAACAGGCCTGTCTGGTCCTGCAGGAATTCCTGGCTGGACGTTGCTAGGGGTCAATCCTGACCTTACTGGGGCTGAGGAGTTGGAGTATTGAGAGGGAAGTGTGTTGTTCTAGAGCCCCAAAGAGGCTTGGGCTATGGGATGTTAGGTCGAGAAGACATTTGGTGCCGAGTCTGTCCATTTCATGGATGGAGAAACCGAGGTTCTGAGAGGCACAGAAAACTTCAGCCAGCAGTGTGGGCTGTTGGACTGCACTGTGCCCCTGATCAGAACGGCAAAGTCTGGGGCATCTGAGACACTGTGTTGTTACTTTGGGAGCTCACCGTCTCTCACACCAGACTTTTTGTCTCACTCTGCAGAGAAAAATGGCTCTTGGCCTTCAGGGGAGCAAAAGGCAAACACACTTGGTTCCCAGGAAGCCTTGAGGGAAAAGTAGCTCCCCATGCCCTCCTCCATCGATTGCCTTTTAGCCCATTGCAGGGACCCAGGAGGCCTTAAAAGGCAGAGCTGCCAAAGCCTTAAATAGCCTCTGCTCCATGAGAGCCTCCAGCAGGTGCAAAACACTGGGTGTGCTTCCAGGCAGAGGCCCTGTGCCTGCACCAACCATCCCTCCAAAGGCCATTCCCTCAGACAAGACAGCAAACTAGGTCCTAGTCCTCTCAAAGGCCAGGAGCCTTGTGGGAGATTGGGTAGGCATTTTTGTAACCCCAAACCAACGGTTCAGGAGGGAGGAGGTTTGTCTAGGGATCGTGGATTGAACTCAGAGAACATTTGTTAGGTGCTGAGTTTGTGCTCAGCCTACACCTGGAAGGGATCAGAACGTATTTAACACCTGACCCCTAAAGTTCACACTAGTCACAGAGGAGAAAGGCAGGAGCTGTGTTAAAGGCCAGGGAGAACGTGTTCCAGAGGGAATATGAAAAACTCAGGCTGGCTCCAAAGGGTCCTGAAGGGCCCAGAGCTTAGTGGTTGGGGGTGGGGTGGAAGGGAGTATCTTCTGGTGGCCAGGAGCTTATTGGGCTGCACCCTTTCCCTGTGCCTAGTCCAAGAGGGGAATGTCTTTCTTTCTTCCCTCCTCTCTTTCTCCCTCCCTCCTTCCCTTCTTCCCTCCCTCCTTGCTTCTGTCTCTCTCTCTTTCTTTCTTTAAACTGGTCTCTCTCTGTAGCCCTGGCTTGTCTAGAACTGTAGTCTCTCCATGTAGTCCTGACTTTTCTAGAACTAGTTCTGTAGACCAGGCCTTGATTCACAGAAATCCACCTGTCTCTGCCTCCTTGGTACTGGGATTAAAGGTGTGTGCCAGTGCCCAGCTAGGGGGGAACGTTAAAGACTTCTCTGCCCTACAGGGTTGAGTGTACTTCACGAATGTCCTCCTGTCCCTGGGAAATGTAGCAACAGTACATCTACCCAGGTAGTCTCCTGAGAGATGGGCTACACGTTTCTGTAAGCTGTGGCTGAGTTCAGAATGACTCCTTGGGCAAAATCACACAGTCATTAAGAAAAACCAGGAATCCTGAGTCTGGCATTAGCAGTGCCATTTCAGGGTCTGGATTTAGTCCGGACTTTAGATCCTATCCAGACTCCCTTAATGACCATGTGACTTTGTCATTAACCTAAACTTCAGTACCCGCAGCTGTGCAGAGAAGATAACAACAATCCTTAACTCACAGGCTCAGAGGAAGGACTGAATGAAGTAGGGTTAACCCCCAGCTTGGCATTCTCTGCCATAACAGTGATGTCATTGCTTTGTGCTGCTCTTGGTTGCCAAGGCCTGCTGTGGTGTGCGGTTGGTTTTGTTGCCTGACCGTTGATCAGATCAGTCAAGCCTGAATGAGTCCTTTCTTTTCTCAGGTGCCCCTGGACACCTCTTGCGAGACCCAGGGGTGGGGGTGGACCCGGGAGTCCTTTCTGTAGCTGTCCTCAAAGCCTACCAGAGCTGGGGACATAGTCAGGAAACTAGGGTCACACTCTGCCTTACTAAGCTGCCTTAGCTAGAACAGTTTCCTTAGCAGTTGAGAGGAGTCAGGGGTGGTGGCCCAGCAATCTCAGGACGAGGGAGGCAGGGGGATAGAGACTCAAGGTCGTCTTTAGCTACACATCAGCTCTGAGGTCAACTAGGACTACAAGACTCCCTCTCAGAAAAACAATAAATAAATAAATCATAAATCCACAGTGAAGATCTTAAGTGAGACCAATAATTCCTACTGTGTTGGGAGAGGAGGACCCTTCGTAATAGATGAAGGGGGGGTCTCTGAATTTAGATGTACATCAAAATTGCCTACAGACAAATATATAATGCTTTTCACACAATTGACACTGTACTTCCTCAAATGCTCAGGGATGCTGTTATACACTGCATTTTAGACGCCTGCATAGCAGCTCTTTACCAGCATGCATTTTTCATGTGTGAACTCTTAGAATGCAATTATAATTACTTTCAGGAATGCAAGATTGAGTTTGAAATTTAAAGAGGCACTCCAGAGTTTGCACCTTCTGTATCACATGAAGGGCACATTCCACCTTTCTTGGCCCAGGGTTCCCGATGCCAGCCTGCTAGATGAGCTCAGTTCCCCTGTCAGTCCCAGTCCTCCTCTTGACAAATAGCAGCCACTAGCCTAGGCTCCCTGTGGCCTAGGGACAAAGTGGAAAGATGAAGGGTAAGGTTGGAAGACTAGTGTTGCTAATCAGGGAAGGATGTTTCTATCAGGCGGTTTGAAAGATCAGGGCTCTACCATGGAAAGGTCTCTTTGGAAAAGTGACCGGTCAGTCACATCAACTGTCATCGTTTCCACTGCACGTGTTTGTCTACAACACGTAGGAAATGGGAGGAGTTGGAAAGTCCACCCAGTTCCCTTTGCAGCCTCTAGAAAAATGTGTTATTTTGTTTTGTTTAACTTTTCAGGGGGTCATAGACTCTTTCAAACCCCGGTAAAGGTTCTGGACGCCATGTCAATTCCTAGGACACAGCCATACTTACGAGACCATTGGTGCTTCTCACACCATTTCGGGAGACATAACACCCTCAATCTGTGTGGTCTCTGAGGATTTATGGACCCCGAGATGGGAAAGTTTGCATTTGAGGAAATACCTTGGCTTAGTTTTCCATAGATAACTTTATGAATTCCAAAGTCCCATGGGGCCTAGGACTCTATTGTTGGAGCTTCAGGTTTTGGCAGCATCACGCTGCATGAGCTAAGGTGGAACCTTGCAAGAGTAAACTGAGCTTCAAGAGGCAAGCAGAGCCCAGAGACAAACTCAGAAAGAAAACCTATTGGAAAGTCAAGAATCCTTTCTGTCCAAGCAGTTTTGTAACTGTGGTCTGCAGGCAATGGAAGCTACTCCTGTCTCCTGGCAAGATCTCCAAACTCCCTGTCTTCTGCCTGCACCTGCTGGCAACACTCCTTTCACCCCAGGTCCCCTGTGAAGACATCTTTTCCTAGGCCATCCTCCTGCGGAGCCTTGTCACCAAAGCCTGAGGGTAAAAGCCCAGAGATTGTTTACCAACTTGTACCCCCTAACAAGTGTCCCAGGGTGAGAAAGCAACAGGTCTGAAGGGAACAGAGGAAAACCAACCGGTCCACCCGGGACAGGCAACCTAGGCCAGTGGGCAATTTGTACCAGGCAAGAGAGGCAAATTCCCCAAATACCAGGATGTTGAGCAATAGTCAAAGAATGAAATCCATTGCTATTCCAGCCCTTCCTCTCCCCCGCCCTGTACTCTATGTCCCATCCTTTTCCTCTGCAGCAGCTACTGTGCAAATGACTCACTGTGCCCTGTGCCTTCGAGTCGGCCCATGCTGGCTGCGATGCCCGGAGAGTCGTGTTAGGACGTGAATGCTCATGTCACTCTGCTTGACTATTTCATTCTGCCGACTTGATGTCCGTCTTCATTTCGCAGTGCTGGAGATGGATGGTTTCCAAGCTGGGGAAGCACTCTATGGCTGAATCATACTCCCAGCCATCCACTTTCTCCATTTCACTTCATTGTTTTTGTTTTGCTATCGTTTCTACTACAGTTCTAGATTCTAGGGCCTCGCACAGGCAAGCACTCTACTTTTGAAATAACCCAGCCTCTTAATTTGTAAAATTAATATATCTAACAAATTGTTATGGTACTCTAATTAGGTTAGGGTAAAAGAAGATGGGAAAAATTAAAGTTCCTAGTAGATAGGAAAATATACAAATGAGATTCTGATTCTGTTTTTAAGGAGATTGCTGTCCACCAAAGACAAAGGCCATACAAAACCATGGCACATGGTAGAGATTACATATGTCTATGCTTGCCCTAGCCTAGTAACTGCACCGTGCAGCAAGTAACAGTCTAGCTGGAAGTTAAACAGTGGGTAAAAGCTGGAAATGAGGCAAGGAAAAGGCCTTCCAGGTGGAAAGGAAGCCTGGAAAGAGTCTCAGAAGCAAGGGAAGTGGATCACATTCAGAAGAGCAAATAATTTTAGTTGGTAAGAACCTGAGAGCCAGGCGGTGGTGTTGTACATCTTTAATCCCGGCACTTGGGAAGCAGAAGTGGGTGGAACTCTGAGTTCAAGGCCAGCCTGGTCTATAGAACAAATTATAGGACAGCCAGGGTTACACAGAGAAACCCTGCCTGGAAAAAAAATAAGAGCCTGTTGTAATGGCTCAGTGGTTAAGAGTGCTGAGCTGCTCTTCCAGAGGAGTCAGGTTGGATTCCTAGCGGTGACATGACAGCTCAAGCTCTCTGCAACTCTAGTCCCAGGGGATCACATACTTTCTTCTGGCCTCTGCAGGCACCAAGTATGTATATGTACACAGACATATATGCAGGCAAAATATCCATCTACCTCCACACATGCACAAACCTACACATATACAAGAAAACGGAGAAATAGAAAGACAGAGGGTGAAAACCCAGGTAGGGACAGCTAAGCAGATGACAGATTTGAATGGCAGATTTAAGAGAAATATGGGGCTGGGTGGTGGTGGCACATACCTTTAATCCCAGCACTTGGGAGGCTGAGACAGGAGGATCTCTTTGAGTTCAAGGACAGCCTAGTCTAGTCTCTGTGAGTCCAAAGCTACACAGAGGAGTCTCATTCTGAGGATTCATGGAGGCAGAATTGCCATTTCAGTCTGCAGTAGAGGAGAATAAAAGTAGCCAGCTAAGGAATCTGAAGACCACTGGACAAATGAGACATCTGAAGAAAAATGAAAAATCATCCAGAAAAATATGTGTCAAGAGTAAATTGGCCTATTGGTATATCACATTTCCAACAGGATAATATTTCATAAATCTTCCCCCCCCAAAAAAAAGCTACACAGAGAAACTCTGTCTCAGAAAAACAAAAAACAATAACAACAACAACAACAAAAAGAGTAATCTAGGGAGATGTCAATCAGTACAACGCTTACTGTACAAGCATCAGGACCTGAATTTCATTTCCAACACCAACATAAAAAAGCAGATGCAGCCATTGGGAAGACACAGCCAGGGCGAGCCTGGGGAGCCTGTCTACCCTATCTATCTAGCCAAATTGGAGAGCTCCAGGTTCAGTGAGAGACCCTGTCTCAAAAACCCAAGTGGGAGATTGGAGAGATCACTCAATGGTTGAACAGCAAGCATTGAACACGTGCTTGCTGCTTGTTCTTCCAGAACCTCAACTGAGCTCTCAGCTCCCATGTCCAGAGGCCCACAACTACCTCCAGGCCAAGGAACTAATGCATCTGGCTCCATGGGCACTGCACTCATGTGGACACATTCATTCTCAGACATACGTATAATTTTTTTGTTTTGTTATTTGAGACAGGATCTCTCTATGTAGTCCTGGCTCTCCTGGAACTTGCTATGGCAACCAGGCTGGCTTTGAACTCACAGAGATCCACCTGCCTCTGCCTCCTGAGTACTGGGATTGTAGGTATGCACCATCTTGCCCAGTCAACATACACATAATTAAAAATAATGAAAATAAGCCTCGAGATGGCTCAGCTGTTAAGAGCACTAGATGTCCTTGCATAGGCCTTGAGTTCAGTTTCCAGCACCTACGTGATTGTTCACATCTATCTATAATTCCAGTTCCGACACCCTCTTGTGACCTCCATGGGTTCTATATGCATGTGGTGCACAGGCACTCAAACACATAAAATAAAAACAAATAAAATCTTTAAAAATGATACAAATAAATTATCAAAAACAAACCAACAAACCAAGATGGAGGGAGACTGAGGAGGACATCCAGTATTGATCAGACATACAATGTTGATCTCTGACCTCCATATGTATATGCATGCATAGGTGCATGTATCCACATACATTCAAATATATACACACATGCACACACACACAAAACAGAGAGAGGAAGAGAGGAAAGAGAGAGAGGAGAGGAAGGGGTCTGGGACTTTTAGGAAATCACTTAAGGGGCCACAGTGAGTATGTGTTTGCCTGAGGTAGGATGTTTCTATGTAGCCCAGGCAGGCCTTGAACTCTCTACCCTCCTTTCTGTGTACTGGAATTGCAGACATGTAGCAGCATGCCTGGTTTTATTACAGACTTCAGAGCAGAGGAAGGACATGATTATATGCTGTTCACAACAGCTAGATCTTAGAAAGACTAATTAGATCATTCTGTGAAGGTGAGATTGGGGAAAAAAAGTAGAAAAGCAACATGGATTGGGTGCTGGCTGGTGGAAGTGACCGTAGAAGAGGTGACTGCTGCAGGAAGCACTTCCAGCAAGCTACCTCTAGCCTAATAAACTAAAGGGGCCTTGATCTATGTTCCCAGGGGTCCTCATGTCGGATTCTCTCAGACACCAGCACACTATGGCTGTGAGGAGAAGATTTTGAGATCAGACAAACTCATGCTTAAAGGACAGACAACGCCGACACGAACTCACTGCTCAGAACCTACCTATATAGTGATGCAACAGAGCCATCATATTCTGAGTTTTTGGGAAGGGTAAAATGATATAAAATCTGCTAAAATAGTAGAGGCTAGGGATGGGTAAGTTACAGATAAACAGTTGGTATGATAATCATGACGTTATGATTCATGTAGTAGATATGTATATGTAGAACTGGTGTTAAAGGCTAATATGGCTCACTGGCAACATGCTTGCCTGGCATGCACGAGGCCCTGGATTCCATCTCCAATGCTGAAAACTACGACAACTGTCTTCCTTATTAGGCTGCTGCTGGTGGGTAGAAAACCATTCTCGGTTACCTAGTTTCCTGTGCCAACAGGCAATCGATAAGCATGAAAGAGATGAACAGCAGGGTAGGTCAGTAGTGAAGATTCTCACTAAGCAGGAATATCTCTCCGTCCCCAAGAAGGGGGCCTGACATTTTCTTGCTCCATGTGCTCCTTCTACTCCTCAGTATGGCCACTCTACGTTGGCAGATGTCATGAGAAATACCAAGGGATGGATGAGTCTGTCCTAAAAACAGGACACAAAATCCAGCTCCAGAAAACATTTGGTGCTCACTGTTCCTTCCGTAGGTGTTACTCCAAAGTCACCAAGGCCTGTTCCTAACTGGACAATGTCCACCATGCAGCTATATTTGCATAAAACCTTCCTGATATCTAGCGGCTGCCTTCAGGGTAACCTTGGTCTAGCTCAACGGTTCTCAACTCTCCTGATGTGGCAAACCCTTTAATACAGTTCCTCAAGTGTGGTTATCCCTAACCATAAAATTATTTACGTTGCTACTTCATAGCTGTAATTTTGCTGCTGTTATGAATTGTAATGTAAATGACTATTTTTCTATGATCTAAAGCCACCCCTGTAAAAAGGATTGTTCAATCTCAAGGGGGTCATGACCCATAGATAAAGAATCACACTTCATCCTCCCAGGACCAGTGCTAGAGACAGAGCCCAAGGCCTCGACAAACCCAGGCTTTCTTTTCTCTCTCTCTCTCTCTCTCTCTCTCTCTCTCTCTCTCTCTCTCTCTCTTTTTGCCTCTAAGTGAGAAACCTCAGACAGCCCCATTTCCCTGCTGCAGGACCTATTAGTCAAGGCATTCAAGGTTTTCTGTGTAGTCCTGGTTGTCCTGGGACAGGCTCTGTAAACCAGGCTGGTCTCGAACTCACAGATCTGCCTGCCTCTGAGTGCTAGCATTAAGGCGTGAGCCCCTACCACCCATCTCTTTTTGTTTTTTACTAACATTTTATCATGTTGGATCTGTCAGTTATATAACACATTATGCATTATAAAACATTTTACCTATAAATATAAATATTGATCTTAATAATCCTATAAACAAAGACTTCAAATCCAATATTACTCTTCTGGGAATATGTTTTTTATCTTAATTATTTTATAATGCACATGTATACAAGGCTGTTTAAGTTTTAAAAGGAGACAGCTTGCCAATAGCAAACTCAGAAGCAACTGACGGTGGAGCCCCTCCTTCATAATCTTTGGACCCTGTCTCCATTTTTCTGAATAATATTCATGACTACGGAACTGTTACAATCTGAATTTTATCTCTGGGTCTGGTGGAGATACAGCAAACCAATCTGTCCCAAAGATTATAACATTACATGTTACTGTCCCTCCTCAACAGCCACATGCAGCTGCTTGCCTGCCTGCCTTCTTTCTTTTCTTCTTCTCTCCTTCCTTTCCTTCCTCCCTTCCTCCCTCCCTCCCTCTCTTTCTCTCTCTCTTTCTGCTTTCCTGTTTTCTTGTCTTTCTGCCTTTGGTTTTCTTCTTAGGAGGGAATGAGGGTAGTGGTATAGGATATTAATCTATATCTCAGGTTCCAATGGAGCTTGCTATGTAGCTCCGACTGGCTTTGAACTGGAAGCAATCCTCCTGCCGCAGAGCCCCACGTGCTGCAATCACAGGTGTCCACCACAGTGCCCAGCTCTGATTTTGCTCTTGTAAATCTCCCAGCACTCCCCTTGCGTCCTACAATGAAGCAAGTGTTCACTTTTTGAGATTATTTATAAAGAATTCCATCTCTAATTTCTAAATCAATAGATGACCAGGAGACTTAGGACCACAGGGCAATATGGGCTGTGCAGTCAGGGAAGGCTTCAGGAGGAGGTGACATTGTGGTGTGCTTCAACAGACTTGGGTAAGAGGATTCAGATTACAGAAGCTTAGAATAAATAAGTTGCGAGTTCGAGATGGTAAAGAGGCATCACAGGCATGGCACATATACATGCATGGTGGCATCCATGTGTCAGAGCCTGTACCCTAAGAACAGGGCCAGGAGGACAAGGATGGAGGTAGACATAATTGTTGAGTAGCCCAACTGTGGGCCCAGAGATAGGAACCCTTGAGCTGTCAGTCTCAGTCAGCAGGGTCACCACATCCTATCTGCCCTCTTGGCTCCTCTTTTATTCCCAGGCCTGCAGTGAGAGCATTAGTCAGAGCAGACAGGGAGCTAGAGAGTCTTCCGATTATGACCGTGTGTCAGAGGCTGTGTGATCCCTCCACAGCCCTTCAGACCGCTAGGCTGGGCTCAGACACTGCTCTCAGTGGAAAAGGACTACAATGCCCCCAATCCTCAAACAGGCCTCTGCCACGGCTTACTTTAGCAAAGGTGATGGGGGCTGGAGATTTCCAACACACCTGAGTGCCTAGGTCCCAGGACAGCCAACTTACAAGAGCAAAGCACACTCAAGGGGAAAATGGGGTGTAGATGGTTTCCCCTTGAAAAAAAAAATCAATTTTTTTTTTTTTGGCTAGGCAGGGAGATGTATGCTTGTAATTCTAGCATTTGTGAAGTTGAGGCAGGAAGATCAGTAGTTCGAGGCTAGCCTCAACTACATAGGGAGTTTGAGGCCAGCCTTGGTTACATGAGATGCTGTCTCAAAATTTTTTATTGGGCTGACAAGATGGTTCAGTGGGCAAAGCTCTTCTTGTGCAAGACTAACAACCCAAGTTTAACCCTGGGAATGCATACAAAAGTAGAAAGAGAGAGCACAGTGTACACAACCTTTAATTCCAACATTAAAGAGGCAGAACTGGGTGGATCTCTGTGAGTTCAAGTACCACACTAGTCTATATGACGAGTTCCAGGCTAGCCAGGGTTACAAAAAGAGAGACCCTGTCTCAAAAAAAAAAAAAAAAAAAAAACTAGATGAGACCCAGTACCATAAATGACTGCTACATGTGTGTCATAGCATATAAACATCATGTGCTCATGCATACTATAATAATTTACATTTTGGGTTTTTTTTTTGTGTGTGTGTAGCTGGAGATAGACCCAGGGCAAATGCTCTGTGACCCAGTCCAGCGCCATCCTTTCCCCCTTTTTGTACACCAACCAAGAATGTCTATGAGGAATCTCTGTCTTCTCTCTCACCCAGTGAGGACCAGTCCCTACCCCATCCCGCATGCTCAAGTCCCATACTTTATCCTCACAGCCAGCCTGTGGGGTAGGGTTATTGCTATGCCTGCTCCCGATGCTACCTGGGAGAAAGCTGAGACTAAAGGTGGGGGTCTGGCTGAGTTCACACCAGAGGTAAGCAGGACACACTATTAGTCACCCCTTCTGAAGGAAGGGGGAGGCTCTTTGTGACGTTGTCTCTTACATGGCAGCAGAAGGGTCTGATGGAAAGAACACAGAGACACAAGCCTGGAGTCCCATCTTCAGGACTCCAAGTTTTACGCCCAGAAAGGACTTTCTCAACCCACTCCCAAGTCCCCAGAAGAATGCTCTGGGACGCCCACCCTTAGCTGCCTAGCTCTTCCCTTTTCACCCTTCTCTTCCCTTTTTATTTCTTCTTTTCCCCTTTCCTTTATTTACCCGCTTTCTTGCTTACCTCCCTCCTTTTCCCCTTCCTTCTCCACCCCATCCGTTTTAAAAGAGAGCCGTAAACATCTGAAACAGAGTTTAGGAAAAGGAGCCCTCAGTTATAATTATAGGCAGAGACGGCCACAGCTTACTCCAAGCTAGAAAGCAGCTTCTAAATACGGGGTGAAGAATGAAGGCTTCCTGCGACTGCCCTTCCTCCCTTCCTCCATCCCTGCAGGGCTACAGTGGCCTGTAGGTTCAGGCTCCCCAGAGAGCTTCTAGCTCAGCTCACCATGCCCCAGTACTGGGAGTCTGGTCCACTTACCCAAACATACAGGGAAGCAGGAAGGGATGGGTTGTGGAGGAGGAAAAGGAACTTCTGAGATACGTGCCAAGTAAGATCTAAGGTGCCTCTGAAACATTTAAAAATCCAGATATGATAGCACACACTTGAGATCCCAATGTTTGGGAGACTGGGCAGAGGATCGTTAGTTCAAGGCCATCCTAGTCTGTCTGTCTCCAAGTGAGTCCCTGTCTCAAAGAGAAACATCAAGCAAAAATAAGTTTCCTTTTCTACTGGCTGAGGTAGGAGTCAAGGTCTTGGGTCCTGGAAGCGAAAGAGAGATGGTTGCAGAGGAGAAGAGCTGTGCAGGTAGCCTCAGCAACAACCCCTGTCTCAGCCTCTGGACCCAGGCCTACTGGTTCTGGTTCTATTTCTAAACCAGCAATTTGGAAATGACAGTACAGGATGCTCTCTGGTCAAAGGTTTAGAGAAAACAAAACAAAGAAGAAAACAATGCAGAAGCCTGTCCCTTACACCTCTGTTGGGTGGTGGGCAGTCTCTAATAGCCTTCTGGGGATGTTCTGGGCATGCACAGGCATCTAGGAAGTTACTCACCTGAAATGAAAAATGCAAATGTACGCATGTATGTGCACACGCATGTGTGTTTATGTGTGTATTGTGTGTGGTGTGTGTGTGCTTGTGTGTATGCGTGCACATGTGTGTGATGTGCATGTGTGTATGTGTGTATGTGTGTGTGCGCGCGCATATGTGGTGTGCGTGTGTATGTGTTGTGCATGTGTCTATGTGTGTGTGCACGCGTGTGTGGATGTGTGTGTGGTATGCGTGTGTGTTTATGTGTGTGTAGTGTGTGTGTGTGTGTGTGATGTGTGTGTGTGTGTGTTCTGGCTTTTTAAACATTCTGTTCACAGCCCCCTTTCTTGTCCTTCATTCTATTTCAGCTACTGGTGAGAAAAGGAGATAAAAATGACAACAAAACAAGAAACTGAATGAAGAACTAAGAACAAAAGATTTCAAGAAATTTTATCTGAAACTCTTGAAAGACTGAAGTTAACTGTGCACTGTTTTGTGCACTATTCCAATGGAGGCCGTGTTCATGGCATGGCCTTGCAAATTAAAGGTTTTTTATTTTTCACTGCTTCATAGTTATTCCAGAAAGGCACACAGAAGAGAGCATAACCAGATCCTGAGGAAACACAAGATATGTGGCAAGGATGCTCAAGTGTTCGGGAAGGTTGGCTGAAATAGCAATTTGTGGGTGGAATATTAGCAGGCTGCAGAATTAATCATCAATTAAAGGGACAAGAGGGGGATGAAGACAGATCTTAGGCTCAGGATACGGAAAAGGATTCAGTACAGACTTCTGTGTTCTCAGAGATTAAAGTTATGTACAGATGTAGATGTCTAGAGCACAACCAGCAAATAGAACCAGAGATTCTGTCCAGCAAAAGACGACAGGAGAACAAATCTCCCTTCTTTGTTTATCTGGTTGAAAACCAAACACAGTGGCCTTCTGAGGAGATTCCAATGTCAAGAGTGCCTAGGCAGGGAAGGGAGGGTGAAAGCCAGCCAGACTATGACCACAGTGGAAACAGGCCTGCTGGCTCACTCTGCACCCTGGAATGTTCATTGTGGTCGGTGCAGCACCCCAGGTTTTGATTCAAGCCCACAAGTGACTTCCTGCTTCTCTTTCCTGTGACCCCAAAATATTAAGTGGTGAGGCCTGGCGTCCCAGTCTGGGACACAGCAGCTGAAGCTGCTGGCATGAGTCACAGGTAATCTCAGCAGCTGTGGGCAGGCAGAACCGCAGGCCCTCACCAAGACCTCGCTTGGCTTGGGGGAGGGGCGTAGTTGGGAAGAGACGCAGGTTGTCTGCAATGCACCCAGTGTTCCTCCACTTTCACCAACAGAGGTAAATTTCAGCTGATCTACCAAGATCTTTAGGAAATTTCACCTTTGCGACAGCAAGGGAACTAAGATTATAGTTCTGTCTGTAGCTGAGAAGCTTGGCATGCTGGGGACATGGCAAAGCCAAGCCAGAATCAAGCACGGAAATGTCACGCCATTAGCCTGAAAGGTTAGTGGGCCACTCTGCATTTGGGTAGGATCTCAGGAATTTTAAATCCATTTCATTCCCCGACAGTTGTAGGCTCCAGTCCGAACTCAGACCGGTCATAAAGATCTAGAACTTTCCTTCCCAGAGAAGTCCCCAACCCAGTTTCCTGTCTCATAGTTAATCCTGTGTTCCCTCTGGACCACACTCTGCAGAGCAGTGAGTGCCCCTTTCTCCGTTAAACTAAACTGATCACTACTGGTGTTTGTGATCTCTGCGTGTAGGTGATACAGCCAGGAGGATCAGGAGTTCAAGGGCAGCCTCAGCTACATACCATTAGGGCTGGATGACCTACTTGAGAGTTGCCTTTAAATAAATAAATAACACTTAGGACATTTTAAGGGTTTGCTACTATCTGCTAATGTTGGCACACATTCTTCTGCCTGATTATTTCTGAGTCCTCTGTTTGGTCACACCACACCCATACACTAGTGCACCCCCACACCCTCTATGGAGTCAGACTGGCTACACTGTTCTCAGAGCGCTTACTCACTCTGGCCTTTGCTTTAATACCTAGCATTCTTCACCTTCACCTCCAAATCAGAATTCCATCTCCAAGTAATCACTAATTCATTCCTTGACACGTATTCCTTTCTAAGTAGCTGGAAAGTCACCTTGAATTGTGTGTTACAATGCCTCACATAAATTGTATTCGATAAACAATTAATTCATTGCAGTGCTTCTCTTACAAGTCAAAACCTAAACACACAATTACTCTGGTTCTGAATCCCATGGATTTCAACACAGCATGGCACAGGCTCTTTCTCTAAGTTCAGCAATTCAAGGAGAAAAATTATTGTTCCCAAGATAGTGACTGAGTTCAAAAGAGAATGAAGTGCTTGCTCAACCCTGATCTTTTAAATGCCTGCCTGGAAACCGGGCTCTCATCAAGTGTTGCTCCCTTCACAGCATTCAAGCTCAGGTCTCCATGACATAGAAAGCCCTTTGTGTCCCAGAAGAACAAGTCGGGAGAGACCACATGTATACTTCTCAAGCTGCAATGAGCAATCGTAGCCCAGTGACAGCCAACAGAGCTCACAATCCCTTAGGCACAGTAAATTGATTTAAAAAAAATCATTTAAAGGATTTGTTTGTTTTATTTTGTGTGTATGTGTATGTATGGTGTATGGGATGTCTATGCACCTGTTTTTGCCTGTCTGTGGAGGACAGAAGGGGCACCTGCTACCCTGGAACTGGAGTTACAGAGGGTTGTGAGCCACCCTGTGGGTGCTGGGACTCAAACCTGGGCTCTCTGGAAGAGCAGCCAGTGTTTTTAACTGTTGAGCTACCTCTCCAGCTCCTGCTAAGTTGGTTTTGGACAAGAGAGCTAAGACCGTTAGATAGGAACAGTCTTTTCAATAAATAGTGCTAGGAAAAGCAGATTTAAAATATCTTTCCACAAAAGAGTGAAAATGAGCCTATACACTACATGCAAAAGTGAAACCAAAACAGAGGAAGGAACAGTCATGCTAGCACATATTTGTAATCCCAGCACTCGGAAGGCTGAGGCAGGAGGATTGCTATGAGTTCAAGGACAGCTTGAGCTGCATAATGAGTACCGGGTAAACCAGGGTTCCCAAGACAACATCTCAAGGAAAAGCTGATATAAAGACCTGAATTTGTGAACTGAAACAGTAGGATTCTAAGCAAAGATAATGAAGGCTAGGATGCAGCTCTGCAGGTGGAGTGCTTGCCTGACGCAAACGGTCCTAAGTCTGATCTCAAACACCGCAGACAGAAGCAGAATGTCATTCTCGATGCAGATAATCCCAATAATTCCTGAACTCAGAAAGTGGAGGTAAGAGCTCAAGAAAGAAGGAGGAATGGAAAGAAAGAATAAAACCCCTTCATCATGTTGTCTTTGGCAATGATTTTTTTTCCTAGACTATTATGGCAAATATAACAACAAGAGGAAAGATAAATTAGATTTCATCCAAGTTAAAGTTTTTGGTTGGGTGGTGATGACAATCACAGCACTCTGGAAGCAGAGCTAGGTGGGTCTCTGTAAATTCAAGGCCAGCCTGTTCTACAGAGTTAGTTCCAGAATAGCCAAGATTACACAAAGAAACCCTGTCTCAAAAAACAAAAACAAAAATTAAAAACTTTTGTGTATGAAATTACTGTTAGGAGAATGAACAGACAACTCAGAACAGAAGAGGGCATTTCTAAATATATATATATATATATATATATATATATGTGCGTGTGTGTGTGTGTGTGTGTGTGTGTGTATAGTCAATATTAGAAGATATAAAAGCATTTGGACTGGGTACTATGGTATGTGCCTGAAATTGTAACATCCAGGAATCTGAGACAGGGGATGGCAAGTTTAGCCTTGGCTACATAGTAAGATGTATCAGGAAAAGAAAGCGAGGAAGGGAGCAAAGGAGGGAGGAAGGGAGAGGAAAAAGAAAATGACAATAAAGAAGAAAGAGTTCTTGTAACTTAGGAACAAGAAAATAAACTAGAACCCTACTACAACTTCTAGGTAAGGTGGCAGACTAGACAATGCCTCTGTGCAATCCGTGAAAGGAGAAGTATCAGAATAAGGAAAGACAGACTCTGTTCCAAAGACAGAAAGAGAAGAGCTTCAGAAACTCCAAAAGGAGGGATAGGACGGCCAGCAGTACAGCGAGACAGAAAGGCAAAGCCTGGAGAGGAAGAAAGTCAAACCAAACACAGCTCTACCTGAAGCTTCTGTCGGGGGCAGGAGACAAAGCAGTTTGCTTTTTCTGCATGGCACAGGGGCCTGAACCCTCAAAAGTTAACTGCTCTCTAAGATGGCCCCCAAATGAAACTAGCAGAGATAAGCAAATACCAAAACACAAGGAATATGGAAAAGACATCACCCCAAAATGGTAGCTCCTCAACTAATGACCTCAAAGATGCTGAAATGAGTTAAACGTTAAATATAGATTTCAAAATTTAGGTGTAAAAATGATCAGTGACCCCCAAGAGGTTATAACCAAGCAGATGAATAAGGAAATCGGTTAAGGATTTGGAGGACAAAGCCAGCACACAGAACAAGTAAGCAGGTAGCAAAGCAAATGAGGAAGTCTGCAACCTGGAAGAGAAAGTCAGCAAACAAATTTTAAAAAGGCGTAGAAATGAAAAACTGGGCGCATCATTCAGATGACCAGGAAGGAAGAACACCAGATATGAAGAACAAAGTTAAGGAAACACTACATTCAAACAGCAATAAAGAAACAAAATAGTCGGGTTTGGTGGTGCAAGGCAATAATCCTAGCTACTTAGGAGGTTCAGTCAAGAGGGTCACAAGTTCAAGGTCAGCCTGGGCAATTAATAAAAGTCCATCTCAAATTTAAAAGTGTGGTGAGGGCAGCGATACAGCTTGAAGATAAGGCACTTACCTTGCGCGGTCAAGGCCTTGGATTCTAACCCCAGATCCATTTAAAAAAAAAAAAAAAAAGGATCAAACAAGAGAAAGAAAAATCTGTCCAGGACCAAAACATTCAAGAACTCTAGGATACAATCAAGAAACCAAATTTAAGATCCACAGGTAGGAGGAGCAGCTGAGATACAAACTAAAGGCCTGAAGAATCTATTTAAGGAAACCACAACAGACTATTTCCCAACGTAGAGAAAGAAACAGACACCCAAACACCAGGAGTATTTTGAACTCTAAATAGATATGACCACAGAAGCATCTGTTGATGACATGATACAGCTAAATGCCAAACACACATAGCCTGGTTCAGCAGGCAAACTTATTGACAAGTCTGACAACTCCTGGGACCCATGTAGTAAATAGAGAATCAATTCCTGCAAATTGTCCTCTGACCACTACACATGCACTGTGTACACAACACACACACACACACACACACACACACACAGAGAGAGAGAGAGAGAGAGAGAACTAAGTAAATAAAATATAATTTAAAATTGCCTAAACATAAAGCCTGAGCTACTGGTGGCTTTAACCAGTAATCCCAGAATTCAGGAGTTTGACACTAGCCCAGTGAGTTCTTCACCAGACTAAGTTTTAGAGTGAGACTCTGCCTCAAAACAAAACACAATACATTTCAGGGCAGTGGTAGTGCATGCCTTTAATCCCAGCACTCAAGAGGCAGAGGCAGAAGGATTTCTGTGAGTTCCAGACCAGGCTGGTCTACAGAGAGAATTCCAGGACAGTCAGAGTTACACAGTGAAACTCTGTCTTGAAAAATGAAAGGGGTGGGATGGGGGGAGGGAAGGATACATAACCTGATCTGCATGTGACTTTGTTTTAAAAATAATCGACAAAGCAAAAATAATAACCAAATAAAAAAACAAAACATTAAAATTACAAGACAAAGAAACAATATTAAAAACTATAAGAAAAAAGTTTCAGCTCATCGACTAACGTGTGCTCAGCACGCTCCAGCAACACCAGATCTCTCTCTGATCAGCAGTGTTTCAAGTGCCCATCAGGAGTGCTACATATAGACATCATATATTATAGAGCAATATAGAGAAATGAGGACATTTCAAGACAAGCCCAGACAAAGGCAACTCGTGACCACCATGACGGCACTCCAGACGATACCTTAAAGGAACCTACACAGAGGATGAAGAAACAGCCTTAATTATGAGAGCCCAGGAAGGTAAGCACTCTGTGAGAGAACTATATGATCAGAGAAGAGCTAGGGAGGGCTGCTGCGGGAGCTCCTTCTGCTCCTTCAGCCAATAGCCTTTAAGATACCACGAGGACAAGGACCAGGCAGGACAGAAAACCTCAGACAACAGAGAGCTTCATCATGCCCAGTGTGATACATCAGAAAACTCCTGATAGGATTAGGGCAAGAGTTAAGAACAAATAAGAATCCAGCCAGCCAGAAAAACCGACAACATCACAGGAATTAGCAAATGTCTCTCAATAAAGCTTTAACTGTAAATGTCTTCAATTCACAGGAAACAAGATGCAAGCTGGCATCTCAAAAACAAGACCCAAGAAACACACCTCACCAACACAGACCCACAAACAACTGAGCATAAAGGATGGAAGTCAATTTTTTTTGTTTGTTTGTTTTTTCGAGATAGGGTTCCTCCGTGTAGCTTTGCAACCTGTCCTGGAACTAGCTCTTGTACATCAGGCGGGCTTCAAACTCACAGAGATCCACCTGCCTCTGCCTCCCGAGTGCTGGGATTAAAGGCATGTGCCACCACTGCCTGGTCTGGAAGCCAATTTTTAATCAAGTAGGCTGAAGCTGAAAAAAATTTAGAATAAAATAATCAAATATCTACTCAGATATTTGATAAAGTAGACTTCAAACCAAAATTAATCAGAAAAAATTAAAGGCCACTATATATTAATGAAGGGAACTATACCAAATGTTAATAATATGGATCAAATATCAGGACTTCCAATTAAAAAAATGCTAATAAGCATAAAAAGCCAGACAGGTACTCATACAGTAATAGTGGAAGAAATAGTACTCTCATCCCGTCTTCAGATAAGGCATCCAAACTAGAAATGAACAATAACAAATTCAGAGTTAAAAACACCATGGTGCTGGCAAGTTGTCTCAGCGGGTACAGATGCTTCTGAGCAACCTGACAACCAGAGTATGATCCATTTGGGACCCACGTGGCGGAAGGAGAGAATGACTTCTGCAAGTTGTCCTCTGACCTACACACACCACACACACACACCAGGAAATAGATAAAATTAAAAAGTAGTTTCGTGCATCATAGCACACCACAACAGGATAAAACTAGCAACCAATTATGAGAGAAACCCTAGAAATAGACAATTCTGGAGAACATCTTTTGAATGGTCTTTGAATCATTGAAGAAGTCAGTGAGTAGATAAAATAATTCCTAGAATCAAATGAAAGTGCAAGTGCACCTTATCAGGAGATCCTAGACTCGGCTAAGGTGGTTCTCAGGGGAGGGCTGTTGACCATAGCAGAGGCCAGGTCAGGGACAGGCACCAGCTGTCACACTTGGCAGAGGCAAGTGCATTGCTACTAGTTGGTGACCAGGCTGGGCTAGGCAGAAAGATCCTGTCTCAAATGAGTAAACAAACAAACAAACCAAAAATCAGAGAGATCAAAAATAAAAAATTATATATTTCCAGACAATCCTCAAAGCAGAAGACAGTGAGAATAATAAATACAGGGGGCAGAAATGAATGAAGCAGAAGCTTAGAGGATGGTGAAATCCATCCAGTGAAGAAACAGACAAGCGAGCCCCCACCAATCTCACCAAAAGAGAGAGAAGGAAGGAGATGCTTTAAGAGAGTCTGGTGAAATTCATGTCATTAGGGAATATTTTGGAAACGTACATCTGAAAATAAATGGAATAAAATCCTAGGCACGTGTGGCCTATTGAAGTTAGAACAAAGGGATATACCACCCAACAGTTCTATAGCAAAGCCACAACACTGAGAACCACGACCAAAGGCCTTTGACCCTGAGTTACACCAAACCTTTAAAGAAAGCCTAAAACCAACGCTTCTCCAACTGTTCCATAAAACAGAAAGGGAAGAATAGCTGGGTGTGGTGACACCTGTCTGTAATCCCAGCAGTCTTCAGGAGATGAGACAGACGGGCCACTGCGGGTTTGAAGTCAGTCTTGGCTACACAGCGAGTCCTGGGCAAGCCTGGGCTACATAACAAGGTACTGTCTCCAAACAAACAAATGCCAGTGAGATGGCTCAGGAGGGAAAGAACCTTGCTGCAAGGATAAAAGGTGAAAACCAAGTCCTGCATGCTGTTCTCTCATCTTCATACATGTGTCATAGCATGCCACACCCATGCACATACACATATACACTTATAAGTAAGTAAATAAACGTAGTTTTAGAAATAAAAATTTAAAAAAGGAATGGAAAGAACACTACCAAACCTATCTATAAATCAATAAGCATTATCCTGATACCTTAGCTGGATGAGGATTCAATAAAAAAGGACAATTAATTGTACACTAATTTCCTTGATGGACATAGACCCAGAAATGCTCAGAAAAATACTTGCAACACAGATTTAAGACCACATTAAGAAGATCATACATCATGATGAAGCTGGTTTTATTCCAGGGATACAAATGCAGTTGAACATACGCAAAGCAGTAAGTGTAAAACGACACAGAAATAGGCTTAAGGTGAGGAAATCACAGTCATCTCTGTAGCTGCAGAAAAGTCCTTTGAGGACCAGTAAGACAGTTCATCAGGTAAAAGGGCTTGCTCCACAGGCCAGGTGACCTGAGTTCAATCCCCAGAAGCCATGTAAAGGTAGAAGGAGAAAATCAACTCCACAAAGTTATTTTCTGATCTTCACACGTGTGCTAAGGCATGCACTCCCCCCACCCCACATACTCACACACAATGATAAGAAAGGAAGGGAGGGAGGGAAGGAGGGAGGGAAGGAGGGAGGGAGGAAGGGAGGGAGGTGATTTTGATAAAGTTCAATATTTCTTCGTTATAAAAACCCTGAAGAAACTATGAATAGAAGAAACATATCTCTACATGATAAAGGCTATATATCACAGACCTATAGCCAATATTATACTAAAAGGGGGAAAACTAAAATCATCTCATTTAAAGTCAGAATTGATGCCGAGGTGCTTACCCTCATCACTCCTATTAAATACAGTGCTTGAAGTCTTAGCAAGAGCAGTATAACAGTGTGGTGGTTTCAGGTGGAGAATGCCCTCCAGAAGCTTGGCTCCAAGTTGGTAAATTTATTTGGGAAGGATTAGGAGGTGCATTTTTGGAGGAGGTGTGTCAGTGGAGATAAGGCTTCGAGCATTCAAGAGACTGGCACCATTCCCAGTCTTT
>JAQHUG010000007.1:18025396-18042051 GCA_028555095.1 Dicrostonyx torquatus | reverse complement strand
CAGGATGCAATTTTTTTCCCCCTAAAGTATTAAGACGCTGTCAGGTCAGACCCTGAAGGAGGAATGAATGTCAAGGGTGGACTTTGACCTACCCAGCTTTCTTGGCAACCAGGTTACTGGCTTAGGTTGTGATCATGTCTTAGAGGTGGGGTAAGATAAATTCAGCCTTAGCAAAAGCTTGTGGGTACCTGAGTACAACGTGTCCCCAGCTTGGGGCCACCAGACAACCATTTTCATGCCCTAAAGAAGGTTCCCAGTGGGGCTGGAGAGATGGCTCAGTGGTTAAGAGCACTCTTCCAGAGGACCCGGGTTCAATTCCCAGCACCCACATGGCAGCTCACAACTGTCTGAAGATCCGGTTCCAGGGGATCTGACACTTCACACCAATGCACATAAAATAAAAGTTAAATAAACCATAAAAATATTAAAAAAAAGAAGGTTCTCAGTAACTCAACAGCAGGCTAGCCTCTGTACCAGGGTAGAAGTAAGAACTACCTACTGCCCTCTTCAGAAGGCAGAGACTGCCCACATGCTAAGCAAGCTGCAAGAGACTGCCCAGATGGGCAGCATTCCACCTCTGGCTAAGACACCCTGTGCTGCTGTGTTGAGGCTTGTTATGGCAGCATAGACTGGTCCTTCTTGTTTTGAGCAGTTTCCCAGCAAGCCTGGAAGTCCTACTGGTAGACTTCCCTCCAGCAAGGGCTGCCAGGACACAGACCTCAACTCCAGCCCACTCTTGGTGTTTATTTCCTGTTAAATTGTGTCTTTTCACTGGCCACACATATCACAGTAGGACTGAAACTTAGTTTTAGGTTGTTTTGGTTTTGTTTTGTTTGAGGTGGAGCCTCATTGTGTAGACCCCCTCACCCATTAGCCTGGTATTCACTATACAGCTCAAGCTAGCCTCAAATTCACAACAACCCTTCTGCACCAACCTTAAGGATAATAGGATCACAAGCTTGGGAATCATCACAGATATTTGTTAGTTTTAAGTTCGGTTCAGTATTTCACTACATAGCTGTTTGTGTTGATTCCCTGATTATTTCACGGAAGTTTTGAGTGTCTGCATAAAGTTAAGTTGTTGAGACCCATGCTCTGTGCTGTTTTGCCATCTTTGTTCCCTCCCACATGGAGTATACAGTAAATGTTAAACACAGTCATGAGTAGGGATATATAAATAGTCCAGGCCAGGGCCAATGAGATATTTAAGTGTGTAAAGCACTTGCCACTAAGTATGGCAACCTGACTTTGATCCCTGGGACACACACAGAGGAAGGAAAGAACCTACTCCCGAAAGTTGTGCTTTGACCTGCACACATGCACCCTGGCACACGTGCATGCATACACATACATGTACCTACAATAAATAAATGTAATTTAAAAACATCTAAAAGAACAGTCCAGTGCATATTTATAGCATGTCATTTTCTGTGACAGGTAAAACTAAGTTTAATTGAGCACTAGCTAAGGACATAGAAGGCCTTAGGGTCAACCAGCAACACCAAAGTTACCACCACCGTCATCTATATAGTTTAGTAAGGACATTTCTTTCTTCCTTTCTCTCTTTTTCTTTTCCTGAGACAGGGTTTTTCTGCGTAGCCTTAGCTGGTCTTTACTGTCCTAGAACTCACTCTGTGGACAAGGTTGTCCTCAAACTCAGAGGTCCACCTGCCTCTACTCCTGATTGCCGAGATTGAAAGCATGTGCTGCCACTGCCAGCATGGACATTTCTAGTTCATAGTGTGCTTTTTTTTTTTTAAAAAAAAAAAAAAAGAAGAAGAAGAAGAAGCTGGAGCTGAGGATGTAGCTCAGGTGCTAGAGTATTTGCCCAGCATGCATGAAGCCTGGGTTTAATCCCCTGGGACCATATAAACCAGGTGTGGTAATATCAGAAGGAAGCCGATATTAGAAGTTCACAATCATCCTCAGCTACAGAGCAAGTTCGAAGCCAGCCTGGGCTACATGAGAGTCTATCTTTAAAAGCAAAAGGGGGCTCAGCTCAGTGGTACAGTGCTAGCAAAGGTGGGGGCGGGGAGGTTAGGTGGGGGGTGGCAACTAACTAGGCACAGCTCAAAACCTTTTACAAAGAAGGGAACAGAAGAAACCAAGGCCCGATCTTCACACCAGTTTCTTGCTTCCTCACAGACTCTAGGCACAGTCATTTCTTGCTGGCTAGTGTAGGGTTCAGTGCTTTGTTTTGTCTTTTCTTTTTCTAAGGGAGAATAAATAATACATCCCGGACAGTTAGCATAGAACTTGCCATGGCAACTGCCACATTTACACACCTGGGCAGATATTGCTCCTGGTGCCCTCCCTGAATGAACTCACTTAACCTTCACAGAAATTTTTGAAGAAAGTGAGGCACAGACACTAGAGCAGATAGCCCAGCAAAAAGGTGACGGCCAGGGTTCAAACCCAAGCAGCCCAGCTCCAGAGCTCTACCCT
Source organism: Dicrostonyx torquatus (assembly GCA_028555095.1). NCBI lineage: Eukaryota > Metazoa > Chordata > Mammalia > Rodentia > Cricetidae > Dicrostonyx > Dicrostonyx torquatus. The sequence goes on along the minus strand of JAQHUG010000007.1, from coordinate 18,039,606 downwards.
TGATCACTTTTCTGAAGTAATCCTTCCCTCTGTGTCTACATCTTGCATCGGCCTCCATAAGGGGATTCAGAGTACTATGTGAGAATTTACTGGAAACACACACACACAATACCCAGTTTTGCCTTTGGTTCCATGTATGGGTTTCAAGGTTTGAAGTACCTGTAAGGAATTACTGAGGAATTCTGAAAACTATGTGCAGCTCGTCACTGAGAGAACATGCCCATTTGTCCCGACTGTAGTGATGTACATAGAGCCCCAGCCAGTGCCTCGTGAAGGAAGGTTGAGCCCCAGCTCCAGATCACAGCACGAAGAAACCCCACCCACCGCCCCCAAGAGACGACTGAAAGTGGCCTGGAGCAGCTAGGAATGCTCTCTCACTTTGAGAGCCTGGAGCCTGTGGTGTGAAGTTTCTAGGTCCCTGTGTCTCCCTTGCCAAAACACTTAAGGATCTTCATTTGCAGTTGTCAGAAAGCAAAGTAGGAAATTTTGTCTTCTGAAATCTCAGAAAGTCTGCTGGAGCTGACCCCAGCTCAGCGAGCGCTGTTTGGGATTAAATTAGCAGCCCTCAAAGCGCCAGACCTATTGTCACAGTAAAATGCGTTTCCAGTCCACACGCGGAATGTTTGCTCTCTGGCAGCCAAAAGCACTTGGAACAGGCAATGATGATCTCATAAAGCAGGAAATCTGAGCAGTTAGTCAGATGATTAACGTGTTTTTGAGCTGGAGAAGAGTGTCATTTCATGAAAATATTGTTGAAGCAAGAGCTTCCAAACTGGGGGATAGCTTAGAAACCAATCATTGTGAATGTGGAAACCGACTCTTGGTCTGTTTGCTTGTTTTGTGTTTTTTGAGACAGGATCTCTATGCAGCCCTGCACTGGTATTTGCTGAATAGACCAGGCTGGCTTGGAAGTTGCAAGAATCTGCCTGTCTCTGCCCCATGAGTGCTGGGATTAAAGGTGTGTGCACCCATCATGCCTGGCTAAACTGATGCTTTTTTCCCCCTAGGCATCAGGGCCTCTGGTTCAAGAAAAGTCAAAGTGTAATTTTTCCACTACATCCCCCTTCCCTTGCAAGACCCTATACAGCCTTGAGTCTCCAGTGCGGTGCTTAATTCATCCTGGGTCCCTGGTGACTCTTCTTTTTAGCAGTTTTTTTCTTTAAGAATTAGTCGTTTTTATCCCAGCACTTGGGAGGCGAGGCAGGTGGATGATCTCCATGAGATCTACATAGTAAGATCTAGGACAGCTATGGCTACTTAGAAAAAAAACCTATCTCAAAACAAAACAAACAAGAGGAGTCAACATCATGTATTTTAGAGGGCTGTTAGCTTGACACAAATAAACGGTCAATAAAGTATAGAGCTTTTTTGTTGTTGTTATTTTTTGAAACAATTTCTCTGTGTAGCCTTGGCTGTCCTGGAACTCTTTCTGTAGATCAGGCTGGTCTCTGCCTCCTTAGTGCTTTTACGGCTATGCACCACCACTGCCAGGATAAATATTTACTTCTATTTATCAAAGAACTTCAGTTTCATAATTTCCAAATCATTATCTGCCACAAAAATAAAAAAAAAAAAGAATTAGTCGTTTTATCTGCAAATGTTTTGACCATCTGCATTCCTGGTACCTGGAAAGGTCTGAAGTGGCCATAGGGTCCCTTAGAGCTGGAGTTACAGATGGTTATGAGTCACCATGTATAGGTCCTGGGAATCAAACCCAGATACTCTGCAAGAATAGCGAGTGCTCCTAACTGGTGAGCCATCTCTCCAGTTCCTCTGTGGTTTCTATTTTTATTTTTTTAATTTTTAATTGTGTGTGTGCATGCACGCGCATACGTGCGTGCGTGCAAGTGCCAATAGAGGGTAGAAGAGGTTGTTGGAACTCCTGGAGCTGGAGTTACAAGTGATTGTAAGCCATCTATGGATACTAGGAACCAAATTCGGGTCCTTAGAAGATCAGGGAGCGCTGTCTTTTGTTTGTGTTTTCCCAGACAGGATGTCTCCGCAGAATCCTAGAACAGGCTCTGTAGATTGGGCTGGCCTTTAAGTCAGAGATTTGCCTGCCTCTGCCTCCCAAGTGCTAAGATTGAAGGCGTGTGCTATCACTCAGTGGTTTCTTATTCTGTTTAGTGTTGAGAATGCGACCTGGGGTCTCACATGCTACATAAGCCTGGCTTTACTACTGAGCTACACCTTCAGTCAGTTTTATTATGCTTTTTTCATTGGTTTGACTTTCAATTCGAGAATCAAGCCACCTTTCATTACATGAAACAGAACGAGTTCCCTTTTTAGTTGTCTTGTTCATGTTAGCACATTCTTCTTCCCCAGTGGCTCCTATGTTGCAGACTGTCTTCAGCTCTAATTGCTGAAGAAAGGGGCAGCCAGATAGAAGACAGGGGTTAGACATGACCTTCATAAATCGTCTGCACTGTCTTTAGTGATCTTAAGGTCCTACAGATAGTTTTTAGACCTTTCTCTTATCTGGCCATGCTAATGTGGTAAAATTATTTGACAATCTGCTTGTACTGATTTTCAAATAACAAAAACCAGTCAGTCTCATCAAAGTCCAAATTCTGTCTTTCATATACACAAAGCTTTCTGGCTTCAAAAACTACCACCAATGACTTCTCCAAGAGACCTACCTTCTCACTTGGAAGGGGACGTTCTGGGAAGCTTGTGTTCTGCAAGGACCAGAAGGATGGGACCTGGGAGCTCTCTCATGATCTTAGTCCAAGTGGGTCTGTAGCAAGATTTCTGGTTGCAGAGGCCCTAACCTACAGCTTAGCCTGTATTCTCTATACCAAGCAGAGAGGAGCAGAGGGGCCACATGAGGATGCAGGAAGAGATAAACACCAAACCTGAATGCTCCTCTCAAAGTCGGGTAAGAATTCCTCCCACACCTTTGACTTCACTCTTGGTAAAGACATCAACTCTAGAGGAAATCTTAAACACTGCCCTAGTCTAACTGGAGGTAGAACATGGTCCTGCATTGACCTCATCCAGATATCTGGGGCATCTGTCATGCCAGGCAAGGCCCTTGCTAGCTATGACTGTGAGCAAATGAACTTCTCTCACTTAAGTTTTCTTACCTGTAAATTGGGTTTGCTCTGACAAGTACTGGAAGGAAAAGAAAACAACACAAAAAGCCAGCAACAACAACAACAAAAAGCCAGGCCCTCAGAAAGTGGTAGCTGTCACTCTGAGGTGTCTGCAGTAGCTATAGTCAAAGGGAAGGAAGCCTGGGGAAACCAAGAACTCTTCTGTGGAAAAAGGAACCGAAACAGCCCTCCCACCCCTCCCACCCCCCCCCGGGGCCCGGTTTTGCTGTGCAGGGTTGGGGGCCTTGCTGGGCTCTGGAGGAGAGGAGCAGCCGGGGTGGGGGAGGCAGCCGCAGTTACCTGACCCTGTGTGCACTGCCTCCCTGCCCAGGTGGAAGAGAGGGTGTCTTGTAGGGACTCTAAAAGCTGGTACTTTCTAAAGCTCCAGCCTTCACACCCATGCGAGTGCAGCTGCTTGCTGTAAGGCCCTTGAAACTAGGTGACAGAAGAACGAATTCTACTCAGGGCCTCTACTGTATACATAAAACATCCTGATGGGTCTTCACGAGAACCCTCTGAAGTGTGTACAGATGTTCAAAGACTGAAGAACTGAGACTCTTTGGTGGCTGGGCCATGGATACCTCAGTGGCAGAGCCCTTACCTGGCACGCATCCAGACTGCAAGGCATGGGCTTTTCTCAAGAACCCAGACTCATAGTAGGACACCAAATAATATCCATTCGAAAACCCCCACGGGCTTCAGTGTTTGCGTGGTGGCCATCAGTGAGGGCAGAACGAGCACCCTAAAGCAAAGTTAAAGGTTTTTCCAGAGGGGATGGGAAGGAGGTCTTTGGATATGAAGTATACACGTAAGTTCCCCGTAAGTGACACTACACAGAGCCACCTCTTTCACAAGAAACTCTTTTCTTTTCTTGCAAATAAGTGTTCTACCACTGAGCTATACCCCAAGTCACCAAGGTGTTCTTTCATTGCCCTTTCTGGAGCCCCTCCCCTCACATAATGACAGCAGTCCCATGTCACAGACTATTTCGTCACTCTGGGGAGGGATTTTGAGTTACCAACATATCCCTGAAGCTTTATAATGCTGGTCCTTGTCCCCCAAAGTCTCCTAGAGCACTTCTGGTTCCCCTTTTCCACCCTGCATTGAGTCACTACTACAGTTGCTTGTTTTCCTATTGGTTGCCCTCTAGGGCAGAAGGACACTAGCAGAGTGAGGGAACCTCCGCACTGAATGTCTCTCCTGACCCAGCCTGGGCAGGACAGCAAGACAAACAAAAAACAAAGAAAACCAAGGGTTGGAGAGATGGCTTAGTGGTTAAGAGCACTGGCTGTTCTTCCAGAGGACCACATGGCAGTTCACAACTGTCTGTTACTCCAGTTTCAGGGGATCTGACATCTTCATGTAGACATACATGCAAGCAAAACACCAATGCACATAAAAATAAATAAAAATTTAAAAAGTTTACTTACTGAGTACTCCTTATTACAAAAGGCCTTGTTCTAAGAAGGCAAACATGGCCATGTCACCTGGGCGGGAGTTTACTAAAGCGGATTCTGGTGGTGAGCAAGCTCTCATGGGCCATCAATTTCTGTGTATTGATTTACTTTATCCTCTTAATAGCCCTATACAACTGGCTCACTTACGTTATTGCTTTGTTTTTTGTTTTTCAAGACAGGGTCTCTCTGTGTAATCTTGGCTGTCCTGGAACTCACTCTGTAGACCAGGCTGGCCTAGAACTCACAGAGATCCACCTGCCTCTGCCTCCCAAATGCTGGGATTAAAGGCGTGTGCCACCATTGCCAGCAGAACCAGTTCACTTTATAGATAAGGACACTGAGTTCCTCTTGTGTGGACCTATGTGACATAGCACAATGACAGACCGCGTGCAAGGCCCTGGGTTTGACCCCCTAGCATAAAGGTTCTCAACCTTCCTAATGCTGTGACTCTTTAATACACTTTCTTATGTCATGGTGGCCCCCAATCAAAATTATTTCATTGCTACTTCATAGCGGTAACTTTGCTACTGCTGTGAATCCCAATGTAAACATCTGATATGCGGCACGTCTCATATGTGACTCCGTGAAATTGTGACCCACAGGCTGAGAACTGCTGCTCCAGAACCACATAGGGGGAAGAAAAAAAACAAAAGACCACAGAGCAATGAGGCTAACAGGGCAGATAGGATATAGCTGTAGAAGGAGAGAGAAAATTCTAGACAGAGAAAACAGTGCTTATAGGAGCTTAGCATGCAGGGGAGGTGCACGGGGTTAATCATAGGCTATTTTATCTATTAGTCACCTAACCGTGTGCACAGGTCTTGGGTTGTGAGCTCCCCAAAAGTCCCAACTATTTGACACCTGAAAGAAAAATGTTTGCTGCCTACATGTGAACTTAGGGCTTCACACACATTAGGTAAGTACTCTGTCACAGAGTCACAGGCACAGGCCAGAACTGAACACTTCAAATAGTGAATCTTTCAATGTGTGGTACATATCTGTAATCCTAGTTCTTCGGTTGTTGAAGCAGGAAAATTGTGGAGAGTTTGAAGCCAGTCTGATCTACAGTGTAAGATTCGTATCAAAAAAGAAAACTAACTAATCTTGGTGAATGCTTTATTTATTGCTTTATTTATTGCAAGTTTTTTTTTAAACAATAAAGTTTATAAAATTAGAAAAAATAGCAAAAATCCTTTGAAAGGATTTATATACAAATTCATATTTAGTGAGTGATATGGTATATTTTCAAACATTTGATTTAAAAACTTAGTAGAGGAAAAAGAACAGAGCCATGGTGCTAGTGGCTGGGATGTTCTTTTGAGGGCATGGGGAGCCACTGAGAGAATTGAAAATGTTCTCTGTTACTGCCTTCCACAGGGAAGAGACTCCTCAGAGCCAAGATTAGCATAACATGATAGCATTATACAATCCTATTATTCTCTGATTTCTCCATCACCAACCTGACTCAGCATTCTAAATTTACTTAAGATCTGGGAATGTGGGCTTTGCCAAATTGACATTCCCCTTTTCTGCCCCTTTGAGACAAAGTCCCACTCTGCAGCCAAGGCTACCTTTAGATTTGTAGCAATCCTCCTGCCTTAGCCTCCCAAATTCTGAGATTACTAACATGAGCCAAGACCAGCTTTGCTAAATCCTTTCTTATTAAGTCCAATAAAATTGTAGTCTAGGCAAGGGCTAGAGCCCATGTTGGACCCAGATAGACATGGGTTCAAATCTCAGCTCTGCTATTTACTTGCTGTATGACTTTCACAAATGACTTAACTTCTCTGAACTTCAGTTTTTTACTAAAATTAAAAAAAAAAAAGGGCAGCAGGAGAAAATAAAAGATGGTCCTAGATCTTTTAGGAGCTGTTTATCTGTTGCTCACTGAGCATTTATCTGATCTCTGAGCCTAGGTTTCCTCATCTGTCCTGTTAGGTCCACACCATCAGGGGTGGGCTGTACAGGCTTGGTAGCCAATGGCACCTGGCGCCCCTTACTCTGTCCCGCTAGCCTCAGTTTACCTTCGAAGCCTCCGCACCCTGCCCAAAATCCCTACTCCACCCTCTCAGGTTTACAGCCTCTGCTTCCCTTGTTAAAGAGCTTCTTAGAGCCTCAGAGGGAGGAGGGAACGCCTGTCTGGGAGCCTTCCAGGGTGCCTCCCTCCCTTAGGAGCAGATAAGTAGGTCACACCAGGATGCTAGGGGGTGGGGGGAGTAGGCTTCTATGGGAGGAGAAAAAAATACTTCAGGTCACGCGGAAAAGGGGAGACAAAAATCACAGGGTTTCTTCCTCTGTGCTGCTCTTTCTCAGTCTCCCAGGGGCAGCTGCCTGTAGGCCTCCTTGCCTCTGGAAAGTGTTGCCAGCAATGCTGAGCTCCTGGGGCTTGGGATGCTGGTGGCAGGTGCAGTGGGCAGACCACTTGTGCCTCCTTTGCTCTCTACCCCAGCCCTGTCACGCATACCTCCCCTTCAGGCACCCTCACACTGCCCAGCTCCGTTGTCCTCGATGGAGAAGAGAAAGTCCAGGATTGCAGACTCCACTCTGTTGACCTGGGAGGTTCTGGCCCGATCACCAATAACAGCACCCTGTCCTGTCCAGGTCTAGGTCCCGGTTACCAAGACCACTATGGCGACCCAGGCAAGTCACAGCCTTTGCAAACTCTTTTCTCCTCACCAGCCCTCCTGCTGGCAGTTTGCAGTGGAGGAGTCCACAGCTGGACAGATGGCTGTGAGAATCCCAGGCAGAGGAGGCTATGCATGGCAGCAAGATACCCCCTTCCCTGTCTCTCCAATCCTCCACCCTCACCCTGTGCAATTGCCCCTCCTCCCCAGAAATTCCCTGCTTGAGTTATAATGCTGGAGTCCCTTTTCTATGAAAATGCAGCTGTGGGAGAGATTCCAGCTGTGGAGGGCAGCTGTGTGCAGACCAGGACTGAACACTGGCACTGACCACGTCACAGGGTCCCAAGTGTGGTTTAAGACAAGGGGGCAAGAACAGAAGGACAAAAGCCTGACCTTCAACCTGGGAAACACTTCTGCTCCCTTGGAGTTCACCTCTGTAGGGGACCAGGGTCTTGCTCTCCTGCTGTGGCTACCCCAGCCCCCACACAGCCCATCACACACCCCGACTCCCCCATCCAGCCTTGGCAGCTCTAGCAAAGGGTGTAGCACTCTCCCACCTGGCTCATGTTTCTGGCACTATCCCTTCCCTGACCACTCAGGGATACTAAGCCCTATTCGCCTCTATTCAGCAGAAGGGAGTACATCCCCCCCCACCAGCGCCCCTCCTCCTCCCACCCCTCCACCCCCACATCCCCTCCCCATCCCTCCCCCACCCTGTCCCTTGTGTTTGTTCCCACATGCCCTGTGGGAACATCCACTCTTGCTTTCAGTTGCTCTCACTCTTGCAGAGCCAGCAAGCAAGAGAGAGGCAGTTCTGGGTGACAAGAGGGAGACATCCATCTACACCTGGGTCTTTCATTATGTTTAATCTCCCCAGTGGGGCAGACTTGTCAAACACACCTCATTCCCAGGCTGGAGGGATCCCAGCTATCTCTCATCAGAGTGGGTGTAAATCCCCACAGGTATGTGGCAGGCAAGTAGAAGCAGTCCCAGGAAGGGGGTGCCTTGGACTAAAGCAAAAAGTTTAGACTTGTAAAATTTATTACCCTTTGTGTTCTTCAATTCCCTGGCATCTGGGGCTGCCTGGGTCCTGGTTTGGCCCACTCTCTGTCTGTTGCTAGGTGGGCCGCCTTACGCAGGTCCCTTGAGCAGGCTGGCTTCAGACAGCTGGGGAGAAAGGCCAATCTTGAAGTTCCCACGTCCTCCACAGTCAATTAGTCACGCACTTGAGCAAAGCTTCTGAAACTTCACTATGACCCAGAGTCACGAGGTGGGGTGTGTGTGTGTTAAAGCAATGTCACCACTTGTCCCTGGGTTCTGAGACTCACAGCTGTGGCTACTACTAAGTCCTGTCCATGCTCCCCCAGTCCACCCTGGGCATATACATACTGACGCAAAACATTTCTCTTTTTACTTAAAGGACACACCTTTTATGGTATCCTTGCCCGTTCAGATCTCAAGCACTGACACTCTGACACTACTACACTTCCGTTCGCTGTCTGCTTTTGAAACAGGGTCTCAAGTACACCGGCTGCCCTCAGACCTGCTCTCCAGTCAATGATCCTCTTGCTTGTCAAGGTTGGGGATGACGGATTGGTACCACCTCACCTGCCTTTATTTTTGCTTGCATGTATATGTTGTCGGGAGTGATTGAGAGAGAGAGGGAGAGAGAGTCTTGCTATTCTGTAACCCAGACTGGTCTTGAACTCTCGATCCGCTCCTCCTGTTATGTAAAACATGGGTCCCTTGAACACAATCATGACAACATTGTAATGGTCAATGTGGTAACCAACATGATGTCTAGGAACTAGTGGGTAGGTAGTATGGGCAGAAGGGAGATGCTGAACAAAGCGATCACTAACTTTCCAGGTAGGACAGTGGGAGATTTCAGGATGCCTATGGATTGTTAACTTCTGGAATATTACACTTAATATTTTCAGATCATGATTGATCTTGGGTTATGGAAACCTTGGGAAAGCAAAAATTTCCATTAGGAGGTTCAAAGCCTATATTCCTAGGGTTTCTGGTTTGACAGTTCTTTTTTCTTTTCCTCTTCCTTCCTTCCTTCCTTCCTTTCTTTCTTTCTTTCTTTCTTTCTTTCTTTCTTTCTTTCTTTGTTTTTTAGGTTTGAGTTTGCCATTTTCCAGCTCTGAGAGCTTGCTGAGCTTCATTCAGTTCAATGACCCCTGTGCAGGTAAGAGAATGTGCTAGCTAGTTTTATGTCAACTTGACACAAGCTGAGAGGAGGGAACCTAAATTGAGAAAATGCCTCTTATGAAATCATCTGTAGGCAAGCCTGTAGTACATGTTTTTCATTAGTGATTGATATGGGAGGGCCCAGCCTATTGTGTGTGTGGGCCGCCTGGGCTGGCAGTTCTGACTGCTATAAGAAAGCACACTGAGATGAGGTCCCTTGGTGACTCACATCTTTAATCCCAGCACTCAGGAAAGCAGAGGCAGGCAGATCTCTGAGTTGGATGCCAGTTTGGTTGGTCTACAGAGTGAGTTCCAGGATAGCCACAGATGTAGAAAAACCCTGTCTCAAAAAACGAGGTTAAAAAAAAAAAAAAAAAAAAGCAGGCTGAGCAAGCCATGAAGAGTAAGCCAGTAACCAAAACTCCATGGCCTCTAAATCAGCTCCTACCTCCAGGTTCCTGCCGTGTTTGAGTTCCTGTCCTGACGTCTTTGATGATGTGGAAGTATAAGTGAAATGAATCCTTTCCTCTCCAAACTGCTTTTGGTCCTGGTGTTTCAGGTAGTCCAGGTAAACTCTGGGTTCAGTGGAGATCCTGCATCAAAAACTAAGGTGGAAGGGCCTAGAGACGGTTCGGGATTAAAAGCACTTGCTGCTCTTCCAGAGGACCTGAATTCAGTTCCCAGCCCCCAAATAAAGCAGCTCACAGTCACCTGTGACTCCAGCTCCAGAAGATCCGATACCCTAGCCTCTGTGGGTATTTGCACACACGTGTACACTCAACATCATCCTCTGGCCTCTGTGTGTGGGGAGAGGGGTGTGGGGAGTGGGGAGAGACATGCAAAAGTTGTGCTATATAAAACTTTTAAAAAGTGGGTCAGTGGCTGAAAAGGAGATGCATGTCTAGGCACAAAATTAGTCAGCTGATTATTTTCTGTGGCAATTAGAGACAAAATACATATATTTGTTTGTGCATATATGTATGTTTTCTATGACCTATATTCAGGAATCTGAATTTGTCTATGGACACACCTACTTTTCTAACCCTAAAACTATTTTTTTTTCTATTCTAAGTGCAATCTGTGTTGAAAGAAATTTGGAAAGGAAATTCAAAGGAAAATAAAGGAAGAAAGTGAGTCATTCATAAACCCTCAGTCCAGAAATAACCAGTAAACATTTTGCTATGTTTCCTGCCAATAGTAAAACATGCATATTGATTCTACATGATTTTTGAAGTCATTCAACATGAAATGTTTATCTAGTTCTAAGTTCACCCCCCACCCCCACCCTCCCTTAATGCACAGTTTGCTTTCTGGTGTTTGTGCCGGGTAATCTTGGTGGTTAACTTGATGTGTCAGAAGAGGAACCATCAACTGAAAGTCGCCACCATCGAATTGGCCTGTGGGCATGCATGCCTGTGAGGCATTTTCTTGACTGTTGACTGATGTGAGAGGGCCCAGTCCACTGTGCTCTTGGGTTGGATAAGAAAGGTAGCAGAGTAAGAGGCTGGATGTGCGGCTGGAGGCCAGCCAGTAAGCATTGCCCTCTGTGGTTCTGCCTCACACTGCTGTCTGTGACTGTAGGCTGTGAGCTCAAACAAAGCCTTTCCTTCCCCAGGTTGCTTTTGGTCATGGTGTTTATCACAGCAACAGAAAGCAAGCTAGTAAAGTATTCCTTTAAATATTCTTCAAAAATATTTTTTAAAATATCTACTCATAGCTGCAACAACCTATATTTAACCATTTATTTACCCCTATAAGTCTCAATGAACATCCTTGCATTTCTGAGCAGCAATTATTTCCTTAGACTGAACCTAGAAACATTTCAGTCTGTCTCTCTCTGTCTCTCTTTTAACTTTTTGAGACAAGGTTTCTCTGTGTACCCCTGGTTGCCCTGGAACTCACTCTGTCGACCAGGCTGGCCTAGAACTTGGAGATCCAGCTGCCTCTGCCTCCCCGAGTGCCGGGATTAAAGGTGTGCACCACCATCGCCCAGCACATTTCAGTCTCTGCATATTCTCCAACTTGTTTTCTGGAGCTCCCATTTGAAAATACTTCTGGAGGAGACTCCAATTTCTGGTTCTGCGCATCAGAAGCTTGGGAGACGCCGCTCTGATGGGGCAAGCAATAGTTACATGGCTGAAGAGTCACTATCTTCCTCTGAAAGAGAGGACAGGGAGCAGGGAAAGCAAAACCCTCAAGCTGGGGACCCATGCGAAGCTGAGCAGGCTCTGGAGAGCTTATTGCAGCAGGCACAGCTGCTGGAGGCAGAGGGGACACATGTCAGGGCGACACCAGGAGCCCAGTCCTGGTGAGGGTGAGGGGACCATTTTGTGCACTCTACCTCTAGGAGCCACACTAAGGACCCACGGTGAATACTGTAAGAAAATCTGCAGAGGAAACGGGAACAGAATCATTCAGGAATAACAAAGGATTTGTTCTTTTAAATAGGTTCTCCTGCCAGGCGATGGTGGTGCATGCCTTTAATCCCAGCACTCGGGAGGCAGAGGCAGTGGATCTCTGTGAGTTCGAGACCAGCCTGGTCTACAAGAACTAGTTTCAGGACAGGCTCCAAAGCTACAGAGAAACCCTGTCTCGAAAAACAAAAACAAACAAACAAACAAACAAAAAAACTACAGAGAAACCCTGTCTCGAAAAACAAAAACAAACAAACAAACAAACAAAAAAACTACAGAGAAACCCTGTCTCGAAAATCCAAAAAAGAAAAAAAAAAGTTCTCCTCTCAAGAGAAGTTATTAACCACAGCCTAAGCTTCTTATCCCAGCCTTGCTGACCCAAGGAGAGGAAAGCACCTGCTGCAGGCCACGCTGGCCATCTTGTCCCACCTCAGAAGCCAGGGATGGGAGAATTGAGAAGCCCTTCTGCAGGAAAGCACTGAGACCTGATGATGGGACTACTGAGCCCCCAATGCCCTGCCTCACCACAACTATTACAGTGTTCTTTGTGCTGATCCATCATGTCTACATATCAAGAGTTTTAAGAGATTGGCCAAGATACTAGAATAAGACATGGCAGGGATACCAAACTTAGCTGATCAAGAATTTAAACCTCTTGGGGATGGAGAGATGTTTCAGCAGTTAAGAGCACTGACTGATCTTCCATAGAACCCATGTTCAAGTCCCAGCACCCACATGGCAGCTCCCTGCTGTCTATAACTCCAGTTCAAAGAGACTCCACACTCTCACTCAGACATACATGTAAGCAAAACACCAATGCACATAAATTTTTTAAAAAGATTTATTTATTTATTATGTATACAGTGTTCTGCCCACATATATCCCTACAGGTCAGAAGAGGGCACTGGATCTCATTACAGATGGTTGTGAGCCACCATATGGTTGCTGGGAATTGAACTCAGGACCTCTGGAAGAACAGCCAGTGTGTGCTCTTAACCTCTGAGCCATCTTTTCAGCCCTGCACATAAAATTTTTAAAAAAGGTACTTGACTTTAGTAGGTCAAGCCTCAAAAGCTCAGCTACCAGAGTTCAATTCCTGCCACCCAGGTCAAGGCAAAGGAGGAAACCAACTCCCTGGAGCTCTCCTCTGACCTCCACACATACACCACGGTACACGCTTGTGTATGCACATCACACATGCATACACATACAATAATAGTACCTAAACTTAAAAAAAAGAAATGAAGTGGTGGTGCACGCCTTCAATCCCAGCACTTGGGAGGCAGAGGCAGGTGGATCTCTGTGAGTTTGAGGCTAGCCTGGTCTACAGAGCACTGGCTCCAAAGTCACACAGAGAAACCCTGTCTCGAAGTAGCTAGCAATTGACAACACGTTAGTATAAATAAACTTCACACCAACACTGGAAGGGCATACTGAAAGATCACAGTAGGAGTAAAACTTCAAATGGTTGAGAATACGAAGTATGATGTCACACTCAGATTTACAGAAAGACAAATGGAAGAAGTTAGAAGCGTAGAAGAACAACCTATACAAGAAAACACACAGGCAAATTGCATTATCAAAAATGTGTGTGCTGAGAAACAAGCCAACTGTTCAGAGTTAACAACCACAACTTGTTGAAGGAATTGATACAACCAACCAGCTTCCCCCAGGATGAAAAAACAGCTATAGATACCGGCATAGCAAGCTCCTGTGTAAAGTAGGAGGCTATACTGGTGTGTGAAAAGTCTCCTCGTGGAGACTGCCGCCAAGATCAAATGACCACAGAAGACAATGTGTAAGAAGAGAAGGAAAGATTCCTGAAGCTGGTTTAAAAAGAACCCGGAAACAGCCCCCAAGGAGAGAGAATGAACAGACAAGAAAGTGAAGTTCAAGTGAAGAAACCAGACACTTTGACATGGGCTTAGACGAGCACTAAGGTGAAGTGAGGAAGAGGTTTTAAAAGGGGGGGGCATTTTCTAGAGACTTGAGGAAACTCAGACTCATGGCTTGAAGCAGAAGGATCTAGAGAAAGCAGCCATCAATATTAGCTGTTTAAGACAGTAGTCTTTTCCCACAAACCACACCAGCTAACTATTATACAGGATGGGGGCTGGAGCGATGGTTAAGAGCACTTGCTCCTTTTGCAGAGGACTGGGGTTCAGTTCCCAGCACCCACATGGCCGTGGCTTACAACATCTGTCTATAACTCCAGTTACAGGGAACCTGGTGCCCTCTCTTAAACCCTGGGCATCAAGCACTCGCGTGGTATGCATACATGTAGGCAAAACACTCATGCACATAAAGTAACTGCATAAAGCTTAAAAAAAAGAGATTAAGATGGGTGGTGGTGGCTCACACCTTTAATCCCAGCACTTGGAAGGATCACTATGAGTTTGAGGCCACCCTGGTCTACAGAGTGAG
>JAQHUG010000007.1:17996348-18008477 GCA_028555095.1 Dicrostonyx torquatus | reverse complement strand
CACACACACGCTCACATATACTCACACACACACACACTCTCACACACACTCTCTCACACACACACACACTCACACACACACAGTCAACATAGATGCTGTATGGTGGCATTTCTCAGGTTGTTGGTAGTGATAACTTGCTGTCACCCAAGGAAAAAAGTCTACTTTTAACGCCTGGGCCTTCTGCCTTCTCGTGCAGTTGTGGGGTATGGGGGAGGGTGTTCTTTGTTTGTTACTTTGACAATACTTTGGAGGAAACCTAAGGTTTTGCATGTGTTGGACACATCCCTAGTTCCTACTGTTGGTCTAACAGACTATTTTTTAGAGCAGAGAGTTCAAACAGGTCTCGTGGACTCCTCTGGTCTGCCGCCATACCTTTCACAGCCTGGTCCTGGAAACAGGACTTGGGTTGCTGACAAATGAAGAAAGGAGAGACACACAGACACAGGAAAACTGGGAAGAGGTGGGCTATGCTTGCTCTGATGGAGTGCATTGTCAAACAGTGGGAAATTCATCTCTTCTACTATGTATAGCACAGAAGGAAGGGTTCCTAGTTTTTTTTTGGGGGGGGGTCTCTGTGTCAGGTGTGGAGAACCGGTCTCAGGTGGTAGTCATCCTGGGAGGGGATGCTACCAGTTGCTAGCTTTTGTACACACGTGTCAGTCTTCAGTAAACATTTGTACTTGGACCAGAGGAAGGCTTGCCATGTCTCTGAGCCTCACCAGGGGAAAGCTTCACCATTCACAGGGAGCTAAGGGATTGGGATAATTGACATGGTGGTGCCCATGGCAATGATGCTATTCACTCAGACCTTGCTCTGCTCCCCACACTCCACTATTAGCATCCAGAACCAGAAAGGCTTTTTATTTTTGCTGCAGTCCTTATGACCACAAGGAAATAGCAGGCATTCAGGTTCACTCTTGGTATTGTACATGCTGTGGGGGCTTTGTCTTGTTTTGTTTGATGCTAGAGATTGAGCCCAGGGCCCTGGATACATTAAGCACATGTTTACACCCCAGCCTCATTCCTATGGGTTCTGATTAGCTGTGTGTTGCAGGCCTGAAGATCAAACCTAGGGCCTTGAGCATGCTCAGCAAGGGCCCTTCTACTGAGCCCCCCTCCAGCCCTTAGGTGTGTTTTTAAGCAAGTTACTTTGTCTTTTTTTGTTTGTTTGTTTTAAGTTTTTTGAGATAGGGTTTCTCTGTGTAGTCCTGGCTGTCCTGGAACTCATTCTGTAGATCGGGTAGGCCTTAAACTCACAAAGATCCTCCTGCCTCTGTCTCCTGAGTTCTGGGATTAAAGGGATTAAAGGTGTGTTGTGCCACCACCATCTGGTGTAACTTTGATTTTTTTTGGCATGTTAAAAATAATAATTATGGTGCCTAGTTCATAAAGATTAGTGTGAGGAAGAAATTAAATCATGAGCCAGGAATGCACCGCTGTAACCCAACACTTAGGAAGTTGAAGTAAGATGATTGTGCATGTAAGGCCACCCTGAGCTACATAATAAGACCTTTTCTCAAAATAAGAATTGTTATTAATTAGTTAATTAATTAACATTAATTAAAGTTTTATAAAAATTTAAAAACCATTAAATCAAATTATGAATGTAAAAGTAAATGTCTCCGCGGGGTGGTGGTGGCGCATGCCTTTAATCCCAGCACTCGGGAGGCAGAGGCAGGCGGATCTTTGTGAGTTCGAGACTAGCCTGGTCTACAAGAGCTAGTTCTAAGCTACAGAGAAACCCTGTCTTGAAAAACCAAAAAAAAAAAAAAAAAAGTAAATGTCTCTGCCGGCACAGAGTGAAGAGAGCATGACCCACAGGGATGCTAATAGTCGTCTGAATATGGTCCAGATAAGCCACGCTGTTTAAGAGACTCTTTAGCATCAGCCCAGGTCTCAGGTCTAGATAATTTTGCCCAGGTAACCATGGAGATCCCTTAAAGACACTAAACTATGAGAATTACTGTGTTGCAAAAGGAACTGAAACTGTCCTGGGGTTCTCACAGGAAGTCAGGGAAACAGGGATAAAACACATGGGTAGACCCCCTCAAAGTTCCCCAATCCACGCAGGTTCAGACCTGGACCACTTGCCAAGGGAGCAGATGTTCATGCGGGAACGAAGGCTGCCATTGGGAGACCTTTCCAGAGGTTCAACAACGGTCTGCTGCACTGTGAACTGCAGACTCTACACACGACGAACAGCACACGAGGTCCTCTTCCCCTCACACGCCTTTGGACATGCTTAAAGGGGCGGAGCATCTGCTTAATTTGAGAACAGCTCTAGGACAAACGCTTTGTGCCAAGTGTTTTTGGTTGCTCCTCTGACAACCAGCTCCTCCCCCACCCACACCACAGTTCTTAAATTTAGAGTCTGCATGGTGGCACTGATGTCACTGGTGCACACGGAACAGTAAGAACTTACTGGAAGCCCCATGAGAATAGGGCTTTGATTTTGGAAGCTCTGCTAGTAGTAAGCCTCAACTGAAGAACACAAATGACCAACCCTGGGCTGTGGAGGAGCAGTAAGGGCTCCTAGACAACATAAGACACTCAAAAGATTCGTATTAGCAGAACTCTTGGTAATGCAGACCTCAGTGATCAGGGTATGAAACAGGCATGCAGTTTCCTGAGCATCGTCACAAAGCCACTGATTCTTACCTAATCCTCTGTGAGTCATTTCCTATCTGGTACCATGGTTTCACTCATCTGCAAAATAGGGAGAAAATTTTTGTAAATGTACATGTATTTACTTATTTTTTTTTTATCATTTTTATAATGACCTTTTTATAAGGTCATTATAAAAAAACATAGACTATAGGCAGGTGGTGGTGGCCCACAACTTTAATCCCAGCACTCAGGAGGTAGAGGCAGGTGGATTTCTATGAGTTCGAGGTCAGCCTGATCTAAAGAGAGAGTTCTAGGACAATCAGGGCTACACAGAGAAACCCTGTCTTGAAACAAACAAAAAACCTAAACCAAACCAAAACAAGCAAAGAAAAACCAACATAGACTACATAGAAGAATAAGGAAGGAAATGCTAGGCGTGCCTGCAATCCCAGTTCTTTGAAGGCGGAGGCAAGAGGATTAGAGGTTCATGGTCATCTTTGACTACACAGAGAATTCTAGGTCAGCCTGAGTTCCAAAAGACTAAATCTTAAGAAAAAGAAAGAGAATCAGAAAATAAAAACCACCTTAAAAGCCACCTACACCCAAACATTGTTTATATTTTTGTTTACTGTTTTGGAGCATTTCCTAACATGTGCAGTGTGTTTACCAGCATACTCATAAGCATCGTTTGCAGGGATCAGCGTAGAATGAAAATGCGAGTCCCTTGTTTATAGGTCAAGAGAGGCCAGTAGACACACCTTCAGTCATGTGCAGAGCCCCGCATACAGCCCGCAATGTCCTCACAGGGCTGGCTCTTCATATCTGCTGCTGAAAATGGTACCAGCACCCAGTGAACGATCTGTGTCTTAACTCCATTACTTAAGAAAAGTATCACTCCCTTCAGCTCTTCCGTCTTACAGTCACAATTGGAGATCAAAACTGAAGAAACTTAACTCTGAGTTCATAGCAGGAGTAACCAGCCGTGATGTCAATCACACCTTGGTCTTTTGGCTGCAAGTTGGCACTTTTTACCGTATGACACATTCCTCACCACCTGCATCCTGGTTTCAGTTTTGGTTTTTCTGTGTATACAGTCCAGGCTGGCCTCAGACTCCATTTGCTGCAGAGAATGGCCTTGATGCTAAGCATAAGCCATGGACTGCCATCCCCAACTTCTGACTGGTTTATACAAATCAGTAAGACACTTCATATTCTGTTTGTCTTTTTCTTTTCTTCCCTATATGTCACTAAATATAGGAGGGAAATGGTGGCTATGTGTAAGACAGGGAGGTCACAAGATGAAAATGCACTGAGGATAATTCCTTTGCAAGATTATAGTAAGCACAACATACAAATAAACCAAAGCTGGAGTGAGCAGCCTTGCACACTTGGTAAGGGCTCAGCTGGCATATGTAACCAGGATATCTGCTAATAACTGGAATGGAACATCTCAAGCTCGCTGCTCTGAGGTCCTCCCTAGTAAAAAGGCCATCTTTGCAGGTCCCCAGCAGCTAAGCAGACTTTTGCCATGTATTTCTTCCTATTCCAGGACACAGAACATGGCTCACTTCATTCTGTCTCATTCCCCAGCCTCAGCATCTGGCCACTTTCTCCTCCATTCTACAAAAACCTGCAGTTTTCCAACCCTTTTAGCTTTACTTTGAATGGCTTACAAAGGAGAGAGTCTTCTACTTCCCTGTGCTTGGTTTCTTTCCCAACTTTCGTTGAGTGTCTCTACCTTCTTGAGAAACTTTGAAACCTTACAATCTCATTGACTCATGGTGGTGGCGCACGCCTTTAATCCCAGTA
Source organism: Dicrostonyx torquatus (assembly GCA_028555095.1). Lineage (NCBI taxonomy): Eukaryota > Metazoa > Chordata > Mammalia > Rodentia > Cricetidae > Dicrostonyx > Dicrostonyx torquatus. The sequence goes on along the minus strand of JAQHUG010000007.1, from coordinate 18,004,061 downwards.
CTTGGGAGGCAGAGGCAGGAGGATCTCTGTAGGTTCAAGGCCAGCCTGATCTACAAGAGCTAGTTCCAGGGCAGGCTCCAAAGCTAGAGAAACCCTGTCTGAACTACAGAGCACGGGGACATAGCTGAATGATTCTTTCCAAGGATGGTACCTGTTCAGTATCATTTTAGAGAATGGTAGAGAGTTTTACTTGTTGAGGGATAATCTTTCTGTACACTGTGAAGATGTATCTCTTTTACCTGTGTGCCTAAGGCATCTTCTGATTTGTTTAATAAAGAGCTGAAAGGCCAATAGCTAAGCAGGAGGGGAGAGGCGGGACTTCTGAGGAGAGAGAGGAACTTGGGGGAAGAATTAGAGGGGTGTAGATTCGCTAGGGAGACATGGAGAGGAAGTCAAATGTACAGTATGGAGGAGCATTAATGAGCCATATGGCTGAATGTAGATTAATATAAATGGTTAATTTAAGTCATAATGGCTAGTTGGAAACAAGCCTAAGCTAAGGCCAAACTTTCATACTTCATAATAAATGAGGCTGGGTTCAATAATCAACTTTTATAAAAATTAGAGATGATTATTCCTACTATTATTTCCTCAAAGAAATAAAATAAAAATAAATGTTACGCATTAATAAAAGACCCTAAGAACCAAATGAGATGATAGTATATTATACATCAGCAAACATGTGACCGAAGACCGGCTGTAGAGGAAACCAGTTCTTCAGTCTAGCTACAGGGAGCCACACAGGAATGAGTCTTAGTTTTCAGGATGGGCCAAGGGTGGTGTGGAGACAGAATTACTTCAGATGTGGGTTTTTTTTTTGTAGCAAATTTGAGTAGTTTGCATTTATAATGGAAGAATTAGAATAAAGGAGTAGACATCATGCCAATACGATTGTTTTATACACACACACACACACACACACGGGTCCTGCTTCCCAAATGGGTCCTGTTTCCCAAATTAGTTCTCTGAGGAATATGATACGAAGAACCCAAGCCAGGTGCAGTAATGCACTGGGAGACAGAGGCCACAGAACTGCTAAAAGTTCAAGGTCAGCCTGGTCTACAGTGAGTTCTGGGCTGCCCACAGCTACGGAGTGAATTCTATGTAAAAAGTTTTAAAAAATTGAAGATTAGAAACAAAAGCACAGTAAAAAGAATTCCTCAACAGTTCTGCTTAATGGTCAGAGTTGAAAACTGCCGTCTGTTCTCTTGCTCTCTGTCAGGAAGCATAATGTAAATTACTATTTAAATATTGAGAAGTCCTCAAAAAAGAAAGCTGTTTTGAATCTTTATAATTCAGTGTTTGTTCATGAATTTATTTGTGCACAGAACACTTTCTTTCTCATTTCTATTAATTTTTTTTTCCATATCAACATTCCACTACAGCAATATCTTGTCCTGTGAGCTAGGGGTCATGAACTCTCGTGTGGCTCTGCTAAGCGTTGCTGAGCATCCATGGCTGATCCATAAGGGTCCTGATTCCCAAACCTTAAAATGTATAGTAACAATCATTGACACTTAAAAGAGATGTTAAATGATGTGCACGAGGGCTCTGGACACCTTGGAAATTAGGTTCTATAGAAACAGTGCCATTATCTCAGCAACACAGCACAGTAAGCAGTAAGGGCCATCATTAGACACTGCAAACCTACAGGAGCAGATGCACCTCACCAATGCTCAGTCCCCGAAGGGATTTACATTCATTCTCAATACTGCAGTAAACAAACCATTTCATGCTAGTGTATGTTCTACACAGATGGCAAAGGAAAGAAGGGAAATGAAAAGGAATGGCAGGCCAGCAAGATGGCTCACCTGGTAAAAGTGCTTTCTGCACAAGCCTGGAGTTCAGTCTTTAGAACCCATGGTAGAAGGAGAAAACCAACTTCCCGAAGTTGTCTTCTGGCCTCTGCATGTGTTTCACTGTGTGTGTGCACGCCCCTCCTCCCTCTCTCTCTCTCTCCCTCCCTCCCTCCCCCCCCCCCCCCCCCCCCCCCCCCCTCTCTCTCTCTCTCTCTCTCTCTCTCTCTCTCTCTCTCTCTCTCACACACACACACACACACACACACTATCATTATCAGCAAATGAAAAGTTTTAAGAAAGAGAAATAGATTGCAAAAATATAGACGGTATATAATATCTTGTTGGTTGTTCTTTTTGTTTGGTTTGTCTAGCCCCTAGTAGGATCTTTGTAAATAATAGGCCAGAAACCTCTATGACCCTCCTGTCAACAGCTTTATATCCGGAAGAGAAAGGGGGTTTGGGGCCAGGTGAAGATGAGAGGTATCTGGCCTCTCAGAAGAAGAGAATCTTCAAAAGAAGCTTTAAGCCTGGATTTGTAGACTGGGACCTGGTCAGGAGTGGGGCCACAGGGAGGGGGTTAAGGATAATGGCCTTAGAGTCTGGAAGGAGCATGTAAAGATAGACACCAGGCTCCAAATGTGATCTGGAGAGCTCCCTTTTCTGGGCCTCTGTGACCTCCTGTTCTGTTTTCTAGAAAACAGAAAGTAGTAAAAAAAAAAAAAAAAATGGAGAAAACAGAAGTGTAGTATAGGGGAGGGAGAGGGAAAGGAGGCAGGGTGAAAAAAAATCAATGAAGTTTTTCTAGCAGAGCCCAAGTTTAAGCAAAAGAGAAAATGAAGGTGGGTTAGAACGGGAGGAGGTCCAGGGAAACCTGGCGAGACTTCTCAAAACCTGTGTTAAGGAATTTCCCTGCCTCTGAACAGATTTTACCACTAAAATCCCTTTGGTTTTTACCACTAAAAGTCCAAGATCACAGTCCTTTCTTCCTTTTTGTAAATGCTGGCTCATCCATTGGGTCTGACCACTGCTCAGGGGAAAGCAATTTAGATTAGCACAGAACATTCCACGGGCTTGCCCTCACGGCAGGTCGGCAAGGTGACTCCAGCAAAGTTCAAATGCGGGAAAACCGTGTCCGTGTCCTTCTTGTAGCCAAAGAAGACAAGCTAGAACCCTACAGAGGAATTGTAGTAATAGTATAAATTTTCTATAACCATAAGGAAATGCCTGAGGCTGGAACACTTTATGAAGAAAATATTTATGTAGATCAGCGTTTTGGAGGTTTCAGGGCATGGCACCACCATGATAGGGAGCCAGAAAGCCCTTCTCAAGACCATAATGGCACCGCCCCAACCAATTTCAGGTCTGCATTCTTCAAGTTCCCCACCTTTGTGACTGACCCTCTGACGTGGAGACTTGGAGGCGGGGTACATTCAAACCATGTCTAAGCGACAGCAAGAACCAAAGCAGGCAATTTCTAAATGAAAAGGCCTTCCAGGGTGGACTTGGGGTAGTCCAGCTTCCAAACACAACTCATTGGGTTGCATTTTGGTTTTAATGACAGTGTGGCTCAAGATCAAGGGCCAGCAATTGATAGCTGTAGGTGAACCTGGGGGCATGTGGGATGGCCATAGCCTGAACTCACCCACTTTTCAGACAATGGGGATTCCAAATTTCTTAGGCTAAAAGGCAAGCAGAAGATGGTGTTGTGTGGAGGGAGGCACAGAAGGAATCGGGGAGGTGTGGTGAGTCCAGGGGACTTGTTTTTCTACTGTATGTCACAGTGAAGGAACCTAGTGAAAATTCTCCTCTTTGAAGGCCTTTGGTGTGTGCTTCTCTCCCTAGAGCAACCCTGGAACCAAGTTATTAGCCTCTTCTTATGTAAAGAAGACACATCATGAAAATTTTAGAAGCTGATTGTGTGTGGTAGCTTTTGCCCTGCAATCCCAGCATTTGAGAGTCTGGGGTAGAAGGATCAATCAGGAGTTCAAGACTATTTTGGGTTAAATAGTGAATTCAAGGTCAGGTTGGGCTACGTGAGATTGTGTCTCAAAAAAACGGGTCAGGGGTTGTGGGAGCCGGGAGATGGCTCAGTGATTAAGAGCACTTACTGCTCTTGCAGAGAACCCAAGTTCAGTTCCCACCACTTTCATCTGGCAGCTCAAAACAACCTATAACTCCAACTCCCAACCTGATGGAGATGAGATGCTGTATTATGGATTCTGTGGACACCTGCATTCACACACTTGCACACACACACACACACACACACACACACTTTAAAGTAAAAATAACAGACCAGGTGAGGGTGTGAATACCTTTCATCCCAACATTCAGAAGGCAGAGGCAGGCAGATTTTTGAATTCAAGTATAACCTGTTCTACAGAGAGAATTCCAGACCAGGCAGGGCAACATAGTGATATCATGTCTCAAATAAATAAATAAAACAATTTTTAAATTAGGATGAAATCGTATTCTCCTTAGCTTTGGCTGTCAACAGGAGACTGCCCAGTCAGTTGAGAAGAGAATATCAATCAAGGTGTTACCTGTAGGCATGTCTGTGAGGAGTTGTCTCGACTGTTAATTGTTGTAGCAGGGCCCATCCCACTGTAGGCTGCTTGTTCTCAGGCTACATACATAGGAAGGTGAGTAAGCCAGCGAACAGAGTCCCCCTTCTAGCAGTTTCTGCTCCAAGCTACTGCTCTAATTCCTATCCTGACTTCCCACTGAAATGGACTATTTGTGATGGCTAAAGTTATATTTCAAGTTTAAATTACTGTGCTTAAGAGATCAATAAAATAAAAATGCCTCTAACCTGTAAGCCCCACTTGCCCAAGGACAGATAGCTTCCTGGAAGGCTAGGAACTGTTCACAGAAGATAACAAGCTACGCTACTGTTTCGCTTCTGTAAACAAGCTTGGTTGCCCCAACTGCAAAGGATATGTTTGATTACACATAGGGAGGTACACAGGCAGGAAGTACTTCAGGATAAATGCTTTCGCCCAATAGGATGGAGGCAGGAAGTATGTAGCTTTGTGTATTTTGCCTTTAAGCCTCTGACCATGGACTGGACCTCAGCCATGGACTGGACCTGCCCAGTGTCCATGGTCTTGGCCAGTAGTTCATAAAGCTTGTTTCAAATTTGACTCTGAATGCTCCAACCCGAGGGAATGGGCTGCTCTTCCCTTTAGAGTGCAGTTATTTTGGTTACCTGCCCTTTTCATACCTTTGACCTTCTGGCTGCTGCACCTGGATCCCTTCTCTCCCCTCTCCCTTCCCTTTTCCTCCTCTCTCCCCACATGGCCCAGCTCAGTCTGCTCATGTCCACTATGGACTCTCCCAGATATAGTAGTAGTAGACCTAGTCAGTACACTCTCGCTTGTATCTACGGTAACTTTCTCCTCCACCATACCTAGGAGCAGTCATGTTCTTTCTTTTCCTTTTCGTTTCTTCTTTTCATTCACAAACCTACGGGCTACTCAGCCTCCAAAACACCACCTGGAGCCATTTGAATCTGTTCTGTAATGTTTTCAATAAACCCGGGGGGCAACAAAAAACAAACAAAAGAAAGGAAGAACACTAACTTCTACCGAGGGCTCTTTACACGCTAGGCACTTTCTCGGCCACTGTTTCTATGAAGCTCCACATATTTACATATTAGGAAACTGGAAGCTTAGAGGGTTTAAGTAACTTTAAGTTTCTCATAATAGAAGGTGGAAATGGAATTCCTCTGACTGTCCAGCCCTGGCTCTTTCCACAGTAAAAGTCATGCCTTCTGCAGGCTATTAGCCACAAGAGGACCATATGACCGGGGCAGCTTAGAGAAATGTTCTTACCCTTGACCTGTAGCAGAATCCAATGTGGCCCCACACACACTCCTACTCTTTCCCACAAGTTTCTTATCCCGTAGGTATACAATGGGAACAGAGATTTGCATTCTCTCTCTTCCCCGTTCTCTCTGACAGAGTGCAGCCTTTCACGACACTGCCAAGGCTGGCTTTGAACTTGGAGCACCACACACAGCTGGGAGTTGGGGAGTTGTCTTTAAGGACAGGGTCTCTCTGCAGGGCTGGGATTAAAGGCAGGTACCACCACATTCTGCCAAGGGAGTTTTTGTTGTTCGTTGTTTTTTGTTTTTTTTTTTTTTGAGGGGGGTGTTTGTTTGATTTGTTGTTTTAGTTATTTTAGTTATTTATTTGTATGGGTGGGTAGGTGGGTATGGAAGTTGAGGACAATTTGTTGGAATTGATTCTCTCCTTCTACCAATTGGGTCCTGGAGATAGAACTCAGGCTTGGCAGCTTGGCCCTTAACAAGCCATCCCAGCAGCCTAAAGCATGTTTCCTTGATATCTGGCTCCACATTTGCCTTCACAGTATTTAATATAGATAGTTATAATCAATCTTCATCATCCGTGACTCGGTATTTACAAATCTGATTACTCCCTAAAATCGAGCCGTGACTGCCAAATCAGTCCTCATGGTGCTTCTGCAGGCAGTCAGCGACAGTCACAGAGAAGTGAGAAAATTAAGTCATCAGAACACAGTGGTGCACACTGCAACCAGACAAAGCAAGACTGTTTTGCTCCATAGTGGGGACAAGTGCCCCTTTATTTGTAATGTACTTTGTCCTTTCTTTCTTCTGTGTTTTTCATTGATGATTATGGTTGTGTGTGTGCAGTATTTTTGTTTGTACCCAGGGCCTCATTTGTAGCAAGCACCTACACTTCTACCCCTGAGCTAAGCCCAGGTCTCTTACATCTCTAAGATGGTCCCAGGGAAGCGGGTATAGCGCAGTGTAGCTTGTGGGAGCATTACTGTCCTGGAAGGAGTAAATATATTCTAAGGAGGAGCACTTGTCGCTCTCCCTTTGGCTATCAGATTATTGAGGCAACTGGTCTCAAGAAATTTGTATTTCCCCCAGAAGTTTCATGTTGAGGGCAGAGAAAGGCTGGGACTCTAGTGCCAGCCAGAAGATATTGTCTCCCACATCATACAGTTCTGGCAACTCATCAGATCAACCTTCAAGAAAGACTGGAGCTGGGTGAGCAGTGGTGGGTCAGTGATGGGTAGGACCACATTTCATCAGGATTGTTTAGTTATGTACAACTCTTGCCTCCTATCTGAACCTAAACCTCATGTCAGAACCCTCAAAGATGGACTTGGGGGCACCGGTCACTGAAATGCTCTGGTTGTTCCTCTTCCTGGGTGTGGCCATGATGGAAAGCCTCCTCACTGCTAATCTCTAGCAGGCTTATGAGTACTCGTGACTGAGTCCTGCTTGTCAGGACTACCAGAGCCAGAAAGCCCTTGATGCCATCCCTAATAATCAAAAAAATTAAAAAATGTCTCAGAAGTGATATCTAACATTTTAATTTTATTTTTAAGTAATTTATTTGTCTTTATTTATGTGTGTGTATGTGTGCCTGTGAAGCCTGAACTAATTATTCTTTATCAATAACAAATCAGAGTCAGATAAATCCATGTAAGAGCCTGAAAGATCAGAGAAGCAGGGAACAACCACCAGTCACCTCCTACCTCCTCAGTTCTTTCCTGCAAAAGGGCCGAGATTCTCTCTCAGCCCCACCTTACTAATAATTCCTGCCTCCTATCTGCCTACAATCTTCCAAACCTCTATGACTAATTTTGGTCAGCTAATGGCTACCTCCACCATTTGACTCCAAGGAAGTGTTATTTGCCAGAAATAAGCAAAATACCACAATTTCCCCACTTTGTCTAAATAAAAAGGGAAAGTTTCAACTAACGTAGCAAAACTATATGCAGTAAGTACAATAACTATACACAAATATATACAGGCAAGAATTACATTAACAATGTCTAGTCTATTTGCACTTGGCAAATTCAGAGAAAATACCCCATTATCTATCCTATCTTGGTGAATCCAAAGATGTGTACCTAA
>JAQHUG010000007.1:17952670-17970312 GCA_028555095.1 Dicrostonyx torquatus | reverse complement strand
AGTCAATATTTTATCTGACATGCGATGGGTGGCTACGATATAGATAATAAAGGTATGGGGTGTCTTATTTCTTGCAAAGCTTTCCAAAGTTACAATGCCTACAAAATCTAAATCAATGAGGAAAAGTGATTATGCAAGAAAAATCATCTGTCTTCTGAAAGAAGATGATTGGCTGTCCAATCCAAGACTACTAAACCAATGCAATTCATGTCAAGGCTTGTTTTCTGGATGCCTTGTCCATAAGAACAAACAAATATCCTGCTGTGCTTGCTAGTGTAGACCTGTGCCCACTTTAGCTGGTGTCTGCATTGGACAAGGCATTGAGGTTTGAAGACCTCCCCTAGCTGTGGGGAAATAAGGAAGTCTTGAGAGCCCCCACGGCAGGAATTCAAAACCTGGTGGAGAGGTCAGACTCCTCATTTTGTTATAGTTCATGTTGCTTTGTTTAATTAATTCATTAGTTGGTATTGAGGATTGGACCTAGGGCCTGATAGATGCCAATACATGTTCTACCACTGAGTTTTATGCCTTTGAAAAAGGAGCAAAGTAAAAAGGTTTTAGCAATATAACATATTCTAAGGGATATATATATTGCTGTGAAATAATGTAATATAATAATTTTTATATATGACATACACATCTGTGAAATAATGTAATTCATTACATTTTTATAAACAATATATACATATACACACAGCTGTGAAATAATGCAAGTGGTTAGCCATAGAGGGAATCTCTGTTGGGGAGGGTGCAGGGATTATATTGCTGGGATTTTCATTTTGCTAAGGTGTGAGAAAGTCATCTTCTCAGTTTTTTTCCCAAGGACTTGACAGACTACAGACTTTAAATCCTTGTGGAGTTAAGTCAAGTATTTGTGCTTGTGGAACACAAGAAAAATTTCCCTGATATCTGCAAAGAGAACTGATTTTTCTTCTACCAACTACCCAAACTGGCCTCCCTTCTGAGGGTCATCTGGCCTTTGCTTTGTCCTCATACTACAGTGAAAGTACTGATAACAATGCATCCATTCCATCCTTTATTACTTTATTCTATCCATTTATTCCACCCACAGCCTTTATTCCATCCATTTCCCTTTATTACTTCCTAGAAATCAATAAACCAAAATTTTTCCTTGATTTTGAACTTTGACTGTGACTAATAGCAGCTGAATAGCAGTTTGTACTGAAGAATTCCTGAAGCTGTAACACTGTCAGTGAGTTCTTTTCCGGCAGTGATTTAGCAGAGGAATCAAGAGGTTTTTACCCATCCCTGGTGGCAGCCAGCATCTAAGCAGTCCAGGACATGAAGGTGTATGCCTGGCCTCATTCGAGGCAGCTTTGTAACATCTTGCAGAAGCTAGCACATGCTTCTATTGCAACAGCGCAGCAAGGGAAAGGATCCCTCTGCCGGTTCTGCCTCCCTTATTCCCTGGGTGATAGCCTTTCTGAATTCCCCATTAAAAAAATGCAGGATCTGATGGGTATGGTAGTGCTCACCTTTAGTCCCAGAATTTGGGAGGAAAGTAGGGGCAGGTAGAGCTCTGAGCTCCATGTCAGCCTGCTCTACAGAGCCAGTTCCAGGATAGCCAGGACTATATAACAGAGATCCTACCTCAGAAAAACAAACAAACAAACAACCCCCCAAAACAAAACCACATAGAACAAAAACCCTGGGAACCAATAAGCCTTGCATGTGCATCAGCCTACAGGTCTCTTCCTGGGGAAGCTTACCCAAGACACACATTGTTGAAATATCTCTTAAGTAACCTTTCAGATTCTCAGGACAAATTTCAAGGTCTATTGAGGTTGTCTTTTTTTTTTTTTTAACCTCTTAGGAGAAACGGGGGCTTGTTTGCCCCGTTTCCAGACAGATGTGCAAACATTACAGAGGCAGGGGATGGAGTGGTTTCTGGAGTGAGAAAGGAAATTTCCTGTGTTGGCTGTAGTAAGTGGGACGACAAGACTGGCAGGTGCCTGTAATTAAGCCTCCCTTTCCTCTGTGAAATGCAGACCCAGGGAGATCTGCAGATCTTCAGATGCCTTTGAGCTGACCCAACCCTAGCAAGACAGAGCAGTCTTTATTATAGTGGAGGGGTCCTATGAACCAGTTTCTTCCTCTGCAGGAATAGCCACTTCCTCCTTCCTCTAAGCGTTTCATTTATCCTCCTAACTAGATATTCCTGCAAGACTGAAAGCTGCCCTTAGGAATCTTGGGAGTGGACTTGACGCCTCTGATTCACAATAGCTTAACCCTGTGGAATTTGACTAATATTTCTCAGATGCCATTCATTCATCTCACCTTGTTGCTTTGTCTGTTAACTCAGTTTTGTTGCAAAATGGGAAGGAGGGAAATTCTCACTCCTGTTGGGATGGAAGTGCCTGTATCAGGCACTGTCCTGTGCTTCACGTTAACTTATTAAATTTCACATTAACTAAAGGTATGTGACACCTGCTCTTTTTCTCTCTGAACACATGGAACACCAGGGTTCAATCAAAGAGTTATGTAATTTATTTGTTTTTTTAATTTGTATGTGTGTGTTCTTGCTGTACTGGGGATCTGACACAAGGCCTTATGCATGGCAGCATGCATTCTGCCACTGATCTACATTCCCAGTCCACAGTTTAGTTCTTTGAGATGTGTAACCTCCTCTTCTACAGACGTCAAACTCAGCTTAGCCTGCGTGGGGTTGTGAAGCAGTGTCTTTGGTTAATTCTAATGTTGCCGGTGTTAGTATTGGTAGAGTTTTGTGTTAGTAATGATCAGATTGATTTTATTCCTAAACTTTTTTATAGTCTTAGCTACTTTAATGCTATGTTTGGGTCAGAAGGAGTTTCTGAAGCTGGCATGGTCTATAAATAGCTATGAGTAGCAGCCTTTTTGTCTTATTGATTAATTGAGTCACAAATTAATTGAGGATCTTTAGTGCCTGCAATGTGCAGAAAGCATTACTGGAGGATGCTAGGGCCCAGTAGTTAGGGCAGAAAATCTAAGGGCAGATTAGTTGAGCCTGAACTCAATCTGCTGTCTTAGACAAAACCTTAGTTTTAATTTTATTTCATTTTATGCGTACGGGTGTTTTGCTTGCAAGTATGTCGGTGTACCACTTGCACACTTGGAGCTCATAGATGTCAGAAAAGTATATCAGGTCCCCTGGAGCTGGAGTTACAGACAGTTGTGAGCCACCATGTGGGTGCCAGGAATCAAACTGGGGTCTACTAGAAGAGCAATAAGTACTCTTAACCGGGGAGCTGTCTTGCTGTATTAATCTTTTTATTCCTTAGGGTTTTGCTCCTAAAGTGAAGATTTAAAGGCTTACTTCCTGAGAGGTTGTTGTGAGGTTTAAACAGGCTTCTTTTTGTAAAACGTTTGACATCAAAGTAACTGCTTGATTGATGGTAGATGTTATTTTACAGAACAATATAAGATTTGTGCCTAAATAAAAACAATACACTTTAGAAGACGATCTATGACACGGTGGTAAACAACAGTGTATAATGAAATTTGTGGGGAGCAAAGATTGTTTCTAGGAAAAGAGTTCAAAGAGGTTTCTCGAATAAAATAATGTTCAACTTGACATTTGTACTCTCCCCATTAGACCTGGAAAGTCTGAGCTGCTGTAAAGCAGTTAATAGGAGCCATGCTTAAGATAAGGCCAGAGTTGCAAATGACAGAAAGAGAACACAGCCTACTCATAGGCAAGTCAAAGGGACCCGAGGGGGGGGGGGAGGACATAAAGACAGAGCCTCTCCATTGCACCTTTTCGCCCACAATCCAAGAAGCTACCCTATGATCGGAGTGACATGCAAGGTCAGGTAGACACACGTGTTCAGCTTATTTAAGCCACTGACTAAGCTAAAGCTGCCACTGGTTTTCATTCCTGCTAAGTTACGAATGGCAGGAGATTGTGTAAACATAACATGTGCTTGGATGGGAAGTAGAAAGAAGCATACATCAAGACATTGAACAGGAATAGGAGGCAAAACAAAATATGGTGAGAAAGAAGAAAATATTTGCATTCTTTGTTACCTAAATGTCAATGTGTCAAATGTCCGCACACTTATTCTCTGTATGCTGAGCTCTTTCAGGTCCTTCTGGCCACTGTTGTTTTGTGTGGATGGAAGAGAACTTGGCAATTGAAGTGCCAGAGAAAAGAAAAGTACTACTAGTAATTACAGTCATGGGAAGAAGAAAATTATCAGGATAAGATTATAAAGAGAAACGAGCAAATAAGTGTAGTAGATAACCACACTACGGTATAAACATTAAGTCTAACCCACATACAGTGATACAGTGATTATACTCAAAATTATATCTGTGTTCACAGTAAAGCTAAGTAGGAAAAATCGTCATGAGGATAAGTGTGGCTTTACAGCCAATAGTTATTAAGTTATTTACAATGATTTTAGGTATTCTTGCTTGAAACAACATGTTGACAGGTCGTAGTTATAGTTAAGGAAGTTGTGCCCATTGCCATGTGACCAAAGTTTCAGGGCTTAGTAAATAGGAACAAGCAATAAAGATAGGTAAAACTCTTTCATAACCACCCATACAGAAGTATCCTAATGTCTTTTTGTAGAGACAAAAATAAATAAATAAATAAACGTTGTGATTTACTGGCCTTCTAGTCCACCACTGTATAATTAGTTTCTGGTTGCTATAAGCAAACTTCTCTCTGGTAAAGCAGCAACTGAGAAAAGTATAGTCAGTAGCCTCAAGAAGTAAAACAAAATGCACTTCACAGCCATTTCCTCATTTGATGACATTAGATTTATGTCTGGAGAAAAGCCATTAATTACATTTACTAAAATAGGCTTACTCTTACTATAGGGAACTAATGATTTTCTTAAACAGTAGAGCACGAATATTTCATTATATTTGTTGTCACTACTGCATTTGTATTTTAAAGTGTTCGCAATCTGCCGTCTTTATGAAATCTAACAACCATTGGTTTCAAACAAACTCTAAAGATTAAAGTGTAGCGTTTAGTAAGAAAAAACAGAGGAAAGTGCTAACTTCTTTTTTTAAACGTTTCTGATAACTTGGTGTTAATCGTATAGCAAGATTTCTCTAAGCGGAGTTTATCCAGATACCGTGAGTTAACGAATTTTTTAGCTGCTTCCAAACTACTGCTCCTCTCCCTGGGGTTTGGACCAAGAATGCGGGCTTCAGAGCTCGCTCCAGTCCCGGGCTGAGACTGCAGCGTATCCACGCTCTGGTGCGGTTGCGTACGTTTAAGCGCTTCCCGCTCTCACCGGTTGGGTTAAGACTTGTAACTGCCATCTGGCTCATAAATTTGTCTTCCTACTCTGTCTGGTGCCCCCTGGTGCTCATCACAACTATCTTAGGTAGTAGCAAAGGTGGTCCAGGAAGCATTAAGGATATTTTGAAGAAAAGAATTCCAGTAAATTGTACGGATCTAGGTTTCTCGATTGGTATAAATTACATATGTACACATATGCAAGTCTAGTAAGGAAAGGGATGTTTCACTAAGCCACCGAGGGAGGGAAAAGCAAAACGAAAGGTAAATACATTTTACCCAACTATAGAGGCGAAAGTCAGCTATGCCCTCTCAGGTTTGTAGTCAAAGATCAAAGATGAAGACATCTTCGAACCCGACTTCCTCCCGTACTTGTCACCCGCTCCCCCTCCCCCACGTTAAATTTCTGGCAAAGCAAAGAGGGTTCGCTCTGATCTTGGGTTTTATTTAGTAGGCAGCCCATCTTCGCAGCCAAAGTACTTGTTTGGGAACTGGAGCTGAGCATGTGGTCTCAAGTTGTGGAGGGAAAGGATGCAATATATTTGTCTTCCCTAACCCTTTAATCAACAGTGATCTTTTGTGTACTCTTCACAAAGTTTCCCGGGAGTCTTCGAGCTCAGGCTCTGGTTATCCAGCTCTGCCTTCCCCCTCCACTCCCACACCCCTAGTCACTCAACACTAAGGAGGCTCTCCATTAAAGGCGAACAACAGATCATTTTTCATTGCATGGCAGCTCTATGAGCTATATAAGCAGAAAATGACGGAAGTCTTTCGTTCTCTTCTTATGACTTTTTTTTTCTTTTTTTCTCTCTCTTTTCTTTTCTTCTTTTACAATTGATTCCTATATAATGATTTGGTAGAGAGCACTGACTTTGGGATGGAATTGAGCGACCCACGATGACGCTCCCATCAGGCTTTCAGAAGGGGCGGTTTTCAAAAAAGGAACTACAATTCCCAGGAGGTATTAGGCTAGAACAATTGCAGGGCATCACGGAAGTAGTAGGCGACTTTCTCCCTGGTCCCTTTCACGGTTTTCACCCTAAAACTACAAATCCCATTGTGCCTCGAGCTCGGCACGCCTGCGCGAGAGCCCCCGAGAGCGATGTGGGCGGGGCCGCCCCGGGCAGCAGGGGGCGGGGTCCAAGCGGGCTGTGTGGAGGCTTCAGACATCGGCGCCATTTAAAGCGGAGAGTTTCCCGGGCGGACGCGCTTCTTCTGCTCGGCCATTCCGCACTCCCTTCTTCGCTGACAGAAGGCGCCTAGTGGGGTGACTGCTCTTTTCTCTCCCTGTTCCCCCTCCTCCCAGTTCTTTCGGTCTTCTCTCCTCTTGGCCAGAGAAGTAGCGGAGCCCGGGCCCCGCGGTGAGCGGCCCTCCCCTCCCCACAGTTCCCTCCCTCCTCTGCCGCCGGCGCCGGCCAGAGAGGGGAAGAGGTTCGCCAGGCCCGGGGCGGGCGGGGAGGCCTCGGGGACGGGGGGGGCCGCTCCTCAGGCTTCGAGGTTTCGAGGCTCCGGCCCTCGGCGTCTGGTGATGGGCGCCCTGTGAGACTGGTCCCCCTCTCTGGGGCGCGTGCTGCCTGAGGCGGCGGCCGAGTGACCGGGAACCCGGCCGCGGCCCTCCTTCCCCTGCGCGGCCCCTCCCACTCCTGTGCCCCGGGCTGCCACCGCCCGGCGTCGGGGCTCGTCCGTCGCGCTCTGTGCCTCCGCCCTCAGGGCCTATCCCGCCGTGCTAGGCGGGCGGCGGCGGCGGGAGCTTAGCCGTCTTTGGCTTTCGTCGCATCCGCTCGCCCGGTAGCCGGCCCCGTGCCCTGCCCCTCATGACTGCGGCGCTGGTGCTGCCACAGCCCTACCGGCCACCGCTCGCTGCAGGATGGATGCGGACTGTGCGGCGCTAACCCCCGTGGCTCCGCTCCTGCCTCGCCCGCCGACGAGCCCGCCCCGTGAGCCGCAGCAGCAGCAGCAGCCGCCGCAGCCGGACCCAGAGTCCCGCGTCGCCCTCGGGGCGTCTTGTCAGTGCTGAGCGGGAGTCGTCGGAGCGCTGCCCCGCACTTCTTGGTGGCTCTTCCGGGCCTCCCTTTCCCCCTTTTCATTCACGAAGCCGAGCCCGCACTCTTGACTCCAGCGGACCGACCATGTCTGACGGCGCCGCCGAGAAGCAGAGCGGCACCCCGGTCTTCCTTTCGCCCCCGGCGCCAGTCCCCAAGAATGGCTCAAGCTCCGATTCTTCCGTGGGCGAGAAACTGGGGGCCGCGGTCGCCGACTCCGGGATGGGCAGAACCGAGGAATACCGGCGCCGCCGTCACACTATGGACAAGGACAGCCGTGGGGCGGCCGCCACCACCACCCCCACGGAGCACCGCTTCTTTCGACGGAGTGTCATCTGCGACTCGAATGCCACCGCGCTGGAGCTGCCGGGCTTCCCCCTTTCTGTCCCCCAGCCTAGTGTGCCCGCAGTGGTGCCCCAGAGCGCTCCCCCCGAGCCTCATCGAGAGGAAACTTTGACCGCCGCCGTTGCTTCCCAGGTGTCTCAGCAGCCCTCAGCTGCTGCCTCCCCAGGGGAACAAGCCGTTGTCGGCTCGGCCACCACGACAGTCCCCAGCAGTATCAGCCAAGACCGCCCGGTGTCCCAGCCCAGCCTGGTGGGGAGCAAAGAGGAGCAGCCGCCGATCAGAGGTGGAAGTGGCAGCGGCGGCGGCAGCGCTAAAGAGCAGCAGGAGGAACGCCACCAGCAACAGGATGACATCGAAGAGCTGGAGACCAAGGCCGTGGGAATGTCCAATGACGGTCGCTTCCTCAAATTTGATATCGAAATCGGCAGAGGGTCCTTTAAGACGGTCTACAAAGGTCTGGACACCGAGACCACAGTGGAAGTCGCCTGGTGTGAATTGCAGGTAATGCCCCACCTTTCATATTCGGTCGTTTGGATCCCAAATTTGGTTCGGTTAAGCCAGCTTATCGAGTTCATTCTGTACTTGTAATTCTCTGAATCTGAGTGGGAGGGGGAGACTAGCTCCGAAGAGGTTGAAATTGGGAGATTGTGGAACTTGTAGTTAGGTGTTTGGAAAAGATAGCAATCCCTCTTGTCACCAATGATTCCTACCAGGCTTGAGGTGAAAGTCACTTCAGTACAAACTTGTGTACTTAATGTCTCTGGAAACGTGGAATTAATTATTGGGGAAGGGTTTCTCCCTCCCATCCTCATGAACTGGGGATTGAACCCCGGGCCTGGGCACGTGCTTTCCCACTGAGCTATATATATCCTCAACCTTTGGGGAAATTTTTTACTTTAAGTAAATATCAAGCCTTTTTTTCCCTTGTGCACTTCAGTCTCATCGGAGTCTCTGCAATAATAAATTGCCTTGTGTGTTTCCATCTCTGAAATCAGGTTGTTATATAAGACCCGGTGCCTTAAGATACAGCTTACTTGATAGCAGCATAGACATTTAGTAAATAATAAAACAGAAATGCTTTCCAGGTGTGGCAGGACATGCCTGTAAGTCCCAACTGCTTCAGAGGCTGAGGCAGGACAATCTCAACTTGAAGACCAATCTGGGCTGCGTAGTGAGACACTCTTTCCATTTTAGGATAAGTGCTTTGAGACTAGGAAGGTACTGTATGCATCTACTATTATAACACCTACAGATGCTTAATCCATGTGTCTCCTGTGATCTGACACTGTTCATTAGAGTGACTGACATCATCCTGTTCAGTCAGTAGTGAATAAAAGTCCATGCAAAATTGCCGAAGTGCTTTGAAAATTGTGTTATTGCATCATTGTAATCTTATTATAAAAGGTTTTTGTTGAAAGTATTCTAAAGTATAGCCTAGTCTGGCCTAAAATTGTTGGTCCCTCTTGCCTTAGCCTCCAGAGTACTAGAATTACAAGTTTGTGTCACATTGCCAGGGATATAAAAGATTTTTAAACCGAGGTTTCCCTAATCTCATAGGGAAGTTTTCATTTTATAAATAAATTGCAGCTATATTCTAGACTTAGGTTAGTTTGCTTAACTTAAGTAATAATAACGAGTATTAGAAAGCACCTATGTAAATATCAGTTTTTTAGCTCTGCTCTCACCAGGAAATGAACATGTGTTAATGGTGGATGCAGAATTTCAGCTATATCATACATGAAAGTATCACTGATGATTTCTTGTCAAAAAAAATGGACCAGACTGAAATAATATTGGAAATTAAAATGAAGTAATCCCAGAACTTCATTTACACAAGATCTAGTAAATAAACAACTTGGTTTCTAAATGATCTAAGGCCATATGAAATGTGAAAGGAATAATGTCTGGAATTTGCTTCTAAATATCTAGTGAGGGTGAGAGAATGTAGCAGTAATCCAGCTTCAACAATTACTAGCACATGCAAAGTAGTTGATCAAGCTTTCATCTCTACTTCCCTATGTGCTGCTTTAAATTTCCTCTGATGGAAATAAGTGCTCCCCCCCCCCCCAAGCTGGGGTTTCTCTGTAGCCCTGGCTGTCCTGGAACTCTCTCCAGCTCTATAGACCAGGCTGGCTTTGAACTCACAGAGCTCTGCCTGCTTCTCTGCTGGGATTAAAGGCATCGGCTACTACTACCCAGTTATTTGTGTTTTTAAAATAAATTTGTCCAAATATGCCTGGTCGATCACACTCAATAATTCAGATGTAATTGGTTTACAGGAAGATACTTTGTGTATGCCAAGGATCTGATCCTGGTATTTAATTTTTCCATTACAGTTTATGAATGTGTGCTTCTACTTTTTATTTTTAATATTACTATTATTTACTTATTTATTTATTTTTTGAGACAGCCGAGGCTAACTTGAATTCACTCTGTAGATAAGCCTGGCAACCAATTTAAAGTTTCAACCTCCTAAGTGCTGGGATTATGGATATTAGCCACCATGTCTGGTCCTCCCCAGCCACCCATTTGAAAGTACTGTGTTTGTTAAGTATTGAGAATTTTGTTGATTAAGTTTGTTAGTTTCAGTTATTCACTTACAAAATAAGTGTGTGTGTGTGTGTGTGTGTGTGTTGTGTGTAATATATATTTGTTGTTGTTCTGGGGATTGAACTCAGGACCTTTACATGCTAGGCAACCCCTGTAACATAGCACTCAGCAGCACTCAGTTGTTTCGCATTTAGAAGGATTTCTCAGACTGTGGTTTGTTTTCCTTTGTCATTAGGGACTGATAGTTTTTTGTCTTGGAACTAATATAAAAAACTCCATTTGTGGGGCTGGAGAGATGGCTCAGAGGTTAAAAGCATTGCCTACTCTTCCAAAGGTCCTGAGTTCAATTCCCAGCAACCACAAACCACATGGTGGCTCACAACCATCTGTAATGGGGTCTGGTGCCCTCTTCTGGCCTGCAGACATACAGACAGAATATTGTATACATAATAAATAAATATTTAAAAAAACTCCATTTGTCTAATGTCACAACAATAATTTTAAACCTCAACTTTTCTCAAAATAATAAATTTTTGGACTTAGTTCTTTAGATTTGGGTATGATCAAACTAAGGAAAATCTTACCTTAACTATTTATTATTTTTAATCCAAGTCACCATTTGCAAGCAGAACCAAATTGGATCTTAGCTTATAGAATGAAGTCCTGGTTTTCAGAACTTTCATGCCTTTTAACCAAGCTTCTGAAAATTTTTCATTTTTGATTTAAAAAAATTAAGCATATGTGACTTCTAGTATAAGAGCACTTTATAGCGGTAGTCAGGCAATAATTTTGTTTTTTGTTTTGTTTTTGATCAAAGTATTAGTAGGTCAATGTTTGGAACTTTTATCTTTGGGTCCAAACTAAAGGATAAACCTAAGGATAAGCTTTGGAAAGAAAAAAAAAAATACCTCTCTTTTACATTGACTGACAATGTTTCCCCCACTGCCCCATTACTAGCAATTGAATCTAGGGTATTACATACTCTACCACTGAACTATATCTCCAACCTGAATGAATACTTGAATATAGTTTTATTTTTGCAAGACAGGAATAGAATTGTGGTCCATTAAGTTAAAAATCATAGTGTTTTTTATTTGAGACAAGGTTTTGCTGTATTGCCCAGGATAGCTTTGAACTTCTGTTTTTACCTTCCTAGCACTGGCATATACCATCATGTCTGACTTTAAAAATCTTAGTGTGTGAAAACTTGAATCTCCTCTCATGTGAATTTTTTTTGGGGTTTTGGTTTTTTGAGACAGGGTTTCTCTGTAGCTTTGGAACCTGTCCTGGAACTCGTTCTGTAAACCAGGCTGGCCTCATTCACAGAGATCCGCCAGTCTCTACCTCCCCAGTGCTGGGATTAAAGGCATGTGCCACACTGCCCAGCGGATTTTTGGTGTTCTGTTTTGTTTTTTGAGACAGGGTTTCTCTGTAGCTTTGCAGCCTGATCAGGCTGTCCTCGAACTCACAGAGATCCACCTACCTCTGCCTCTGGACGGCCTGGAATAGTTCTTTTGAGTTCAGTCTCACATTTTCTTTTTTTTTGGTTTTTCGAGACAGTGTTTCTCTGTGGCTTTCGAGCCTGCACTGGAACTAGCTCTTGTAGACCAGGCTGGTCTCGAACTCACAAAGGTCCGCCTGCCTCTGCCTCCCGAGTGCTGGGATTAAAGGCGTGCGCCACCACCGTCTGGCTCACATTTTCTTAGACCAGGGGTAATCCATACTTGAGTGTACAAGATCTTGTTTTAGGATATTTTAGGTTCAAAATACTGTTGTGGTTGGGTAGATAGGTTGGTAAGGTCCTGCTTTAGCCACACTTATCAACCTTGTTCATTTTGTTTGTTTGTTTTTTGTTTAATTAAAAAGTTACTGTGTGAGGGCTGGAGTGATGGCTCAGAGGTCAACAAACAGCACTCACTGCTCTTCTAGAGAATCTGGGGTCAATTTTAAGCCTCCACATGGCAACTTAAAACTGTCTATAGCTCCAGTTCCAGGGAATTCAATACTTTCCTACAGACATACATGCAGGTAAAACACCAATGCACATAAGATAAAAATACATTATTTTAAAAAATGATTTGGCCAGGTGTGGTGGTGGCTCATGCCTTTAATCGCAACAAGCACGTGGGAGGGAGGGAGAGGTAGGTGGATTTCTGTGAGTTTGAAGCCAGCCTAGTTTATAAAGTGAGTTCCAGGACAATCAGGGCTTGATACACAGAGAAACCTTGTCTGGAAAAACCAATTTTTTGCCGGGCGGTGGTGGCATACGCCTTTAATCCCAGCACTTGGAAGGCAGAGGCAGGCGGATCTCTCTGAGTTTGAGACCACCCTGGTCTACAAGAGCTAGTTCCAGGACAGGCTCCAAAGCTGCAGAGAAACCTTGTCTCAAAAAACAAAAAAAACAAAAACAAAACCCATTTTTTTTATGTGTGTGCATTTATGTCAGTCTCATTCTACTATGTGTATATATGGAAGCATATATCTCATTCCACCACGTGGATTGTGGTGACTGAATTTAGGCTTGGCAGCAAGTGCCTTGATCTGTTGAGCCATCACATCAGCCTCAAGTCTAGATGTAAATTTTAGTTCCCCTGATTTCTAAATAGAATACTATTTAGAAAACCAAATAATACTTACCAGGTGTGCTCATGGCTATATTGAAGACATAGCTGCTTTTTGTAGTTCTTTCAGTAAGGATTATTTTAGCCCATTTGGGCTGTTGCAATAAAATACTATAGATTAGGTAATTTATAAAATTATTTTTTTCATTTCCTCATAGTTCTAGAAGTTGGGAAGTTCAGTGTCAAGGAGCTGACAATTGATGAGGAATTTCTTACTGTATGAAACAGATGTTTGAAAACCCTGTTACAGCAGCATTAGTTCTTTCAAGAGGGTAGAGGTCCAATTCCCTTCCTTACATTAAGGATTAAAATTTCAGCACAATTTATGGGGGAAATAGGTAGTTCACCTTAACTATTAGAGAAAAGATAAATATTAATGTGTGTTAGTGATTACTATATAGCACAGGTTAACCTTGAACTCTTTGTCATCCTGCTTCAGCCTGAGTGCTGGGATTAAAGGTAAAAACTATCATACTTCTTTGCGTATTTATTTCTACATCTAACCAAGGCGATATAGTGAGATTATGTCTCAAAAATACAATTCAGTATTTTTGTTTAAGATATTTTTTAAAAGCCTACTTTGTTTACTGTATGCATCACATCACACATGTTTCTACTAATGCAAGCTTTAGTGTTTGAACACCAAATCATTCCTTTTTAAAAACAATTTTATTTATTTTTATTTTATGTATGTGGGTGTTTTACACTGTGTGTGCCCCTGCAGATCTCTGGAACTGTAGTTAACCTTCATGTGGATTCTAGAAACTGGACCTATTTCTCTAGAAGAGCAGACAGTGCTCTTAACTGATGAGACATCTCTAGCCCCTATTTCTTGGGATTAAAGGCGCATGCCACCACTGCCTGGCTTGTTATAGAGTTCTTAAACTTTTACTGTTCATTATGATTGGCACTAGCCAACTGACAGCTGATTTAATTGTAATAATCTTTTTTAAAATTAATATTTTTAGACAAGGTCTTGCTTTGTAGTCCAGGCTGACCTTAAACTCATGATTTTCCTGCTCTGCTTCTGGTACTAGGATTACAGATGTTTACCACCAAACCATGTAGTATAAAACTTAATTTTTTTCTTTTGTTTTACATTTGTGTGTGTGTGTGTGTGTGTGTGTGTGTGTGTGTGTGTGTGTGTAGGTCAGAGGACAGCTTGGCTGATTCAGTGAGATTCTAAGGATTGATCTTAGGTTGACAGGCTTAGCACCTGGCAATGACCAAGACATTTCCTTGGCATAGCATTATAGAACTTGTGTGCAGACTTCCCCCCCGCCCAAAAAAAAAAAAAAACCCACAAAAACCTAAAAGAGCTAAAAATTTTAACATTTCAGAGTACACATGAAGATTGAAAATTATACTTTAAAATCTTATTTCTCTTTTTCAAAACTACTCTTTTCATTAGGAAGGGAAAGTTTTCTTTGGCAGGCCATTAGAAGACACTCAGGCATAGCACTGCAATCTCATGGTGAAATAGAAACAAAACTAATAAAGAACCCCTCTGTCTTTACCTATTTGGCTAAGTCATCCCAGTCTAGAGATTTGCCTGTCTCTGCTTCCCAAGTGCTAGGATTAAAGGTGTGTGCCACTATGCCTGGCTTCATTACCACTCTTTATAAATGGCAGTTCTTTGCTATTGCTGAACAGAGAAATTTAGTATTTAAAGTTTTTCTTTTTAGTATATAGTGCTTTGTCATATGGTAGTTGTTGGCAAGAAAGACAGAAGTTAGAGATGGGTGTAAGTGTCTGGAAAAAATTTTTAAATAATTTTATTATAAAAAAGCTTTTGCCAGGCAGTGGTGATGAGGCAAGTGGATCTCTGAGTTCCAGATTAGCCTGGTCTACAGAGTGAGTTACAGGACAGCCAGGGCTATCCAGTGAAACCCTGTCTCTAAAAAACCAAACCAAACAACCTCCAAAACCCAAACCCAAAAACCTTGCAAATAAAAACCACTGCTGGTCAAAATTAATCAGACCCAAAGTTTTATGTCTCAGTGAACTTCTGTACGGTTAGAATAGTCATTTTGAAGCTGCAGAGCTTCACCTTGGCTTTTATACTTTCACTATTCAATACATATTTTTGTCTCATACACACCAAAAATAAAAAAATTGTGACATAGTTAGAGCTAGAAAAACAATTTGCTCTATATTCTTTTTCATAGTTTGTGTTCATCTCCTGCGTTAATCCTTCATCCCCTAATATTTACCCTTTCTTGGTCTTTTTTTCTACTTCTATTGTATTGATACGTACATTTGTATATGCACTGGCAATTCAACATATGAAGGAAAATGAGCAGGTTTTTCTTTGAGATTATATGACCTTACTTATATATAATCTCAATATATATTCTAAGTTCATTTTCTTGTAAGTTTTGTGATTACATTAGTGCTAAAATTATTCCATCTGTATATTTATGTATACCAAAATTATTTATCTATTGGTAGGTAACTAGGTTTATTTCAGTTCTTTGTTTTAGTGAATAAGATAGCAATATACATGTTTTTAAAGGTGGATAGATTCTAAAATGTCTCTGAGTACATATTATTTCATATAAAAAACTAGAAAGTAGTTCTCTTTAAACTCATTAAGTTTCTTATATTTTTAAAACATCTTACATATGTTCTAGAGTAAAATAAAAGTAGACCCAAGTTATCTTGAATGGATAGGATAGACAAGCAAACCCCAAACCTTTAATCTCAATAATCACAAAACTGAAGCTGAAGCAGGACTCCAAGTAAGTTCTTATATGTATGTATGCATATATAATGCTGGGTTTTAATTATAGACTTGTGCCAAAACCTCATCTTAATTATGTTTTAGAAAAATGTGTGCGTGAACTTTAGTAGACTTTATATTTGATATATGACAGGGTTTTTGCTGCTCATTTAGAACTGTGTTAGGAGAATAACTTAGGTATGTTAGTGTGAGTTTAATATAAACACAAACATACAGCCCTTTTGTGAATTGACTGGACTATAGACCAAAATTAGTGTATTTAAAAATGTATTGTCATGAAAATGGAGAGGGATGAAGAGAGAAGTAGAAAGTAGCAAATAGGAGCAAAGCCCTCATGTAGCCCATTTAGTATGATCACTAAAAACTTAAAAATGAATAAAATACTATTCACAACTGAAGAAAAAAAAATGTTTTAGGCCAGCAAGATGACTCAGTGACTTGCTATACAGCTTGGCAACTTGAGTTGTATCACTGGAACCTATGTAAAGGTGGTAAGAGAACTTGGCTCTATATACTTGTCCTTTGGCCTCCACATGCCAACCATGGCAAATGTGTCCACACACATATCATGCATATACAGTAATAATAATAAAACTTAAAGTCTCTATGACTGTGCATATGGCAGGTTTGAGAATGTATTTTATCTTGTTTTGGATATAAAGGATTCAGATACTTGAGTTAGCTTCCTTTTTTTCTCTTGCCTATACTTTTTTTTTTGCAATTTATCCATACTTTACTAGCTTGACTTATCATAAGAGCCAGTATCTCTGCCATTGTCATTACTGATCATTCTCATTTAAGTTTGTGGTTTTGTTGATAGTCATATATATATATAAAACTGCTTAAAGGTGAACAGATAATGTCCGTAGAACTAAGAACTAATTGGAAACATTTTAGAGGGTGGTTTCTTTGCATAATATTTTAAGCATACTATGAGTTTGGGGAAAGAGTGGGCAGTAGTCCATCTTTGGTTGTACAGTAGTTATGAGCTGCCCATTACTTGTAATATTTGTTTTTAGGTCTTTATGTAGAGATTTTTTTTTCTAAATCAATTTTGTGTATTTATTGTGTAACCAAGGTTGGTCTTGAACTCTCTGAGAGCTAGACTGGCCTCAGGCTTATGAGCCTTCTTATTCAGCCTCCTGACTGTTGAGATTATAGGTGTGTCTCACTATGACCTGCTAGTAAATTCAGTTTTAACTAATTTTTGTATGTTTGTTTTTACTGATTCAGTTATTAGTGAAGATTTATTTATTAGGTGATGTGAATGAAGTATTTTGCAGATACTTAAGATATTACTCTTTTTCATTGAAAGCTTTATTTTAACAATAAGATAGAATACAGATCACAAAAACACAGAATAGTTCAATTTGGTTTTGTAGTTCTTCTAAATTTAGGTAATATAGAAAGGGGATTTTATGGCCATGGCTATGCATTCCTAAACAAGTGTGTTGCATTCCTAAATGTAGTGTGCTGCATGCACTACTGAGCATAATGTGAAAAGAAAAGTGCCATAAAAAAGCTAAGTACCAAGTAACTAGCTAGAAAAAGCTTTTAATGGGATGGCTGGCATGGTCATTAATTTGGTACACTAGTACTTGGGGAAGTGGTCACATGTAGTAGGGTGCAGTTTGTTTTAGTTATTGGAATCCAAAATAAGAGACTCAGAATTAACACTTAAATGCTAATGTGGTTTTCTACACCCTAATTTAGGTTAGTTTAGGAGACTTGGTTCAAATGTAAACTGTAAAAGAATGGTTCATTAGTTAAGATCCAATCAGCTTTAGGCCTTTGTCTTAAATGTATTTCATTTTTTTTGATTCAGTCTTAGTTCTGTGACTCTTTTCCAAATATTTGGATATATAGTATGGTTTGCTGTAGATGCTTTCAACTTTTATGATCAAGATGCATTTTAAGTAACACCTTTTACATTATGACAATAAGTACACATATAAAAAGCCTAAAAATGCTGGGTTGCAGTGGCTCACTCCTTTAATCCCAGCACTTGGGAGGCAGAGGCAGGCGGATCTCTGTGAGTTCGAGGCCAGCCTGGCGTACAAGAGCTAGTTCCAGGACAGGCTCCA
>JAQHUG010000007.1:17894188-17951648 GCA_028555095.1 Dicrostonyx torquatus | reverse complement strand
TTTTTCTTCTTGTTTTTGTTCTTTGAGACAGGGTCTCAAGTTGCTCTGGAACAGATGACCAAACCCCACCTCCCACCCCTGGTACTCCTGTAATGCACTAGTTTATACAGTGCTGGAGATTCAATTCATGATCTTGTACAGCTAGGCAATGTTCTACTAACTTTGCTGTATCTTAGATGTCCATGTAGACAAATTATCTGTTAATTTTTATTTTAAAGATTTTAGGTTCTTTTTCTTTCTTTTTTTGTTTTTTTGAGACAGTGTTTTTCTGTGTTACAGCCCTGATCTGCCTGCCTCTGTCTCCAGAGTACTGGGATTAAAGACATTGGCTACCACACCCTGATAAAAGATTTTAGTTTTAATTGTGTGTTTGGTTGTGGGGAAGGGTTGCATATGTGTATGCAGTAGCCAGAGACCAGAATTTCTACAGATCCTGTTGAACTTGAGTTACAGGTAGTTACGAAATACAAATTTGGATATTGGGAACTGAAATTCAGATCTCTGCAAGAGCAGGACACATTCCCAATGATGAGCTGTCTCTTCCACCCCAATCTTAATGGTTTTTGACTTTCACTTTGAATTTAAACTTTATTAATATACACAGTACTGTTTAGTTGAAACAAGATAGTGATACCAAAATTTTCAGCAACTTTTTAGACTTGAATTTTGAAAGATTATTTTGTGACAGGGTCTCACTTTGTAAACTAGGCTAATCTCAAACTCACAAAGATCTACTTACTGCCTTTGCTTCCAAGTACTAGGATTAAAGGTGTGTGCCACCACATTTAGCAGTATTTGTCTCATGGTGTGTAATTTAGTCTTTAGCATAGTGTATTTGTTATGATAGTCCTTTTTTGTTGTTATTTATTTGCTTGGGTTTGGAGGGTGGTTACAGAGTTTCTCTCTGTAGCTCTGGCTATCCTGGAACTTGATCTGTAGACCATGTTAGCCTTGAACTCAGAGATCCAAAGCCTGTGTCCCCTACCACATCCTGAATGAATTTCCCTTCTTGTTTCTTGTCCTTGATTTGTTTTGGAACACCAAACTCTCTCTTAGATGAGGTGTCTTTTTTTGTTTGCTTGTTTCCTGTTTTAATCGTTTGTTATTTTTACTATTATTTTTTTCTAGGAAATTTTGATTTGACCATGCTGTCAGGTTTTGTTTTTGCCATGATATTTATTTTTTTGACTTCCAAGACATTAAAAAGCATCTTTGTTTTTTATATATAAAGATATTTATGGGGCTGGGGAACTGACTCAATGGATAAAGTGCTTGCTTGCTGTGTTACTGACTTCTAAAGGATTATATAGCAACCTATTCAGGTGAATGGACATCTATGAGAGAAGGCCCTTATAAAATTTCTAACCACAATTTTAAAAGGACAAAAATCTTCCGTCATTTCATACTTTGTGTGTGTCCCCATGTATGTACACTCGTGTGCAGTGTGTGTGTCAGTGTCATATATGTGGAGCCCAGAGAATGACATTGGGGGGGGCTTTCTAAATCGCTGTCTTACTTTATGAGACAGTTTTGTCTTGTTTTCTTGATTTTTCATTGAACATGGAGGTCATTAATTCAACTAGGCTGGCTGGCCTCAAGATTCTCCTGTTTCTTCCACAGGGCTGGAATTACGGTATGAATTTACCTGGTTGCTCATGATTGGACTCAGGTCCTCATGCTTGTCCATCTCTGAGCCATCTTTAAGTTTCATTCTTTTTTCTTACTGTCTGTCTATCTTGTCTATCTGTCTGTTTATCTGTGGCAGGGTCTCTTTGGTTGTCCTGGAACTCGATATGCATGTCAAAGTGTCCTCACATTTTCAAAGATCCTCTTGCTTCTCTCTCAAGTGCTGTCTCTATGCCTGGCATAGTAATGTTTCATTCTTGGGTGTCATCTTTCTCTCCCATGCTAAATACATTATAAGTTTTCAGCCCATTTTGTTTAATGATTACTCTGTTTTTTAAGTTCTAGAAAATTTTACAAGGTTTATAGTTTGTTTGCTTAGCCTTTTTCTTCTTTTCTTCCTTGCCTCCCCCTCTTTTTTTTTTTTTTTGTATTATGTAGAGCTGGAGAAAGAGATGTCACAAAGATTAAATTATCAGTTGACTGTTAGATGTACATTTAGCCAGGTCTACGGAAATGAATTACAGCTGCAATGAAAAGAGGCAACTGTTGGTATATTTGGATTCTGGTGACAATATTTTACATTTTAATTCCAATATAGTCTGGTATAGTTAAAAGAGGGTGCAAAACTTTAAGATTTATATTGTGGGTGTTTGTGGGTGTATGCACGTGTATGTATGCCATTTTGTATAGTTAAAAAATCTATTGGACTTAGAAGTTTAAAAGTATCAGTCCCAATTCTAATTTGCCATCTTTATGTATTTAAAATTGGGAACATAAGATCTTTCTTATAATTAAGAGACAAATCATATGAATAGTGAGACTTATCTGAAATTTTTTCTGTGTTCCAGCATTGTAGCATACAAATGCTTCTATAGGTGAAATTCCTTTATAATACTATCAGTTGAGAAATTTTTGTACGATATATATGAAACCAGCTAGTTATGGTCGCTTGTACTTGGAAGATTGAGGCAAAATATCAACTTGTTCTAGACTAGCCTGTGCTACAGAGTAAGACTGTCAAAAATCAAAATGTATGTGAAGCTTAGGTCTGTGCTTGTTTTGTAATCATTTTTTTTTCTAGTTTTAGCATATACTTACCTCGAGAGGGATTTTTGTTTAGATTTATTTTCTTTGTTTTTATTTTCCTTTTTTTTTTTTTTTTTTTTTTTTTTTTTCTTTTTTTTTTTTTTTTTTTGGTTTTTTGAGACAGGGTTTCTCTGTAGCTTTGGAGCCTGTCCTGGAACTAGCTCTTGTAGACCAGCCTGGTCTCGAACTCACAGAGATCCGCCTGCCTCTGCCTCCCGAGTGCTGGGATTAAAGGCATGCGCCACCGCTGCCCGGCTGCATGGTCCTTCCTGTCTTAGTGATTTGTATATCCTGTGTGGTGGTTTGAAAGAAAATGGCCCCCATAGGCTCATAGGGAGTGCGACTATTAGGAGTTGTGTTGTTTTTGAGAAGGTGTGTCACTGGGAGTTCTCAGATGCTTAGTGTGGCAGTCTCTTACTGCTGCATTTGGATCTGTTGTAAAACTCTCAACTACCTCTTCAGCACCTTGTCTGTCTGCATGCCACCATGCTTCCCACCATGTTGATAATGGACTAAACATCTGAACTATAAGCCAGTTCCAATGAAATGTTTTCATTTATAAGCGTTAGCATGGCCATGTTGTCTTTTTCACAGTAATAGAAACCCTAACTAAGACACCCAGTGACATTCTGTTCAAGAAGATTAATTTTTCCTTTGCAAGTAGTTGTCAAATGGAGATAATTTCTAGGTTGGGGCATGTGCCCTCTTCCCCTCTCAGTGCTGGGACCCTATCTGACCCAGACCCGTCCAGGGTCTTCTTTGCATTTTCTGTGAGTTGTTATGTGAATGTGAGTTCATATGTGTGTTAGTCCTGCTGTATTTAGAAGGCCTTGTTTTCTTGGCGTCATTCATCTTGTCCTGGCTCTTAAAATCTTTCTTCCACCTCTTCTGCAGGGTTACCTGAACCCTGAGGAGAGGGATTTGATGGAGACTCATGCTTAGGACTGAGTGTTCCAAGGTCTCTCACTCTGTACATTGTCCAGTTGTTGGTCTCAGTATTTGTTTCTATCTACTGCAAGAGAAAGCTTCTTTGATGACAGCTGAGCAAAGACACTGATCTGTGTATAGCAGAATGTTGTTGGGAATCATTTTATTGCTATATTCCTTTAGTAGAACAGTAGTATTTGGTTTTTCGCTAGGTGCCTATCTAGCCTCAGATTCTTGTTCACCTGAACAGTATCAGGTGGAACAGGGATGGGTTCCATTTCATGGAGTGGGCATTATTGATTTATGTAAGATTTATGTCACTATTGCACCAGAATATCTTGCAGGCAGGTCAGCATTGTAGATAGAAGAGTTTGTTGCTGGGTTGTTTGCCTTTCTCCTCTGGTAGTTCTGATGTGCATTTCCCAGGTAACTAAGGAGTTGAAGATTTCTGTAGTACTCTTTAAGTTTCTGAGCTCTCTCTCCAGGCCTCCAAAGTTCTTCATGCTGTACCCTCCTTTGCCTAGAGAAAATCAAATTTGTTTGTGCTTCTGTTTCCTCGTGCATTTCATGCACATATATGCTCCACATATATGCTCATGTTTTGAAAAACTATGTGAACATTTTATGTCACTCACTTTGTTTTCCTTAGTTCATGGAATTCTTATTAGATATAGTGAGCATTAAGGTTAAAGACAATTTAGAAGCACAGGGGAGATGCCTTGGTAAATGCTTACCACACAATCATGAGGTCCTGAGTTTGGATACCCTGAACTCATGTAAAAACCTGTCGCAGCAGTGTGTGTAGTATGTCTGATCTTAGTGCTGGGGGAGGTGGAAATGAAATCCTGGGGGCTTGCTAACCAGGCAGCCTAGCTGAATATGTGAGTTCCAGGTTTTGTGAGAGACTTATTGTTGACCTATGTTCTCCACATGCATATTCCCACACCCCTTCATACACACATTAGTATACACATACAAGAAAGACAGTTTGGAATGGGATACCTTTAATCTTATTTTTCCTCATCTTTGATCTTTTAGATATGACAAAAATTAAATAGAACCCTTAGAATCCTTAGGTATAAAAGGACCACTCTTTTATACCTAAGAAATAAATATGTAGTATGTTTTCTAAGTGTAGACAATACATTTATCAGTTCTCTAAATGTAGACAATAAAATCTTCATGGGGTCTCACAATAATTGTTACCAATTGTTGAAGAATTGATTAATGAAGTTAGTAAACCAAGTCTTTTTTTCCTGTGGTTCTAGAGTAATCAAGACTCCAAAATTTTAGCTATTTTTGGAAGAACTTTGTAAATCATAGCTTATACTAAAGTTGAATGAGATGGAAAGTCTATAAGATTATAAGTGGTGGCCGGGCGGTAGTGGCGCATGCCTTTAATCCCAGCACTCGGGAGGCAGAGGCAGGTGGATCTCTGTGAGTTCGAGGCCAGCCTGGTCTACAAGAGCTAGTTCCAGGACAGGCTCCAAAGCCACAGGGAAACCCTGTCTCGAAAAACAAAAAACAAAAAACAAAACAAAAAAAACCAAAAAACAAAACAAAACAAAAAAGATTATAAGTGGTGACTTGTTGGGTCTCTTAATTGTCTCAGTTCTTGACTTTGTTTCTTCAACTAGTAATTAAAAATAGAAAAATTATATATATTGATTGGAGTACTATATAATGTTTTAATAATACATAGATTATGCAGTATTCAAATGAGACTAACATATTTATCTCCTTAAACATTTACCATTTCTTTCAAGATCTGTTCTTACAGTTCTTTTGAGATGAATATACATTATTGTTATTACTAGTCACCCAAATGTGCATTAAATAGCATCTCAAAACCTCTTACACCATCTAACTGGAACTTAGTGCTCATTGGAAACTTTTTCCAGTTTTTGAGTCTTTCACATGAAAATGGTTGGTTGCAAAGTATATCTTAGTATTTGTCTCATAATTAATAACATTGAACATCTTCTAATGATTATTTGTAGCTTTCCAGGTCTTTTGCCCATATTTTAAGTTTAATTATTTGTGTTTTTATTGTGATTATAAAAGTTTTCAATATAGGACACAGAAATCTTTTTTCAGAGGTATAGTTAGCAAACATTTCCTTTGTTTTTTAGGTTGTATTTTCAATTTCTAGTAGTGTCCCAATTAAATTTTTTTTAAGGGGGATGTATGGTTTTTAATATACCATTCTGCAGAAAGGGATCTAGATAGATAAAAGGCAAAAATAGCTGGTATGCTGGTATAACATAAGTCAGTGATTTTAAGATCCCTGATCATGAGAAATTCCTGCTCTATCTAATTCCCATAGATTGGGACTTAGCATAGTCTTTTGCTATTGGTTTAGGCAGCAAATCTTTTTCTAATGAATAATTTAGGGTTTGAGACTGCTCCAAATCGAGATTTTTCTGAGCATGTAGTAGCAGACTACTGGTAATTTCAACTCTCAGAGTTCTGAGATAAGAAGGTGCTTGCTACCAGCTAGGAAAGAGAGAGGCTTGGTGCTTCCTGCTTATCTGTAACTTAATTGTAAAAAACAATGAGGGCACCTCATACTGAAAATGGACCATCACAATTTATTTCTTACAGCACCAACATGTAGGCAGCTTTTTTTTTTTTATTATTGTTAAAAGAAAAATTTACATTTAGTCCCCTTGTCCCGGGCCCTCCCACTCCCCCACTACTCCACCACCCTCCCCCTACTTCCCTGATATGGGGCAGGATACCCTGCCCTGTAGGAAAGCCCAAGGTCCTCCCCCCTCCATCTCGGCCTAAGAAGGTGTGCATCCATATAGAATAGGTTCCCCAAAGGCCAATACATGCAGAAGAGATAGGTCCCTCTGCCAATATCATTGGCTTATCTGTCAGTCCCCATTGGCAGCCATATTCAGAGAGTCCAGTTTGGTCATATGCTCCTTCAGTCCTAGCGGGCCTTGGTGGTATAGTGGTGGGCAGCTTAAAACTCCCTGTAACTCCAATTCCAGGAGATTCAACACCTTTGGTTATAAGGTCACTTGCACTTAACTGTATACACACACTAATATACTATACGTTACATGTTTATAAACAATCTTGAGCTATCTCCCTTCCTCCCTGCCTATTTGAGACGAGGTCTTAACTGTGCAGCCCTGGCTATCTTCAAACTCACAGAGATCTTTCTCCTTCTGCCTTCCTAGTACTGGGATTAATGGCGAGTGCCACCATTTCCAGTTTCTGAGCTTTATTTTGAAGTTACCAGTACCTCTGCTGTTTTTCATTTCTGTGCTCCTATTGCTTTTCGTGGCATACCCAATAAATTAATATTCCCTTAAAATAAATATTTCTTGCTGGGCGGTGGTGGCGCACGCCTTTAATCCCAGCACTCGGGAGGCAGAGGCAGGCGGATCTTTGTGAGTTCGAGACCAGCCTGGTCTACAAGAACTAGTTCCAGGACAGGCTCCAAAGCCACAGAGAAACCCTGTCTTGAAAAACAAAAACAACAACAACAACAAAATGAATAATGAATGTTTCCCTTTTTTCATTAGAGTTTTTCTTTTTGGTCTTAACTTTTCTCTGCCATCTGTTCTGGTTTGGTAAATAAACTCCTATAAATATGTGTTTTTTACTTTGAGAAATGTTTCAGTTGGAAAACTTCTACACTTGATTTTTTTCTGTTTTTTGTTTGTTCATTTTCTGAGAAGTATTTGTTGGGAATCTTGCAATTACTGTTGGCCTACTCTCTTTAATCTATTGTCTGACATTCTGTTTGGGCTATTTTGGAAAAAAAAATTTTTTTTCTATTCACTGCCAGCCAGCTTCTGTTTGAGTTTATCCATAATTTCTGTAAGTTCTTTGATCTTATCCCTGTCATCTTCTTGTTTTAGAATCATAACATTTTATGCACTCTAAAAGCAGATGATTCCTCTTGACTTCTCTTGTTTTTTTTTGAGAGTCTTGCTATGCAGCCCATGCTGGCATGAACTCTTTCCTCTTGTCTTATCCTACTTAATGCTGGGATCACTGGTACGTTATCTTCTAAGGGCTCTGAATCCTGCGTTATTTGTTCTATGTCTTTAAGTCAGTGCTTCATCATGCATTCTGAAACCTAGAACATAGTACTTATACCCTATTTTCTTGATTCTCCTCTGCCACCGTCCCAACAATAAGAAAATAGCTTTGGATACCTGCTTCAATAAATTTATTGAGAAGCTCATTAGCTTTGTAGTATCTTCCACCACCACATTTACCCTCTTGTGCTGACATTTTTTTCATGACCTTCCAGTTCAGTGCTAGTACACTATGAGTTTTTAATCAGTTCTGTTTTATTGGTTTCTCCTTTGATGACACAACCTCAAGAAAAAAAATGTTAATTTTTATCTCATGTATGGCATTTGATGCTGAAAACTTTTCTGTTTGATTCCCATCTCTCTTTCTTAGGTCCCCTATCAAGCTTGACTGCTTTCTTTAGAGAGTTGCAGTAGTGCTAGGCCCTATATAATTAAAGTTCAGCCCTTTGAGTTAGTTGTCTTCATGTTGCCCTCTGCTATTTTACTTATACACTTATAAGTAGATTTTTCTTCTTTTACAATAAATAGAATGAAAATAAAGATAAGCTATAGTGAGAATGGGCTGATAGAAGTACAAAACCAGACTATATTTATGATTTTTAATGGAGAATTAAAAAATTGTGGAAACTGACATGATTTCAGAATAATTCTTAGAAGATTCCATGAAATGTAAGGGGCATTGTACCTTTCCCCCTGTGATTATCATACTTTTTATGTATTGAGAAAAATTCAACTAATGTAAATAATTTTTCCTGTGGGATAGACCCAGTTTTATTTCAGGGATATTCATTGGAAGGTTATGAGAAAATCTGCACTAGCATTTTATTTATGCTGTGGGTTTGGTCACAGCAAATTCAGGGGTGATTTTCCTATTGCATCTCAGTATGCAATTTTTTTTTTTTGAAAAGTTGTGAGTGTGTATTTATGTGTGTGAGAGAATTATTTTGCTTCTTAGTAGTTATTTACCCACTCTCTACTCTTCTGATATTATCAAGAATAATAAAATAGGGGTTGGGGAGATGTCTCAGTGGTTAAGAACACTTTCTGCTCTTTCAAAGGATCTGGGTTGGGCTACCAGTACCATTGTGGCAGTTTATAAA
This sequence comes from Dicrostonyx torquatus, assembly GCA_028555095.1. NCBI lineage: Eukaryota > Metazoa > Chordata > Mammalia > Rodentia > Cricetidae > Dicrostonyx > Dicrostonyx torquatus. Next base: position 17,942,848 of record JAQHUG010000007.1, on the reverse strand, counting down.
TATCTGTAACTCTGTGGGATCTGATGCCCTCTTCTGGCCTTTATGAACACTATACATATGTTCACATACATGCACTCAGACACAAATGCATGAACATAAACTAAATAAAATTCTTACAGCTAATAAATATTTTTTGTCATTTAAATTTGCTGTTATATAGTATTCTCAGAGAATATTCCAGACTTAAATAATTTTAACGTAATTTAAAATACTAATTAATTTTCTAAAACTTTCTGTAGGTAGTAATGGGAATTTGTACTTCAGTTGTTTCAAACTGCTTTATTACCTGCTTGAAAATAATTTTTATCACAATACTTACATCAATTTTTGGTACTTATTTTTGAAGATTGAAAGGTGCTCAGGTTTTTGCTAAGTCAGTGTGGTGCATGGTGATAAGGAGGGAGGACTCTAATATTGACCTAATTTTTTTTAATCAAAGGATTCCAGACATGTCATCCATATTTTGATATGTAAAATTATCATAGTGGGGTCTTAATTTAGTAGTAAGACTTCAAATAAACCAAATATAAAATAGGATAGAAATTAAAAGGACTTGAGGACTAGATATTTTTTGAGATGGGTTATAGATTTGCAAAAGTTCAATTTTTATTAATAAAAGCCAATTTTACTGTTTCAGTTGTCAAACTTTTTTTTTGGAATCAGTAAAAGATTTCCAAATGGATGAGGTTGATAAGTTTGTAAATTGAATTTGTTTACTTTGTATTGGGAAGAGAAAGACTATTGTGCTAGGGGACCCGTGTACTATATAGCACACATGTGGAGGCCAGAGGACAATTTGTGGAAGTCAGTTCCCTTTCCACTGTGGGAGTTTGAGGCATTGTACTCAGGTTACTGTAAGGTTGTATAGCAAACACTTTTCCTACGGGGCTATCTTGCTGTGCACTCCCCCTTCTTTACTTATTATTTTTAGTGAAATATTTCTTAAAAATTAATTCTTTTCTTTTCCAGCTTGTAACGTAATTGCATTACTCTCCTCTCCCCCTCCTCCCTCCAAACCCTCTCATATACCCCTTCTTGCTTTCAAATTCATAGCCTTTTTTAATTTGTTAGTATGTGCATATATGTATATACACATATATATTTTTAAATATAACCTATTCAGTCTGTATAATGCTACTTGTATGCTTGTTTTCAGGCCTGATCATTTGATATAACCAGTTGGTGTGCTTTTCCTGGCAAAGATTATTTCTCCTACTTAGGCATTTTTTGGTTACTTGTAGTTCTTTGGGTAGGGTTGAGGCCTTGTGGACTTTCTAAATGACAACATTTCTATAGAACAATGAACTGAAGTTGGGTACATTATACTAAGCATTGGTATTGTGTTTTTCAGAAAGGTGAAGTTTATGAGTCAATAAAAAATTAGAATAACTGATGGGAATGGAGTTAACAAGCAGTTGTGAGCTTTCTTTTGTGAGTTCTGGGATCCAAACTTGGGCCCTCTGGAGGAGAACAGTAATCATTTTTATTTACTGAGCCTTTTCTCTCCAATTCTAGTTTGTGTTTTTGAGACAGGGTCTCATTAATAACCTAGGCTGGTCTCATTCATAATCCTATCTCAGACTCCCTTGGTTTTACCACTACTGGTCCAATGTGGTCTTTTTCTTAAAGACATATTTGAGGTTAATTGTTTACTCACAAGTAGATTCAGTTTAATTTTGTTTCTCTAATCACTTTCAGAATTATTTGATATAGTGCTGATGATAAGCTGTTCTGTGAGGAAAAGAGAGGACTTTTGGTCCCTTCAGTTGTCCTGGGGTACCAAAACTTGAGGTAACCCTAGTTTTCTCTGGAACTAGCAGTGGTGAGGATACAGACCCAGCTCCATGATGTCACCCTCAGCAGAGTTAGTTTCCCTAAGCTTTTAAAGGACCTTGACTCAGGTTCAGTTGTGATTCTTAGCTTTGATGCAGAAAAGAATTCCATGCCTAGCTGATATGATAAGCAGAACTTAAGAGTTTAGTTATTTTTTTAAATAAAGTATGTGTATATGGATGTGTGCGTGCATGCACATGTATGTACATATGTCACTGCATGTCTGTAGAGGTTCTTTGTACTTTTATGTTGATTCTAGGGAATAAACTTCAGCTTATATGGCAAGTGTCTTACCCACTCACCTACCTTGTTGATTTTAAAGATATTTTAATAAAACTGAAGCATAAGTGTTAGGAGAAAAAGACATTCCCCTCAGAGTGTGGGTGTGGGCTTCTCCAAGTCACAGAAAGTAAGACATATCTAAATATAGATATAGGCATCCTTTTCTTTTTCTTTTTCTGTTTTTTTTTTTTTCCCTGGTTTTTCGAGACAGGGTTTCTCTGTAGCTTTGGAGCCTGTCCTGGAACTAGCTCTTGTAGACCAGGGTGGTCTCAAACTCAGAGAGATCCGCCTGCCTCTGCCTCCCGAGTGCTGGGATTAAAGGCGTGCACCACTGCTAATATAGGCTTCTTAAGAGTGTCACAATTAATTATCTTAGTGTTAGTCTTGTGTACTAAAGTTTGGTGGCCAGAAGTTACATTGGGGCCGGGTGGTGGTGGTACACACCTTTAATCCCAGCACTTGGGGGTAGAGACAGGTGGATCTCTGAGTTCGAGACCAGCCTGGTCCACAGAGCGAGTTCCAGGACAGGCTCCAAAGCTATAGAGAAACCCTGTCTCAAAAAAAAAAAAAAATTAACATCTCAGAAAGTTGCTAGAAAACCTTTGTGGGTGTTTGTTTTCCCTTGGGAAGTCAGATTATAAAATGGTTCTGTAAATGCCTTGAGCAGAGTTATATTCTGATAAGGTAAAACCAGAAACAACTAGAGTTGCACAAGGAGTTTAGTACACATCCATTTCCTGTAAATGGGGTTTCTGGCGAGATTCCTAGAAACTTTCAGGTTTATAGCTGGAAAGCAAGTGAGAAGGGCCTTAAGCAGTTGTTAATTGTTCTGAAATTCTTCTTTGCTTGCTAGTAGTAGTTGGATTCATGGGTAAGGATCTGCAGCCCTTTAGCTCCCAATTTTTTTTTTTTTTTTTGTCTTTGTTCTTGTTTCAGAACTGGAGATATTCTCTTTTCTAGTGCTGGCAGACTCTCTTCATCTCTCATTGCTTCTTTTTCCTTTTATATTTTTGTTTTAGATAAGGTCTCACTATTTAGATCAGACTGACCTTGAACTCTATTCTCCTAATTTAGCTTCCTCAGTATCTTTTTTTTTGTTTTGTTTTGTTTTTTGGTTTTTCGAGACAGGGTTTCTCTATGGCTTTGGAGCCTGCACTGGAACTAGCTCTTGTAGACCAGGTTGGTCTCGAACTCACAGAGATCCGCCTGCCTCTGCCTCCCGAGTGCTGGGATTAAAGGCGTGCGCCACCACCGCCTGGCTCCTCAGTATCTTTTAAGAGTTGAAATACAATGAAAAATCTAATATGAAATGAAAATGTACTGAGATGAAATACTAAATGAGAAGTAATACCACCTTCCTCAGTCTTCTAGCCTCAATTACTTTGACTTGTGCCTTGAGTGGAAAGTTTATACTTTGAGAGATACCAATAATACAATAATTCTGTCATCATGAGTATTGACCCCTAGTAGACAGATTTAGGTGACTTTGTGGAGAAAGTCTTTGGCTGGGGAGTTGAAATAAAGTACAAAAAGAAGTGAAAGAGAGTCTGGTATTTTTTAAACATTACTTTAAAAAATTATTACCTTAAAATTTTTCTTTTGCTTAGAGCTTGGATATGTGTGTAGAGGTGAAAAAAAACTTGTGGAAGCCAGTTTTTCCTTTCCATCATTAGGGTCACAGGTTATCAAAGACCTGGTGACAAGTGCATTTACCTACTGAGCCACCTCACCAGTCTAGTGAAATAATGTTTTTGCCAGTCTTACAGTGAAATTTATAGAGGGAACAAGATTCTGAGGAGGGAGTTCCAAAGAGGATGTGGAAAAACTTACTTACTCATGAAGCAGGAATCCAGTGGAGGCTAGAGGGGGACCATTGTAATTAAACTGATTACTATGATTCATTCAAATGTATAAGGTCAGAGCTGAATGAGGAAAGATGAATTTCTTCTCCAGGCATAGGGCTTGGTGAAAGAGATAGCTGGAAAACTCTCTTAGTAAATTCTTTAGTATGAGCATGCTCCCTCCTATTCTACCTCACCTACCTGACCTTTTTTTTTTCTTAGCTTTTTGTACTTTTGTCTTGAGTTAGGGCCTGTCATACTTATAACACAGGCTGAGCCTCCTCTTAACTTAACCTCACAAGTGCTAGGGTTGTTTGTACCACCATGCCAGTTTAGCTTTGCTTGTTTAGTGTGTGTGTGTATGTGTGTGTGTATGCTCAAAGTCAAAGGACATTTTTCAGGAGTTAGTTCCCTCCTTCCACCATGTAAGTACTAGGGTTTGAACCCAGGTCATCTGGCTTGTGGGTAAGTGCATTTACCTGCTGAGCCATGTCTCTGGCCCTTAGACTTGTTTTTGATATTAGTGGGAGTAGTGAATAGGAGTCATGACTTGTTTCCTATCACAAACTTCTCCATAGATACTTTTGAGTCTGATTGCTTGACCCTCGAGAGTTTTTCTTGTTAGACTGTTCTGCTTTGATTTGGAGATTTGTTTGTTCTGTAGTGTGGAGGGAAATAGAGTATCATTAGCCCAGTCTAACACCATACTTTCAATCCTGAGTGCTAAGATCATAGGCATGCTACCACCATCCTAGCCTGACCTATGTTTTATATTCTTTATGGATAGCCATGTATTGGCCCCCTCGCCCATATATATTTCAGATTCACTTGCATTTTTATTTGGAAGCATCTGGTTTAGGCTCATCTCTTCCTTATATCTGGAGCAGAGTTTAAGAACCTGGCACATGTATTTTGTATCCTTGCCTCCCTTGAGCCATAAAGTTCAATTAATAATGGTAGTAATAAAAAGATACTAAACAAGGATGTGTTGTAATAACTGAAAAGAAAATTAGTGAAGATAGTGATATATCTTAGAATCAGGAACCTAAACAAAGCAATGGATGAGAAACAATAAAGATAAGTCTCACATGCACACATGTATGCATTTCTGCACATAAAATCTTGTAGAGAGTGAAGCATGGGAGGAGGTTATTTTAGAGAGAGTGAGAGAGAAGTTGACAATTTTCCCAAATTAAACACACTTAAATTTTATTTTTAAAAAACAGAGTGAGCATTGATTCACATCTATAATCCCAGCATTTGGGAGACTGAAGTAGGACTGCAAGTTCAACTTGTATCATGCTCTTGTTACATCCTCACAAAGTAGAAGGGACAGAAGAGATTAACTTGTTACCTGAAGGATGTCCCTTCCCCCTATAAAGTCACACTTAAAGGGCCTACCTCCTAATATCTTAGAGGTTAAGATTTTAATGTGAATCATTTAGATCATAGCAAAAGCACATAAGAGCAGAAAAAAATTACATTTTAGTTATCAAAGTATTATTTTTAAGTGGCATTGTATACATCATTAATGGATACTACAGTCTAGTGCAAGGTCTAATAGCTACCATAGTTTCTAAGTAGTGGTTAATCTGAGTGAAATTTTGGGTTACCTGTAATCATTTATCATTTGATTAAGTCTGTCAGTGATAAAATCGCCGGTAATGCAGAATACTGTTCTATGTTTGCATTCATAAATAAATAAAAAATGGTAAATTTTAAGCTGGCAGTGGTGGCCCTCGCCTTTAATCCTAGCACTGTAGAGGCAGAGACGGGTGAATCCAGGCCAGCCTGGTTTATAGAGCCACTTCCAGGATAGTCAGGGATATACAGAGAAATCCTATCTCAAAAAAACCAAAGCAACAACAAAAAACAAAACAAAAATATTAAGTTTTAATTCAAAGTTAATGAAAATTAATATTTTGTGCAAGTTTAAAAATATTTTTAAAAAGATGGTTTTTTTTAATATGTGTTTGTCTGCATGTATGTATAAATACCACATACATTCTTTGTGCCAGAGGAGGTAAGAAGAAGGTGGTATGTTAGATTCCCTAGTACTAGAATCATGAATGGCTGTGCTCTATCATGATGGTGTTGGGATCTGAACCTGGGTCCTTTCAAGACCAGCAACTGCTCTTTAACTCCTGAGCCAACTGCTCTTTAACTGCTGAGCCATCTCTTTAGTCTTATACGTTTATAAATCTTGAAGTTTGTGAATCCTACAAGAAACTGCCCTGCTGGGATTGGTGACCTATGCCTTAAATCCCAGCACTCTTTGTAAGTTCAAGGACAAGCTGAACTGTGTAAGCTAGTTCCAGAACAGCCAGAGTTATCTAGAGAGAGCCTGTCTAAATAAAACAAAACAAAAAACCTAGTGTCCTATATAAATTATACAGGTCCAAAAAGATTAACAGTGAATGAAACCTTAATTGTGGTATTGGAGAAGCAACAAATGAGGAAGTGCCTAAAGATTCCTGAGTAGGTAATGTATAATTTGTATAAATTGTGTTATGTTCAATTTTTTTTACAGAATATTAAAAACCATATGATTCTCATCTATCTAAATTCTGGGTAATGTTCATTCAAGGGTAAGGAGTAGAAAGGAGGGGCCACTAGTTACTTGGAGGACTATAAATTAGGTGTGTAATATTAAATCACTTAGTTTTACAAAATACTGTAATATTAAGTCATATTAGTTTTGCTGGGAATACTTCATTAAAGTATTGTGAGAGTGGCTACAGATAGTTTTCATTTTAATAAACAGAACAATCAACACATTGTGTATATAAACCTTGTTAGGGTATAAAAACAAATTGGATCCTTTTTCCATTTTTCATCTTAGATAGGAAATAAGTTGGTTTTTGTAAAGGCACCAAGAAATTTAAACACATGATGAAAACATACTTGCTAGATGCTTGATTCTGCTAAGTTTTGTTGGGTGGTGCAGTATAGTCATAAAATTCTAATTAGTGCAAAGATAGAACTGTAGTTGTTACTAATTTTTTTTGCCTTCAAAAACCCATGACTATTCCATGATGATTAAATAGCTATTGAGACTGATTTTGATCTTTTTTTGTTTTTTGTTTTATTTTGTTTTTCGAGACAGAGTTTCTCTGTGTAACAGTTATGGCTGTTCTGGAACTAACTCTGTGGACCAGGCTGGCCTCGAACTCACAGAGATCCTCCTGCCTCTGCCTCCTGAGTGTTGGGATTAAGGCGTGTGCCACCACCACTTGGCTTGTTGACTGATTTTGGAAGTAGCAAATAACATATTTTAGATATACATTGATATTAATGATAAATAATATCAAGCATCACTTTATAGTCCAATTTCTTTAAGTATACAATAGTCTGTTGTCAGACACTTAGGGCATGAAAATGATTGTTATTAGTGTTTCTATTTAATTTTAATGCTATTTATCATTAATACATAATTAGCACATTTTTTTTAGACGAGTTTTTGAATTTGCCATCCTCCTGCCTCAAGCCATTCTTCAGCTTTAAGAGGCTACCTGAGTGCTGAGATTGCAGCCATGTGCCATCATGCCCAGCTTATTTAGCATCTTAATATAGCCATGTGACTTGTGTTTTATCATTTTATACCACATTGTTTTGCTTTTTTCTTTTAGGATCGAAAGTTAACAAAGTCTGAAAGGCAGAGATTCAAAGAAGAGGCAGAAATGTTAAAGGGTCTTCAACACCCTAACATTGTTCGATTCTATGACTCCTGGGAATCCACAGTAAAAGGAAAAAAATGCATTGTTTTAGTGACTGAACTAATGACATCTGGAACACTTAAAACGTAAGTCGATCAATATTTAAAAAGATGGTAGCAATAATGTCCAGTAAATCTCATTTTAAATCTACTTACATTGTTTAGCTTAGCAAGGCAGAACTAATTCTTTCAGCCTCTGTGATACCATGTGTTTTTCCTACCCACAAAATTCTCTTGTATATAAAATGATATGGTGATTGCTTATTGGTAACTATTGGAATGTGGTTGTTGCTGAATAAACCTATTTAATTTTAAAGTCATATTGATTGGTATTTCTAAAGTTGAATGATTTAGGGATTAGAAATCAATGACAAGGTTGCCCTCTAGTGGTTAAAATGAGATTAAACTACATTAAGAAATATTTATTCACATTTTATTTTTTACTATATGTATGCAACTAGCTATTATGATATTTTATCATATCATAATAAAAATTAAGACCAAAATACCTGAGAGAAATAGGTAACATAGAAGTACCAAGAACTTTGGGTGAAGAGATGGGGCATACTTTTAAAATCACAGGTTTGTCAAGAGTACCTGTTTATATATTAAGAAAGGAAGCTATTGTAGAGTACATGGTATAAGTTTGTTATGGGAGAAATTAATTTTTAATTACATTTTTAAAAAATATTTTATTTTAAATTACTTGTGTGTGGGTTTGTGTACATGTAACACCAAGGCCAAAGGTGTCTGATTCCCTGAAGCTGGAGTTACAGGTGGTTGTAAGTCACCTGATGGGTGCTGGAAGCTGAACTCAGGTTCTCTGCAAGAGCAACAAGCACTTAACTCCTGGTTCATCTCTCCAGCTCTCTTTCTTCTTCTTCTTACTATTACTTTTATTGCTAATTTTTGTTTTTTGAGAAAGGGTTTCTTTCTGTAGTCCTGGCTATCCTGGAACTTGCTCTGTAGACCAGGTGGCCTAAGTCTCAAGAACCTGCCTGCCTTGCTTCCTGAATGCTGGTATTAAAGGCTTATACCACCATGCCCAGTTTATTATTTTATGTGTGTGCGAGAGGGAATATATAAGTGAATGTCTCGTGTGTAGATATTTACAGAGGCTAAAAGGGCATGTCTGATCCCTTGGAGCTAGAGTTACATGTAGTTGTAAGCTGCTGGTGTGGGTTAACAACCAAACTCTGATCTTCTGGAAGAGCAACAATTAACTACTGAGCCCTCTTTGTAGCCTAGTCCCTAAGTAAGTGAATTTTAAAAATTTATTGTGGTGTGTTATTTGTTCTCTTATTTTTATTTTGAGGATGGATGTGGTTTGAGACAAGGTCTCACTGTGTAGCTCAAGGTTCCCTGATACTATATAGATCAGGCTGCAGGCTGGCCTCAAACTCAAAGATCCGCCTGCCTCTACCCCTTTAGTGCTTGGATTAAAGGTATATGCCACCACCACCTGGCATATTTTATTTTTACTTTTTTTTTGTGTGTGTGTATGTGTGTAGGTATATGTATCATGGTGTCAGTGTAGAGGTCAAAGGGTAAATTGGGGTACTCAGTTCTTTCCTACCATGTGGATCATGGAGGTGGAGCTCCAAGTTTGTTGGTAGGAGGTTTTACCCACTGAACCATCTGTCTCTATCAGATAGTACTGAGCTGATTCATATTAGGTCAGTTTGGAACATAGTTTTTTTGTCTCCTGATTATAGTCACTGATTTGCATGTGTCATTGAATGCTCTAATTTTTTTTTAATCCAGTGTCTTCAGCTCTTCCTGTTCTTCCAGGCTCCTTTTAATATTCACTTTCCTGTTTTTTCTACTACGCTTTACTTTGTAGCACTGTTTGAAACTTGATAAATACCTGAGTGGATTAAAGAAAATTGTATGGTAGTTGTGTGTCTATCTACATCTTGAGATTATTTTCACTGGTTCAGATTCCTAGTTGATTGTCAGCATTCTGTCATACATGCCTAAGAGCACACTACAATGGTTTAGTTGTGTCTTGCTTGTTTATTTTTTTATCTATTGATTTGTAAAATGATTTATGGGGCTAGAGTGGGCTCAGTGTTTAAGGTTTCTCTTGCAAAGGACCCATGTTTGATTTCCATCATTTATATGGTGGATCGTAAACATCTGTGATCCAGGGGATCTGATACCTTCTGACTTCGTGGTACACACACACACACACACACACACACACACAAAATTAATAATCTATTAAAATTTTCATGATTTATTTTTTTATTCATGTGTAAGTGTGTACATCTGTGTGAGTGTATGCCATATGTGTGTGGGAGTCTCTGAAGGAGGGAAGAGGGTGGCAGATCTCTTAGAGCTGGAGTTACAGGCTGTAGGGGGTTGCCTGATGTGGGTGCTAGGAACTGAACTCTAACCTCTGGAAGAGTAGCAAGTACTCTTAACCATTGAACCATGTCTCCAGTGCCTTATTTAGTCATCCACCCCCGAGCAGGGTTAAGAATAATCCCCAGAAAAATGAGATAAATCAGATATTGTGCATGAGGAATTGTGTGTAAGCAGAGACTGTACTTTCGTTTCCTGGCCATTCAGACCCAAGTAATCATACAGAAACTATATTAATTTCAACACTGTTTGGCCAAGTATGGCTCAAGCATATTCCTAGCTAACTCTTACATCTTAAATTAAGCCATTTCTATTATTTTATGTTTTACCATGATGCTTGTTCTTGCTTCTTGGATGGATACCTGGTGTCTAACTGACCCTGCCTTCTTTCTCCCATCATTCAGTTTAATTTTCCCGCCTAGCTACATTCTGCCCTGCCATAGGCCGAAGCAACTTCTTTTTTAACCAATGGTAATAAAATACATTTACAGCATACAGAAGGGAATCCTACATCAATTGGGTACTTGTTTCGGTATCCACAAAAGGGCCTTGGAATTCAGCAGAGAGGATTGGAATATTACCTGTGTCAGAAATGTAATTGTCTATAAAAAGTGTGAAGTTGGCACTCCAATCAGTAAAAACTACAAGAAAGCTTTTGCCCTCTGGATGGAAAAATAGAACCTCTGAAAAATACTAAAGTGCTGTCCTTCTTGTCCTACTTTCCTCTCCAATTGCTATCAGTGCCTGTTCTTTATAACTGTTTCTGTCACATATATTGTAGAATATATAAAATATGTGAAAAATACATATAAAAACTCTACTGCCTAGTTAGTGCAGGAAACTCAAGCCAACAGATATATGCTATAAGTTATTCCAGTGGAAATTTCCAGGTACATTTTCATAATTCGTTGGTCACACTACAATGTCTTCAGCCAAACTTTGAAAAGTGATGTGATAGTTTGAATGAGAATGGTCCCCATAGACTCATGCACTTGAATACTTATTTTGTTGTCAGTTGATGGGATTGTTTGGGAAGGATTATAGGTGTGGTCTTTTTGGAGGAGGTATGTCATTGGTGGGGGAGACCTTAAGTTTTCATAAGACTAGCATCACTCCTAGTCTTTTTCTCTTGTCTGCTACTTGTGGATCAGGATGTGAGCTCTCATCTGTTCCTGCTGCCATGTCTTTGCTTCACCATCATGGACTCTATGAAACTGTAAGCCCAATTAAGTGCTTTCTTTTAATATGTACCTTGGTCATGGTATTTTGCTATGGCAATAGAAAAGTAATTAAGACAGGTTACTTCACAGCTAAATAACTAATCACCAAAAACCATGAACACACACAACCAGAAATTAATACTGAACCAGTTAAAGCTGCTGTGGGTGATTCTGAAAGTAGTCACATATTAAGTAAGGATGAAAACAAATATACAGTTAAATAAGGAGGGGAATGAGAATGAATAGAAGACATAAGAAAGAAATGAGACTCCACCAAGAAAAGGACAGGTACAATTGAGAAAGATCTGGAGGACATTTATGCCTAAGAACAAATCATTAAAATTAAAATTTCACAAGGGCTCAGAGTATACGCCTGTATATCCAAGTATTAAGGAGGCAGAGACAGTTGGGTCTCGAGGGCAGCCTGGTCTATCTAGTGAATTTTAGACCAGTCAGGGATGTACAGTAAGACACTGTCTCAAAAAAATAAAATAAAAGTTATTCTTTGACAGTTTCATACATGGATATTATGTATTTTGATTATTCCATTCCTCCAATATCTCCTCCCAATTCCTGCCGCTCTCCCTTCTCCTTTCAACTTTCTCCCATGTTCATGCCTTATTGTTTTGTGACTTGTTAAGTTTAACCAGTATGAACTTTAGTTTGGAATTGTCTATTGGAGCTTGGTGGGCTTCTAAGTGGATAAAAAATTGAAGACAATGACTACTCTTTCCCCATAATCAGTAATCAATAATTCAGCAAAGGGGAAGGTAGGACCCTTTATAACTCTGTCCCCTACTGTGAGATCATTATTGCAATGGTGGAGTTATGCCTGGAAGATAGTCTCTTAGTCCTTACCCCTACTTCTGCATGTCTTATTTTTTCTGCCTCAATTTCACACTGTTCCTTGAGATTTAGAAGGGATGGTAACAAAGATTCTGTTCAGGGTTGGACACTCAGCTATCGCTTATTCTCAGAAACTTGAGCAGCTGTGAGTTTCTGTGTTTACTTCTGTTGATTGCAAAGAGAACCTTCTCTAACGCTAAAAAGAACATTTGTCCATGGGTTTAAACTGAAAACGTTTAGAAGGAAATTTGGTGTTATATGTCAGTTTTGCTTAACAACAGTAGTAAGGTCTTGAACCCAACAGGGCTCATATCAGATACTTTGCATATGAGATACTTACATTATAATTCATAACAGCAAAATTACGTTTATGAAGCAACAATGAAATGTTATGGTTTGAGGTCACCACAACATGAGGAACTGTATTAAAGGATTGGAGCAAAAGGAAGGTTGGCAACCACTACCTTAGATCCTAAAACCTCCCAGCAATGGGTTTTTGACAAGGTTTATTATACCAGGTATAAAATCTCTTATGTATGGAAAAAATTGTTTTATAGCAGTTCTCTGCTACCTCTGGCTCTTAAAATCTTTTTACCTTCCTCTTCAGCAATGATCCCTGAGCCTCAGAGGGAGGAGGTGTGTCATAGATGTCCCATTTAGGGCTGAGCACTTTGTAGTGCCCTAATCTAACTCTCTACATCTTGACCAGTTGTCAGTCTGTATTAATCACTATCTGCTGCTGCTGCAAAAAAAGAAGCTTTTCTTATGAGTATTGAGAGATACACTAGTAATAGGTATAATGATAAGCCATTCGGAGTCATTCTAATACTATGTTCATTTCATAGAATAGTAGTAGCAGGTTTTCACCTAGAGCTTATGACCTAGTAGCCATGGTAGTACCAGGCATGTGTTCTGTCTTAAGTTCAACCATAAAGTGCCTGCTTACTCCCATAACATTTGTGCCAATATTACATCAGTGGCATATCTTGCCAGGACAGGTCTAATTATATATAGCTCACAAGAGTTCTCAACTGGGCATGTTGATTACTTTCACTCTCAGTAACATGCATAGCACCTTCCAGCACTATGAAAGCTTGTCAGTAGGGATGAATTTTCTGCCTTGATTTCTCCATGTTCTTTTACACAAGTATGTGATGTCTTCACAAAAGGGTCTTGCCATCAGTTTCAGGAGGGTAACCTAGAACAGTGGCAATAGACTGTAATGTTTAGGTGGGGTCTTTGGGACCCCAGTGGCCAGCAACTCCACAGATAACTCATTCTTGGTACTTAGGGTATTTTTTAAATAACATTTTTATTATTAGATAATTTTATATATCATATCTTGATTATATTTACCCAACCTCTCCTCCAAAACAGGTTTTGTTTGTTTTGTTTCTTATTTATTTGCTTATTTTTCAAGACAGAGTTTCTTTATGTAACAACCCTGTCTAGTCCTGGAACTTACTTTGTAGACCAGGCTGACCTTCACCTCACAGAGAGATCTATCTGTCTCTGCCTCCTGAGTACTGGGATTAAAGATGTTTACCACCACAAGTGGCTTCCAAAACAGGTTTTAAGGATTAAAAGTAATTAGGGGTTAGAGAACAGTTAAGGGCATTGGTTCTCTTCCAAAGGACCCTGGTTCAAGTCCCAGCGGCACATGATGGCTCACAACTGTCTAATCTTCAGAGCATCAGACACCCTATTCTGTCCAGTGTGGACACCAGGCATACACTTGGTGCACAGACATATGGAACGTCAAAACATCGATCATAAAAAATTTAAAAACATTAAAAAACTAAAAAACAACTTGCCTTTTCCAAATGTAGAGTTTTATTTTAGTCCTACTCTTAGTTTTTCTAATAGATCCAGATCTGGTGTGTATAGAATTTTTAAAAGAAATGATTACTGTAGAGATTTTATTTATATCCTAACCTCTTTACAAATTTATTGCTAATATTGTACACTTTGATGTAAAACACGTTTCCTAGGTAATACTTGTTTTCATACTATGATTTTTTTTTTTTTTTGTGGTTTTTCGAGACAGGGTTTCTCTGTAGCTTTGGAGCCTGCGCTGGAACTAGCTCTTGTAGACCAGGCTGGTCTCGAACTCACAAAGATCTGCCTGTCTCTGCTTCCCGAGTGCTGGGATTAAAGGCATGCTCCACCACTGCCCGGCCATACTGTGATTTTTTTTTTTCTTAATTGATACGTGTATATTTTGTAGCCCTTCACAAAATACAGATTTTTCTCCACTAAGAAAAATGTACATGTACTTTAAAGGTACAAATATGAAAATATTAGTAGATGCTTTTCCTCTCCTCGCCCTGCATATGTACAAATAAAATGTGCAAATTAATGCATTTCCCAAACAATATCTTCTCTCTAATGATAGATATCAAAAGACTCTTGTTACCATCCTCTTCACTTTAGTCATCCTGTGGATTCTGTTGCATATGTACATATTTCATCAATTAACTGGAGATTTGGATAGAAAATATTCAAATTGAGAACTTTCCTTCTGTGACTACTTCTGGAATTTCTTCTTCCCTCCTCCCTCCTTCTTTCCTCTTCTTCTCCCTCCTTCCTTCCTTCATCTTTCTTCCTCCTCCTCCTTCTTCCTTCTTTCTTTTTCTTTTTTTTTTTTTTTCTCAAACAGGGTTTCTTTCTGTAGACCAGACTGTCCTGGAACTCAGATTGGCCTGCCTCTGCATCTGGAGTGCTGGAATTAAAAGCGTGAGCCGCCACCACCCAGCTCTTCCTCCATTTCTTAACTATTTTATTTTTTGAGATTATAATATAATTATGTCACCCCTCCCTCCATTTCCTCCCTCTAAGCCCTCCCTTGGTACCTGTTCCCCTTGGTTCTCTTTCAAATTCATGGCCTCCTCGTCTCCAGTTGTTATATATGTATATGTGTGTACACATATTTCAAAGTATATAAGTACCTACTCAGTCTATATGTTACTGTATATGTTTTCAGAGCTGAACATTTTATATTTGAGAACTTATTTGTGTCCCTTTTCCAGGGAAAGACTAAATTTCCCACTTAGCATTCCTTAAGTGTTTATAGGCCTTTGTTTAGGGTTGAGACTTTCTCCCTCCCGTATTAGCATATCTATTGATGTTTTTGTTGAGGTCAGCTTCTTATATTTATAGTAAATATACAAACTCCATGTTCCCTGGCTCTTAAAATTTTTCTGCCCCCTCTTCCACAATGATCTTGAGCCTTAGGTACAGTAGTTATGTTGTAGATGTGTATCAGTTATGTCTGGACATTACAACTCTGCATTCTCATCAGTTGTGGTCTGCAATAATAGTCTCTTGTCTGTTACTAAGAGAACTTTCCTTATTGAGTGATAAGAATTACACTTCTGTGGGTATAAGAATAAAAATTTAAAATGTAGTTAGGGAATATGTTGCTTTAGTGAAGTGGCAGTTATAGACTCTTTTCCAAGATCCACATCTTCATTAGTCCTAGGTAGTTGACTAGGTTTCCAGTACTAGGCATGATGGCACGATTTCCTTCTTGTTGAGCTGGTCTCTTTCTTTCCTTTTTAAAGTGTATTTTTTATTATGGGTTGGGGGAGGAAAGAGAGAGGTGAGTGGAGAGGAACGAGAATATGAGAATAAATTAGAATATGAATGAGAACAATGCGTGTGTACTAGTCCATACGCATGCCATGGCACAAGTGTAGAGGTCAGAAGACTAAATCCAGCATGTACTGCTTTCCTTCCACCATGAATTCCAGAAATCAAACTTAACTCATTAGGTTCATGCACCAGGTTATTTACCCTCCTTTTCCATCTTCAAAAAAGAAAAAAAAAAGTTTACTTTGTATGTCTGTATGTCTGTATGTCTCTCTGTGTGCGCGTGCATGTATGTGCAAACTACCCGAATGCAGGTGCTCATAGCAGTTATAACAGGGTGTTGGATACCTTGAAGCTGGAGTTAAGGTGGTTATGAGCTGCCTGGCAAGGATGCTGAGAACTGAACTTTGGTCTTTTGGAAGTGTTTAACAAGTGTTCTTAACCACTGAAGCATCTCTCTAGCCTCACCATTCTTTCACTTATCACCATTATACTGTACTCATAGAACTGTTCTTTATTACACCATGTCCAAAATTTGTTCCATTTACCACATAAGTCCTTTTTAAAAATTATTACATTTACTTACGTGTATGTACACATACACATGTCATGGCATGCATATGGAGATCAAAAGAATAATTAATGGGAATCCATTATCTCTTGTGAGTCATGGAGATTGTCAGAAATTATGCAGCAACCACCTTTACCCTACTGAGCAGGAAAGCATGAAGATCTGAGTTCAGTCTTTATAAAGCCCACATGAAAAAAAGCAAGGCATGATTATCTGCTTAACTTCAGTAATGGAATCAGATGAATCCTTGGGGCTTCCTAGCCAGTCGGTCTGGCCTACTTGATAAGATCAGTTAAAGACCCTGACTTAAAATACAAGATGGATGAAATGACATTAAAATTGACCTTTCTTTCCACATCTACCTGCATGTATGTGCGTGCACATACATACACAGACACAGAGAGGCTCCTTACTCATTGTTTTCCTTTTATTCTCATGTGAAACCACTTTGAATAATTTTGTTTTGTTCTTCAATCATTTTTTATTTAAAAATTATTGAATTACATTTATTTGCTTTTATGTTTGTGCATTTATGGGCAGCACGTGTTGTGGTACACGATTTGGAGGAATTGGTCTACTCTTTTTTTACCTAGTAAGCCATCTTGCCAGCCCTTTTTTTTTTTTTTAACAGTTTAGGAATACATTGGTGACCAGTAGAAGCCACTCTATTATTTACTAGAAGCAGAATTCTTTTAGTTATATTAATAGCTAACTAATTTTAAAGTATACATTTTTTATTTCTGTTGTAGGAATTTTCTTACCAGCTGCTAATTAGTTTCTCCAAGAACTGGGGTTGTAGCTCAGTTGGTAAAGTGTTTGCTTAGTGCTAGGTTCTATCCCTAGCACTGCAAAAACTGGACAGGGTGGTGCATACTTAAGTTCTAACCTTGGGAAACAGAGACAGTAGGATCAAGAGTTCAAGATCATCTTTAGTTATATAGCAAGTTTGTAGCCTCCATGGATTACATGAGACCCATTCTCAAATGCATACATACATACAAAAAAATGAAAGAAGGATGCAAAGGCAGAAGAATTGCAAGTTTGAGGCTAGCCTGGCCTACATAGATCCTTTCAAAACAAACTACTAGCCAGAGAAATAATTAAAGATCGCTTACTGCACAGTCTTGAGGACAAGAGCTCAGATCCCAGCACTCAGGTAGTAAGTCAGGCAACTGGTAAACGCCTATAACTTTAGTTCCAAAGAATTCAACTGTCTCCTTTGACTTCTACACATGGCACAGGTGTATGTAATCTCCTACCCCACATGCACATACAGTCACACATAAAAATAAATATTTTTTCAAGAAGAGTTTATTACTCAACTATAAAAATATTTTAAGGACTTATTTCTTGTCTTTAAATAGAATTTCATTTTAAACTTATCTCAGCCCCTTTAACCTTACTAAAAGTATTACTAACCCTTAAAGTTATTGCGTCTCAATATTCTAAATTTGATATTCCTTTCTGCCTTAGTATATTAGAATTTAATTGAATTCTTCAAAGCAGAAAGCTTATATCATTGATAACCTGTTTGGTTTACTTTGCCCTTTCCAGGTACTTAAAAAGGTTTAAAGTGATGAAAATCAAAGTTCTAAGAAGCTGGTGTCGGCAAATCCTTAAAGGACTCCAGTTTTTGCACACACGAACGCCACCAATTATTCACCGGGACCTTAAATGTGACAACATCTTTATCACTGGCCCTACGGGCTCGGTCAAGATTGGAGACCTTGGTTTGGCAACTCTAAAGCGGGCTTCTTTTGCCAAGAGTGTGATAGGTATGTTTCCAAGTGTGCTTTGGAGCCAGTTTGGCCTTTTGACATAGTTTTTTTTAAGAAACCTGACCCTGTCATATCTTTTCTGACACAAAATAAGCCTTCAGAAATTCATATCATTAGCTTAGTGATCAAGTCTACTTAAATATAAAATGAAGGTTTTTTAATATTTAAGCTTCTAAAATCATTTTGAAGTTTATTGATGTTTTATAAAGTTACATAGAGAGGAGTAAGGTGAACTTTGTTGATATAACCTTTCTTGTTAACAGTCTTACTGAGTCATTCTGTTAATATTTTATAGTCATACAGTAGAAGTAATGTGTTTTTTTTTTTGTAAGGTAAATGGAGTTTATATGTATTTTAGCTTCAGAAATGTTTGTTGGCTATATCTTCAAGAATACCTAGCTAGGGCTGGAGAGATGTTAAAGGCTAGGCTCACAACCAAAAATATAAGAATTTTGGCTGTAAAATTTTGATTTGAAAATAGGAATATATGGGGTTGTACTGTGAAAAGCCAGTCTCATCAACTTTTCTTTACTCTCACCTTTTAGAATGAATGATATATCAAAATCAGGTTTCTTAGCCTCAGTAAACTGGATAGGTGGGTCTAGGGTTTTCTTGTATATTGTAGAATTATTTCATAGCGTACCTGGATTCTACCCCAAAATATTTGTAGCATATCTTGTCTATTTACTCCTAATTGTTACAACCAAAAATGTTTCCAGACATTGCTGTAAGGAGAGCAAAATTAACCCTATTGGGAATTAGTAAATAGTCTAAATAGTAAGAGTGATCTTTCAGACTTTTTAATTGTATGTTAGTGACAGCTGGAAGAAATAATGACTGTTTTGATAAGGTTTTGCTTTCTGAAATTTAAAAATTTTCAGTTCACATTCTATTCTGCTCTCCCGTAAGGTATGACATTAAAAACGCATTCATGATTAAGCAGGCCAGAATCCTAAATACAATAAAGAACAGCATGGCACACCTGTAATATGCATTTTTTAACATAAAGAACAAAACAAAACCAATGTTTTCAATGGAATATTGTGAAGTTAGGATTTTGAATGCTGTTTATACATTTTCACACAATATATTAACAAGAAAAATATATTTGAAGCCAAATTGCCCTTTTGTTTTCTTGACAGGAAGCATTTGATTATCTTTGGCATCTTATAGTCACTGGTCCGATGGAGTTCTTACTTCTTTTGTTTATTAAATCATAATGTACATACTTGTTCTGGAATTGGAAGTTAGAGATCCTAAAATCATTGTAAAATCTTATCTTGTAGGACTATATGCATATATACACATACATACTGTGTCACAAACCAGTGTGTATTTGAGTTCTATATCTGTTGTATGTGTGTATGCATTTGTTTTTCACCTGTAGGATGTCCCTCACTATATTTCCTGTTTCTGCATTAGTCTTATTTGAGCATTGTGGGTTGGATGGTAAGTATGTGAAGAAGAGGCTCTGATGAGCAGATGATTACATTTTATTATTTTTAAAAATATTGAATACAGAGGTTTTCCCCCCACCCCCCAGCCCAGCAAGGTCTCCTTAAAAAGTGAAGTATTAAGGCAAAAAGCTAGTTGTGAATACAACTGCCATATGGTAGAAGGCAGACAAGTATCTGATCTTTTTATCACTACTATCTTATAATATCCCCTCTGCTAGTTTTTCCTTTTCTTACCTTTCTTTTTATTTGTTTTCATTATAATGTTAATGTATCTCTTAGTCAAAGTTCTATGGTAATAGTGGAAACACAATTTCAACAGTTTAAGTAATCTTGTACCTGTTTTAAAGGCCTTACAATGGAAGATCTTCTATAGGATATTTGATGGAACAGACTAAGATTTCCTTCCTCTTCCCCTTTTCTTTTTCTTCTTCATCTCCTTCCATTTTTTTCCCCCCTCTGATAGGTAAACCTCTTTGCTTTTTGAAACCTCTGGTAGGTAACAACTACAGCTACAATTCAGTTGAGTCTGAATTGTTGTTTTAATTTAAGGTACTCCGGAGTTCATGGCTCCTGAGATGTATGAGGAAAAATATGATGAATCCGTTGATGTTTATGCTTTTGGGATGTGCATGCTTGAGATGGCTACATCTGAATATCCATACTCAGAGTGCCAAAATGCTGCGCAGATCTACCGTCGAGTGACCAGTGTAAGTCCTTGTGTAATTGTTGATGTATTAAAATCATGTTTAATAAAATAAAACTGGATAATATCCACATGTGCAAAAGGGGGCAATAATAGAAAACCTAAGTTGTTGGAATGAGAGTTTTCTAAGTTAGATGCAGTGTATAGTGAGAGCAAAGTTAATCAGTTTCTTCCCACTTCCCTTGTAGTCACTTAAACCTTTAGCATGAAGTGTATTTTATTTGAAACTGCATTCTAATACCTCTTAATAGTTCATCTGTGTTCTTAATTATAATACATGGTTTTGTATTACTATTATATTGCTTTAAAGGTGATTTCAATTTAGACTTTTGTTTGTTTTTTTAATTTTTTATGGTTTATTTAACTTTTTTTTTTTTTTATGTGCATTGGTGTGAAGTCAGACCCCCTGAAACTGGATCTTCAGACAATTGTGAGCTGCCATGTGGGTGCTGGAAATTGAACCTGGGTCCTCTGGAAGAGCAGTCAGTGCTCTTAACCACTGAGCCATCTCTCCAGCCCCAATTTAGACTTTTGAAAGCAGCAAGAATATATACGTTAATATTATGGCCGTGAGACTGTGATAGATAATTGATCAGAAGTATCTAAGATTCAGTGGGGCTTTGGGCATAAAGAGGAAAGAGTTTTTTTGTTTTCGTTTTTTTCTTTTAGAGAAATGTTAGATATTGTGATGGGTTCAGAACACAAAATAGCAGGTTCATTTTCCTGTTGTAGTTATTGCTGTATTTTCCCTCTTGCTGTCTCTCTCCCTCTCCCTCTCTCTCCTTCTTTCCCTCCACCCTTCCACTCCCCCTCCTTCTCTCCTTCCCCTCTTCTATCCCACCTACTTCTTTCTCTCATTTTTTTGAAGTAGGGTTTCTCTGTGTAACCACCCTGGCTGTCTTGGAACTCACCCTGTAGACCAGGCTGCCCTTGAACTCACAAAGATCCACCTGCCTCTGTGTCCTGAATGCTATGATTAAAGGTGTGCACTACTACCACCCAGTGCTTTGGTCGTCTTTAAAGGTCATTTGCAATGAATTTTCTTTGCAAGTTTGTTATTCTGTTTTGTGCTGATTGCTTTTATTAAATTTAGAGAATCTTTGAGAATTTTATTGATTGATTGATATTTATATGTGTATATGTATTTATATGTGTGTGTGTACCAGATCAAGAATCTTAATTAGGAAAAAGTTTTTGCATAGCAAAAATAAGAGTTATATTCTGTTTCTATAGACCTTTCTGGATAGTTTATATGTAGGAAATAATGTGTGGTCTTTTGTGACTAGCTTCTTCCAGTATGTTTTTAAAGTTCATGAAGTATATCCCCATCCTTGTTTCTCTTTGAGGGTCATAGTGTTCATAATAGAACCCCTCTAGCTTTGTACATAGTAGGCAGGTGATCTACCACTTAGGTATACCTTATACCTTTCATTACTTTTAAGAGGTAATATTTTATTGTATATATACAGTGTAGTTGCTTTAGCATTCATCTGTTGGTGGATATTTAGTCTGTTTAGCCTTTGGGGGTATTATGAATAGATCTGTGAATATTCATGTACAAGAATTTGATTGGCCATCTGGTTTTTGTGTAGGAGTAGAATTATTGGCTAGTATTCTGACTCCTAACAACCATTTAATTCAACTCATTTGTTTTCCATATGACTGTATTTTTCTTCCCTTCCCTTTTTTCTTTATATGTATGGGTGTTTTGCCAGCATGTAGAGAGTGTCGGGTCCCCTTGGACCTGGAATTAGAGACAATTGTTAACTCCCAAGTTGGTGCTGGGGTTTTAACTCTGGTCCTCTAGAAAAGAAGGTAGTGCTCTTAACCGTTGAGACATCGCTCCATCCTCTAAACCCAATTTTATTTTATTGATCTGTATGTCTTGTTACATAAGTGAATTAAATAATTTATCACATAGAATATTATACTTCACCAAATGTATAGATGTTGGCTGGTTTTTAAACCTACCATAACCCAATGACAGGTATCTTTGTAAGAACTGATGTATATACTATAGAGTATCTGTGATATCCCATGTGGTGTCAGAGAAAGAGATTTCTGTGCTTACTGTGGCTACAAGCCAAGGAACACTGAGGCCAAATGATTGTGAGCTACGAAGACAAAAAGTGATTCCCCCACATATTTTAGAAGGTATTTGAGCATGCTGAAACTGAAGGTTAGAACTGCTGGTCTCAGGACCTTGAGAAAATAAATGTCTCATTGAACTTGTGCTTTTTTGCTGTGGCATCCCTCTAAAACTAAACAGTTATATTAATACATGATAAAACAATTTTAAATTCGCTTTGCTGGATTTAATCTTTGTAATAATTTTATTTCCAAATAAGGACATTGTTATCAATTACTTGTCTGTTGCTGTGACAATAGTACTGGACCAAAGCAACTCAAGGGAGAAAAGGTTTATTTTGTCTCAGATTTCAAGAATACAGTCCATCATGGCAAGGTTTTTGAAACAGTTGTTCACCATCTATAGCCAGGAAACCGATAGATGAACACCGGTGCTAAACTAGCTTTCTCCTTTGTGTGCAGTCTAGGACCACATCCCAGGAGGTGGTATCACCCATATTTAGAGTAGGCCTTCCCAGTTCAGTTCACCTCATCAGTATAATCCTTCACATATATGCCCAGAGGTTTATTGTAGATCTTATCAAGTAGACAGTGCAAACCATCATATCACAACCTGCAAGGGACTGTTGCCAAGGAATTATGAGAGACAATAGAACCAGGGGACTTTAGGCAATGCTGTTCAAGAGTACATTTACTGGCATTCTGTGTAGCTTTTATTTCAGGTGGCTCAAAATTAGCTCAAAGCAGGGATAGAAAAACAACGAGCATTTTTCATCATTGTAGGCTCAGGATACAGAAGGTCTCATGGCTGAATGGGGTCTGTTTGCATAATGCCTTTGAGTGTGCTAAACTGCATTGCCAAAGAGCAGGGAGGACACTTCTTGCCTGCTGCAGGTAGAGGCATTCCTCCCAGGAAATTAAAGATCTATGGGATGAGAGTTCACACAGCAGGATAGTATAGGAAAATCTTAATATATATCAGTTATATCATCACAAGTCCTCCCCTTGTTCCCATATGTTCGTGGCCATGCCATAATATAAAATGCATTCAGCCCAACTTCAAACCCCTAGTCTTATAGTTCCAACACTGTTTAAAAGCCCAACTTTTAATGAGACTCAAGCTCCTTACATTCTCAAAACTGAGGAGTTGGGGCATGGCTTAGCAGATAAAGATACCTTCCAACAATCCCGAGGATCTGAGTTTAAGTCCCCATGACCCATTTGGTGAAATGAGAGAATCAATTCTGGCAAGTTATTCTGTGACCTCTATGGGCATGTTATGGCACTTGTGTATATACACATATACTTGCATACAAAATAATAAACATTGCTTATTACATTTTATTTAAGCAATAAAAAAAACAAGATGCATATTTCCAATATACATTGGGGCCAAATAAACATCCTTATCTCAAAGAGGAGAGAAGGGACACAGCAAGCTAATATCAGACCAAAGACAGACCCAGCAGAGTTAGCATCATATCCTACAGATCTGTGTCCTGCATTTTGGGCTACTAATGCAATGTCTGGGTGCCAAGGGGCTTAGGTTGCTCCATTCCTTTATACCTGTATCTTTATTTGGCATACAGCCTATGGTTCCAGTATGTCAAACATTGCAACTTAGCTTTTACCTTAAAAGCTTCATGCAGTAACCTTTCAGGGTCCCTTTGCAGGAACTCAGTCCGTCATGCATTGACTGGCCTCATCAAACTCTTGAAAGCATGGTTATAAGCTTCAGTGATCCGTTCAATCTTGTATCTTTCATGCTAGCAAAGCCATTACCACATGGACAGTGCTGCTGCTGTTAGGTTCTGCTGCCAGCTCAGTACGGTACCTCTTTTTTTTTTTTTTTAAATCAAAACATAAAACACAAAAAACAAAACTATAAAGCAGGACAAGACCAGTGAGCAATAACCATGACACTACACGAATGCTCTTCTGCTTGAAATTTTCTTCACCAAACATACTGTTCCATTTTTTATATTAGTTACTTGTTTTGTTACTCTGACAAAAGCAACTTAAGGAAGGAAGTGTTTATTTTGGCTCATATTTTGAGTACAGTTCATCTTGGCAAGGAGGTTATAGCACCAGGAGCTTGAAGCAGCTGTTCACACTCTGTCCATACCAGGGAACAGAGACAGATGAGTCCGGATAATCATCTAGCTTTTTCCTTTTTACATAGCCTAGGGAAATGGTACCACCCATATTTAAGATTAAGTCTTCTCCTCAGATAATCACAAACATCCCCCAGGTATTTGTCCCCAAGATATTTCTAGGTCCTATCAAGCTGACAATTAATGTAAACTTTTATCACAATCACATTATATGGTATGGTGATTAGAACCACAACATACATTTTTGGTTTTTTTGTTTGTGTGTTTCATGTAGATGGACATTTCTGTCCCACCTGATATATTCATTTTAAACTGTTTGACCTGTTGCTCAGGCTTATTACTAACTAGCTTTTACAACTTAAGTCATAATTCTTAGCATCTATGTTTAGCCATGTGGTTTGATACCTTTTCTCAGTAAGGCATTCTCATCTTGCTTTCTTTGCATCTGACTTGCGACTGCCTCTCTGCCTTTCCTTTTCCCAGAATTCTCTTAGTCTGGTTGCCCCACCTATACTTTCTGCTTGGCTACTGACCGATCAGCATTTTATTAAACCAATATGAGTGAGAAATCTTTACAGTGTACAAGAGTATTATCCTGCTGCAGTGTCATCACATTTATTTGTTTGTTTGCTTATTCATTTATTCATTCATTCATATTGTTTATATGTACATGTATGCCACAGCATGCATGGGTGGAGGTCAGAGGACTCTTCCTTTCATAATATGGGCCCCAGGGATAGAGCTTGGTTTATCAGATTTGACCACAAGCTGAACCATCTCTTCTGCATTCCAGACTTCTACAAATTCTTGGTATTGAATGTTATTAAGTGTAGTCCTTGTTTCTAAAAGGCTTAGTTGGGGAAGGACAACAGACAAGGAATTTAGGGACTATAGACTATAAAACAGCTATTCTAATGTTAAATACTTAACTAAAGCACATAAGAGCAGTCAGTATCTCATTGAGTTGAACAGATTAGGAGACTGACCTTTTTTACACATAGATGTTGCCACAATTCTGCCAGTCTTCTAGAAGGGAATCAAAGGTTTTCATTTACCCTTTATTCCATAACTCTTTCCTATTTACAAACTCAACAGACATGGACAACTGTAATTCTCTTCCAGGTAATACTTAGGGCCTATGGTAGGTGTCACATAACCAGACCTAAATTTTATAATGATCATTCTGTGCATAGATTTGGAGAACTAAAAGCAGAGTAGAGAAACTAAACCAAACCAAATTAAACAAAAAACAGGTAAAAGGTTGGCTATTAAAGTTCAAATACAGTGATATGTACCAGCGCTCAGAGTGCTGAGTCAAGATTATGAGTTCCTGCTTAACCTGGGTAATGTAGGGAGAAGGGGGAAAATGGGAAATGATCATTATTATTATATTATTATATATCATTATTATATTAGCGGCTAATGGGGGAAATGACTGAACTTGTGGAAGTTTGGAATCAAGACATTATGCTTTTTGTTTTGTCTTATTAAAGTTAAAATTGAGCTCTTTATACTTAACAGTTAGGAAAATAAATGACCATTTTAGAAAAGTGTATTTTTACAATGGCCATTGGTAATTTCTGAGATTTCTAATTGATCATTGTTATAAGAACAACGGTATGTTGAATGCTCAGTCATAATTGGGACAATCTTATAACTTATAACCCAAGAGGAAACAGAAAGAATTTAAAAGCAGAAGGAAGTACTTGAGGGAGGTGGAACTATGTTTTTGGAGCATGTTGATGTCTATGCATTAGCTATTGATTCTGCTGCAGTTATGTTAACCAATATTCTGTCTCTTTCTGAGGATTTACAGTAGCCAAGGGGAAGGGGTTTAGGAGGCTCCACCTTCCCTGAGCCTTTTTTTTTTTTTTGCCAATAGCTTAAGCATATTGCTAGCTAGCTCTTACATCTAGAATTAACCCATTTCCATTATTTTATATTTTACCACGAGGCTCATGGCCTACCAGCAAGGTTCCAACTAGCAACTCGCATCTTTCCCCTCTGGCATCTCCCTTCCCTGAGTATCTTATCTGTAGGCTGTTAATAGTCACTAGGGAAGGCAGAGACATTTTCTTCAGCTGTATAACCATTGAAGAGAGCTCTTGCTTTTGTAAATAGTCTTTCACCCAGATCCTGTTAAGAAACCCTAGTAAAACAAAATGGGATGGGGACACATGCACACACTGTGTACATAAAAATAAAAAGTGGGACACTAGAGAGATCGATAGATGGCCCAATGGGGAAGAGCACTGGCTGTTCTTGCATTACATTAGAAATAAGTTTAGGATTGCAAAGAAAAAGATCACAACTCCAACTGAAGTGTCTACACAGAGCAAACTTTACTTTTGAGCAAGAGAAGGTCTATTGGACAGATAGTAAGTGTGCTTGACTTTTATTCTAATTCAGGTGATGACTTTGTCTTTACCTTACTCTTAATTCAATTAGATAGTCTTTGGGGGGGGATTATATAGTGTTCTTTCTGTACCCTGCCCACCAGAAGAGAATACCAGATCTCATTATAGATCGTTATGAGTCACTATGTGGTTGCTGGGAACTGAACTCAGGACCTCTGGAAGAGAAGCCACTGCTCTTAACCTCTGAGCCATCTCTCCAGCCCCTCAATTAAGACAATTCTTAAAAGAATTGGCACACAGGAAATGAAGGGGGAAGGGTCGTTGCTCCAAGCCATCATATTCCTGGATTGCAGTAAGGAGGGGGCCTTTGTGTGAACAAAAGTGTAACTTGAGGAGTGGGTATTAAAACATTTATATAAAAGTCTTACTAGAATGGGAAGATAAAACAATTGGAATATAAATTGTGTATCTGACAGAAAAGACTCATAACTAATATCTTACATAGAGGACCCAGATTCCTAAAACCTACATGGTTGAAATAAAACTGTATTGACTTTCATATTAGTGAGTTTTCTTACTGTAATAGCAGAGATTTTATGATTCACAAAATTTAGTATACTTACTACCATGCTTTTACAAAAGAAGTTAATAATTTAGTCTAAATACATCACTAGAATTTGTTTTACAAAATTTACCTGAAGAGGTCTGTACATAATCATAATTTGGATCCTGCATATTTGCAGGAAGATCTTTCTAGATTTTTGAAAAACTGACCTTAAATGTTCAGTCCTCCTACTTCTCTCTGCCTATTGGAATTGTGGGTATGTAAAATGATGCCTGACTTATACATGTGAAGCATGTGAAAGCAAATCATTATGTAAATTATTAATTCTGAAAATTTCCAGGCAGTTATCTGGAGTTGAACCATCATTCTAATATCTTTATTAATTGTAAAATTCAGCCCAGTTGAGAATAAAATACTCTTGTTAAGTGAAACAAGACTTTTAAGTTTAATAGAACTCAGACTATTATAACTATTTATTGGTAATTAAAGCAATCAGTCTGTTTTCAGTTTTTGAACAGAATGTTCCAGGACAGGCCCCAAAGCTACAGAGAAACCCGCTGTTTTGGGGGGAAAAATTGAGCAAATAAGAATTTATGTTGAAGCTAAAGTAAATAGTAAGGTAGTTTCTGTTATATTCCTGGTGTATCCATCACCAGATTCCAGTACTTTTTCACCATTCTCCAAAAGAAACCCCATGTATACTATCAGTCACCTCCTTTTCCTCTATCCAAGTTAGATTTTACTTTCCTGGAACATTTAATGTCAGTATTGTTTTACTCACTTAGCATAATGTTTTCATGGTTCATCCATGTGGTAACATATAAGTTACCACATAAAAGCAGTACTTTCTGCTTTTTGAATAATATTTCATTACTTAATATTGAACAGCTTTTTTTTTCCTTTAGTTCTCTCTCTCTTTTTTTTCTCCTTTTGTTGTTAAACTGCTTGAATCAATAGCTTTCTTCCTGGAGAGAGATCAAAAACAATGCTTTTGTTTGTTTGCTTGTTTTTCGAGACAGGGTTTCTCTGTGTAACAGTCCTGTCTGTCCTGGAATTCACTTTGTAGACCAGGCTGGCCTTGAACTCACTGAGATCCACCTTCCCCTCCTCCCAAGGGCTGGGATTAAAGGCGTACACCACCACCGCCTGACTCAAGAACAACGTTCTAGCCTGCCTGCCTTCCTTCCTTCCTTCTTTCTTTTTTTAAAGATTTCTTTCTTTATTTTATGAGTACTCTATCCGCACGTACACCTTTATACCAGAAGGGAGTATCAGATCCCTTTATAGATAGTTGTGAACCACTAAGTGGTTGCTGGGAAATGAACTCTGGAAGAACAGCCATTGCTCTTAACCATTGAGCTATCTTTCTAGCCCCCAATGTTCTAATCTTTTGAGCAGCTGTAATAGAAATGTCACAAACTGGATGCATTAATAAACAGTGGGTTTATTTTTTCATTTGTTTATTTAGTTTATTTCTCAGTTCTTTTTTTGTTTTTTGTTTTGTTTTTCGAGACAGGGTTTCTCTGTAGCTTTTGGAGCCTGTCCTGGAACTAGCTCTTGTAGACCAGGCTGGCCTCGAACTCACAAAGATCCACCTGTCTCTGCCTCCCGAGTGCTGAGATTAAAGGCATGCGCCACCACTGCCCGGCTTTCTCAGTTCTTTGAAGCTGGCAAATTTAAGATAAAGATTCCTTCAGCTTCAGTATCTATTGGAGAACCATTCTTCATGCATAGTGCCTTTTCACATTGTCCTTTCCTTGTGAAAGAT
The DNA here is from genome assembly GCA_028555095.1 of Dicrostonyx torquatus. Lineage (NCBI taxonomy): Eukaryota > Metazoa > Chordata > Mammalia > Rodentia > Cricetidae > Dicrostonyx > Dicrostonyx torquatus. Next base: position 17,913,752 of record JAQHUG010000007.1, on the reverse strand, counting down.
TCTTTTTATCAGGTTACATTTTGTGTACTCATTACCTAAATAAATAAAAAAATTTCAATAAAGAATCCCAGTTGTAGTTAAAAGTTAGATACTATGCTAATCTATGAGAATTATCGTCCAAAGGAGAAATAAAATTTAAAATGACTCTTGAAAATTTTTTATCCTATTAAAATGAAGCTAAATTGCAATAAATAGAAACTGACATACAAATAAAAACAATATATAAGTATAGAAAAAAGTATAGAATGGAGGGAAACTAATACAGATAAAGTAGAAAACTAACTTTAACAGTGAAAATTCCAAGGGTAGGTGGCATCTGAAACCCTTGTCCATTCTCTTGGCTACTATATAGATTCTGAAATCTCAAAATTGTAATTTCTGAATAGCTAGTTTAAATTGCTTTCTGTGTTGTGAAGGTAGGGACTGTGCGGTTTTGCCTAGCAATATTTTCTCATAATTTTTAGCCTATCTTCACTTAAGTTTTCTGAGGGTAAGACCAAATCATATTTCATTTGGTAACCCACACATTTCAAGATACATTTCTAAAACGGGTTTGTTAAGAAAGGAAAGCTTGTATGCCTTATTGGAAAAGGAAATTGCTCTGCTGTTTTGTCGTTGTCTTTCTGTTTAAGATAACATCTTGTCAAGCTGTTTTAGGATTTAACATTCCTGTGGAGACCTTGTCTCAAAAATTAACAGTTTACAAAGTAAATTGACTGGTACTGTGTCAAAATCCTTAATTCAGAGCATGCTCCTGGTGACATTAATCTATGTTTTTCTTCTGGTCTTTACAAGTATAGTTCTAAAGTATCTTTAGTATTTAATTCTGCACTGTTCATTCATATATTTGGACATGCTGTCTTGTTTTTAACATTCATTTTTATTTTATGAGTTCAGTGAAGTGTCAAAGGGGACTGTGTCTTTTGTTGCTTTAATGGTTATCTTTGAGGTTCTGATATTAATGTGGGTTATTTAAATAAATCATTTAAATAATTACACAATGGTTTTATGTAATTATAAACAACAGTGACTACTGTGAAACAAGTAACTAACACCATACACGCACCAGTTCTCTATTTTTAGTTTCTAGTTGAGATCTGTTATATATTCTACCTACCAGTAATTGGTACGATACCTCCAAGAGCCTTCTATATATTTGACATTGATTGATTACAAAGAGTCTTGGACTTACCTTCCTAGGCCAGATTTTTCTGTTCCAGAATCTTGTTCATTTGAACCCATGAACCGTAGTTATAAGTTTCTTTGTTGCTTTGTCTTTTGAGACAGGGTCTTCCTACGTCTCCCAGGCTGATTCAGACTCATAGCAATCCTTCTGCCTTAGCTTCTAAAGTGCTGAGACTACAGATGCAAGCTACAGTGCCTGGCTTTTCATTTTAATTTCCATAATTAATTGTATAACATTGTTTCTCTTCCTCCTCCTTCTCTCCCTTCCTCTATCTTTCTCCCCCATCCCTCCCCTCTCTTTTGAAACATGGCTGCCCTGGACTCAATTTGTAGACTAGACTAGCATAAACTAACAGATTTGCCTATGTCTGCCTCCCAAGTCCTAGGTTAAAGGTGTGTACCACCACACCAAGTCTTACCTTCTCTAGATTTTGGAGACAGGTTGTCATTAAACTTGAAATGTAGTCAAAGATGACCTTGACCTCTTGCTTTCAACTCCTGAGTGCTAGGATGACATGTGTTGCCATTATGCTGGGGATCAAACTTAGGCTTTCATGGATGCTAGACACTCTATCTTCTTTTTGCATCATCTGTATGCTAAGTTGTGGACATAGCAATGAGCAAGAGAGATGTTTTAATAGTCTACAGAAATTTTATAGTATACTAGGAACAGTGGGCATATTGAAATAGTCCATTCACTAAACCAAATAGATAGTATAGACATAATGAAATTAGGGAATTTTACTCTACTTGGGAGAGTCAAAGATAGTATTCGTGAGAAAGTATGTTTAAACTAAGAATTTGCTCTAAGAAGGTAATTTTTATATCATATTTTAAAATTTCTAATATATTTATATGATTTCCCCTTTCTTTTCCCTCTCCATCCCTTCCCATTTACTTCTTGCTATCTCTCAAATATCTGTGTCTATGAATATATGCACATATATTCAAATTCCTTTTATGAAAGAATCCCCAAAGTGAAGTTTGGGGATCTTATGTACAAACTTGTGTTATCTATAGTTCGTAAGATTTTTTTTAATCATGGAATTATTGTTGATTTAATTTGGGTTTTTGAGACAGGGTTTTTCTAGATAGCCTGGTTTTCCTGGAACTTGCTCTTCAGACCATGCTAGCCTCAAACTCAGAGATCTGCCTGCTTCTGCCTCCTGAGCGCTGGAACTAAAAGTGTGTACTGGGATTAAAGGTATGTGCCACCACTACCTTGGCTACAGATTTTTATTTTAATACCTAGAGAAAAAAGTTTTAAAAGAACAAGCAAAGGACAAAAATGTTACTATCTATCTTTATGTCTTGTTTTTGAACTCGGCTACTAAATATCACTCCTTCATGACATTAAGAAAAATGGTTAAAACTTTCAAGTCTGTCTTACCTGTGAAATGAAGATATTATCTATTTATCACAATACTAAAATTAGACTGAAATAGTATATCTAATGTATTTTGGAAGGCAACTGACAAAATTTTCAATAAATATCAACTCCTGCCCAATTTAAAGTTGGCTTCATGTGAATGAAGCTTGTTAAACACATTTAATACAATTTGTGTCTATACATCATTGGCAACTAATTTCACAACTACTCATGCTACAGTAATATTAGTAGTAACGGCAATATTGACAAGGGCTGGTTGACAAGTATATAATCAAGACGATGACGACAACGACTACTACTACTACTTCTTCCTGCTTTTTTTTTTTTTTAAGTTGTATGTTCTTTTCTCAATTAATACTTTAGGCTCAGAGGAATTAAAAAACTTGCAGCTAAGTTCACAGTTTACAGCTAGGAAGCATTTCCGGGATCTGAATTCAAGCAGATCAAACTCCAAACTGTATTTACTCACTCCTTATAGTCTGTACTCATGTATTTATTTCACTAATATTGGCTGAGTACTTACAACTTGTAAACTGCTGCATTACTGATAGTCTTTAATTCTATACTGTCAATTCCTATTATCTGAAAATACTGTCTTTTTGTTTGACTGTTTGGTTTTTTAATTTTATGTGCATGAGCATTTTGCTTGTATGTTTTTCTGTGTATCACATGCGTGCCTGGTGCCAGGCAAGAAGGCTTCAGATTCTCTGGAGCTAGAGTAGAAACTGTTGGGAGCCACCATGTGGGGACTGGGAATCAAACCTGGGACCTCTGGAAAAGCCTCATGTTCTCTTAATCGCCCAGCCATTTCTTCAGTCTTGTTGCTGGCACTCTTTACCGGTAGCATTGCTACCCATTCTGTGTTCTGTCTTGATATTAACTATTCCAAATCTTATGTTCAATACCTATACCTTTCAATAACAAGTTCTTTTTTCTAAGTATGCAAGAGTTTTTCTGTTTGCACAGTTACTTAGCTGTTTAATAGTTATAGCAGTGAACAAGATAGATGCTTTAATGGTCTGCATATTCAATTGACACTTGAATTTATAGTTAAATTCTTCCTTTACCCATGGTTTGGAAGAGCAAGTAAATACTATTATTTATCTGTTGCTTATAAGAGATTGTGAAATCCAAGGTGATCATTAAACAATGACATATATGGAAAAATATCAAGAATTCTGATCTCAGAGATCCAGTTTAAACCAAATGTTATATTGAATTAATGAATATTATAGTGTCAATTATTATATGAGGACATTTTAACCTGTACTGACATGAAAGTAAGTACAGACTGGTTTAATAGAGAAATAAATCCACTGATAATACATTGTGTGTATCATGGCTGTAATTCATTCAACTCTTTTCTTTTAATGTTAATATTCTTTGGGAGGCTTTCTCTGACTAACCTATCTTAAAAGAGTTCTTAAAACACATTTTAATTTCATCTTTTTATTTTTCATAGTTATTATCACAACCTCACTTTAAATTTATAGCCCTAATTTGAATACAAGTCATATATACTATATTTCAATGAGGCTTATTTTAATAGTGATCCTTGTTACTTATATAATTTCATGAAATTATTGTATTTTCTAGGCATTTGTTGCCTCAAATACAAGAAGTTCTTTAGGAAAGTAACAAAAGATAGGCCCTTTATTATTCTTATGATAAAGAATGGATATCAGTAAAAAACCAAAAAAAAAGGAATGGTGTTGGTGGACCACCCTGTCTCATTTCTGATTTTAGTGAAAGCGTTTCAAAGTTTTTCCATTTAGGTGATGTTGACTGTGGGTTTGTGGCAGCATAGAAAAACTGCTTAGTTATATATTGTGTGCCTTTGGAATTGAGAAGATCTAACTAAGGGTATTAAACCAGCTATGGGAGGCTAAAGTAGCAGGATTGAAAGTTTAAGCTCTGCTTAAACTATAGAGTGAATTTAGAATTTTGTGAGACCATCTCAAAGTAAAAAATTTAAAAATCGGCATGGGAATATAGCTCAGCAATAGAACACTTCTCTAGTATGTACTTGGCCATAGGTTCAGTCTTCAGTATGGAGGAAGAAAAAATAACACAAATTTTGTATGCTATTAAAATAATTTAAAAGTTTAGTATACTACAGCATCAATGTTTATATGAAGGATAGTGTATTTGAGGCTGGAGAAATACCTTGGCTTTCATGTATCCAGAGTAATGAGACTCGGGAAATCATGAGGGAAGCAAATTTCCTTTAATAGAGCCAACTCAATTTGGTAGAACATTTGAAGAGGCTTGTTTTCCAATGGAATTATATGGTATGTTCAAATACCTGTAAACTAATGGCTCATACCAACAAGAATCTGGCTGAATCCAGTCCTTTAACAACCAAGTTAAAAATAATGGGGATTTTTTTAATTACTTTGTTTGTGTAATTTAACCTTGGCACTGATTCCATTAGCCTTTGGATTGCAAGACTTGAACACCTTGATTGGAAAAAACAGAATTAAAGCCATTAGGTTAAAATTCCTTCTAGCTTTTATATAACAGATTACAGTTCACTCTTTTTACAGAAACAATTGACACCAATTCTCAATTAGATAGTTTTTAAAGTTAAGAAAATTGTATTTCTTTTATCAGTTAGACTTTTTTGTGCTATACTAGAAAAAATATGAACTTAGCTGAAATGATTAATTTTGTCCTTTTATAAATTTGGATTGTAAGTGAAAAGATATCACAAGTTGTATCTAACATTCTGTTCGACTTTCAGAGACATTCTGTTACTCTCCTGTGATTCTAAATTTAAAAGTTACAGTTTAGAGTATCATTCTTCTTGGGGGAAGTGTTAAAAAAAATTGTAAAATTCTTCAGAATTCCTCAACAAATCCTGAATATCAGTCTTTAATTCCCAATGCAGTAGACAGAATAAAAACTGACAGTCTATAAAAATGTTTTTTTATTTAAGCACAGTTCAGCAATACTGAATTTTTTGGTCTCTTGGTAATAACATATGCTAGGTGCTAAGAGAATAGAAATACTACTTCATAATTGTTTTTTTTTTTTAAAGCTGATATATATGGTTTAAGGTGTACCTTTAAGGAATCACAAGACGTAAAAAACTAAAAAAGAAGAGGAAATGTTTTGTCAGAAAAATAATGAATTAAGTATACAGTGAATAAGTAATGCATTTGTCTGAACTTACTGGGTAGGTGGGTATTATTGTTTTTTATTATTAATTACTGAGTCAGAGATTGGGAGATGTTTATTGAGAACAAAAGAGAATGTCTTTCATAGTAGAAGGAGCATCATATAAAAAGTATTACTATTTATTTGGTCGGTTGCTTGGTTGTCTTTTCCAGGCAGGGTTTCTCTGTATGGCCATGACTGGCCTAAATTAAGAGATCCACATGCCTGTGCTTCCCAAGTGCTTAGATTAAAGGCTTGCAACCCCACAAACTCGACTGGAAAAAAAATGCTGATGGAAACACATTTTAAGTATTCACTGAACAAGTAATCAATTTAACCTACTGGGGAAATAAGGGTAGATAGAGGTGAAGTAGAAAACATGTAGTAGAAGTAACATTGAATTTGACATTGGATTATTTGGATTCTAGTTTTGACTCTACCATTAATTGGGCTATTACCTGTTAGAACATAGACTGTTCTAGGTGCTCATGTTAATGCATTAGCATTCATTGGACTAAACATTCAGTAATCCACCTTGAATTAATAATTTTTCATGAATGTTCAAAAATATAAAAGATACAATGGGATATGTTTATGCTGAGAAATGCAGTACTGAATACAATTGAAGAAAACAGAAAACTCCATTGATACTTTGTCATAAATGAAGATTTTGCAGCCTCACTACCCAGATAAATGTCTGTGGCGCCTTTTGTAATATACCTTTAGAATCAACCCTCTGAAAAGACTTTCCCAGTTGAAAGAAGAGAATAAGTACAGAAGCAGACATTGATCATGACTTTATTTAAAAAAATAGTAAGTTCTGTATAGAAATTGATATTGTAAATTTCAAAAATACTACATTTTAGATTTAGTTGTCAAAGACCACATTTAAAAGCAAATCAGCATGAATGAGTTCAGCCTTCCTTGTAGAAACCAGATATACCAAACTGACAAAAAAAAAAAAAAACAAAAATAGTTTATTGATGTTTGAAAAATACCAATTTAAGTGTACAATTATAAAAACTACAGTTTTTATTAAAAGTCTTGGTTCCTTTTTCCTTTATATGCAAGTTGTTGATGTGCTGTAGGATTTAAACACGAAAACAGCTAGTCAGCGAAAGGGAATATATTTTAAGTACATTAAGCTTAATAATGTTTTAGGAAGTTATAAAATATAAAAAATATTAATGACTGGTGTGGTTTATATAATAACTGAGTTCTTGAAAAACAGATAAGTGGTTTGTTCTGTTGTTGTACCCTCTTACTCCTCCAATAGCTTAGTGTTTCTGGCCAAATAAAATGAGATTTTTATGCTGATTCTGTTACCTTCCCCAATCACTGCTTTATTTCTTTTGCATTAAAATTTTGACCAAATTCTGATTACTAATACCCCATGTCTTTTAAGTTAAGGTCAACTTACCATGGAGTCTGTTTCCATTCCTTGAATGTAGCTGTATTATTATAGATATTGGAAACTTTTAATTTGTAGGAAAAATTTCTTCTTCTTTTTTTTTTTCCCAAGAAATAGGAATGTACCACAAGTTAGTATGTCATCCTTATATAGGAGCCATTGTAATATATGGCTTTGTCATTCCAATTTTAGTATGTGTTGCTGAAGCAAGCCCAGAAAAGGTTTATTTTTCACAGAATCTAGAAATTTGTGCCTATATCAAATTGCTGTCAACAACAACCAAAAAAGCTACACCAATTTAGGTTGTTCTTAATACCCATATCTTTTTTTTTTAGTTTATTTTTAATTTTAGTGCATTGATGTTTTGTCTGCATGTATGTCTGTGTAATAGGAGCTATAGACAGTTGTGAGATGCCGTCTGGGTACTGGGAATTGAATCCGGGTCGGAGCAGCCAGTGCTCCCAGCTGTTAAGCCATCTCTCCAGCCACAATATTCATATCTTAAAGAAGTATGAAAGTATGGAAAAGGCCTGCCTATCTATCTTGGTTTTTTAAAATATTCATTTATTTATTATATATTCAATATTCTGTCTGTGTATAATGTCTGCAGGCCAGAAGAGGACACCAGACCCCATTACAGATGGTTGTGAGCCACCATGTGGTTACCGGAAATTGAACTCAGGACCTTTGGAAGAGCAGGCTCTTAACCACTGAGCCATCTCTCCAGCCCTATCTTTGTTTTTTGAGACAGAATTTCACTTACGTTTTAGAGCCTGTCCTGGAACTAGCTCTTGTAGACCAGGCTGGCCTCGAACTCACAGAGATCTGCCTGCCTCTGCCTCCCCGAGTGCTGGGATTAAAGGCGTGCGCCCCAACCAACCTGCTGGAAAAGGCATTTTTAAAAGCTCTTTGAGGTAGCCAAGCATAGCCTTAAGCAATCTTCCTTGTATGTGCAAGTTAAAAGAACTACTGTATTTCTGCCCACCACCTGACATCTTAGACTACTTGCTTAGTAGTGATAAATATTGAATCAGAAATTATTGGTAGCTGTTTTGAGATAGCATTTTAGAATTAGTGCATTTCTACCCTTTAGAAGAGAAGTGATTTGTTGTTGTTATTGTTTGTTGTAGTTGCATGTATTTTGTGTTGGGGGACTAATGAATGCATCACAACAGTGTGGAGGTCAGAAGACATCTTTTAGGAGTCTGTACTCTCCTTCTAATGGATTAAATCCAGGCTCATTGGCAAGTGGTTTTGCCCACTGAGTCACCTAACTTTCCCTTGAGTAGAAGTATTTCTAGCAAATAGCATCCAACCCTTACTATACTATCAGTGATTGAAACCTTGGCATGTACTGTCTTCTTTGGGATTCAGTCGATTCAGTCTTACATCATTACAAAGGATACAGCTTTATTTTGTTACCCATTACTACAATGCCACAAACAATGGCTTTCTTTACTGTATTAATACTATGAAGGACGATTTAACAACACTTAAATTCAAAGTAGCTTTTATTTGGGTCCATGCACATGTTAAGGCTTTTAATAAATGGGAGGGAAAAGAAATAGAAACCTTTACTGCTTCTGTGTACCAATTCACTACTGTTTTTTTAAAAAAAAAAAACTATGAGGGAGTGGAAAGCAGTTTAATATCACTATCCCCCAAACACACAATGGGAGTTGATCTCAGGTCTTCATGCATGCTGAGCAAACATTCTACCACTGAACTATATCTCCAGCCCTAATATTACTACTTTTTCAGTTGATAAAACAAAGGAGCTATTGTGCATACTTTTATAAGAAACGGTTTCCTTCCTTCCTTCCTTCCTCCCTCCCTCCTTCCCTCCTTCCTTCCCTTCTGCCCACTCCGCCCCCTCCCTCCCTCTTTCTTAATGTGCATGAGTGTTTTGCCTGCTTTAATACTTGTGCACCTGGTGCCCATGGAGGCCAGAAGTAGACATCTGATTCCCTGAAACAGGAGTTTCATATGGTTGTGAGCTGCCATGTGGGTGGTGGGAATCAAACCTGGGTCCTTAGGAAAACAACCAGTGAAAGTATGAGTTAATTGGATAACTGCCAGTCCCTCTGTTTGATGTTTACTTTGAATTTGCTCTGTTGCCTAAGCTCAATCTCCACCCCACCCCCCACTTTTAAATAAAGCATAATTTCGACATGATTGATATGAAGGTAGGTACCTAGTGTTACATTCAGGAAAGCCTCCAAGATAGACTTCAGAGTGAAGGAGGCAGAACTTTTGGATGCAGTAGGTGGAGCTTTGAGCAAATAAAAGTCTCCCTGCTTATCCAAGGATGTATTGCTATTGTAGGAAAAGCAGAAGAAACTACTAGTAGCAAAATTGTTGCCGTGTCTTTCAGCATGTGGTTTATATCCACAGAGCCAATCTAAATAGAGTGTTGGCTGAGTAAGGCAAGCTCAGTTGGGAAGCATGGCTATTCAACAAGAAACTATGCTCCACTCTGACTTTTATATTTGTCTTCTTTATGCTGTGGGCTAAGTTGTTATACTTCTATCTGCTTTCCCTTTAATTTTTCTCTAAACTCTTAACAAATGTGTTTTGCCTTTTCTGATGGATTTTATGAAGACAGAGTTTTGTTCAGTATTTGTTATTGTAAATTCTCACTGCTGCTGCTGCTCTCAGAAGGACTGTATAAATGAGGTAAGAATTTCCAGTCTATGTAGAGCATATCACAGCCTTTCTGATGAGGTATATAAAAAGTTTCACTTAAACTGCTGAAGTTATTTAATGTTCTATGATTTATTCTGTGTGAGGAAGTATGTTTTTCTCAATTCTGATTGGTTAGGACAAGTTTTACTTTTATCAAGCAAGAGATTAAACATTTGAAACTTAAGCTTTGAGACAATTCCTGACAGTTTTAAGAATTCTATACTATGACTCGGTTCTGTGTTTTCAGCAGATTAGTTGACAACCATAAACATACAGAATTAAAGAAACCACAGTCTGTAAAATTTTTTATTTCAAATAAAGCAACATATTTGATAAACATTTCTCTTTAGCATCTCTTGACGTGTATGGCCTTTTGTGTAAAAAAAAATTACTCAGTTTTTATACTCTATATGATATGTTACAGAAGTGACTTTGAAACAACAGTCTCAAAACAGAATGAGAAAGTACACAGTTTTATGACACTTAAAGAAGTAAGCTAGTCTCCTTGTCTGCAAGAGCTGTGTATATATAGAGACACGATTGCCCAAAGATAGAACCTGTTAATTGAAAGAATAAAGCAAGAATACTTTTAAAGCTAAGTTGCTGGTTCTGATGAATGGAGTGAGAAAAGTATTGTCCTTAGTGAATAAAGCTTAATTTTTTTCTTCAAGAGTAACCTAGATTTTCTATCTTAGTATTCTTTTTGGTTTTGTGTTTTCTAACCTTTTGTAGAAAAAATATTTGCTTTTACTGGTTGGAACAGGACTGAGTAGGATTAAGTTAAAGAGTAAAGAAAAGGGGTTGCTTTATAGCAGGGTTTTAGAGCTTTTACGTTTATCTTCATCTCTATTGAAATATACACGTTAAAAAGAAATAAAATTTTATCACAAGAACAATTTGCTAATACTGTACTCTTTCTGGTGTCAAAAACCATGTTTTAGAATAATCTAGACCAAATTTTTAAAATATAATTTATTAAGTTCTTATATCTTAAGAACAAAAAGTGTGATGTGCATCTTAAAAACTTTGCTTTGAGAACATTCCTACCAACTGTCACAGGTCACTTTCAAGAGCTTCATACTCATTCCATGTACTTTTTGTCTGTTAGTACTAAATTAATACATTCTTACACTATTTTTTTAAAGGCTTTTCTGGGCATTTTTATAATCTTGACTGATGGTGAGATTTTTATTTACTTTCCCAATATCTAGGTAGGTAGTAGTCTTAATCTTTTAATATCAACTGATAGGATAATAAGGTTTGTCTCAGTTTTATTGGCCACCTTGCCTTTTTTTGTGGGAGGGGGGGCTCGAGACAGGGTTTCTCTGTAGCTTTGGAGCCTGTCTTGCCACCTTGCCATTTTCAATATGTTATCTAAGGCCACAGTAGCTTCTGGGTATGTTTTATTACATTTAAAATCTGTGTCTAACTTGTAGTTATATTATTATATTATTATAACTAATATTAGTATAAACTAATATGTTTGAGGATGGTGCTATATACAGTTATTGATTTTGCTTTATTTTCTATTTGTTTTATTAGCTAGTAGATAGAAATTACTATCTACTAATACATGAATGTGTATGTTTGCATGAATAAGGTTAATAAGACAGTTTAGGATCATCAATGATGAAAGCAGGTTTAGGAGAATTTCTTATGTCCTTCCTATACTGATATAGAGATCAGTCTATATTTGCCATCTTAGTTTAGTATGCTAGTGCCCGTAATTTAAACACATTCTTTTGAGATATTGTATTATGGATGGAGCCACATTTTTCCTCATTAAGTTTTCTGTTGGTTTGGTTATTTTTCTGTAACATTTGAACTGTCTTCTCATACATAATCCAACTACATTCAACCTATTATATCAAAATCTGTTTCAGACAATTGCTTACCAATAGGTTTTTAGGTATTTTTTTCCCATTTAAAAGTTTACTTTATGCTGTATTGGTTTATTGTAGAAAACAAAAAGCCACTATAAAACAGAAAACTCAATTTTTCTACTATCAGCTTTTAGTATAAGTCATCCATAAAATTGCTTAATTTTTTAATTACAATTTTACTGATTGTATATGTGTATGTCCACAACTGCTTGAATGCCACAGCACTTGTGTTTTTATTTTTTTGTTTTGTTTTTTGAAACAAGGTCTCATGTAATCTAAGATGACCTTGAACTTGCTTTGTAACTGAAGTTGCTCTTGAATATCTGATCCTCTGTGTGGCAGGATTAGTCATGCAACCCTAGTTTCAGCTTATGCTGTGTTGGAGATAAATCCAGGGCTTCATAGTGTTAAGCAAGTACTGTACCAACTAAAATACAACTTCCATTTTCTACTTCCTTTAGTCTTAAATTTGAAATACCCCTCTTGCTCTGTTACAGCAGCTTTTGACTATAGCAGTATTATTAGGATTATATGAAGAACATTTCCACTAAAATCAATAAGACAAGAGTCTATGTTCCCCAATGCTACTAGTATAGTCTTAGCTAGAGCAGTAAGATAAATGAAGATGTTAACAAGTGATACAGATAGGAAAGGATGAAACAAAAGTATTCTTATTTGCAGATATGATTCTATGCATAAAAGATTTTAAAGTCTCCACCAGAAAACTCTGGCTACTGATAAACACATTCAGCAAAGTAGCAGAATATAAACTTTTTTGTTTGGTTTTTGAGAAGCAGGACACAAATTTAAAACACAAAATTCAGAAGCCTTCTTAGATACCAGCAGCAAAACTATCAAGAAAGAAATATGGGTAACAATCCTATTTATAGTAGCATGCAAATAATAATAATTTTGTAATAAATCTAATCAAGGAAGGGAAATATTTGTACAGTGAAAACTGAAAGACACTGAAGAAGACAACTGAAGATGTTAAGACTTCCCAAACCCAGTTAGTAGGATTGATATTATAAAAATGGCCATTCTGGGGGCTGGAGAGATGGCTTAGTGGTCAAGAGCACTGACTGCTCTTCCAGAGGACCCGGGTTCAATTCCCAGCTCCCACATGGCAGTTCACAACTGTCTAAAGATCCAGTTGCAGGGGATCTGACACCTTCACACCAGTGCACATAAATAAAAAGTTAAATAAACCTTTAAAAAAAATGGCCATTCTACCAGAAACAATCTACAGATGTGATCATCATCAAAATGTCAAGAAAAAACACTGTTGTAGGTATTACCATCCCTGCTATTTTTTTACAAAGAGACTAAAGGGCACATTGGAGAAAAGAGAGCATCTTCAGCAAATGGTCCTAGTCAAGTTGGATGGTTACATGAAGATCAGTGAAACTAGATCCCCCCCCCCCCACAAGGTTTCTCTGTAGCTTTGGTGTCTGTCCTGGAACTAGCTCTTATAGACCAGGCTGGCCTCGAACTCACCGAGGTCCACCTGCCTCTGCCTCCTGAGTGCTGGGATTAAAGGGGTGCGCCACCACTGCCTGGCGAAACTAGATACTTATCTCTCTACCTACACAATGTGTACTTTGGTCTCTTTGTAAAAATTATCAGAGATGGTGATAACTACAACATCATACCTACATCATAGAAGAGGGATTGGAAAGATTGTAAGAGCAGTGGATGACAACAGCAAAACAAAAAAAAAGTTTTCTTGATATAGCAAGTTAGCTGCACACATGAACTCATGTACTCAAAGCATTTATGACAGCATGTACAAGACTTGGGTAAAATAAACCAAACAAAATCATAGTGTGGATAGGGAAGGTAGTCACACAGTACCACCCTGAAGAGCTGTTGGAAATTGCTGAGAGAGAAGAATCAATTTACTTGAAGGATTTAGCCCCTAAGAGGTTACTTCCCAGGATTCAGTGGGTGGCCCTACACCCAGTGAACTCAATGGCTTTAATCAAAAGGGGTGTGTATGCATGGATTGGTCAGGGGGATGGGGATAGACTTGATCAAGACACATTTTGTGCCAGTATGAGATTTCCAAACAGAATTAGGTGAAGGTAAATATACAAAAATGTTCTTTGTAGTCATTCTCAAAATTAAACATTTCAAATTACCTGCATATGAAACATTGACATTACCTGCATATGACTTTAGGGTTTCACTCTACTTCACAGTTAGCCAATATGAAAAATTAGCATCAGGCGCACAATTTTCCAAATCAGTGCTTGAAAGAATGCAGTGGGTAATTAATGAGAATTAACCAAATCTACATCTCACTTTTATGTTTAATGATTTTTTTGACACTGAATCGCTCAGTATATAATTCCAGTGGATGCCTGAAACCAGTGATAATACTCTTATAATACAATTTCGCAGATTTAGCACACCTATAATAAAGTTTAATATATGTAAATTAGGCATAACAGGAAATAATAATAACTAATAGAAAATAAAATATTGTGTTAACAAGGTCATTTCTTGAACAGAATCAAGACAAATATTAATATTTTCAGACTACAGTTGATTGCAAATAACTAAAGCAGTGAAAAGTGAAGCCACAGATTAGGAAGTCAGGCTACTGTATTTTATTTTGGATTGTGAGTGATTATGTACCTTTCTGTGATCCAGTTATCACTAGTTTTATGTGTGCTACTGAGACTATACAGATAATTAGAATTTATGTAACTTTTCCCTCTCATCTACGTGTTTATAGAATTATACCACCACTTGTACAACATGTTGGTATATCTATTTGAATTTGTTTTGGAGGCTGTTTTTATTTTGGTTTAGGAGTTTTGTTTTTAGACAGAGCCTTAACTGGCCTAGAACTCACTGTTATAGGCTATCCTCAAACTTAAAGGAGTATGACACTGTGCCTGGTACTGTCTCTGAATTCTTAATCTATATCATTACTAAAATGAAATTGCAATAAATATACACACTGAGTCCTTTTCCTTCTAACCTACCTCCAAAATAGTGCCGTTTGGACCTGTTGCTGAAGGCTTTATTCACAAAGATATATTTATTTGCTTGCATTTTTAGACAGGGTCTTTCTATATAGCCCTGGATATCCTGGAACTCACTATGCAGGCTGGCCCTCTAACTCAGAAATCCACTTGCCTCTGCCTTAAGAGTGCTAGAATTAAAGGTATGTGCCACCACATCTGGCCAAAGAATTTATATTTCATGAAAACTCTTTCACTGTGTGCTGAACAATTTTATGTCAACACAACACAAACTAAAGTCATCTTAAAGGAAGGAACCTCGATTAAGAAAATGCCTCCATAAGATGGGCCTGTAGGCAAGACTGTAGGGCATTTTTAAATTAGTGATTTATGGGCATGGGCTCAGCCCATGTGGGTGGTACTGTCCTTGGGCTGGTTGTCTTGGGGTTTATATGAAAGTGGGCTGACTGGGCAGTGGTAGCACACACACGCCTGAGTTTGAGACCATCCTGGTCTACAGAGCAAGTTCTAGTACAGACTCACAGAAAAACCCTGTCTTGAAAAACCAAAAAAAAAAAAGGTTTTGCTGAGCAAGACAGGATACCAAGCTAGTAAGCAGCATCCATCAGCTCCTGCCTCTAGGCTCCTGCCCTGTTTTGTTCCTGTACTGACTTACTTTGATAATACTATGGAAATGTAAGCCATATAAACCTTTTCCTCCCCAAATTGTTTTGGTCATGGTGTTTCATTACAGTGATAGTAATCCTAGCTAGGACACAGAGTGATGCTATTTAGTTTCACATAGAGTAGGCTAGTGAGTTTTCTTCTAAAACTAATTGTAATACTTTTATTTCATGTGAGCCTGATTAATTTTCCCTTTATGCTTTTTATTAGTTTATTCATTTTGTTTTGAGACAGTGTCTCATGTAACTCAAGCTGACCTTGAACTCTATGCAGTTTTCAGATGGGGCAGGTAGTTCAAGAGGACACTAGAAGATTACTGGGCACTAAGGAGTTTATTAGAAACGGTTGTTTTTTGCCAAATCTGTGTGTATTGTAATCAGTAGGTGGATACTTGTAACAATAGGGAAAAAAACGTGAAAGCAAGAATTTGGTGAAGTTGCCTGGTAGGTTACTGTTGTAGGAGGCCACTTGTTTGTTCCCGACTGCTCAGCCCCAAAATAATCGTACAAAAAAACATATTATTTGCAATATTGTTTGGCCAATAGCTTAAGTGTATTTCTGGCTAACTCATATCTTAAATTAATCCATCTCCATTAATCTGTATCACCACGAGGCTGTGGCTTACTGGGTAAAGTTCTGGGTCTTCTTCAGCTACATTGCTTCTCCAAGCTCTCTGCCTTCCTTCTCCCAGCATTCAGTTTAGTTTTCCCTGCCTACCTCTGTTCTGCCTGCTATATGCTCAAGCCAACTTTCTTTATTCATTAATAGTAATCACAGCATACAGAGGAGAATCCCATATCAGGTTACCTTTGGGGGCTCATAGGTAGAATCTAGCCCAGAGCAGAAGGAAGACTACATAGCCTATGAAGAATGAGTCCACCAAGGAGATCTTTGTAGATATTGTGTATGAACTTGGCAGAAGTGACCTTGTAACCTAGCAGGAAAATGGCCAGAGGTACCAGGGTCAAGTAGGGGAAGACAGCCTGGTTGACTAAGCTGATTTATTTATCTGCTCATGGCCCTGAACCCCATTTTGCTTCACATAGGATTATTAGAAACATTTTATATTATTTTTATTTCCAAGAACCTACTGACAAAGGAGAAATAGTATTGAAAAGGCTCTGAGGAGAGTCCCTTTTCTGAAAAGAATCAAGATCTGAATGGCAAGGGAGGGAGTTTCTTTTTAGACCTTTTAAAGGATGGGGATGAGGATTTAATTGCTAGTAAGATTCTGTAGCCCGACTCTCATGATTCCCAGGTTGGATACAGGGAAGGGTATAAAGATAGGTGTGAAACATTTCCAGTGGTACTAGTAAGTTTTCTAGCTGGGGATCATAGACAGCACCCCAGTAGGATGTCTATTAATATTTGTGAGAGGCTCCTGATCAGAGGCTTCATGCTGACATATTACTCCAAGGATAACCTTGAATGCCTGATCCTCCTGCCTCCGCTTCCCAAGTGTTGAATTTATAGACTTATACAACAGTTTCTGGTTCTTATTTTTCTGTTTTATTTATATAAAGTTGCTGCTTAGTTATCCTGCCAAAACAATACTAACCCATAATTCTTTGTATAAAGCTTTTAGAATAGTATCATATAATATGATGCTTACCAAACTCTGTAGATTAATACCTATCCCTGGGTTCAGTGTCCAAAGTAAAGGCTGAATTAATTGATATGTTAGTTTTCAAGGTTGAGCACAAGATTTTCTAATCAATCAGAGCACCTGGTTACCATTTTAAATGTAAGGAAAGATATTGTCATCAGCCTAAATGTTTTTTTTTCTGTGAAAGTAAGATCTGCCGTACTCCTTATTGTTTCTTGAGATTGCCACTTCCTACCTCTGATCCCTACATGGATCAGGTCCTGCATATACATCAGAAAAAAAGGCAAGGGACATTAAGAAGGCAGCCTGTTTTTTTTTAAAAAAAAAAATAATCAAGATTTATTAACATTTCTGTGGCTATTTTTATGGATTATAGGGAGTGAAGCCAGCCAGTTTTGACAAAGTAGCAATTCCTGAAGTGAAGGAAATTATTGAAGGATGTATCCGACAAAATAAAGATGAAAGGTAAGTTGCTTCTTTGACCCCTGGTGTTGCTTGAACAATGTGAGGTATATTTAATACTTGTGTTTCATTTTTCCATTCATAACATTTTTTAAAAATTTTTAAATTGGATTATTTCCATTGTAGCTACTCAGATTTGCTCTCTGTAACTGTAAAAATGTGGTTTAGTGATATTTAAGTAAATTAAGTTTATGTTTAAACCAGAACCACCTTATATATAGTCTCTAAATTCAATGAAAACTACTTATAACAATATAATAATTTAGAAAACTCTACAGTAGAGTTTATTCTCCAATGTAAAAATTCATTCCTTAACCATTCTCTCTCTGAAATTTGAAAGTAAAGTAAAATCTTAGCCTTTATTTTCCAACCATTATACCAGGATTGAAAAAGAGCAAAACATTAAAAACTCCTTTGAGTAAAGAGATTTCATGCAAGGCTTTGAAGAAGAGCTGGCTTAGTCATTTGTACAAACAGAGCTTTTCTGAGAAGAGTGTCCAATATCAGTTATGCAGTGTAGCTGATGGGTCACCTGTAGGCTTAGCAAAGATACATGATTATTTGAAAAATAATCTGTAAATTGAGCATAACCTATCTCCTAAAATATAGCCACAATTGGCTATATCAGCCAAATTCAAGAGTTTTGTATCTTAACTCTTCTAGTCTCATGATCTTTTAGGCCATTCAGCAGATAGTTAGCTGTGAGTTTCTGTTTTGAGATATACAGCCTAAGTTAGAAGCTCTTTTAAGACTTTTTCAGTGTAGACAAAGGGATATTTGTTTTGAGTTTTAAAACATTCTGTTTCATTTCTGGATGGAAACGTTTCTTTGATTACTGGTATTTTGTATAAAGAAGATTGATTGTGGGGCTGGAGAGACGCCTAGGCGGTCAAGAGCACTGGCTGCTCTTCTAGAGGACCTGGGTTCAATTCCTGCACCCACATGGCAGTTCACAGCTGTCTAACTCCAGTTCCAGAATATCTGACACCCTCACACTAATGTATATAAAATCAATAAAATATTTTTTAAAAGATTGATTGTTAAGCATCCAACCTTTGACTTGCCTAATCCACAAGTTGTTGATAAGAAATTGAAGGGATTTATTGTAATAAATAAAGGTTGCTGTTACAGAAAGTACCAAAACTAGAAAACAACAAATTTATGTTTTAGTTATGATTATATTATTTATAACTGTAAAACTTTGAGAAAGAATCTTAACCTTCCTCTGCCTTCATTTTATAATAGTCAGGAAATGGTATTCCATTGTTACTGTTCAAGGACCAGTCAGTCCTACACAGTGTTTTGTTGTCGTTGTTTTGGGTTTTTTTTTGCTACATTTCTGTGGTATTTTGAAGCTTTGATATTCTGTGCGCTATTTCCATAATCATTTTACTGACTAATGAAATTAGATCATTTGGTTTAAAAATTGTCCCTATCAGCTGTTAATAAAAATTGGCATAAGATGGTAGGCTGGGGATGAAGAAGTGCTTGTCTACCATGTGCAAGGTCCTGGAT
The DNA here is from genome assembly GCA_028555095.1 of Dicrostonyx torquatus. Taxonomy (NCBI): domain Eukaryota; kingdom Metazoa; phylum Chordata; class Mammalia; order Rodentia; family Cricetidae; genus Dicrostonyx; species Dicrostonyx torquatus. The sequence continues at coordinate 17,894,800 of JAQHUG010000007.1, read as the reverse complement.
TCCATTGCCAACACACACACACACACACATACACAATGCTGTAATATTACCATTCAGATGGACTAATGTTAAAATGAATCACAAATTTTCCCTAGTTTTTCTATCATAGATTTTTTTAAATCTTTAATTAAATAACAATAAACACATACATTTAAAAGTCATTCTTATGTCTGTAAATGTTCTGTTAGTCTGAGACCAGCTTGGGCAACATAGGAGATAGTGTCTCAGAAAGAGAGAAAAATATCTTTTCAAACTAATGACTTCTTTTTCTAATTTTCTTTTTCTTTGAAAGATATTCCATCAAAGACCTTTTGAACCATGCCTTTTTCCAGGAGGAAACAGGGGTACGGGTAGAATTAGCAGAAGAAGATGATGGAGAAAAGATAGCTATTAAATTATGGCTGCGTATTGAAGATATTAAGAAATTAAAGGGAAAATACAAAGACAATGAAGCTATTGAATTTTCCTTTGATTTGGAGAGGGATGTACCAGAAGATGTTGCTCAAGAAATGGTAAATTGACCCTTAACTGTTGTAGATTTATGTATATTGATACCAATAGGGGAAAAACAAACATCTAATGAGTGTTGAATGTTGCATGTCTCATTAACAT
>JAQHUG010000007.1:17881122-17893298 GCA_028555095.1 Dicrostonyx torquatus | reverse complement strand
TGAGGCAAGAGGATTTCAAGTTTGAGACCAAAGGTAAAATTGGTCTCAAACATTATAAAACTTGAAAAAAATACATGCAACCCTCCAAAATGACTAACCTATTTTTCTACAGTGCCTTTTGTTTGTTCACTTGTTTGTTTCATTTTGTTTTGAAGTAATTTTCTCTAAATATCCTTTTTCGTAGGTCGAGTCTGGGTATGTCTGTGAAGGTGATCACAAGACCATGGCTAAAGCTATCAAAGACAGGGTGTCATTAATTAAGAGAAAACGAGAGCAGCGGCAGTTGGTGCGAGAGGAGCAAGAGAAAAGAAAACAGGAAGAGAGCAGTCTTAGACAGCAGAATGAACAACCACCAAGTGTTTCCCAGGCAGGAATTCAGCAACTCTCTTCTGCTAGCACCGCCATACCAACTGCTCCCACCACTTCTGCTTCAGTTTCTACACAAGTAGAGCCCGAAGAACCCGAAGCAGATCAACATCAACAGCTACAGTATCAGCAGCCTAGTATATCTGTGTTATGTAAGTGTTAGGGGAAGTAAGCAAAGTGCTAGTGATGCTTTTGATTATTTCCGTTCTTGTACTCATTATTAATAGAAGGGTGAAACACTGAGAAAATGTGCTTATAATATAAGGGTATTTGAAAACTTCTAGTATCTTGACATTTTGACTTTGTAGGTTATTTATCTATTTTATTTAGTTCCTTCAAATTAAATTTGCAAATAATGAAGGGAAAATAAATTTTGCTATTTATAATTGAAACTGTTAATCTTTTAGCAAAACTACCTGGAGACCAAAGGTTGATGAGACCAGTCAGTGCTCAGTAATTGAATTAAGTATTTAACATCAAGTAAACACAGGTCTCCACAGAATAAGACCTCGAAGTTGAATTCAGTTTAAGATTATATCTTTCAGTGATAATCAGTAATTTTTTTTTTATTGCTGTTTTGTTTTTATTTTGGAGACAGGGTTTCTCTGTGTAGCCCCAACTCTCCTGGAACTATTTCTGTTGACCAGGCTGGCATTGAACTCAAAGATCACCTTCCTCACCTTTCAAATGCTGGGATTAAAGGCATGCACCACTACTGTCTGATGAGAAATTTTTTTAAGATTACTACTTTTTTGCACAAATCCCTCATTTCAATGTAGACAGGTACTTAATTGTCTCAAGTGTCACGTTGGGCTGCCATCTGTTGAAGACTAGCCTCAATGAAACTCATATGTGCCAGGGTAGGAGCATGAGGATAATTAATAATTAATTAGAATTATTAAGCGAAAGAAACACAGAACAGCGTCAGCAGAGAAATTCAGTGAATACTGAATTGTGAATCCATCCTCATTTATTTTCCACACACTTACAGACTTCACTCCAAACGGGGAAGGGAGTGGCAACAGACTTCATTCAAGTCATTCATAAGGAATAGACTTGAATTCTCCGACCTTTGGTCCGGGTGGAGTGGATCCACCTCTATACCTAAAATACTAATTAACTTACACTAAGTCAGAATCTCTTGTTTGTAGCCACATCTGTTGTCAACAACTTTGAGAGAGCAAAAATAAGCTCAAACTCTCTGACTTCCAGTCAAGGCCAAATAGGCTCACATCTTAATAAGACTGCTATTCTTTTTTGGTTTTGCTTTTTTGTTTGTTTGTTTGTTTGTTTTTCAAGTCAGGGTTTCTCTATGTAACTTTGATGCATGTCCTGGAACTCCTTCTGTAGACCAGGCTGGCCTTGAACTCACAGAGATCCACCTGTCTCTGCCTACTGAGCACTGGGATTAAAAGTGAGCTCCACCACCACTGGCCTATTCAGTTTTTAAAATTTACTCCAGATTTAAACAAAGAAATAACCAATAACGTTAATGTAATGAATCTACAATGTGAATAACTTCTCCCTCTTCCATATCCCTCCCTCTAATGATTCATTTATCCTTCAGCTGATGGAACAGTTGACAGCGGTCAGGGATCATCTGTCTTCACAGAATCTCGAGTGAGCAGCCAACAGACAGTTTCCTATGGCTCCCAACATGAACAGGCACATTCTACTGGCACAGCACCAGGGCATACAGCTTCTAGTATCCAAGCACAATCTCAGCCTCATGGGGTGTATCCACCCTCAAGTATGGTGAGTAAATGAATAAGAAAATGTAATACTAAAATGATAGCCAATAGATAATATTCAAAGTATTTCTTATGTCAACTAGGTAGCAATGTGAGTCTAAGGTAGAGAATATAAAGGGTCTAGTCAGTCTTTGGTTTTCATGTGGGTGGATTTAAATAGTAAAATGCTTAAAATTTTTATCTGTACTAAACACGTACAGACTTTTCCTGATATATTCCCAAGTAATATAACAATTTTTAAATGCCTTTTGAATTGAATTGGGTATTATAAGTAATCTAGAGATTATATGCAAATACTATGATAATGTATATAAAAGTTTTGGACAACTGCAGATTTTTGTTTCTGTTGGGGTGGCTTGGAACCAACTCAGCATAGAGACTGAGGGTTGATGTTATTTATAAAGGAAATAAGTTTATAAGAGTATAACCAGAGTAGTTTAGTCTGTGTAACATACACATTAACAAGTGAGAATTAGCTGAACTTCAAACACAAAGTAGCTGTGTACAGTAAGACTGAACTGCACTCTCTTCAACACCTAGGAATTAAATCTGTTCAAAGTGGCATAAACTAGATACAACAGATGATTTGTGGGTAGAACAAGACTTTTTAAAAATTTTTTGAAAGCTTACTTACTAAAGTAACAAGTGTTTTTTATAAGATTTTTTTTTTGTACAAAAACCAGGTAAGACCTTCCAAACTATTATAGAATGTTGCATGTGAGTATTATAGAGTAAAGGAATCCCTTTATTGTATGACCTCTGACTAACTTATTGCTTGTATTTAGTTGATCATCAGTTGCTATGCGTGTTCCTTTCCCAGTATATGTTCATTTGCCTTTTTCTTTATTTGGTATTTATTTTATTACCGGTTTATTTTCAGAGTCAGCTTGTAGAAGTAATAAATTTATTGGAGTATGATGTATATGCACATTGTCCTTTTGTAATAGCGAAAGTTAAATTAGATGAATAATAAAATATCCCCATTTATTTTTTTGCTGACTCTCTGTGAGGTGTTCAGAGGAAGAAAGATCATATACTTCAGAAAGGAATTAGATGATAACTGTTCACTTTATATTATTTGTTTAGTACAATCTTTAAGCCGACTGATTTTCCTCCCTTCTTCCCAGAAGGCTTTTAATGCAAACTTTGTAGAATTCTTTTATCTTCATTAAGTGAAAAAAAATTTTTTTCAGGAAAATACTTTCACTCATAAAAGATGTTTGTTTTGGAGTCCATTGATGGATCAGTTCTGCTTTGGACTTAGGTCCCATATTAATTCAAAGAAAAGTACAACTAATATATACTAATCTTTTAACAATCTGTTCTTAAACTAAGTAGGGCAAATGACCTTGGGTGATTTATTTCCATAGGCTGACAAATATTAGTTGTCAGCGCTTCTTCATTTCTTTGTTTCACAGTTATTTTCAACTCTTGGCTTCCTCATCATGGGGGGTATGGCTCTTTGTTTTTTTTTTTTGTTGTTTTTTTTTTTAAGAGAAATAGGATTGATCATTTATCCAGATATTAAATGCTCAAGCCATTAACATTAGCTGTATTTATTTTTTGCTCTAAAATTAGACTGACTCTAACTTTTTGATGATAGTCTTCTATAGAGTGATTATAAATTACAAATATTTAGAATAATAAAACATTTTATAATCCTGCTCTTTTTTCATTTCAAGAACTTACTATGCCTAAGAGAAAATTTAAAAAGAGAGACAAAAGTAAAAATTTGTAACCAAAATGAACTTAATCATGATGATACATACTAATAGACCCCAAGTTTGGCTAAAAGCATTTCTTTGCAGCCAGTTTTGTAAAAGAAAGAGATCATAAACTTGCTCCAGGCACCCTCACAATATTAGACTAGCTCTGTAGCTATGTTAAACCCTTTTCCTTAGGGCACTACAAACTTTGTAAGTTTAAACTGAATTCAATCATGTGGAGGAGGGGTTAATTCTTTAGAGATTCAAATTGAAGGCATTTTCCCCACTGACTCCTTTATAAAAGTACACAGTATTTCTAATACCTAGTGGTAAATTTCAGAAAGCTATTCTTTTTCTTTTATTTGATGATGACTTTTTAACTTTTGTACAGAAAGTTGCAAGTGTATCTTGTAGACTATCTTCTAAAATAGAAAAGTTTTTTCCTCAAGTTTCTAGAGCTCTTGCAAATAATCTACTCCTAAAATCTCCCAAATTTTATACTTCAGTAGAATTAATTCTTATGCTCTTACTAAGTTTTTAGAACTGTAGTTCATTGTTAGTTCTGTGGTAACCCATTAGTCAGTTTTTATTAATTCATCCACTTAATAGTTGGTGTTACTTCAAAATAGTCAAGATCATAATTGATCTTTTGTTCATAGGAGAAAACCTGCAAAAAAACGCCAAAACAGGGAGACTAATCATGATATACCAGCTGTGCTTTGTAGAATTATATCTCACCTTTTTTTTAAAAAAAAAAACTTTTGCCGAGTTGGGGAGGGTAGAACATTTCTTTATGTTTACTATGCCCTATTATCACTGTACATTTGGTTATTTTGTTTTCAAAGTACTGTGTTTTTCATGTGTGTGTTTGTTTTCTGTTTAGCCTCATCGTGGCCGTAGCATGTTGGTTTGTGTTCCCCATCTTTCTGCTGTTCCCTCTATCCTGCATCTCTCCCAGTGCTCCTTCTACCCCACCACCAGTGCTGTCTGCACCTCTTTGTCCTTCCCTCCTTTGGACTGCCCCTGAGGAAACTTTTGCCGAAAAACTCTCTAAAACATTGGAGAGTGTCCTGCCTATGCACTCTGCCTCTCAGCGCAAGCATCGACGCTCCAGCCTGCCTTCCCTCTTTGTCACTACTGTATGTAAATGTAAACTTCCTGACAAGTGAAAACTATTACCAATGAATACATCCAGGCATGGAAATTTGATTAAAGAACCAAACTAAACTATTAGCTTGGTTATATGTTATGCTTTTAGGATAACAGCTATTCCTATAGAAAACATTTTTTTAAAGAGTACTTTAAATGAGAATAAAAAACAAGGAGGCAATGAAATTTTATTTAAATAGCCACATATCAGTATAGCTTTTATTACACTTTCCTAGCTTCCATTGATAAAATGGTTTGAATTTTTATATCTTAGCAAAACTATTTGTATTACTGATTATTAAACTCATTATTAGCCTAATCAAAAATGGATTCTACCAAACATTAACCAAATGTGTTCTCTCCTCAATTTATTCTTCAGAATTACAACTAGTTGAATCCTTTGTTTTTTTAAGCCAGTCAGTTGAGGAGTAAAAATTGATTTTAATTCAGTTATTTGTATAAAATGATATGTCAATAAACTAAAAGGCTGTTCCCTCTTTGGGAAGTACTTTTTCGCTCCAAAGATTATATAAGATTGGGCATAGACTCTACTGAATATATTAGATAAACATATAGCATATATAACTTTTCTTGTCTCCATTAATGTCTATGAAGCTACACAACTTTTCAAATTACTTTAGTTGCTGTAAGACCTTGCTTGCTACTTTTCCAAACAGAGAATATAGTTAATATTCTGAACTAGTGTCACCAGAATTTTAAGATACTTAGTTAGGAAAATGACTACCTATGTTATGGCTTTAGGATAAAACTTGAATAATCAATAAAATGTTAGAATTTGATACCGAATACTCCTAGCAGGATGAAGAAATGGCTCAGTGACTAACATACTGCACAAGCATGGAGACCTGAGTATAGATCCCCAGAACCTATGTAAAGCCTGGCGCAATAGTTCACATTCATAATCCCAGTTTTCCTGTGGTGAAAAGGCAAGTGTTAACAGACTCTTCAGAATCTCACAGCCCTCCAGCCTGTTGTAGACAGCATCAAACAACAGAGACATATCTCAAACAAATTGGATAATGAGGGCCAACACCTGAGGTTGTCCTCTGACCCTTCCCTCCCACACCCATTTTTGTGTTGTTAAGGATTGAACGTGGACCCTTGCATATGCTAGGCAAGCAGTCTGTTGAGCTATATCCCTACCCTAAAACCAATATATTTTAAAAAGGAGTTCAGTCCTTGCATTTGGCAAGCTACAATTCTAAACTCAGTCTTAATTCTGGGAACAAAAATTGCTATTAAATTGGTTTTGCTATTATTATATTACCTCCATTTCATCTGATTTGTCAGAATTAGAAAACTTGTGGTGTTCAACCCTTATTAATGTGTTCAGAAGAATGATTCAGCATCTCTAACATATTTTGTAGTAAAACTATTAATTGTAGTTTTGGATACAGAAAGGAAAAAAACTAGTCACTTATCCTTTTGTTGTCTTTTTATTTTAAGATGGTGTCTCATATAATTGCTCAGTATAGCCTTATACTCCAAAATCCCCCTGCCTCGGTTTCTTTTTTTCTTTCTTTTTTTTTTTTTAAAAGATTCATTCATTTATTCATTCATTCATTTATTATGTGTACAATGTTCTGTCTGTGTATGTGCCTGCAGGCCAGAAGAGGGCACCAGATCTCATTACAGATGGTTGTGAGCCACCATGTGGTTTCTGGGAATTGAACTCAGGACCTCTGGAAGAACAGTCAATGTTTTTAACAGCACAGTCTATCTCTCCAGCCCCACCTCAGCTGCTTAAGTCCTAACATTATATAAGTGTGCACCATTGAACTTGACTTGTTTATCTTATACCATCTACCAGAGATCCCTTTTGATTTATATTCTTACAAATTTTTTCTGATCATTTACTCATAGTTGATGAAAATAATACTGAAGCCTCTAATAGACTACTATAGTAACAGTATGGAACAGTAGCTTAAATTGAAGTATATTTTTAATCATAAAAATAGTAGGACTTTTTGTTGTCCTTTAATATTTTAACTTTAGGTTTTTCCATTGACAAAGCTTTGAGAATGACCACTTTATTATAGATAAATAGAATAATCATTTAGGAAGTTTACTTCATACCTTTGCTTTGAGAGAGCAGATTTGTGGAAAAACAGCTGTTTTTTTCATTCAAGGAAGTACCAAAGATTGACTTTATTGGCCCTGGATGTATTTAATGGATTTTTACTATTACATATAATTTCCAAAAGCAATGTTAATTATTAAAATTTTAGTGTGGCCACTTCATGGGGTTACACAGAACTATCCAGCTATGCATGTCTGATGTAATTTCACTTACTGAATGTATGAATTACTTGTCTTATTCATGTTGATACAGCCTCAGTCCATGGCGCATCCGTGTGGGGGGACCCCAACATACCCAGAATCACAGATATTTTTCCCAACTATTCATGAACGTCCAGTTTCTTTTTCACCACCTCCCACCTGTCCACCGAAAGTAGCCATTTCCCAACGACGTAAGAGCACCTCCTTCCTGGAAGCCCAAACTCGCCACTTTCAACCCCTGCTGAGGACTGTTGGCCAAAATCTTCTTCCACCTGGTGGCAGCCCAACTAACTGGACACCAGAGGCCATAGTTATGTTTGGTACTACAGCCGGTAGAGTAAATAGAGAGCTTTGTGAGATGCAGGCCCAACCTGTGTTTGAGCCAGCCCAGATTTACAGTGACTATAGACCTGGACTAGTACTGGCAGAAGAAGCTCACTATTTTATTCCTCAGGAAACAGTATATCTAGCTGGGGTGCATTACCAGGCCCAGGTGGCAGGACAGTATGAGGGCATTTCATACAACTCACCAGTACTGTCAAGTCCTATGAAACAGATACCTGAACTGAAGCCAGTGCCCGGGGGCCCTGCCTCAAGTTCTGTCTTTGAATTTCCATCTGGACAGGCTTTCCTGGTAGGACACCTTCAGAATTTAAGATTAGATTCTGGAACGAGTCCAGCATCACCCCTCTCTAGTATTTCTGCGCCTAACAGTACAGATGCTACATATTTGAAATTTCACCCTGTCTTTGTTCCTCATTCTGCACCAGCTGTGTTAACTCATAACAGTGAGAACAGAAGCAACTGTGTTTTTGAATTTCATGCTCAAACACCAAGTTCTTCTTCAGGAGAAGGAGGTGGGATTTTACCTCAACGTGTTTACCGAAATCGACAGGTTGCAGTGGACTCAAGTCAGGAAGAACTGCCTCCTCAGTCAGTTGGATTACATTGCCATCTGCAGCCTGTTACTGAAGAACAGCGTAATAACCATGCCCCAGAATTGACCATTTCTGTGGTAGAGCCTATGGGACAGAACTGGCCAATAGGAAGCCCAGAATATTCCAGTGATTCCTCTCAAATTACTTCTTCAGATCTCAGTGATTTTCAGTCACCTCCCCCTACAGGGGGAACAGCTGCACCTTTGGGCTCTGACGTCTCATTGCCCTTCATTCGCCTGCCTCAGACAGTGTTACAAGAATCCCCACTTTTCTTCTGTTTCCCCCAAGGAACCACAACTCAGCAGGTCTTATCTGCCTCATATTCTTCAGGAGGATCTCCACTCCATCCACAGGTTATAGGAAAACTTTCACAATTCTTTTAAACTACCCTATTTTGCACTAGTGCATTTAAATTTTCTATCTCATGTCCCTGAAGCATGGATTTATGAGGAATGTTGTTTATTTTCTTAATGGAATCTTTTGTGGTTATAAATATTTGTACTAAAGAATGAACTCTAAAGCAAAAACTACCTGGTTTGCCTGTGATTGTAGTAGTCAGAATTAATGAGTAATCTCTGTGTGGAAATTTACCTTAGTAATGAAAATGCAATTGTCTGTTTTGATTATTTAGATACAGTAAAATGATTTAGTATTATTTCTTCCTCTAAGTTTTTAAAAATTAAAGAAGTATAACCGTAAAGCAATGGGAAATAGCAAACTTTTTTTGGTGTCATGTTAAGAAACACAGAGCCTTTCATGTAAGTAGGACTTAAGAAAACACATATGTTTGGCTTAACAAATGAAGGTGTAGTTTTGAAATGGTATTACTCAAACCACTGTATTAAGGATCCAAATGTAACATTAATCAGTTAAATTAAGGACTATGTCAAATTTTAACAACTGTTAGAGTCTATTGTGTAATGATTTCATTGGGTTTTGCATGAATTTATAATAACGAATTGCAAAGACCAGGAACAGTAGTGTCCTAGGCTTTGTTCTCTCAATATATTTAAAGATTTAGTCACACGTACCCAAGCATACATATTCATACAAATTATAAAAGAGACACAGAATTAAAGAAGTCAGTTATGACTATTTCATATACTCTTTAGGTATATCAGTTACTTGGAGTAGTGGTAAGAAGCAGAAGGACCCTCAAACTTAAATAGCGTGGGCATGCTGTATGCTCACATTATCCTATTAATTATCCTATTAAATGTCCTATCCTATTAAAATAGATAATTTAAATTTTCATTGAGTGTGATATATCCCTGTAAACATTGAAGAACCTCTTCTAAGTTGAAATGAAACAATAAAGGCAGCCTTTTCGTTTTCTTAACATATGTCTGTGTGCATAGGATACATGCATTAATTTCCCTAACATATATTCTTGTATTCTATTCTCGTTTAATATAGGCTTCTTGTTAAATGGAATAAGCTGTTCAGTTTCTCAGGACCACCATGGTTCACATTCTCTGGGCTGGTTAATCCTTTGTTCTGAATGGGGACTTGTATGGTCATTTTAGAATTTTTAGTAGCATCTTATAGCCATTTGCCCTAGTTTTAACAATTAGAACGACTTCAAATGTTTCCATTCGTTACCTGAAGCAACCATTACATACCTGTTGAGAAATTGGTTTTTAACAGACATTTGACATTTTTTTATCAGTTACTATGACTACAAGAAATAGCAAAAGATAACCAAATTAGCACTTTTGAATGTGGTTTTTATTATCCAGATTAAATGTTTTCATGTTGATATCTTAACACATTTTTTTTCCTATGACAATTTTATTGAATGCAGCTATTCAAGCCAGCTAAAATTTTAGCCACCTTAATAGTAGGTTTTTAACATCAGTGTGTTTGTGTTTTTGTTTGATTTTACCTGAGATGTGATCAGAAATGTTCTCTGATCTTTTTCCTAAACTTATCTTACCAAAAAAAAAAAAAAATCAAAAAACAAAACAAAACAAAAAAAACCCAGAGGTCTGTCTTATTATTACACTACCAAACTGTTTCATTTCAATCAAGCAGTCTTCTGAGGATCTGAAGTATTTATACAAAAGTCTTAACTTTCATGTGCATAAACCTTCTCTAATTTGTATTTGCTTTTTTATTTCAGGGGCAGAGCCAGGGCCAGCCATCAAGTAGCTTAGCAGGGGTTCTATCTTCACAACCTGTCCAACATCCTCAACAGGTAAGAATGTTACGATGTTACATTATATTTTATCAGTGGCCAAAAGCACTATTACTTTATGAACTAGACTGCTGATATAATTGGCTTGCTAATTTTTTTGGAGAATAATTAAGAGGCGTAACATTTCTGGCATTTAGTAGTATTTTAGGAAATCTTTCATTTTTGGTTAATGTACTTATAACTTTTGAACAATTTACTAGGTATATGTTGAAATTGAGAAGAATTGTTACATAACTTATCTTCTTAATGGTTGTATTCATGAGGTAAAATATACAAAGGAAATTGTTTCTATTTATGTTTTATGACTTGTCCAAGTATGAGAATTTTGTCATCTTTAATCCCAGCATTTGGGAGGCAGAAGCCTGGTGAATTTCTGAGTTCAAGGCTAATCTGCTCTACAAAACAAGTTCCTTGACAACCAGACTACAGAGAAACCTTACCTCCAGAAAGAAGGAAAAAAAGGGGGGCATTTTGTCATTGCAGCCTCCCATGGTTCATGCCATGGATAGTGAACTTGTTTTTATTGGTTATTAGTGGAATAGTGTGTCATATTTTGCACTATAAGGGAATGAATGAAAACCTAAAGAACTATATATATATATATATATATATATATATATATATTTTCCTTAAAAGAAGTGGAGTGATGGCTCACTAGTTAAGAGTATGTAGCCAGGTAGTGTCCACACAGCACTCGGGAGTCAGAGGTGGATTTTTGTGAGTTCGAGGCCAGCCTGGTCTACACAGCAAGTTCCAGGACAGGCTCCAAAGCTATACAGAGAAACCCTGTCTCAAAAAAAGAAAAGAAAAAAGAAAGAAGGAGTGTGTATTGTTATTTCAAAGGACCCAGGTTCAGTTCCGAGGACCCACACTATGGTTAACAACCATCTGTAACTCCAATTCCAGGGTGCCTTCTTCTGACCACCTCAGGCATTAAACATGCATGTTTAACATGTACATACATGCAGGCAAAACATGTAAAAGAAAACATAAAGAGCAGCTACTACAGGAAGTTTGTTTTGTTTTCAAGAAAGGGTTTCTCTGTCCTGGAACTCACCCTGTAGACCAGACTGGCCTTAAACTCAGAGATCTGCCAGCCTTCACCTCCCAGTTACTGGGATTAAAGGCAAGTACCACCATGCCAGTCTAATTTTTTTCTTTTGTTTTTCTTTTTTTTGTAATTAAATTTTTGACCTAGGAGGTTTTGTCCCACAAGATCTGAGGAATTCAGGATATGAGTTTAAAAAGAGCCAAACATCAATAAAATGGCTAATCTTAAAATTCAAATAGTTTATCAGTACTTTTGCTTAGCAGATTTTTATTTACAGGAAATCATTTTGAACAATTTATTAATTAGTTGTTTCCAGCAAGATTTATACCCATCTGTTTAGTGTGATAAACTATTTTATTGATGGTTCTTCTACTATAGTTTTAATGACCATATTGTAAAGTGACTTCTAATTTTTGAAACAAAGGTTTTATTCTTATTATAAATGGCCTTTTTTAATACACTAGGTGGCCATATGGTCACTTCATCTTTATAGAGGTTAAGTTACAGGTTAGTGAGATGACTTAAGTTAGGTAAAGTTTCTCTCTCTCTCTCAATGCTCTTGCCTCTGCCTCCGAAGTGCAAGAATTAGAAGCATGAGCCATCTGACTCACACTGACATCTTGTAACATTAGGGCTGGCTCGTTGGGGTTACTGTCCCGCCCAGTACCCCACAGTATCTTTTCTTTTTTTTCTTTCTTTCTTTCTTTTTTTTTTTTT
>JAQHUG010000007.1:17838762-17879357 GCA_028555095.1 Dicrostonyx torquatus | reverse complement strand
ACACACACACACACTTGAAAGTGGAAGGGAGATTTCCTTGGGGAATGAAAAGGTTTTTACAGAAGAAGGAAGAGAACGGATAATAGTAGTGAAAATGACTGAATTTCACTCTGTGTATTTGAAACTGCCAGAGAATAAGCACAAATAAATTTGAACAATCTAAAAAAAAAAGTAAATTAAATTGAGAAAGTGCTAAATAGTTGATTCTAGTGGTGGATAAAATGCAAATAAATGGACCATTAAAATTAATTTTTCTTTTGGTTCCATTTTAGATGTTATTACAGCATTTTTAAATTTAGTAGAATCAAAATTATGAAGCCAGTTTGTATAAGAGATATATGTAATATAGTATATTTTACTTTTGTAGAGTTTCTCAAGTAATAAGAAAGCTACAAATTACTGAAATTCAAGCTTCCTATATCAGTGACTTTTGTTTTGTTGTTGTAAAATTAGTTTATATGGTAGATATTTAAAAGCTATACTTACCTGTTACTGGATCTATGTGAATGGATGAATGCATAGAAGAAAAGGACCTCTCTCTTTCATTGTGGTAATAGTTTTATTATAGTAAGGAAAGACATACACCTCATCAGAAATTTAGTTTATCTTGTGACTTTTTAGAATATAGTAAATGAGGAATGTCTTTTCCCCTGATTTATTGTTGTTTTTATCAAGAGTTATAATCGATAGAGGCTAGAGATATGAAACAATTGAAAGAGCTTACAGCTCTTCTAAGGACCCAAGTTCAGTTCCATTCCAGATGCCTTACAACTACCTATAATTCTAGCTATAAGGGCCACCCTTCTCTTACCACTGTGGTCATCTGTCCACACATGTATACACGTGCACATGCACAAAAATTATTTTAAAAAAAGCTTTAAAATGGTATCATTTATATTAATGTGGTGCCACTAATATTTATGACTATAAAGAAAGTTGTGGGAAAGATAAACATGTCTTCCCATAAAAACATGTACAAAGCCTTCAGATATTCATATTCTTCTGTTCAGCCTGAGGATGATGTTTATTTATCATCATGCAGCTATGTCCTACCAGTCAATAGAAGCTATTTGAACTGGTTTCTATGAAGAAAGTCTACGCAAAGCATAATTCTCATCATCACTGTCTGACTGATCTATTGCTTATTAGCCAGTGTGATTATGCAGAAGCAGATGGCATGTACTTTTGGCTTACCAAATGTACCATTTCTCAGAAACAGTACTCTAAGGTACTATTGACATACCACCCGTCAGTTGTCTTTTAAGGAATAAGTTCATAAAAAGAAAAGCTATCCATTTTTGTTACCCTTTTTCTCTTTCTCAACATTCCCAAGTAAGCTGGGGTTTTGTTTGTTTTTTTCTTTTTTCTTTGTTTCTTTTTTTCTATTTTCTGACAGTCAGCTGAACCTAAATAATGTAATTGTAAGCATAATATGTAAATGTAGACCCTATCATTATTTTCATTGTACTGATGGAAAAGCTAAAATATGAGAACTTTGGGAAACTGTCTCAAGCATATGGCATCTAAGAGGTGAAAGAACTTTAAATCTAGATCTTTCTCCACAGCTCACCATTTTACTGTCATGTCTCTTGGCAGAAAAATAGACATCTTTCCTGGTTGGAAGGGGTTTATCAAGAAGAGTTTATGGAAAAGATGATAATATTATAAGTCAGATTCCTGCCAAGGGTGGATGAGTTGCAGTTTAGAACATGTAAATGGAACAAAGTTAGAAAATTATGGGACAGAAACAAATAAGTTCTGTTTAAAGTGGATCTTTTCTATTTTAAAATATACTTACAGCCAGGCGGTGGTGGCACACCTGGAAGACAAAGGCAGGTGGATCTCTGAGAGTTTGAGTTTAGCCTGGTCTACAGAGCAAGTTCCAGGACAGCCAAGACTACACTGAAAAACCCTGTCTCGAAAAACCAAAAAAATAAAATAACAAATTTACATTTGTGTGTATGCATACACATGCACCCTTGATTTAGCTAAATCATTATGATTTAACTAGAAGATAAATTTGCGAAGGAATATATTCAGGAAAGAACTGACAGAGTCCGTTTTTGGTTTTTTTGTTTTGTTTTATTTTTTTGAGACAAGGTTCCTCTGTGTGGTTTTAGAGCCTGTCCTGTAATTTGCCATGTAGACCAGGCTGGCATCAAACTCACAGAGATCCACCTGCCTCTGTCTCCCGAGGGCTGGGATTGAAGGCATGCTCACCATTGCCTGGCAAGCCGATTTTTATGTTGAATCTTCTTTTTTGTTTTGTTTTTAGAGACAGGGTTTCTTTGTAGTTTTGGAGCCTGTCCTGGAACTAGCTTTTGTAGACCAGGCTGGACTCGAACACACACAGATCCCCTTGCCTCTCCATTTCTAGTGCTAGTATTAAAGGTGTGTGCTGCCACCACTCAGCTGAGTCTTCTTTCTTAATGGGAATGAGGGGAACAAGCAATATCATATGCCCAGAGGTAAAGTTTTTTCCTAATTTTTATTTACTGGTAGAGAATTGTTAGATATGATTATATACACGTGTAATCTGAGCATTTCAGAAGGAAGCTGTGGCAGGAAGATTAGTCCAACCTGATGTATAGAAAGAGTTGAAGACCAGCATTGCCTTATTATTCCCTTTAAAAAAAAAAAATAGGGATTTTTCCCCCCCCAAGTGGTGATGGTGCACACCTTTAATCCTAGCACTCAGAAGGCACAGGTGGGCGGATCTCTGTGAGTTTGAAGCCAGCCTGGTCTACAAAGCGAGTTCCAGGATAGCCAGGACTATTACACAAGAGAAATCCTGTCTCTAAAACAAAACAAAAAGATAGGGATTTTTCTGTGTATCCCTGGTTGTCTTGGAACTCGCCCTGTAGACTAGGCTAGCCTCAAACTCAGAGCTCTACAGGCGTGTGTGTGTGTGTGCGTGTGTGTGTGCGTGTGTGTGTGCGTGCGCGTGTGCACGTGTTACAACAGGGTTTTACCGTGTAGCCCTAACTGACCTGGAACTCTGTAGACCAGGCTTTCCTCAAATTCAGAGATCTGCTTGTCTCTTAGCTAATTATTCTTAATGATTTAAGAAAAAAATCAGGATAAATGCCAGGCGTGGTGATGCATGCCTTCAATCGCAGCACTCAGGAGGCAGGCAGGGAGATCTCTGAGTTCCAGTGCTGCATAGTGATACCCTGGGTTTTTTTTGTTTTTAAAAAAGTCGACTCAGTTACCTCCCTCTTTCAAAAAGTCTGAATCATTGGTTTGTTTTGGGTTTTTTTGTTGTTGTTGTTTTTTTAGCAACCAGGAATACAGCCAACTGCTCCTTCTCAGCAGGCAGTACAGTATTCACTTCCACAGGCAGCGTCTTCCAATGAAGGCACTACTGCACAGCCTCAAGCTCCACAAGTTTTGCCTCAAGTGTCAGCTGTAACACAGGTAAACTCTAATTCCTTAAAAGATACTACAAATGATATCCATGTTCTTTGTTATTTAATGCAGATTTCTGCCTTCTCTTGTAATAGTGAAGAATCTGTTAAAATGGAGTAGAGATTAATCCCGTTGTACACTTGTTTTTGTTGTAAATATCAATAGTAATGACCATGTCAAAATATTGAAATTTTAGGTTTTATAAGTATGAAGTAGTTACAAATATTGAAACTAATAGGTTAAATGGAATTGCTTTGGTACCTGGACTTTTGACATTCTCTAGAAATATGTCAGTGCATCTTATATTTCAGTTTTGTAGCTGTGTTTTATTTTCATGTAAAGTTCTTCAGTGTTTTCTTCCTCACTGCATACAGATACTAATTTATTGTGTTAATTAACTTTTTATCATTGGCAAATGATTAAGGACAATATTGTAAGCAAAGAATCATTAGTTTTCTTGTATGATTTCAGTCCACACATGATTGGCAAGCCATGTTGCCTTTATATTGTAGCAGGAGATGGAGCAAGGGTTACAGATGAAGAAAAGATTATGGCATAAGAAACTATTTTATTACTGGCAAGGAGAATAAAAGAGGCTAAGGCCAAGAGATACCTTTCAAAGCCCCACCCACCCATTTCCTTTAACTAGGCCCCACTCTTCACATTTTCACCACTTAAATTATGAATCCATCAGAGGTCAGAACCCTTATGATCTAGTTGTCTCTGAAAATGCTCTGAGATTTATTTTAGTAATTACCTCTTTACTATCAGTCTAATACCCATCAACTGGGTATATTGTCACATGTCTGCAATACCTGAGGCAAGAGGTTCAAAAGTTCCAGACAAACCTGTGCTATCTACTACGTCCATTCCTCAAAAAACTTATGTGGATTTTTGTTTTGTCTGGGGAAGTTATTTTGATTGTTGTTTTGTTGGTTTATTCAGTCACTTGGAAAGTACCCTGTAGAAGGCATGTTCTTATGAATAACCTTTTATCAACTTCATCTATGGGTCAGTTGTAGATATATGTGCATAGAATATTATTATTGTCATCTCAGAACTAAAATAATATCAACTCTTAGTGTACTATCTTATTTGCCACTGGCATATAGTCTTAATTTCTACATATATCTCACTCAGGTTTTAAAATCAGTTGTGGAATGATATACATCTAGAATCAGTGAACTATGTTAATTATACCAACCCTTTATTTATTTATTTTTTTGGGGGGGTTTTCGAGACAAGGTTTTCTGTGGCTTTGGAGCCTGCGCTGGAACTAGCTCTTGTAGACCAGGCTGGTCTCAAACTCACAAAGATCCACCTACCTTTGCCTCCCGCGTGCTAGGATTAAAGGCGTGCGCCACCACCACCCGGCTATACCAACTTTTATAGTGTCATTTTACACTTAAAATTGAGACATAATATGAAATCTAATTCTACTGGAAAGAAATTTGAATTTAATCAGTATAGAATTTAGCAGTCATAGATTAAGGTGGTTGCAGACATACTGGTGGGTTATGGTGTGTGACACATATGCCAGTAGACAAAGCTGGGTGGTAGTGGCGTACTCCTTTGTGTGCAGATCTTTGTGAGTTTGGGGCCAGCCTGGTCTACAGAGTGAGTCTGAGGACAGCCAGGACTGTTACACAGAGAAACCCTGCCTCAAAAAACAAATAACAAAAACTTGGATGTTCTGGTACAAGTCTGGAGTCTTAGTACTT
This sequence comes from Dicrostonyx torquatus, assembly GCA_028555095.1. Taxonomy (NCBI): domain Eukaryota; kingdom Metazoa; phylum Chordata; class Mammalia; order Rodentia; family Cricetidae; genus Dicrostonyx; species Dicrostonyx torquatus. Next base: position 17,874,228 of record JAQHUG010000007.1, on the reverse strand, counting down.
GGAAGGCAAAGGCAGAAGGACCTAGAGTTTGGTTTGGTTTGGCTTGGGGTTTTTAAGACAAGGCTTCTCTGTGTCCTTTGGAGCCTGTCCTAGAACTCCCTCTATAACCCAAGCTAGCCTTGAACTCACAGAGATCCACCTGCCTCTGCCTCGCAAGTGCTGGGATTAAAGGCGAACACTCCCACCACCTGGCTAGACCTAGAGTTTTAAGTCCAGTCAGAATCACCCAACAAGCTCCAGGAAAGCCTCAGCTGCCTAGTGAGAGTCAAAATCAAAAAATAAACCAAGAAAGAGAGGGGAGAGAAATCTTTGCTTATGAAAAGGTCCCCTTTTATTACCAAAAATGAAATAGCAGCATTTTTTTAAACAGTGAAAGGTTTGGAAATGTTACTTTACTAGCATATTTCTCTCCTGTTCTTTCTTGATTCTCTGTGGCATGTTAGTTTATACTAATGTATGCAGAGTTTTGTTTTTCTTCTTGACTAATATGTAAATCTTGCTTTTGGCAGCTTTGCTTTTAAAAAAAAAAAAAAAGTCTGTTTTGTTTTTCTTTACCTTCCCAGCTTCCAGTTTCCCAGACAGTACCAACTATCCAAGGCGAACCTCACATCCCAGTTTCTGCACAGCCCTCAGTTGTTCCAGTCCACTCTGGTGCTCATTTCCTTCCTGTGGGACAGCCACTCCCTGCTTCCTTACTCCCACAGTATCCTGTCTCTCAAATTCCCATATCAGCTCCTCATGTATCTACGGCTCAGACAGGTTTCTCCTCCGTTCCTATAACGATGGCTGCTGGCATTAATCAGCCTCTGCTCCCCTTGACTTCATCTGCTACAGCATCTTCAATTCCAGGGGGATCAACTGTAGTTCCTAATCAGCTTCCAACCCTTCTGCAGCCTGTGAATCAGCTGCAAAGTCAGGTTCACCCACAGCTCCTACAGCCAACAGTTCAGTCCATGGGAATACCAGCTAACCTTGGACAAGCTGCCGAGGGTCCACTTCCCTCTGGAGATGTTCTGTACCAGGTATTGTGTTAGCTAGTAAATCAGAGGGTATTAGAATGTTGGATTTTAATGGCAGATCATTAAGAACTTGAGAAATGTACTAGTTAGTTGAATGTCAGAGTAACAATAACAAAAGTTGACACTCTGAACTAGACAAAATAAAAATAGCAAAATTCTGAAAAGGTTGGACATGGTAATGTGTGCCTTTGATCCCAGTGCTTGGGAGGCGGAGGCAGATAGCAGATCTCTGTGAGTTCAAGGCTAGCCAGGTCTACATAGCAAGTTCCAAGTCAGCCAGGGCTACATAGTAAGACCCTATCTCAAAGAAACTATTGGAGTGATGTTACCAAATGATTCATATACAGTTTTGAAGACACAACTTAGAAGAAAAGTTAACTCTATTTAAGGTAAGCTAGATAAACTTGGATAACGGTTAGTGTAGTATGCTAGGCTGCTCTTTTATATGTAGATAGTAAATAGAGCAGGTAGCCTAATACAAACAAGAAAGTTCAGGATTTAGATTTCATAATATGACTGCTATCTGGGAGAGATTTTTTTTTTTGCATTCTTCAGTGTAAGATTGCTATAAATTCTTTGTGCGGAATTAATCTCTTAGGTTCTACTTAAATGATCTCTAGGAGGGGAAATCAGTTTAAAGTATGATTGAAAGAGTGCCATTTTCTAAGTTATCTGCCAGTTCATTTTGAAAATGATCTTTAAATTACTAGAAACTGAGGGACTGTTCTTTGCTTTGTGCTTTTCCCTCTGGCCCCTCTTCTACTGATTTGCTAATTTGATGTCCCTACTCAAACTAACTCACCTTCCTCATTTCTGTCACAGGGCTTCCCATCTCGACTGCCACCACAATACCCAGGAGATTCAAATATTGTTCCCTCTTCCAACGTGGCTTCTGTTTGCATCCATTCTACAGTCCTAGCCCCTCCTCCTATGCCAACAGAAGCCTTGGCCACCCAAGGTTACTTTCCTACAGTAGTGCAGCCTTTTGTGGAATCAAATTTTTTGGTTCCTATGGGCAGTGTAGGAGGACAGGTTCAAGTGTCCCAACCATCAGTGAGTTTAACACAACAACTCCCCACTACATCCTCCCAGCAAGCAGTCCTGGAGGTAAATGAAATTACTGCATGTTTATATGAAAAACATCTTTTTAAAAATGGGGTTCAAATAGTAAAGGAATAACAGGCTCCCCTGATTTATAACTCATTTGGAGACTGTCTAACTTCTAAATGACTTTTTCTTACAGCAGAATGAAATGGCAATGTGGGGGCCTTGTTGCCACTGGCTGTTCTGTTGGGAAGTGAGTTTGCCTTAGAGAAGATTAACACTATTAGCACTTCACTTCTCTAGTTAGTGCATTAGCCATTGTTCTCCTTCCACAAACTCTTGCCATTGGCAGTTCATAAGAGTATCTTACTTGCTGTGCTCCCAACAACCTTTTCTGTTCTACTAGGGTACAGTTATGAATTCATCTCTGCACTTCGCTCTATCTGCCCTATTGCACACTCTAGTAAGATGCTGTCTGCATGGCAAATTGTAGTTTCACAATGCCTAGCAAATAGGTTGGCTGACTTCACACCAACAGTCGGTATTAGAAACTAGCTTTGGAAACTTTCTCTGAAAATGTAAGCACATGGTTTTAGATTTTGAGTTAAGAATTATTAGTGCCTTCATTGATTCCAAGATTTATAGAGGGGTAACAGGAATTTCTTAGGAACGGTGAATGATTTTTATAAACATACTTTTGTGTGTGTGTGTGTGTGTGTGTGTATACATTTTTTTTTTCTTGCCAAGATTTGAGTTATCCTCTCTATTCACAGAGTACTCAGGGAGTCTCTCAGACTGTTCCTCCAGAACCAACTCCAATAACACAGTCACAATCTACCCAGCCTGTCACATTGGTTTCAAATGTAGACAGGTAAGAAAACTAACACTTGTTTGAGTTATGGGCAGGATGGTATGAAACTTCAGAATAACAGGCCTTTCAATCTCATTAATTTTTTTTCCTTCAAAGTGCACATTCAGATGTTGCTTCAGGAATGAGTGATGGCAATGAGAATGCTCCATCATCCAGTGGGAGGCATGAAGGAAGAACGACAAAACGTCATTATCGAAAATCTGTAAGAAGTCGCTCTCGTCATGAAAAGACTTCTCGCCCAAAACTGAGGATTTTAAATGTAAGTATTGATTTGTAACCTTTGTATTGTTGAAATAATTTGGCATTTAGAGATCAGTTCTGAACTATTCATAAAATAAACTTTTTTTTTGGGGGGGGAGGTTTCCAAGACAGGGTTTCTCTGTGTAACAGTCCTGACTGTCCGGAACTTGCTTTGTAGACCAAGCTAGCCTAAAACTTAGAGATTTGCCTGCCTCTGCCTCTTGAGTGTCAGGATAAATGGCTTGCACCTGGCTATATATATTATTTTTATATATATTTACTCAGTCTCTTTTAATTGCATATCACATTTACTTTGTTGTTGTTATTTTATTTGTTTGGTTTTGTTCTGTTTTTAAAGATAAGGCTTCTCTATATGGGCTCTAGCTGTCCTAGAACTGGCTCTGTATATCAGGTTGGCCTTGAACTCACAGATTCGAATGCTTCTGCCTCCGGAGTGCTGGGATAAAGGCCTGCACCACACTGCTTCCAGACTCCAGAGTTTTAACTAATAGAAAAAACGCTAGACACTGTTGCTAATGGAAGATTAAAGGAGCTTGAGGGCTGAGATCGTTTCATAGATTTCCTTACTGCCAGTTTAAGATTCAAGGATGGTTTCTCAAATTCAATAATAAATCTGAATATGTATTACCTTTCTCTTTTTAGGTTTCAAATAAAGGAGATCGAGTAGTAGAATGTCAATTAGAAACTCATAATCGGAAAATGGTTACATTCAAATTTGACCTAGATGGTGACAACCCTGAAGAGATAGCAACAATTATGGTATGTCTCCATTTGAAATTCCACATTTTTCTATAGTATTTGGTCTTAAGTACATGTCCTAGGCAACTATGCAGTATTTTGTCGTCCACTTTCATTTTGACAAGTGATTTTTAATTTCTCTTTTACAACTAGCATACCCAACCCATAGTCTATGATTTAGAGGTATTTTTGTCTAAAATATTGTTTATGTATGTGTTTAGGGTCTTATAAAGAGAAGTAGTATCTTAAGTACCAAGTACACAGTACCCCTGATGTATAGATAGTCATAAGAATGATAAGAAATGTACTAATAGATTGATACATGTTTCTCATAGGTGAACAATGACTTTATTCTAGCAATAGAAAGAGAGTCCTTTGTGGCTCAAGTACAGGAAATTATTGAAAAGGCTGATGAAATGCTAAGTGAGGATGTCAGTGTGGAGCCTGAGGGTGACCAGGGATTGGAGAGTCTGCAAGGAAAGGATGAATATGGTTTCTCAGATTCTCAGGTAGGTTCACCATACCAATAATGGGGTTGCGTTTATTTAAAATAGTTCTGTAATAACACACATTACCCGTATGAGTGAGAATGAGCGTTTATGTTCTCATCAAATATGACAGTTTGCTTTGCGTAATCATGGAGGTTGTGTGTTGAAAATTAATTTTTGCTTCTGTTTGTTGTAGAAATTAGAACGAGACTCCAAACAACCAATTGCTGTATCCTCTATGCCACAGCAGATTGGTGAGTTTTTCTTATTTTATTTGTTTCCATTTGATAAAAAAAATTGTATGTGCCAATAATGGAATCTTAAGACTTCACCCATGTATAGCAATATACATGAACTTCATTGATTTATTTTATTCAGGTGTTCCTACCAGTTCTTTAACTCAAGTTGTTCATTCTGCCGGAAGACGGTTTATAGTGAGTCCTGTGCCCGAAAGTAGGTTACGAGAGTCAAAAGTTTTCACCAGTGAAACATCAGATACAGGTAAGAATTGATTCAGCCATGTTTAAGAAAATCTTCTACCAAGTCCCTGATATGGTGGGAGCTTGATTAAACATTAGTTCATGATCAAATGAAAAGTAGAAAAATAATAAAAAAGTAACATGGAAAGAGAAAATAGATTATAATAGCATCAAAATAAAATCTAGAATTGGGTATAGGCACATGCATGTGATTCCATTGTTCAGGAGACAGAAAAGGAATGATCAGTAGTTTGACGTCAGCCTGAGTGGCTTTGTGAGACCCTGTCTTAAAAAAAGAAAAAAAAATGTGCTAGACATAGTGGCACACGTGTTTAATCCCAGCACTCTGGAGACATAGGCAGGCAGATCAGTGTGAACTCAGGGCCAGCCTGGTCTACAGAATGAGTTCCAAGACAGCTAGAGCTGTTACGAAAAACCTAAATAAATAGATAAATAAATGACAGGTGTTCTAAATAGAACCTACACAGTAGTGTGTTCATTTCTTTATTTAGAGATAAATTATGTTTTTTGGTTACTCTGTGTTTGGTTTTCAAGGAGTATGTACTCATAAGCTGCCTTACTCCGTCAAGCTACTACTTAATTTTACTGTTTGAGAGCATGTCATTTTCTTGGGAGATGTTATAATTTTTAGATACATATATATAGCATTGTTAATAATCTAATAATGGTTCCTCAATGACTCTTTAAATCCATGCTTTTAAAAAGGTTAATTTCTTTCTGTTTTCCTTTCTAGTTGCTGCTGCCACATCTCAGGACCCTGGAATGAACTTATCTCACTCTGCTTCATCCCTTAGTCTCCAGCAGGCTTTTTCTGAACTTAAACATGCCCAGATGACTGAAGGACCCAGTACAGCACCTCCAAATTTCAATCACACAGGACCAACATTTCCTCCTTTCTTGACTGGCATTGCTAGTGGCCAAACAGTAGCAGCATCCTCACCATCAATATCAGTTCCTATAACAAGTAGTCCTCTTACTGACATGTCCACATCAGTAATGCAATCTGAGGCTGCATTACCCACTGAAAAGGGCATTGTTGGAGTTAACAACAGCACAGGTGTAGTAACTTCAAGTGGTCTCACCCCATTGTCTTTGTCACCAACACTTTCCAGTGTGGTTTCCAGTTCTACAGCACCTACAGTTGTCACGGTTTCTACAACATCCCAGCCAGTTCAGGCTCCCACATCTGGAAGCATTGTTTCTAGTACAGGCAGTTTTCCTTCTGGGACATTTTCCACAACTTCAGCTACTACAGTGGGTGGTGTGATTGCACCAAATGCTAAGCCTCCAACTGTCTTACTGCAACAGATAGCGGGCAGTACTGCTGGGGTAACCATAGTGACATCAGTCTCTACCAGCACTCCATTCCCAGGCACAGCTTCACAGCCATCCCTTCCTCTTAGTAGCAGCACCTCTGCTCCCACTTTAGCAGAAACTGTGGTGGTTAGTGCACACTCACTAGACAAGGCATCTCACAGTAGTACCACAGGATTGACTTTATCCTTTTGTGCACCATCCTCTTCTTCCTCCTCTGGAACAGCAGTGTCTAGCTCTGTTTCTCAGCCTGGTGTGGTACATCCTTTGGTCATCTCATCAGCTGTAGCTTCTACACCTGTCCTCCCCCAACCAACAGGACCTACTTCTACACCTTTATTACCCCAAGTACCTAATATCCCATCCTTGGTACAACCTGTTACCAATGTGCCTGCTGTACAGCAAACACTCATTCATAGTCAGCCTCAGCCAGCTTTGCTCCCCAACCAGCCTCACACTCACTGTCTAGAAATGGATGCTGATACCCAATCCAAAGCTCCTGGGATCGATGACATAAAGACTCTGGAGGAAAAACTGAGATCTCTCTTTAGTGAACACAGCTCATCTGGAACTCAGCATGCTTCTGTCTCATTAGAGACACCTTTGGTAGTAGAGACCACTGTCACATCAGGCATCCCCACCACTGCTATAGCACCAAGCAAACTCATGACTTCCACTACGAGCACTTGCTTACCACCAACCAGTTTACCATTAGGAGCAACTGGCTTGCCAGTTATGCCAGTGGGCACACCTGGACAAGTTTCTACCCCAGGCACACATGCTTCAGCCCCGGTCAGCACTGCAACAGGAGCAAAACCTGGAACAACTCCCCCAAAGCCATCTTTAGCTAAGACTGTGGTAAGATTCATTATTAAATGACTAAATAAATGCGATTATTCCTCGTCCTTCCCTCTCAGTAATTCCATGTTTTTAGCTGAGTCTTAAGCTAAAATGTAGTCATAAAGGTGCCTGGTATGTAAACTGGCCACTCACTCAGTTTTAAAGTGACAGCAGTTTTAGGTGTAAGTACAATAAACACAAGAATTTTTCTCTTTGTTTGAAATGTGGCTGGGATTTTTAGGTTATGTTGAATAATTTTCTTAGAACGTATAATTATCAGATAAAATACAAGTGTTTCCCTGGGTGGGTCTTATGTACGTTTAGAGTACACATACCACCACATAGACATACACAGATTTGTATAATTTAACAATGTAATAAATCCTTAATGAGAAAATACTTTTGCTGAATTGGTGTATGCTAAAGAATTCTGTATCCCAAAAGGGAACAAAATGTTTTACGAACAAGACAATAGTTTACCATCCTCAAAATGAGAATGAAATAAATATTCTTGTACATTCCCAGATAGACATTTGAAATTAATAAAAAGTTGGAAGTTGATAAAATTGATGTAGTGAAATAGGGGATAATCTCATTCTACAAGTTCAATAATTAGAATGTATTTAGTTCTGCTATTGTAGATTTCTCATTCTGTCTTCAGCCTCTTTGTTTCTGGTCCAAGTCATAACTATTGTATTATATATTTCTGCTCTTTTTCTATATTGCTTATTGATGATAGAATTCTTTTGACAGAAGAGTAAAGCTATTATAACTAGCGTTATAGCATAAAAATATAAAACAGAAGAATATCACTTCTTTACTCGTGTAATAATTTGGATGACTGACAGCTGTAGTTTGTTGCTGTCCAGCATTATAAGAGATACCATATTTTGCTATCCTGAAAATAGAGCAGAATTAGAAATTTTCCTGGTGGCATGTGCCTGTAGTCTCATTTACTCAGGAGTCTGAAGTGGGAGACTCACTTGAGACAACCTGATCAACACCTTCTAAAAATTGACCTGATGTGATGGTATAACCTGTAATCCTTCCAACAGTTAACTAAAATGTATCAGTACATGCCGATAACCCTAACACAGGTTCAGGCTATCCTGACCTATATCACAAGACCTTGTCTCAATACCCAAAAAAAAAAAATCAATGTACAGTTTTTACTGAACATATATTGATTTTTTTCTCTATTATAAATTAGAATTTTATTCTATTATAGATTATAAATTCTATTATAAATTAAAATTTTTTATGGTAATTCTAAGTCAGGGATCATCTCTATAATCTTTATGTAGACAAAACAAATTACTTGACAGTAATACATTTTTATACCTTTTATTATCAGTTTTAACCCTTGTTTATTTCTAAACCTACTTTTCTTTGAAAAGTCTTGTTCTATTTTTTTTCTTAAATATGGTGGCTTACAAATTTGTTGATGTACTTCTTTTTTTTTTAAGGTTTATTTTTATATGTATGGTTTGCCTTTGTGTATCTCTGTGTGGCACTTGGTGCTTGGTGCCCACAAAGATCAGATCCCCTAGAACTGGAGTTGTGAGCTTCCATATAGATGCTGGAAACCAAAGCCATCTATCCAGCTCCTGACTGTACATCTTATAAAGAATTTGTTCTTTGCGGGGTGGTGGTGGTGCATACCTTTAATCCCAGCACTTAGGAGGCATAGGAAGGTGGATCTCAGTGAGTTTGAGCCCAACCTGGTGTCTACACCAGGATGTTCCCAGATGGCCAGGACTTTTGTTACACAAAGAAACCCTGTCTCTTTTTAAAAAAAAAAAAAAAAAGAATTTGTTCTTTTTGTTTTCCCTTTTATTGTATTTTACTATTTGTTTTATGGCTATTTCATCATAACTCATTATATCTTTGGTTATGATGTCCTCTAGGACAGATTAGAGAATATAACAGATGATAGAAGTATGCCATAACTAAACACATTTTCATTTCATTCTTCTGCATTCAAATTAGTAATTTTCTTTTTAGTATATAACTTTACCAATGGTGTCTCATGGATTTGAATTTTCCCTCATTATTATAGGTGCCACCAGTGGGTCCTGAACTTCCAGCTGATACTCTATCCTGTGAGCAGCTGACACCTTTTCCTGGGCCTTCTCTAACTCAGGTGCCCCTAACTTGGCAGATTACTTTCTATGCCCCTGCTTTCCTTCGCAGAATTTGTATAAATTCTCCACTACATAATCTTGGCTTCCACCTTGTTTTTTGGCTGTGTTTTAATACCATCCTTTTAAACTATCTGACAGGCCAGCATGGTGGCACATGCTTTTAATCTCAGCATTCAGGTGAATCTGTGAGTCCCAGACATCCAGTGCCACTTAGCAAGGCCCTGCCTCAAACAAATAAATGAATAAATAAAAAACTGTATCTGACTATACTAGTCAGATGGTAAGCTCTGGGTTTAAATGAGAGATCTGCCTCAAGGTAGATCTGGGTTAGAAAGCAATCAGAGAAGACACTTGATGTCAACCTCAAGCTTCTACACACACACATGTATATAAGCCCACCACCACCACCATACACAAACACACACACATAAAATGAAATTTTGAGTGGGGAAAGAAAAGTAAGGTAAAGCTTCTAAGCCATTGTAGAAATAAAAAGTTGTATGTAGTCAGATTTTATCTAGAAGTTCTGAATTAGAAGAGACTCATAAGTCAGCATTCTTAAAATCTCTAAAGCCCCTCTACCCCACCCTTGAGAGTTCTTTACTTTCTTAAAATTCAGTGTTCATTCTGTTTAAAGAAAGGAGCCATGAAGCCGGGCAGTGGTGGCACATGCCTTTAATCCCAGCACTCGGGAGGCAGAGGCAGGCAGATCTTTGTGAGTTCGAGACCGGCCTGGTCTACAAGAGCTAGTTCCAGGACAGGCTCCAAAGCCACAGAGAAACCCTGTCTAGAAAAAACAAAAAAAGAAAGAAAGAAAGAAAGAAAGAAAGAAAGAAAGAAAGAAAGAAAGAAAGAAAGAAAGAAAGAAAGGAGCCATGCATTAGCCAGTCTTGGTAGAAGTGGTCTATAATTCCACCACTTGGGTGGGTCAAGCAAAAGATTTGTGGGTATAAGGACACCTGCCTTACAAAGCAAGTTTGTGTCCAGAGGGAAGGGTGGAAACCACATAGGTAATTCCTTATGTGTTTAGAATTTCTTTCATTAGTAAAATAATTGAAGTATCATATGTGGTTATACCTACTTATAAATTTTAGTTTTTACTTTCCCTACTTCTCTGTTAACCAGTGCATTAAATAACATTCTCATCAAGAAAGCACTTGTTCTGAATCCATTGTAAACATGAAAAAGCTTCTGACATGAGACAGCAAGTAAATTTGAAATGATATTTGTAATTCATCTTTAATTATATGTCAGAAAATTATGACACATTACTTACATTAGAAATCCAGTATGAATTTATTTCTACTTCTTTGTTCCTTATTTTCTATCATGTTAGGGTAAGGAACTTGCTACAAGAGTATGAACTCCAACAGAGAACACACTCTACCAACCCAGCCATAACATTTCAAGAGAAAAGGATGTGTAATGGAAAAGCCTATAAATTGGGAATGAATTTTTAACCTGTTTCTCATTAGAAACATGTATTCAGAAACCTGGCACTATGGTGTGGGAGTATCACTTGAACCCAGGAATTTGAGACCAACCTGGGAAGCATAGTAAGACACATAATTCAGCATCCAAATTTCTAAGTGAAGGTAAAGTGTAATGAGAAATATATGGAGTTAATGCATAAAAGTCAGCATATAGGAAAGAAAGATGACAAGGTTAGCTTATACCAAAGGTAGAAGGCACTTGAGTTGTACATGAGTGAGGCATAGTATCTCCTTACTGTCATCAGTGAGAAAAGGAATACACACCTTAAAATCTGAAGGAGAGAATACCCTTGATGATGACTGGATGTGTCAATGCTATCTTATTCAAAAGCAGTTCCCAGAAAGATGTATGTATGAAATTGGTAAAGAGCCAGACAGTGCAGTAAAAGCCCCCACAAGACTAAACCAGGAATATTACTGTATCTTGATAGCTAGCCCAAACTACACAGCAAAAAATATGTTTTTTAAAAAAGAAAGAAAATGAGAATGGTAAATAATCTAACAATTGGTGATACACTTTTCAGAATGTGCTTTTAGATAGAAGATAGTAAATTCCCTAACATAGGAGATAAGATCATTTTTGAATCTATGAAAGCATAAATCCCTAAGGACTGATAGGCTGACAACCTGATAAATTGTTGTGTCACACTACAGCAAATACTGTGTTGTGATCTAAAGCATGAAATAATGTGTTATATATAAATTAGTTATATATAGTGACTGAAGCTACTAAACAACTTACCATACTGTAACTGTTTTTTATTTAGTCCCAGCAACCATTAGAAGATCTTGATGCTCAATTGAGAAGAACACTTAGTCCAGAGACTATTACCGTGACATCTGCAGTTGGTGTAAGTTTTTAAAGCCTTGAAAAAAATCTCTTCGAATTGTTTTCTAGAGCACAAACTATAATCTAGATGATTAATACCTTAATTCCTCCTATTCAGTCATTATCAACAGAAATGGCACAGAGTATTGAAAGATTCACTCTGATCCCTTATGTAACTTTGAAAAAGATCAGAGATGTTTGTTTTGTTTTATTTCTTTACCTCTGGGTAGATTATATTGCAGATCGATTTTACTAATTTTGTATTTAAGCTTTGGAAGAGGTTAAACACCTGTGACAATGTTTTGATTAAAACTACTTTCCAATCAGGCTGTAGTAGTACAGGCCTTCAATCAGAGCACTTGGGAGACAGGTAGGAGGACCAGAGTTGAAGGCTAGCCTGGTGTACAAAGCAAATTCTAGGAGAGCCAAGACTACACAGAGAAATCCTGTTCCACAAAACTCATATATATTCCAGTAAATATCTAAACTACACTATTTAAATATCTTGTTAGAGGGATTGGAGAAATGGCTCAGCAGTTAAGTACACTTGATGCTCTTGGAGAAGACCACAGTTCAGTTCCTAGCAGCTCACAACCCAAAGTAGGAAGTAGTAGTCATTTAGAATGATGTTGGGAAAAAGAATAGGAAAATACTTTTTATTTTGACTTATGAGACAAGGTATCACCATGTAATATAAAGAATTACTAAAATTCAACACAGACTGACAAATGATTTTTTTGTTTGTTTGTTTGTTTTTTTGTTTTTCGAGGCAGGGTTTCTCTGCAGCTTTGGAGTCAGTCCTGGAACTAGCTCTTGTAGACCAGGCTGGTCTCGAACTCACAGAGATCCACCTGCCTCTGCCTCCCGAGTGCTGGGATTAAAGGCGTGAGCCACCACTGCCCGGCGACAAATGATATTTTTAAAAAAATAAATGATTTATTTAAAAAAATAAATGAAAAGGTACGTAACTCAATCTTTGGGAAATCCAATGCCTTTTTCTTGGTTCTGCTGGCATTTTTTTTTTTCTTTTTTAAATTCTGTGAGTAAAAAGGTAGTAAAGAGGTAAGCAGTAAAGTAAGTAAGAGAAAGCAGTAAAGAGTTAAGTAAGATCCAATGTTTCTTCTTAAAAGCTGCCTCTTGATATAGACCTTTAGGTTGTAAAAGAAAAAAAACACTACACTAAACAAAAGTATCCCTTCATATATACTATCTTTCTGCCATTTTACATAGACCAGAGAAAAAGTGACAAGGCAAAAGTTATAAGAATAATTAAAACTGAAGATTCTGTGGTATCTGTGTATATGTGTTTTGCAGCCTGTGTCCACGATGGCTTCAACAGCAGTTACAGAAGCAGGAACACAGCCTCAAAAGGATGGTGAGACACCCTCTTCTTTCATTTTATTAAGCCAGATTCTACCTGTAATTGATAATTGATGTAATTGTGATAATTGATATAGTTCACACACATACAGAAAGAGTGAGGGGTTCTCTGTAGCTGTAGTTCAAGGCTGGCCTTGAACTCACAGAGGTCCATCCACCTGTTTCTGCCTCCTGAGTGCTGGAATTAAAGGTGTGCGCCACTACTGCCTGACTAGTTTACTTTTTCAAAGATATATTTTTGAGAATGTTGTGCACTTTTGACTATTATATATAATATTTGTGTGGTTTCCTGACTGAGGAGGAAATATTAGTTATCTAGTATCTAAAGCAGGAAATTTTAGTTGATTAATGAGTCCTGAATGATTATTGGGGTGAAGAGGTACATATAATATGTATATATGTATAATAAAATATATAATAATATAATATGTATGGTTTCATACCATAAAATCATTCGTTATTAATTAGGCAAGAACCTTGTTATAACAGATTAATTTTAAAATGTAAGTATATTTATAAAAAGCAGTTTGCAAGCTCAAGTGTAGTGGTGTGCCTCTGTAATCCCAGCACTCAATATGCAGAGGCAGAATAATTTTGAGGAGAAGGCCAGACTGAGCAACATAGTCAAAGTAAGCCTGGCTACAAAGCTAGACACTATCTAAAGAGGGAGGGTAGTCAATTTACAGGTAATCTACAACATTTGTAACACTAACTGTGTAGAAATACAGTTTAGTTGGAAAAGCCAGAACATATATTTGTTCATAGATAAAAATATATGATACTATTAGGTGGTGGTGGCATAAAACTTTACCCCCAGCACTCAGGAGGCAAAGACAGAAATCCTGTTTGTAAGTGCAAAAGGAAGGGAAGGACGAAGAGAGAGGGAAAGAAAGAAAGAAGGGAGGGAGGGAGAGAGGGAGAAAAGGAAGGAAGGGAAGAATGAATTATGAGTTTGGACATTTTTATTTTCTGTGCAACCACTTTATGAATTGATTCTCATTAAAAATAGTAGAAATCAGTAAAACAAGACTAGAAAGTAGATTTCCAATATAAATTAGACGCCTTGAATATATGTGATTAAAAACTGATGTTTACTTCAGGGCTGGGATTGAAACCTTACAAGCACAAATTTCTGTTCAGTCTACATCACTTGTTGGGGAGAGCACCAAATTAAAGGGAATGCAGAATCTAGGTGCCATCCCATAACTCAGAAAACTAATACAACAAGATTGCCATGGGTTTTAACCCATTGTGGGCTACAGTGTCAGACCTTGTGTCAGAGAATCAAAACGGGCAGGAGTAATGTAAAATCTGAAAAGATGACTTTTACACCAGTGAGAAGATTCTTGTTTGTTTGTATGTCTCTCTACATAACTCTGGCTGTCCTGTGTAGACCGGGCTGTCCTCAAACTCACAGAGAACTGCCTTTCTCTGCCTCCCAAGTGCTGGGATTAAAGGTGTGTGCCACCACACCTGGCAAGATAGTATATTTATATATATAAATACTTTGGGGCAATTGTGTAGTCATCTGGATAGACCCAAGTTAAGTTAAAATTCTAAATGAAACACAAATGAAACTTTATAAAATATCACTACAAAAATATCAGTATAAAATCATAAAAGTGTATATATGTATGAAAATATCATAAACCTATTTTTCTGTATAGCTGACGTACACTCAAAAAATAGTAAAACGTGAAATACTTGAGACCACAGATTTATGCTTTTCCTCTCAACTGTCTAGAGTCCAGAACCGTTTGGTTTGTTTTCTTGTTTGTTTTTAATAGGAAGGGCCTTATGTAGCCTAGGGTAGCCTAAAACTTACTACATAGCTAAGAATTACCTTGAACTTCTGATTCTCCTGCTTCCACCTTCTGAGTGTTATAATTACTGGCATTTGCTACCATGCCCATTTGAAACTTTTTTTAAAAGCCTTTTCAGGTCACCAGTCTCTGAAATCATACTCCAAACTAACAGTATATATTATGAGTATAATTCATAATATATAAATGGAGGAACTTGGCTGTGTTCCAATAAAATGTATTTGTAAAAATGGGCAGTAAGACGAATTTTTTCCACTAATCAAAGTTTTCTAATTTAGGAACGAGTTACTAAATCTGAAACACAGCTCAGAGTAGGCAGTAGTAGTCTTTTAGAATAACATTTGAGTAAAAGAATAGGAAAATACTTTTTGTTTTGTTTTATGAGACGAGGTCTCACTATGTAATATAGAGTTCCTAAAATTCAACACAGACTGACAAATGATACAAAGAAATAATTTTGTTTTGTTTTGTTTTTTGAGACAGGGTTTCTCTGTGTAGCCCTGGCTGTCCTGGAATTCACTCTATAGACCAGGCTGGCCTTAAACTCAGAGATCTGTCTGCCTCTGCTTCCCGAATGCTGCAATTAAAGACATACGATATGAAAATACTTAATGAAAATGCAAAACAAAACTATAAGCAATAGCATTTCTCAGTCTCATTAGAGAAAGCTTCTGACAGTCAATTTAGTAATATCTGTTAAAGTTGTAGTCCACAAATCTATAATATCAAGAAAAGCCAGTATGTGTTGTAGGATTCCCCTCTGTGTGTCGTAAATATTTTTTATTGCCATTGGTTAATAAAGAAGCTGCTTTCGGCTAATGGCTTAACAGAATATAGCCAGGCTGGGAAAGATAAAGAGAGAGAGAGAGTAGGCAGAGTCAGGGAGAAGCCATGTAGCTGCTCTAGGAGACATATGCCTGATGCCGGACGGAATCTTACTGGTAGGCCACAACCACGTGATGATACACAGATTAATAGAAATGGATTGATTTTAAGATAGAAGAGCTAGCCAATAATAATTATGAGCTAATATGCCAAGCAGTATTGTAATAATACAGTTTCTGTGTGATTATTTTGGGTCTGGGTGGCTGGGAAACGAACAATCAGCCTCCACCTACAAGTATGTTTGCTTGGCTGACAGAAATTCCTGATGCCACATGAGTTTGAGCTTCAAGACTCATGAGGTGAGAAAAGAGATCCAGCTGCCACAGGTTGTCATCCTAACCTCTACACACATTCACACTTTTGTGAAGTGTGCACACATATACACACACAATAAATAAATGTAATTGTTTATGTGTGTGTGTTTGGTTTTGTTTTTTTTTGTTGTTGTTGTTGTTGTTTGGGTTTTGGGTTTTTTGTTTGTTTTGGTTTGGTTTGGTTTTTTTGAGACAGGGTCTCTCTGTAGCTTTGGAGCCTGTCCTGGAACTAGCTCTTGTACACCAGGCTCATCTCAAACTCACAAAGATCCGCCTGTCTCTGCCTCCCAAGTGCTGGGATTAAAGGTGTGCGCCACCACCGCCTGGCTATGTGTGTATTTTTAAAAATACAAATTGCCCTGGCGGTGGTAGTGCATGCCTTCAATCCCAATACTCGATAGGCAGAAGCAGGCAGATCTCTGTGAGTTTTAGGGCAGCTAGGACTACACAGAAAAACCCTATCTTGAAAAACATGAATTAATGAGTGAATGAATGAATATACAAACCGATCTTGCCTGATGAAGTGAATCAATGGTTAAAAGTGCTTGCCTTGCAAGCCTGACGACCTGCTTTCTGTCTCCAGGATGTGTACTATAAATAGAGAGCTGGATCATAAAAGTTCTCATCTCACATGTACATGCCCATACTCACATGCAGACATCATAAACAAACCATAGTAATAACTAACATTTTTAAAAACAAATCTTTAGCTGTTTTGCACACCTATAATTCCAACACTTGGGAGACTGACCCAGAAAGATCAAGTTTATAGTCAGCCTGAGGTAGCAGACAGTCTTGAAGGGTGGAAAAGAATCTTTAATATCATTAACATCATATTTCTGGTGAGATTGCAAAGACACTGGAAAGAAATGTTAATTTTGCTTCTATCTTTCTGTTTCTCAAGGCACTGAAGGCCATATGCTAGCAACTAGTTTAGGAGCTGGTGTTGTTAAGATGGGACGATTTCAGGTAAGATAATCTTTTCCTTGCTTTGATCCTCTCTATTGGGGCCAGGGTATATAATAAAATTATTAGCCAAACCTGGTGGCCTGGGCTTTGTTCCCAGATACTTGGTTGCGAACCAGAGGCAGGAGGTCTTCCTGGGATTACAGAGTGAATTCAAGTCTATGCTTGTAACTTAGTGAGGTCCTTTCTCAAAGTAAAAATAAAATGAAAGTAATTTTCTAACACACTAAGAAAAGTAATAGTATACATTTATGCCTAAAATAGTTTCCATATTTAAGATATTTTTCTTAGGATTCAGTCCTCAAGTGAATTCAACATCAAATGATACTACATTTTATTTCTCCACTTGGTCCAACCAGTGAGAGTTTTCTGGCTCATGGTACATATAAAAATGTTTCCACAACCACTTCAAAATTATTTTTGGGATAGTCCTTGGAGTTGGGAATTATAGGTGATAAGTCTTAATTCACAAACTTCTAAGAGTTTGGAATGAACTGAGTGTATATGATGAACAAGCCCTGTCACGAATCTTAAGTTTAATATTGTTGGGTATAATGTATTCATAAGAAACATTCATGATCCTGTAACCTGTTATTTATAATTTGACTGAGACATTAATTTGAGTTGTTTCACATGAGAGGTAAAATTGAATCATTGATTCAGCAGCCACTTAGATTGCGCATCTCAGTACTGATGTGCTGTCTCTGTAGTAGGTGTTCAGTTTATTTTACAATGATTGAAGAGACTATGGAAAGAAATTCCACAGGTTCACTGGCAAATAAGTTGATCCTCCTTTCACCCTCATCCCCTGCCCCACCCCGCCCCAAGTGTGCTAGGATAACAGGCATGCATCACCAACCCTGGTCTACTTGGTGCTTGGGATCTCACCAAAGGGCCTCTTTCACACTAGGCAAGCATTCTATCAACTGAGTTACATCAGAAGCAGTCCCTCTTTTAACTGTCTATGCTACAAATAAAGAACAACTTCTCTTCCTTTTCTCTCTCTGTCTCTCTGAGAAAAGGTTTTATTATATAGCCTTGGATAGCCTGGAATTTGCTATATATACCACACTAACCTTGAACTTACTGAGATTTGCCTGCCTCTACCTCTGGTGTGCTAGGACTAATGTTATTTGCCACTACCCCAGCCAGGGACATCATTTTTAATCATACTTCATTCTCTTTTCCATCAGGTTTCGGTTACAACAGATGATGCTCAGAAAGAGCGTAAAAATAGGTCAGAAGATACAAAGTCAGTTCATTTTGAATCTAGCACATCAGAGTCATCAGTTCTTTCAAGTAGTAGTCCAGAGAGTACCCTGGTAAAGCCAGAGCCTAATGGAATAACCATCCCTGGCATCTTAGATGTGCCAGATGGCATCCACAAAACACCTGCACCAGAAGCAAAGTCAGAAACTGGGCAGCCTACCAAGGTTGGACGTTTTCAGGTGACAACTACAGCAAACAAAGTAGGTCGTTTCTCTGTTTCAAGAACTGAGGACAAGGTCACGGAACTCAAAAAAGAGGAACCAGTGTCCTCTCCTCCTTTCAGAGATTCAGAACAAACTGTTAGTCCTGTTGTGATACCAAAGAAGGAGAAACCTGAGCTGGCAGAGCCTTCCCATCTGAACGGACCCTCTTCTGACCTGGAAGCTGCCTTTCTTAGTAGGGGTGCAGAGGATGGCTCAGGTAGTCCTCAGTCTCCGCCTCACCTATGTTCAAAGAGCCTTCCCATCCAGAATCTAAGTCAAAGTCTTAGTAATTCATTCAACTCCTCTTATATGAGTAGTGACAATGAATCAGACATTGAAGATGAAGACTTAAGGTTAGAACTGCGACGACTAAGAGAAAAGTAAGTAATTTTTTTTCTGTAAAATAGTGGCAGATATTGTATCTCAAGTCTGGTAGTTAAGCATTTCAATACAGATGCTGATCTCACATTCCTTTTAAACAGAAAGTGATACATAAAAGCTAAAATTACCAGATTCATCATTCATTGGGTTATCCTGTATTCATCAGTACCCATGGCATTTCTAGTTTTGGGGTTCCTTTAAGCACCATTATATTGTTACATTATTTTTGTTAGTGACACCTTTAAAGAAAGATGTTTGTTTATTTATGTGTACAAGTGTTTTGCCTACATGTATGTATGTGTACCGTGTGCATGGCTGGTGCCCATGGAGGACAGAAGACAGTATCATTCTCTGAAATTTGAGTTACATAGATGGTTGTTAGCTGGGATGTAGCTTCTGGCAACTGAATCAAGGTCCTCTACAAGAAGACAAAGTACTCTTAATGATTGAACCGTCTCTTCAGTTCTGTTAATAACTAAGGACTCTTGGTTGTTTGTTAGTCTATAACATGAATCTAATAATAGTACTATAATGCATAATTATGTTTATAGTTTTATTAATCACCTAGATCACAGAAACAAATTTACCTATGCTTTGTATGGCTTCAGTTTTGGTTTTTTTTTTTTAACATGCTATTATCTAGGCTAGGAGTTTACTGAAATGTGCCTTGTGTATAGAGACCAGCAAAATGAATTGTCAAACTAGAATCTCACAGCACATTTATGAAAAGGGTTCATAGCTACATAAATACTTGAATGAAGATTTAGGAATATGATTTAACTCTTACTTGAATAAAGGTGGCTATATTTTTATCCATATTTGGTTATCTTTTATAGACATCTTAAAGAAATTCAGGACTTGCAGAGTCGCCAGAAACATGAAATTGAATCTTTGTATACCAAACTGGGCAAGGTTCCTCCAGCTGTCATTATTCCCCCAGCTGCTCCTCTGTCAGGGAGAAGAAGGAGACCTACCAAAAGCAAAGGCAGTAAATCTAGTCGCAGCAGCTCATTGGGCAATAAAAGTCCACAGCTTTCAGGTAAGAAGCCCTGGGCCAAGTCTAGTCAGCCATTCTGTTTCTTTCTCTCATAACCTGTTGAACATTTGTAAACTTTTAATTAAATTTCAAAGGATTTTGACTTTCCCCCTGTGTCTTTTTTTTTTAGGAGTTTGACTTTCCAATATTCCTACTTTGGCTCTTCTATACCTGGTGTGTTTTGAACCTCTTTTGACCCTAGAAATAGGCTTTTTTTTTTAAAAAAAAAAATGTAGTCAGTGTTAATATAGATATTAACTATATCTATATCTATATATATATATAGAACTATGGAAGTAGAAATGGAATCTTCGTATCTATTGCATGTTCTAGTTTATACTTCATTCTGGCCAAGCTAGTGAGCTCTGCATTATCTAAAGTGATCATTCTTGAGTAGCTGTTCATATACATAGCCTTATGCCTATAAACATCTTACTGCTTCTCACCTTCATATCAATAAGAATTTGTCTGTTTATTAGTTTATATGATTTTGTTTTGTTTTGCTTTTAAATTTACCACTCAAGAGAAAGAGGAATCAGAAACAATATATTAGGAAGTTTATATAATGTATTTTTTTTCTTATTCTTTCTTTTTGTTTTATTGATTGGTTGGTTGATCGATTGATTGAAGATAATCCCAGACTGGCTTCAAATTCACTGTGTAGTCAAGGATTACCTTGAATAACTGATTATTCTTCATATACTTCCCAAATGCTGGGATTATAGACATACTCCACCACACCTGGATTGTTTGGTATTGAATCAAGGCTGCTGAGTGAATTGAAATACATCCTCAGTTACTTCTCCATGTTTCTTCAAACCTCTTTATTTTTCACCAGGTAACCTTTCTGGTCAGAGTGGAACTTCAGTCTTACACCCCCAGCAGACCCTCCACCCCCCAGGCAACACCCCAGAGACTGGACACAACCAGCTGTTACAGCCTCTTAAGCCATCTCCTTCCAGTGACAACCTCTATTCAGCCTTCACCAGTGATGGTGCCATTTCAGTACCAAGCCTTTCTGCTCCAGGTCAAGGTAAGAATTCAAAGTGTGACCACCATCGCCTAGAAACATTAAAATAGAAATACTTCCATACTTGGAACAAAAACAAGGTCAATAACTGAAGGTCATCAGCTGAATAGAAAGAGACTGAGCAGGAAAGCTGCATAATGATTAGAGACACTTGCCTCCTTGCTTCCAGACGTGGTAAAATAGCTTCTTGTTGTTTGGGTTGTTTTGTTGTTGTTCTTGTTGTGTAGACAGCACCTCATTCTGTAGCCTGGAGTAGACTGTTCTGAAACTCACTGTGGAGTCCAGGCTAATGTTGAACTCCTAGCAATCAATCCTCTTGTTTCAGCCTCCCAAGTGCTGGAATTATAGGTATAAATCATCAAACTCGGTTCTGAAATAGCTTCTTTTCAAAGGGTGATCATTACACGTGCAGCCTGTATGAATTAACTTATTTATGATTTAGACCATAACCTTTAACACTAAGCCAAGATTTTGTGGACGAAATTTAAATTCTAAAGCGTTGCTAGTTTTAAAAACTGTCTTTTTTTGCCAATCTGCTTTTTTATTTTATTTTTTTATTCTTTTTGAGACAGGGTTTCTCTGTGTAATAACCTTAGCTATCTTAGAACTAGCTCTTGTAGGCCAGGCTGGCCTCGAACTCACAGAGATCCTCCTGCTTTTGCCTCTGCCTCCCAAGTTTTGATATTAATGGTGTGTGCCACTACCGCCCAGCCCTAGCCAATCTGCTTTTAAACTTCTAAGCATGGTAGTAGCATACTAAAATGATTAATGCTAAAATCTATTTTTTTAGTCCATTGTGAACATAGATTTATTAAGAAAAATAAGAAAATTCCAGAAAGTTAGAGGGACTCCCAAGAGAGGAGTACCCTAAGATCAAATTTTTGATCCATATTCTACTTTTCAAAATAATGTTTTGATTTTGTTGCTCATAACATTACTGCTGCAGAGAGCTTTTGAAACTGAAAGTTATGTGAGAATTGGAAGGAGGGGCTGGAGAGATCAGTGGTTAAGAGCACTGTCTGCTCTTGCAGAGGACCTAGATTCCATTCAGAGCATCCACACGAAGACTCACAGCCATCCTATGAGGGCAATACATGTAGTGCACAGGCTTATCTCCAAGCAAAACACTCATACACATAAATAAAAAAAATAAAAGAATAAAACTAGAATTGAAAGGAAAGGTGGGCATTATGGCACATGCCTTTAGTTCTAGTAATCATGAGGTTGAGGCCAAATTGGACTATAATAGTGAAACAAAAAAGTCAAAAACAAAAGTAATGAATTGGGTGTATGGGTAGAAAGGAATTGGAGGACAGACCTACAGATAATTAAGTGCTTCTAGCACAATTTCATAGAAATTAGACATTCAATTTCCCTCTTTCCTCCCCCCCCCGCCCGCTAATGGGAGTAATTAGTAAGAAACAAGACGAAGTTGTTAACATTGTTCCAATTGAAAAAAGCTTCATTTCTGCCAATGGGGGAGGCTTGGTGTCTGTCTCATACAACAGATGGACTTCCCTATAGATCTCCCTCTTCCACATGCCATCCAGTGTGTCACCACTCCAGCCTCAAACGCTAACATCTTGTAGTTGTGTTGTCTCTTCTCCTCTCTGTTCTTTCCTTTTCCCTTCTCACAGGCTGTGCGAAGTTTAACTGTGCATCTGAACAGGTGACATTCAAACCTGGTGGCAGGAGGACCCGATTTCTGAGTACGCCCTGCTTGGCTCTTTGTGTGTAACACCTTTACTCCTTCCTTGTCCTTGTTTTTCTGCTGCTTTGGATCTGATTGTCACGCAGTCCATTTTCATTTGTCTCTTTTATATTTCATCTACTCAGTGGCCTGGCTGACTATTACCCTCAGAAGTTTGGGTTCCTGTGTTAATTATAGAAAAAGATATAGAGTCAGCAGTGGATTTTTATAGATTTCAAAATAACTCTCAGGTAAAATTGCCTCTTTTAGATCTATTCTATGTTAGCATCTATATTAAGACTGCAATACACAGTCATACTCAGTGCTGTCTCATTGCCCTGACATTAGGAGTGGCGGTGTCCATGATTCCCATACTATGGAGGGAGAAGCAAAGATTGTAAGTTTGAAGCCAGAATGGACTGTGTAGCAAGTCCCTATTTCAAAATTAAAATTTAAAAAAAAAAAAAAAGACAGGAATCATGTTGACCACTGATGCATGATCCTGATGGAAGGTAAAAGTTTACCTTGTTTTCCATTCTTTTAAATATGGATTGAAATTTTCTCAGTTAAGTCCAAACATGCGCAGATTAAAGAGATGCTAGAAATCTCTTCACCTATTACCAAATCCATGAGATTAAATAGTTCAAAGAACATTTAGTATAGTTATCTTACAAAGCTTTTTTTTTCTTTTTTTCTTTTTTTTTTGGTTTTTTTTTTTTTCTTTTTTTTTTTTGGTTTTTTGAGACAGGGTTTCTCTGTGGCTTTGGAGTCTGCGCTGGAACTAGCTCTTGTAGACCAGGCTGGTCTCGAACTCACAAAGATCCGCCTGCCTCTGCCTCCCGAGTGCTGGGATGAAAGGCGTGTGCCACCACTGTCCGGCTACAAAGCTTTTTTTTGTTGGTTTTTGTTTGTTTGTTTGTTTTCAAGACAGGGTTTCTCTGTATGATCTGGCTGTCCTGGATTCTGTAGACCAGGCTGGCCTCAAACTCACAGAGACCCTCCTGTTTCTGCCTTCCAAGTACTGGGAGTAAAGGCATATGCACCACTGCCCAGCTTTTAAAGACCAAAGCCAAGTACCTGCAAGTGAAATTTATTATTTTAATATTAATTATTAATAGAACTTCATCAGTTCCTGATTTAAAAATAAGGTGCAGGAAGCTTGAAAGATACCTCAGTAAAATGTTTGCCATACAGATTGAGGACCTGAGTTTGATACCTACGACCTAAGTTAAAAAGCTGAGCGTGTTGTCTTGTACTTGTAATCCTAGTACTAGAAAAGTTGGAGAAAAAAAAGAACCTAGGTCTCATGAGCAAATCAGCTTAGCTATGTCAGCAAGCCCCAGGCCAATGAGAGACCTTCCTCAGAAAAGACTGTGGGTGGCTCATGAAGACTGTGAAATCAGTGCCTCCTTCCTAAGGCTATTGTACAGTTTAAATGAGATATTGTCCACAGAAACAGCTGCTACTTAGAAAACTCTCAATTCCCTGTGATTAGCAAAAACCCATCTGGTATTAGTAGGTAGTCAAAGAGTCTATATTGAAAGAAAAATTTTAAAAAGAAAAAACTCAAGTAAGAAAAAGAACTTTGTTAGAGTTTTGGATGTTTGGATGTTTGTTGAGTTAAGGCCTCAAACTTCTGGTGTGGTTATTAAAGTGCTTTTTAAATGCATGTGCTAAAGCCATCAGTGTTTCTGTATGTGGCTCAGAGAGCCTTTGGCCTCTTCATGGTGGGAAGAATTTACACCCTGCTCTGTTCTCTTGTACCTTTGTGTATTAGATTTAACCTGTTTCCCTCACTGACATGTTAGTCGTGGATTGGTTCTACCTACAGCCTTCTTTTACCACATTCCCACACATGCCGGTGGTCCAGGGCTGAGCTCTTCAACAAAGTGGCTGGAAGCCATTGCCCATGTTGATAGTTTCCAAGCATGCATGATTTGGGTATACTTCTATCAATAGTTTTTTTGATTAGACTAGCTCAGACTATGCATGTTATTAGCACACTTGAATAAACATTTAAGGTGTATGTCCAGCTAGAAAGATGAAAGAACATTAATAATAGGATGGGTATTTTGCAGTAAAATGTGCCCACGCCTGTGATCCACAATCTGATATGTCCGAAAAGAAAGAAGGCAAACCAGAGCTTCTTTCTGTGAAGTCTGATACCTAACCACCATTTGAATTAATTCTGTGTTTCACAGCATACTATTAAGTTTAGGCAGTATTGATCTGAAAATGATTAGAAGTGGTAAACCTTATCACTTCCCTTTGAGTCTAAATGAAGACCGATACCTGTTGAAAGTGCATGATGATAGGTCATGCAAAACTTCTGGACAAATCCTAGGAGGCAGATGTTTTAAAATATATATAAAGAAAACAGGTATTTAGAAGAAGGGTAGGATTCCTTACTTGTTTTGGATACATTAATCCTATCTTCTCAAAATAGTTTGGAAGCACGGCTTGGCTTAATGCTCTATCTATATTTAAAGGTTGCTTGTTTTCCACATATTTTTGAAATTCTGGAAGGGATGGGGTGTATGGGGGAAGAGAGAGAAAGAGTGTCTAGGATGTGGAAATATAACAGCCAGTTTTAAATCAATTTAAAGCATAACAGTGGTACTGATTTAAATGCTTTGTAACAACCCAGCAGGAGAAACAGGAAGTAGGACATGGTCAGTGGAAGTACTGCTTGGGTATTTGGAATTCAAGCAGTTAGACCTGTTCTTCCCGCCTCCAGAACCTTAATGTCACATTTCATTTTAGAAATAAAGATGAGGTGTGAAAGCTCAACATCTGTCATCCAGACCAGTTCATCTGACAACTGTGTTAACACTCACAGCCAGTTAGACTTGTCCCTAGACTTGTCTCTACATCTAAGGCTGCCAGGTCCCACCCATCTGTCCCCTCCTGCTTCCTCTTGCTGGGCTTCTGTGTGCTATTTGGAGATTTCATATAAAGATTTTACTGATACTTCTTTAACACACTGCTCTCTCTTTGTGCTTCAGGGAAGATGGTGAAAAAAGTCTGTCCTTGCAACCAGCTCTGTAGTAATTATCTTCTTTCTGTTACTTTTGATCCTGATTGCAAAGCCATAAGTTCTTTAAACTATGAAGCTTCATAACTCCCTGATTCCTAATTTTCATCTATCCCTGCACCCTTTTCTGATAATATTCCTTATTGTGCTTAATTGCTGTATTTTATTACTACTATTACTTCCAGATTGAGAAATCACTTCATAGTCAGTTCTCTCATGTGAGTCCAGCTGTGTTAGTCTGTATCCGTGACAACCATGAATATGAATGGGGAGATGGAGGCAGCCTAGGTTCTGTACAGATAAAAGTCTCTGAGTCAGTGAGCATGCACCCACCAGTCCACCACTGTTCATCCACTGAAAACTCAACAGTAATCTAAGTGTACACAGAGGGCCATGTCCTCACATCCTCTGCGTATCTCAGTAGAAGTTGGTGCTCAGCTACAGGGGAGAGAAATGCTACTTGACTTTTTAGCCTAGGGGGTTCTCATTAAATAAAATGCAGATGCTAAGAAATTAACACTAGCAGTTTATTAGAGTCTAGAGTGTTAGAGTGAGTGTGGCTCATAATGGCTTATAACCTGCCAATGTAGGGGTAGGAGAAACTCAGAACATGAATTTCAAGAAATAAAATCTCCTACTTTTAGGGATATCTATACAGCTTTCAGGGGGACTGAAAAGATTTAAAAGTTAGCACTCTCTGCAGAAAGCCTTTATAGTCAGAAACTACAGTAAATAAGACTAACCGTAGGGTGACTCTCCCTTATAAGGTAAACCTTATGTTAAGAATCCAGTATTGAGGAATGTAGACTAAAGTGAATGGCATTTGGTTTTAAAGGGCCCTCACAGCATCAAGAACAACTAGCCCCAGACTAGAGAAGTGTGACTTCTGGCATGAGCTCTCTAGATAATAAGCAGTGTCACCCTGACTTGGCTTCTCATTTGGCACTAACAGCTCTACTCACTTGTGGATATTTCTATTGTTTTGATCATCTGGCCCGTCATCCAGCAGGATGCTAGTCCTTGTGCATGCCACATGCTCGCTTTTTGGGTTTCCTCACTGTTGTGACTGCCCATCCTCATGGCCTGTGCTTTCTTCCCACTGCACCTTTTCCCACATTTGCTATTAAAGGAAAGCTGTTTCTTGTGTTTTTATATTCTCCCCCTTGGTTTCCTGTACTGAAGTGAATTTACTCTATTTTTACACTGTGTGTAGTAATGATCCCCACGGTTCTAGCAGACACCATGTGACTGCGGTAATTCATGTCTTGCCACAGTGACCAGAAGAAGCATGTGAGCATCCTCACTCTGCAGCTTCACCTGAGTTAGCTTTCCTCTAGCACCGACATGCTTTATGCTTTGATGGGCCACTCCTTAGGTGATAAAATATACACCCTTTGGCACAAACAGGATTGCAGGGGGCGGTAGTAGGTAGGGTTGCTTCAGATGTGCTGCTGTGCTCTGGTGTGCTGCTTTGGCATTGAAAGCAGAAAAACGCATGCACTTAGTCCCAGGGTTCCTTGAGTATGATAGGGCCTACTGGCTCACTACTTTAGTAACCTTTGTTTACTATGTAGTAAATGTGAAGTCTGACAATAAAGGGGGATATAAACAAAAATGAGACCATGACTCTTCTTTCCTCTTCCCCAAAACTTGCCTTTCCGAATAACCTTCAGTGTGCCCTCCAGCTGAGCCGAAATCAGGCAGGACACAGACTCTTCTTTTTCATCAAACTATAGAAATAGAATTCCTTCATCATAACCTCTATGCCTCCTCTCCCCTCCCCTGCCTTAGCTGCATTTTCCTGTTGCTTCTACCCAGGAGTGCTTGTTCCATTGGGAAGAGTGGGGAGAAGGGATAAGAATCCTTGAACCAATTAAAAGACAAGTCCTCAAGAAAACTAACTTCCTGGACTTGAGAGATTCAGGCACATCTTTTCCCACTGCCAAATCTCAGTTCTTTGCTCATGGGACATTGAGAAAAGTTGGGGCCTTGACTCTTTTCCAAGTTTTTATTTACAAATTTATATTTGTAGTTCCAGGTGAAAAAAAAAGTTTTAAACAGCGCATGCAGTGTCTCATTACTTCTTTTTGTTAAAGATTAACTAAAGAATGCCACAGTATCTACATGATCTGGTAACCCCATCTTTCCACAGCAAGCACTGATCTCTGCATTTGTACTACTTTAACTTACCCAGCACACAGTACTTCTTTGGTCCTGCTTTCTGCAAAGTTCCATAGCAGCCAGCCTTGTGGACCATATCACTCCCTTATCAGTGTAGTGCTGGGAACAGAGCACTGGCAGACAGTCCCAGTATTACAGGTTGCTTTGAAAGAAGCCTTTACCCATGACTTCCATCATCCCAAGTTGTTGAGCCTTATATACAAACTATGGAAATGAAACCATTTTCATTACCTGTTATGCAAAAGCAAACAGATACATAAAACTTTGGTATCTTCCTATCCTGCATGGCTTCCCAATTATTCTCCCCATTCTGTGGCTTGCCATTCATTATCCTGTTACATTTTCCCCTTTCCCCAGAGTCATATCTCAGATCCCCTTTAATGCTAATATTGTGTTGCTTACAATTCTAGGGACCAGCAGCACAAATACTGTTGGGGGAACAGTGAGTAGCCAGGCTGCCCAGGCTCAGCCACCTTCCATGACTTCCAATAGGAAGGGCACATTCACAGATGACCTGCACAAGTTGGTAGACAACTGGGCCCGAGATGCCATGAATCTTTCCGGCAGGAGAGGGAGCAAAGGACACATGAATTATGAGGTAAGTCTTCCACTTTTCCTAACTTGCCAGACTACCAACACACAGATGAGTTGAGGAGTGCTAACACTGATACCATCCTTACCACCACGTTCTTCAGCAGCCCATGGATTCTAACATTATTGAGTAAACAAGGTAGCAATCACTTTGGTACTCTTTTCTTTCAGTATCCTACACTACCTGTGTGTGCACACATACACCTGTCACATGCACATATCTCACATATGCACACATCTCATACCCGAGTTTTCTCTCCTTGTTAAACATAGAGCCAATAAATATTGCAGGAGGCTTTGTTATGCTTTGCTAACACTAAGGTTAAAACATCTCAAGCTCTAGAACAGCATTGCAGTTATCATACATTTTTTTCTTGGTATTATACCTACATCAAATTGTCATTGTTACTTTCTTGTTTTTAGGGCCCTGGAATGGCAAGGAAGTTCTCTGCTCCTGGGCAGCTGTGCATTTCCATGACCTCAAACCTGGGTGGCTCAGCCCCCATCTCTGCAGCATCTGCTACCTCTCTAGGTCACTTCACCAAGTCCATGTGCCCCCCACAGCAGTATGGTTTTCCAGCTGCCCCATTTGGCACTCAGTGGAGTGGAACAGGTGGTCCAGCACCACAGCCACTTGGCCAGTTCCAACCTGTAGGAACTGCTTCCTTGCAGAATTTCAACATCAGCAATTTGCAGAAGTCCATCAGCAATCCCCCAGGTTCCAATCTGCGGACCACTTAGTCAGACGTGAAGATGTTAACTAAATAGATTTGGGGGCAGGAGATGGAATGCTGGGGGTTGGGGGGGAATAGCCTATATACTAACTACTAGTGCTGCATTTAACTGGTTATTTCTTGCCAGAAGGGGATGTTTTTAATACCATTTTGATCCCTTAAAATGGAGAACCACCCTCCCTCTCCATTTGTTGGAGTTCAAAAAGAAGAAAGAGCAGCTTTCTGGTGGAGGGGTTTCCCTGAGACTGCTTTCCTGTTTCTGTGCCCACCAGTAAGGCCTAGAGCTAGAAGAGAGCCTTGTTACCAGATCACCCCAAGAGCTCAATGTAAGCTAAACCCCATATATATCTGTGAGTGGGGTAGAGCTCTTAATTTTGACATATGCCCCAAATTCCTTACTCCCACAAGAATGCACACCTTAAAAAGGTTCTTTCCCACTCTGATCCCTACCCCCACTTTCTCTTTTTTCCTTTACAACCTAGTGAAAAATACCAGGGGACTGGGGTTGCAACCCTTTCTTATATAGGTCATTAATGCTTTAAGCAAGATATTAGCAGCTTTGACTGCAGCATTAGCAATTAGGGAAAACAATGACGTTCCCTGAGGACATGTAACTTTGCCATCAGTTTTGATGTGGAAACACTGTGATATACAAATGTTGTTGGACAACATTAGTTTTAAGAGTAAAATTTGAAAGGTTTAAAAGGTTCACACACACACACAAAAAAAAAAGCTAGCTCTGTCCATTACTTATTAAGACACTTTAACTTTTTCCTTTGTATTTCCATTGTATTAGATAAATAAATGTGAATGTAAAATTGTATAAATTACTGTACTTGAATACTTCTGTTCTCCCAGTATTGCTTGCTGGATATTTTAGTGCCTTGGACTTCTCTTGCTTCTGCTGTTAGCATCAACTTACCAGACCCCAGGTCACCAAAGGGTATGTGGAAAGAAATCTTAGGTCCATATGACCCCAGCAGTGGATATGCCAAAGGGAAAATGAAAGTGGGTTTGTTGTTGTTGTTTTTGTTCTGTTTTGTTTTTTTTTTTCAGTCGTTCAGTTTTGCCTAGAGCAGGTGTGAGATGAGCACAGTGAGAAGTTGGCATCAGAGGTTGAAAATGAAGTTCTGTTTCAGAAAGAATGAGGGGGTTATGAGCTGTGTGAAAGATAAGGCCTGGAGACGTGGGGACAAGCTTGTTTGAAGTGATGCCTGGCCAGTGAACTAACAAAACCTAGAAGAAATTCAACAAAATGAGATGGGAGTGGGCTAAATTCTAAGTTGGGAAGGATGGCAGTGCTAAGTCAAAGATGGAAAATGTTGTTCTAGGGGAAACCTGCTTGGTTGTTCCCACCTCTTTTACAGGTACCACACATTTCTCCACTTGAAGTACTGTATTGTGGAAAATGGACCCACTTCTGACTTTCTAAGCATTGTAGGAAAAAGTGCTTCTTTTCTTTCCTTTCTTACCCCTTTCTCCTACGATGTCCAAATGGTTGCACAGTCAGAATCTGTGCCACCTGTACTTCTGTATTCGAACTAATACTCTCACAGTTTCATACCCATATTCCCAAATAACTACAACCAACCAGTATTATCTAGTACTATGCCTAGTTGTAACAGGCAGTTTTCTGTCAATACCTAATTGGCTGTTTGGGATCTGAATACTCTGAGAATGTGGAGAAAGAAGTAGAAGTCCTCGTTTCTTGGGTGCTTCCTCCTTGACCCTGAGTTGGGAACTGACACATTTCCAACCTCATTGATACATCCCAGGAGTTACACACTAGACCCTGGCTACCTGCACCCTTCTTTGTTTAAGAGTCCTGTTCTTTTTAAGTTGGTCTAGGCCAAAAGATAAATGTGAAAGCTGAAAGTTTTAAGAGAGGGAGGTGAAAAGAGCATGGTTTTTGTTTCAGATCCTGCTACCAAAGTGTTGACTCATTTATTTCTTTTGGGAGAGGGTAAGAGGTGCTGTGGAAATGAAACGGGTTGTAGGATGGGTGAGTGCTTTGTACCAGTAGTAGAGGGAGCCAGATGCAGCATGTTGTTGGTTTTGGTTTTAGTCATCTTGAGGTCTTTTCCCCATTCACAAAAGTTTATTTACTGTTCTTTTTTTTTTCCCTCCTGTGGATGAAATAACTGAAGCCTAGAGAAACGAGCTAGTGCTACTGAACTGTTTAAATTATTTTTGTGTTAATAGTACACTTTGCGTACCTTTTTCCACATTTAAAAAGAACTTTCCAAATTATAAATGTTTTCCTTACGTTATTTAACAATGTACACTGTTTAAAACTGAATTCAAACCTTGGGGGTTTCTCAGCAGCCGTTAACTGTACATTTTGCACTAACTCCGGGTGTTGCGCTTCTTGTAAGATTGCGCTTTGTGCTTCAGTTTGTTACCTTTGTAGACTTATTTAATGAAACCATTCAAATAAACCAAACTTGCTTTTGTTGAGCTGTGGGGTGTCATTTCTAGCCAAAAATATCTTTTGTTCTCCATGGCTTTATTTTGAATTTTGTACAACTTATAACTGGATTTGTTGTCCCTTGGGAACTTTTAGCAGTAGTTTTATCCTAACCTAAAATCAAGATGTTAACAATGAAAAATCAAAGTTTGGTAGCATGTGGCAAACTGCTGTCAGTCAACACTTAAATTTGAGTATCTGAGGTCTCAGCTCCCCACAGACAGGTCTGGCCCTACTCCAATTTTAGATACTTCCCACCAAGCGTGATGGTCTGGGCTTGATTCCTGGGACCCACATGGTGTGAAGAAAGCACCAATTTCTTCATGCACAGTAAATATAGTGTAATTAAAGATTTAAGGATTCAGCACAACAAAACCCAAAATTCAGCTTAAGTAAAATTACAAATTCATTGTTCATTTGGGGAAAGAAAACTACTGGGGGTGGTATAGTTAAGAGTAGTTGCTTCCTTAAAAACCTATTCCTGCCTGGAGAGAGAGCTCAGCAGGTTAAGAGTGTGTTCTGCCTTTGCAGAGGACCCAAGTTCAATTCCCAGCACCCACATGGTGGCTCACACCCAACAGTAATTCCAGTTCCAGGGAATCTAACAACTTCTAACTCCTCCACGGATGCTACAAATGCATGTGCATGTACATGCAGGCAAAACACGTAAAATTACAAACAAACAAAAAAAAAACCTACTCCTTGGATCATTTCCTTGCTTGAGGGAGATGCCATGGTTTTTTTGTTTTGTTTTTGGGGTTTTTTGTTGTTTTTGAGACAGGGTTTCTCTGTAAAGCTGGCCTTGAACTCAGAGATTCACCTGCCTTTGCCTTCTGAATTGCTGAGATTAAAGGCATTCACCACCATCACCTGTAGTATGAGGTGCGGGCTGTGTTCCCAGCACCTGAGAGGAGCACGGACCCTTTGTTCCGTTGGCCCAGCTCCCAGCGGCTGGGCTAGCTTACATTCGAAATAACCAGACGAAAATTGTACTAATTACTGCCTGGCCCATTATCACTAGCCTCTTGTTGGCTAACTCTTACATCTGATTCAGTCCATTTCTAATAGTCTGTGTGTCACCACGAGGTAGTGCTCTTAGGGAATCATTCAGCATGTCTGACCCTGGTGGCAGCTCTCACATTTCCCTTCTCCCCAGCCTTCCATTCTGTCTGCTCCACCCACCTAAAGGCTACCCTATCAAATGGCCAAGGCAGTTTCTTTATTCAACCAATGAAAGCACAAATACAGAAGGACCCTCCTACACCAATCACCCGATTACCATTTCTTTAAAAGAGAAATTATGCAGTAGCTCCCCCCATAACCCGTATTTTTCCAATCAAAGGTTTCAGCCAGAAGAAAACAATTCTTTAAAATTCCATGTAGTATAATGACAATTCCACTGTTGATGTGTTTTGCCTTTGCCAAGTACAGCCATGAAAGGCTTATCTACCAGCAATCTTAGTTGTAAATTCCACAATTCTGTCAATGTTTAAATATGAGCTTACTCGATGGCTCAAAAATGCACTAATGGGAACTGGGTGGTGGCGGCACACATCTGTAATCCCAGCACTGGTAAAGGATCTCTGTGAGTTCAAGGTAAGTCTGGGCTACAAAGTGAGTTCCAGGACAGTGAGGGCTGTTAGACAGAAAAACCCGTCTCAAAAAACCAAACCAAAACAAATAAAGGCAGCAACTGTTGAGATGTAGTCTTTATTATAACTTAATCACATAAAATTGAAAAAAAATTCATGCTGGCCTTCTTGCTGTATACAAACCACATACAACCACAGGACATGGTAAGCGTGGAGAATGGAGAAGGCCTAAATCTGACACGAAAGCACCCACTGTACGTCTTGGTACTTCTCTCTAGAAAAAGAGAGGCTTCTGTTGACTTGAATCCATGTGTGATCCTGAACCACCACCATGGCCTGATTGGTTAACACTTAGTGGAAAACAAGAGCAGAGATGAGCTAACATGTAATTTAATGAAGGTGATGATCAAGCTGGTGCTTAGATGGGCTGCATCTCTAAAAGAAGGGAGCCTGAATGAATAGTACTGAGAAACTTGCAGAGCCAGAGGAAAGGCATTATCTGTTGGCCTCCCTCCCATCATAGGGTTATGGCAACCTCTTTAAAGTACTCTAGTACTCTAATAAGTTCAAAAGAAAGCCTTGGGAACAATTTTGTGACCAAACTTCCTGTGACAGAATCTAGTCATGTCTTGAGCTTCAGGATGGATCCAGTTTCCTTTTCTTCAGGTCCTGGATCTTCCTATGAGAGTCAGAGTTTCCTGTGAAAGATAAATGGTTAAAATGCAGTAGCCTTGACTTTAAGCAGTAGCTAATCTAATCATTACTGGATTGTATAGGCTAGCAAGTCTCACAGAATGAGAGTGACCACTGTTTGTAATTCTCATGACACTTCTCTAGATCTAGTCAGTCCTTTGCTTCCTACAATCATGCATTTTAACATTATAAAACACTGATCAAAGTTCAGCAAGAGCTACTCAAGTTACAAAAAAAAAGAATGTTTGTAACTTTGTATTGGGCTGCATTCATAGAGTCTCATCTCAGGTTGGGCACACCTCATCCTAGATCTAAAGAGTAGATCTGGATCTGAAATCAAAAGCCAATAGCTCAGATAGATACTCTCTTCACCCGTACTGCTTGCTGCCTGAGCATTCCATCCAGCTTTTCCTTTTTCTTTTTGATAAAGATCTTAATATGTAGTCCTCACTGGCCTGACTGAACCCAGGGCCTTGCAACACACTAAACAAGTTTAGTTTTGAGCTAAATACCCAGCCCACAGAACTCATCTATACTTCACTCTACAGCTCAGGCTGGCCTCGGACTCAACGGAAATACTCTTGTCTAAGCCTCCTGAGTGCTGGGATTACAGGCATGTTGCCACTGTGTACCGTTTCTCTCAACAATTATTTTTCTCAAGATTTAAGAAAAAATACATTTTTTTGGTGGATGTTTTGCCTACATGTATGTCTATGCACTATTTGCAGAGTCCAGAAGTCCAAAAAGAAGGTGTCCAATCCCTTGGACCTAGAGTTGTAGGCAGTTGTGAGCCAGTACATGTGTGCTAGGAGCTTAATCCTGGTCCTCTACAAGAATAGTATGCACTGTTAACTGCTGAGCCACCCAGTTCCCCTAATTCAACTTAAAATGAATTAGCTCCTTCCCTTTAGATTTTATAGAATAAAACCCAGGATTTTTGTTCTTCCAAATATCTCTGCTACCTAGTACATGCTGGTGAGTGCTGCAAGTCTGCAGGTGCCCAGCTCCAGGTTTTTCTGGTGGCATCTGGTGGCAAAGGCTGTGTAGGACACCATCCTGAATCACCTCCTGGTTGTTGAGGGCTCGGGTGATAGAAGTTTGAGGTGGTTCTGGTCTAGACAAAGGCTTAATAATGTCCTCTAAATCTGGAGTCAGGTCCCACATTTCAGGGTTGTCTTCAGGGTTATCTACAGAGAGAACCACAGTATTAAAACAGCTTCCATGTTTTGACAGGTGTGATGGTGCACATGGCAGCCAGTAGTGAGCAGAAAGGTAGACCATTCCACAACAGACAGACCCTGTCTCATGGTTTAGAAAGGAAAAAAAAAAAATCAGGCTTTCAGTTCCCTCTGATAAATCTGCAATTTTTTGTTCTGACAAAATACCCCAAGTCTTTCCTTTGTTTTTTTTGTTTTGTTTTGTTTTTTGTTGTTTTGTTTTTTGTTTTTCGGGACAGGGATTCTCTGTAGCTTTGGAGCCTATCCCGGAACTAGCTCTTGTAGCCCAGGCTGGTCTCGAACTCACAGAGATCTGCCTGCCTCTGCCTCCCGAGTGCTGGGATTAAAGGCGTGCGCCATCACCGCCCCGCTAAGTCTTTCCTTTTGTTAGAAAACATGTATCAGATCCCCTGTCAGTCAATTTGGGGACCTATTTCTA
>JAQHUG010000007.1:17794130-17811230 GCA_028555095.1 Dicrostonyx torquatus | reverse complement strand
AATGAGGTGCTTTTAGAAGTGGTACAGACTGATACCAAACTTTTCAAAAAAAAGAGCACATCTGAAGGAGGATACTAAGACTTTACTTAATAAGGCTTGGTCAACTGAGATATTTTTGTAAAAATGTAAAGACTAATAATAATTTATTTAAAGAAAGATTCAGCACTCTGGAGAAGGAAACAGCTGATTTGGCACATAAAACCTAGTCCATGACAATGGATGCTGAAACAATTGAGAGAATTCGCACTGTTGAATGTATCAATAGGACTCTGTCAAATGGATATAACAGATTGGCTAATGGAATGCCTCTCCAAGAGGGTAAGATGCATGCCATGAAAATTATGTCCAAGGATGAGACATTATCTCTACTGGACAGACTTTATACCTTGAAATCCTCAATGAGGGTATTAGAGCAAAATACTAGACGAGGTCCAGACATTACAAAAGGCAATAGTAAACAGATTTAAAAAGATTGAGGAAATTATCAAATTTAATGACCAGGAACAAAACATAAAAAGGCAAAATTTAACCTCGTCAGTACGTAAAAATCTCTGGGATAGCTCCCCCAGAGTTCTACCTGCCTTCTCAGTAATAAAATCAGAAAAAGTATCTGGCTCCAAATATCCTAAAGTTGTCAATATACATGGGAGCCCATACGTATGACTAATCTAAAAGAAATTTAAAAAGCAATTGTGGCTTATGGACTACATTTGTTCTTTGTTAGAGAAATGGTCAAAACGTGGGCTTTCAGTAACAAAGCCATGCCTCACGATTGGGCTCAGTTAATATCAGCAGTCCTAGAAAGTGGAACACAATTGATTGGAGAGGCTTTCTTAAAGAGGAAGTGAGAATTTTAGAACAACAAGAAAAAGCAAAAGAACTTGAGATTTCCCTGGATCAAATTCTAGGCAAGGGACTTTATTCTGATCCTCAGGATCAAGCTCTTTATCATGACCACACCCTGTCCATATGTAGCACAGCAGCTTTAAAGGCTTGGGACAGGATTCAGGAACTAGGAAAGAGAATTTAATCATTTCTTAGGGTTAAACAGAATCAGAGAGGACCTTTTAGTGACTTTTTGCAAAGACTAACTAGGGCTGCACAAATAGGGGTAACTGACCAAAAAAAAGGGGGGATTGGATGGGATAATAAATTGTTATGAGCTTATTCACACTAATAATATAGTGAGTAATAGAGTGAATACTTATGAGTATTTTATAGACAATTACATTGATAAATTCTTGTATATTGATACAAAGTTAAATTATATTGAATATCGTATGCATGCATGCTTCTACCTCTGTTTAAAACATTTTTATATATTAATATATATTTACAATATTGCAATGTACATTTCTACCTCTGATCACGATACTTATACATTGTTTACATTTGGAGGTCATTATCCTCACTTATTGCTCAGTTGTTTATTGTCTTAGTCTTTAAGTTATATAGGAATTAAGAATTATAGATCAATAGTCATCTATGTTTGTCATACTTAGACTAATCAGGTTCCTTAGATATATAGAGAGTATATTCTGCATAAATAGATAATCTTCAACCACTTCAAAGAGCTTTGGAAAATGGCATTTAAGTAACTTAGAGTTCTGCTGAAGTGAGACACAATTGCTCCTGGCAGCACTGATCTTTTCCCGAGAGAATGTTGAGCACCAAAGACACTCCATCTGGAGCTTGTTTTCTTCTTAGCAGAACTGGTCTTTGGGCAAAGAAAATCCCATACCTCAGCCACTGACAAGATACATAGTATCTGGAAATAGATAAAACAGGACTGTCAAATCCTGCCAAGACAGGGTAAGATAGTTTTGAAAAGTTTCTTGCCTTTGAAAATGATCTGTCAGTCATTTTAGGTCTTGGCCAAAGTTGGTTGCTTCAACATTGCAAATGAGACTTTGGGTGATTGTCCAGGTAGCCAGTTGTCTCTGTCATTTGTTGAAGTTGCTTGATTGCACTTCCTGCTTACTCAAGTAATATTATTTCCTCTCTCAGATCTTTGATGGGGCTGAAGATTAGACAGTCGTAGTTACCTTCCTCATGATTTAGCCAAGCTTATTTCCGATGCAATAGAATGTTTATTAAAACTTTTGTTATATGTTCCTTGCTTAATATTGCTTATATTGTTTATAATTTTATATTTGATATTTGTTCTTATTGTATATATTTTCTTGGGTTTGGATCGATCTTGTTTAGACAAAAGGGGGAGGTGATGGGGGAAGCTTTGTTAAGCTAATTAAGGCATGGCTACCTGGAGCCCAGAAAGAAAAACTGGGACAAACCAGGTGCTTGCTCTCCTTGGGTGATTCCCATGGGACACAGTGGAGCTTGGACTTCCCATTCTTGTGGTGTGAGTTTCCCCTTATAATAAGTAAAATTATAATTGCTTATCTTTAAGCTGGCCTGGTTATTTCTCGAATCGAGTTAACATTTACAGGGGGAGACCATTTCCTGTTGCCTGAAAGATATTTCTCTAGCACCATGTCTGTCTGCATGCCACCATGCTGATAATGGATTGAATCTTTGAACTGTAAGTGAACCACCACAATTAAATGTTCTCCTTTAACCAGAAGGTGGCACATACCATTAATCCCAACACTCGGGACACAGAGACAAAAAGATCTCTGTGAGTTCGAGGCCAGCCTGGTCTACAGAGGGAGTTCCAGGTCAGACTCCAAAGCTACACAAAGAAATCCTGTCTCAAAAAAAGAAAACATTTTCCTTTGTAAGAGTTGCTGTGGTCATGGTGTCTCTTCACAGCAACAGAAACACTAACTAGGAACCAGGACTGGCCTCATAGTCACTGCCCTTCCTGCCTCTCTCTCTCCCACATGCTAGCATCGTGGGTGTGAGCCCTGGCACCTGATTGTTTCCCCTTTCTTAAAACAGGGATATTTGGTGTTACAGGAGTTACTTGTATGTGTGGTTATTCATCTCCTATCAAATACCCAGTTTGAAAATACTGCCTCCTATTTTGTAGGCTGCCTTTTCTTTTGCGACTTGTTTTTGTTTTGATTTGTTTTATGTTGAAGCTTTTCAGATTGTTATCTTGCTTGTCCTGTTGTGCCTTTGGTATTACACGTAGGAAATCATTGCTAACCCAAATGCCACAAAGAAATGTGTGTGTGTTAGTTTATTTTATTTGTTTTGGTTTTAAAATGGGATCTCTTTGTGGAACTGAGGCTAGCCTCAAACTTGTTATTCTCCTGCCTCAGCCTCCCAAATTGCTGGGATTACAGGTGTGCACCACCAACCACCAAGTCTAGCTTTTACTTTTTTTTATTTTTTCTTTCCTTTTTTAAGACAGTGCTTTCCTGGAACTCATATATGGCTCAGTATGGCTCTAAACTCACAATTCTCTTGCCCCTACCTCCTGAATGCTGAGAATTAATTTGTCATCTGCACTGTAAGGAGACAATCTGACTTCACTCTCTAACCTGGGAATATCATTTTTCCCCAGAATTATGTATCAAGGAGACTATCCCTTTCCCATGTATTCTTGGGACCTTTGGTCAAATATCATTTGAGCAACATCCAAGGGTTTATTTCTGGGCTGTTTCCAAAGAGTTTTTTTTTTTGTGAGCTTCTCCTCTGAGAAGAGTGTGGGAAGTCTGACTCCGTAAGACGTTCCTGTTTTCTCCTGGGCCTTCCTTTGCTTTGATGGTATTGATAATTAATTTCCAAGACCATTATTTTTACATTGGAGAAACCTCTAATTTTCCTTTTGCATTTCTCAAAAGCTTGCTGCTTATGACATATTAGAAGGCAGAGTGGAGGATGCTACTGTTAACAATGACTCATTTTGTAAATCTTTAGTAACCATAGTTCTTATATGGTGCTAACTTTGATTCCAAATTTGTAAATATTATATATATTACTTAATTATTATACTTTATAATAACCTCGTGGGGTAACCTAATGAGATACCAGAATCACTTACTGTAAGATACTGTCCATTTAAATACTTCTTATTATTTATTTACTATCAAGACAGAAAATCAAAGTCATGGGTTGTAGCTCCTGCTTCTAATCCCAGTGCTTGTGAGGCTGAAGGAGGTGAATTGCCACAACTTTGAGGCCAACCTAGGCTACATAGCAAATTTCAGACAAGCTTGCACTACAGGGATGGGGAAAACCTTGTTAGCCAATTATCTTTAAGAGGTGGAGCCCAGGTAAGGCGTGGTTTTCTGGGACCCGAGAAAAAACCTGTGCACAACCCAGCTTCTCTCTTTCTCTCTCTCCCTCCCATTCCTGGGGGACACTGCTGTGCTTTGATTTCTCATTTCCTGTTGCATGAGGTTTCCCCTTATAATAAATAAAAATAGAATTGTATCCTTTAGCTAGCCTGGTTATTTCAACACAGGATGAGACTCTGTAAAACAAAAACGAAACAAAAACAGGGAGGCATGGTGGCCTATATCTGTAATTCTAGCACTTGGAGGATAGAGGCAGGAGGATTAGGAGTTGATTATCAGCTGCTGAGCGAGTTCAAGGGCAGCTTTAGTTACCGGAAAGGAAGAAAAAGAAGTGGGGGCAAGAAAATAAAGAGAAAGAGGAGACTAGACATGCATACCTGTAATCCCAGAAAACTAGGCAGGAGGATCTCAAATTCTAGGCCAGCCTGGGCTAACTAGCAAGATCAAAGTAACCTCAAATGTATAATGGAACCTTGTCTCCAAAGAGCTTCCAAAGCAACAACAGACACTTGTCACACATTAGAAATTATAGCCCCCACTTGTGGCTGTGTCTTTACTTCCCATCTCTTCAGTGAAAAGCACAGAGATGTGCATTCACTGTAACCACATGGAAAGAACAGACAAAGGGGGCTAGTGACTCCAAGTACATTTTCGTTTTTAGTTTTTTACAAGTTTTATTTATTTGTATATGTGAGCACCTGCATATAAATATACTGGGGTGGGGAAGGCAGTACCTGGTGCTCACAGGGTCCAGAAGAGGGAGTCAGATCCCCTGGAACTAGAGTTACAGATGACTGTGAACTTGAACCAGGTCTTCTGCAAGAACAGCAAGTGCGCTTAGCCACTGAGCCATCCCTATGGCCCCTCTTTTTCTGTTCTTCTAAGACAGTGCCTTCCACTGTAGTCCAGACTGGTCTAGAACTCATTCTGTAGCTTGGGCTGGGTTCAAACTCTCTGTGATCCCCCTCCCTGTTGACACAAATGCCTGACTTACCAGTGTGAGAAACTATGCCGGATTCAGCCGTGTCTTTTCTCTCTCTTTCTCTTTCGATACAGGGTTTCTCTGTATAGCTCTAGCTGTCCTGGAACTGATTCTGTAGACCAGGTTAGCCTTGAACTCACAGAGATCCGCCTGCCTCTGCCTCTAGAGTGCTGGGATTAAAGGCGTGCACCACCACCACCTGGCCCACAAACGATTTTCAATGACAATTTATATTGTAATCTTTGAGAATTCATTTGTTAAAGTCTCAGGATGCACTACAAGTCTGAACAATATGAACTGACAATGTCACCAATGCCACCCGGCTGAAGAAACATCCAAATTCAGAAATGTGATTGTGTTCAAACAGTATTTGGTAGTCAAGGAAATGACTCCCATCTTGTAGGTGCAGCACAAGGGATTTCGTGTTTTTCCGGAAGTCGTGTAATCAGCGTAATCAGCCTGATGACCCACTGTGTTTGCTTACTCGCTTTATTTTGTGGGTGCCAGTGGTAGAACCCTAGGTCTCACGTGTTAGGCAAACGCTCTACCCCTGAGAAACGCATTTGCCCGACTTTGATCTCAGGAATCTGGTTTTACAGTCAGTATTTTTGCCACAAAGAGAACTTCAGAGTTGAATAAGTGAATTCTCTACCGAGCTTCACCAGCTACCCCATTCCTGCTAGCACAAATTTCCCAAGAAAGGAAGCCCTACCATGCAATTTAGAAATCTATTTTGGGGCTAAATGGCTCACTTGTGGAAATGCTTGCTACAGAAGAATAAGGACCAGGGCTGAGACCCCTAACATCCATGTAAAAAGCCAGGCATAGCAGTGTGCACCTGGAATTCCAAGGCTGA
Source organism: Dicrostonyx torquatus (assembly GCA_028555095.1). Taxonomy (NCBI): domain Eukaryota; kingdom Metazoa; phylum Chordata; class Mammalia; order Rodentia; family Cricetidae; genus Dicrostonyx; species Dicrostonyx torquatus. The sequence goes on along the minus strand of JAQHUG010000007.1, from coordinate 17,805,184 downwards.
AATGTGGGAGGATCTCTGGTGAATCCCAGATTCAGTGAGAGACCTTGATGTGAGAGATATGAAAAATGATGAGTAAGATACTGAATCTCAATCTTTGCCCCCATGAGTATTCAAACACAAAAATCTATTAAAATCAGCCAGACGGTGATGGCACACACCTTTAGTTCCAGCACTCCGGAGGCAGAGGCAGGCGGATCTCTTTGAGTTTTTTATTTAATAAATGCTTATTGCATTTATTTATTCTGTGTGCATAGGCATGTGGAGGTCAGAGGCCCACCTTCCAGAGTCCCGTTCTTCCACACGTGGGTCCCAGGAATCAAAACAAGACCGTTAGACTCAGAGGCAAGCACCTTTATTTGATAAGACATCTTGCAGGCCCAAAAAAACCATTTTTGGACACTCACTAATTGAAAGATAGTGCTCCTATATTCCAAGTCTGTGCTTTCATCTGTGCTTTGGGACATCTGTGCTTTTGAACGTCTTTTTTTTGTGTGCGACAATGTGAGGACCAGACTTTACAAACTCTGTTTTAAAGAAGGGGCTTCATCTTAAGCCATATAAAGAGCAAGGCCAATCTCAGCTCCAGAAATGTGCAGCGATAGCAGGAATTTGAATAGATCTCCTAAAAATAGCCAATAAAGGAGCTAGGGAGCAGGGCCATAAAATTTACCGAGGTGCAGGTGTTCTTGGGAAGCATCCTAGCCTTGAAGATAACTTGTCAGTAATTTATGGCTCGTTAGGTTTTCATGCCCCAAAACTAACCATTGGTTTCAGAAACTACCTTACCCTATGTACTCCTTACCGAGTCCCAAGACAGCAGGACGTGAACTCCCCTGATCATGGACTTTTCCCCTTTAAAAGTTTTACCCTCCCAGGGCTCCCTGCCACACTTTCCGCACCCACCATGCTGGGGTGCTGGAAAGGTGTGGGTCCCAACTTGAGTTTGTATATTTAAAAAACTCTCATATAATTTGCCTCGGCAATCCAGCTCCTTGAATTCATTTGAGGACCAGAAATTTGGGCATAGCAACAATGTCTTAGTTTCATTTTTCCCAACGATGTGGCAGTTCAATGGATTTCAGTCATGTTTTCTGAACACTTACCACGTAGCTTCAACAGAGGATGGAAAGGGTGAAGTAGAGGACCCACTGTTAGTATTCAGGCATCTATACTGGCCTACCCTTGGGGTCCTGACAAGATATGTTCCCAGCTGCAGCCACTAAGAGCACCTCTGCGCATGTTCGCTACACTACCTTTTAAAAGGTGGGCCTTGCCCATCTCAGGTTAGTTCTCTCTCTCTCTCTCTCTCTCTCCCTCTCTCCCTCCCTCCCTCCCTCCCTCCCTCCCTCCCTCTCTCTCTCTCTCTCTCTCTTCCCTCTCCCCTCTCCCCTCTCCCCCCTCTGTGACAGACTTGACATGTGCTTTGGGGAGGACTGTGAAAGGACTTTGGAACTTTGAGCTAGAAAAGTCACTGAGTGCTCAGAACTTGGCGAGGTGTCCTGAGAAGCTCGGAAGAAAAGAGTGTGGAGAGAAATTCAGATGATGGATGCCCGGCTTGTGAAGTTCTAGAGAGAAGTTTGGGATTCACGTAAAACTCTATTGAGCACTCAGGAGGAAGAGGCAGGCAGATCTCTGTGAGCTTGAGGACAGCCTGGTCTACAAAGTGAGTTCCGGGACAGCCAGGGCTGTTACACAGAGAAACCCTGTCTCAAAACAAAAACAAAAACAAGAAAACAAAACAAAAAAACCCAAAACACCAAAAACGCACCAACAACAGCAAACAAAACCAAAAAGCTGTAGCATAGTTTGAATTCCCAATCGATGGTTCTGGTCAGCTAGGGCTGAAGGATCAGCTGTGGTGAACAAGAGGCCAGAACCACTAAGGTGAAAGCTTTGCTGGGACGGTCAGCACCAGGAGGGCACTGGAGCTGAGACACTGGCAGTGACGAGGAAGAGAACAGCATCCTTGAGGTGAAATCTCCAGGGGGTGTTTCCTCAGGGGTGACACACAGAAGTACCAGAGGAAGCCGGTGCTGTACCTCGTGCTGGCAGCCAAACATCATCATGTTTAAGAGTCTCCCACATGGTACTGGTTATGAAGGCATGGAGGGTTCATGGGGAGCAGCTGAGGTTTAGCCCTGTGGGAAGCTGCAAGAAGCCACTATTTAAGGTGGAGCCACAGTAGCAGCTGAAGAGCCGGGATTGAAGGGGTCCTACAGAGAAGCTGTCTTGGCACCATGAGGAGAGCCCAGGAGAGGCTACTGATGAAAGTGCAGCCCAGTTGCCCCATGAGACACAGGATTTTGGAGACTCCAGTGCCATGGGATGACAGCCAAGACAGTAGCAGCCATGGAGTGGAGCCAGCCTGAGCTTGTGAGACAAGCCATGTGTGCTGTGGGAGGAGCTAGCAGATCGTGAGCGAGGCCCAGAAGTCTGACACTAAACTTTACACAGCTGGATTTTGGTTTTCCTTTGATCTGACTGTGACTCTGTCCTGGTTCTTCCCTCTTGGAATAGGATTTATTTTGATTTTATAGGAGTTGAGAGACTTTGATCTTTCAAAGAGAGTTTGGGTTTTTAAAGGCAAATTTGTTGTTATTTGTTTGTTTGAGACAGGGTTTCTCTTTGTAAACTTGGCTGTCCTGGAACTTAGTCTGTAGAGCAGGCTGGCCTTGAACTCACAGAGATCTGTCTGCCTTTGCCTCCTGAGTGCTGGGATTAAAAGCATGCACCACCGCCTCCTGGCAAAGCCTTACTGAATTGTAAGATGTTTGAGTCTGTAAAGACCATGGGACTTTAAGTTTGTGATATGTTTTATATTGTGATATTAATATGAGATTTCTGGAGAGGAACAAAAAAGGAGAGGTTATTGTTAAATAGTGTTGTATTGTACTGGTGTGTCAAGTTGACCAGAAGTCAATTGTCCTGGCTAGTTTTATGTCAACTTGACACAAGTAAAGTCATCTGAGAGGAGGAAACCTCAACTGAAAAAAAAAGTCTCCATAAGATCGAGCTTATAGGCAGGCAAGACCATGGGACATTTTCTTAGCAATTGATGGAGGAGGGCCCAGTCCATTGTGGGTGGATACCCCCTAGTCAGGTGGTCCTGGGTTCCATAAAGATGAGGAGGCTATGAGGAGCCAGCCAGAAAGCAGCACTCTTCCATGGCCTCTGCATCAGCTCCTGCCTCCAGGTTCCCACGATTTGAGTTCCTGCCTTGGCTTCCCTCAGTGAACTGTAATTTGGGATGCATAAGCCAAATAAGCCCTTTCCTCTCCACGTAGCTTTTGCGATGGTGTTTCGTCAATAGCAACCTCAAGACAGTCATCAACTTAACTGGATCTTGACTCCACCTCTGGGCAAGTCTGTGGGGGTGTTTTCTAGATGAGTAAACTGAATGGTGAAAAATTATCTCCTGGAGTGGACAGAACCTTCCGGTGTCGGCCATATAGCAGAGGGGAAGCAGGGCTGTGATTCTGTTGCTTGCCCCCACTTCCTGCTGATGAGTGTATCTACTCTGCTGCCCCTGCCTCCTTCAGTGACATCAAAACCCAGGATGAATGAAGACTAGAAGTTCTCTCAGAATCCTTCAGGCCTTGTCCTCAGCCTCACCCATGTGCAGACAGCTACTGTGGGACCACCCAGCCTGTGTCATATAAGGAAATCTAATAAATCCCCTCTGTAATAGACAATTGTGTCAGTTCTGTTCCTCTGTCCTGCCTAATGCAGGGACAGCTGGTCCCCGAGGTGCTGGCAGGTAAGACATTGTTAAAATCTGTTACTATAGTGTTAATGACTAGTCCTTTAGGTGAGCACTCCTTTGGTGTTCAGCCTCCTAAATAAGCACAGTTGCTGGGACTAGGACAATTTGACTCCTTAATTAGTCGCTATCAGGCTCTCCCTTGCTGCCCTGATGCCTTGAGCAAAGGCTTATCAGTCTAACACAATCAGATGGCCTAGTTGTCTTGAACTCCCCTAGAGACACCTTGAGACACCCCCACAAGGATTGCAGCTGATGATCCCAGCTCCTGGGGGCATAGACTGTCTGTGTGAAATACCGTGTACAGAATTTTGTTATCACGAGCCTTGATAACCTCTAGGTAACCCTATAAGAAGTAGACTATTATGTATTCTAGACCAATTAGATGTGTGTGTGTGGGCGCTTCGTTAGGTTTTCTATTGTTGTGATAAATACCCTGACAAAAAGCAGCTTGGTGAGAAAATGGTTTATTTCATTTTACAATGCTCAGGTCACAGTTCATCACTGAGGGAAGCCAGGGCGAGAATTCGAAGCAGGAGCCTGGGAGTCAGTAAATGAAGCTGAGACCATGGAGAAATGCTACATACTGTTCCACTATGGCTTGCTCAGTTTGCTTTCTTATACAACCCAGGACCACCTGACCTGGGGTGGCACTGCCCACAGTGAGTTGGCTCCTCCCACATTCATTATTAATCAAGAGAAGTCCTCACAGACTTGCCCACAGGCCACTCTTATGGAGGCGTTTTCTCAGTTGAGAGTCCCTCTACCCAGATCTGCTCTGCCCTGGTTTGTGTCAAGTTGGCAAAGGCCATCAGCGCTGGGCAGTGGTGGGTCACACCCTTAATCCCAGCACTCAGGAGGCAGAGACAGGCAGATCTCTGTGAGTTCAAGGCCAGCCTGGTCTACAAAGCTAATGCTAGGACAGGCTCCGAAGCTATATAGAGAAACCCTGTCTCAAAAAACCAGAGGAGGGGTGCATTTGGGAGGCATGTTAAGTTCCAGCCTATAGAAAAAAAAAAAGAAGTTTCTCCTGACCAAAGGATTTTAAAGTCCACTGTCTTTCACTGATATATCAGCCTGCCTCCATTTTAGGCTCAAAAGCTTTCTTATAGTATATGACCCAGCCATGACAAGCTCAATAAAAGCCCAAGTCTTAGTAGTTTTCCCTAAGGCAATACCTGGATCCAAGAAAGACCACAAACTGAGACCACCCAGGCACCACCCAGGAACAGGAGCATCCAAAAGAAACTCCTAATGTTTCAACCATTGTAGATAGGATCATTGGCCAGCATGCACCCATCGCTTTTCACCAGGACACCCCTAGACAAATGGCCAATCGGGGGTCCTGAACCTTAGAAATCCCTCACCCACCTCTGCTATTATAAAATCCCCACTCCAACTGAGCTCCTGTCTCTCCGATTGTGTCAATGTGTTGGACACACAGAGAGTACGAGTTGAACTTGAATAAGAATGAAGGCTCTTTGCTTTTACATACAAAACTAGGTCTCCTAGTTGGTTTTTAGGGGACTCCATGATCTGGGCATAACAATAGTAAAGAAAAGTAGGCTCATTCCTGTTTATAATTAAATCTGTTTCTCAAGGATTGCACTATGCCCTACCTGTGACCTTAACTACAGATGTTTCTATACTGCCTGTTCCAGGAAATGACAACCATGTTTTTGTTTCAAAAAGTTGTTTATAACATCTTATAACCCTACTTTGTTTCAAGAGATAATTATGACTGCCTTGTTATGACCATCTGACAGTCATGCCTTTGTTTCAGGAGGTTGTTATGTCTAACTTGTTACGTTTATTTATGTTCTGCTCCTGTAACCCCATCTATTTTGCCAACCCAGTCCATTTGGAATCCCCTACCCCTGAGCTATAAAAACCTTGTCTTCCTCATATCCAATTCTGACCTCTTGAGTTCTGCCTTAGGGGGAGGCAGCCCGTGTACACGAATAAAAAAGTTTGCTTTAATGAATTGGTTGCTTTAATTTGACCATCATGATTTGGGTCAGTAGTCTTTCTCCTCGGATCTTTGGGATTAACATCACCTAATCAGTGTTGCTGACATCCTTTCCTGCAGAATTGTACACTAAAAATGACTTCAGTTTCACTGGTCTCTTGATTATCTTACTTCCAACAACTGCAACCTTTCCCACCTACCTCTAAGAGGGAGCACCATGCTTGGTGGACGGATCACCCGAACTGGAGCTAAGAGACAAGGCTATGATTGGTCGAAAGCATAGGCCTCGATGACTGTGATTGGTGTGAAGAGACAAGGCTGGCAAATGAATGGCTCTGATTGGCCCAAACATCCCTTTGTCTGCTGAACAGACATTGTGGACTGACTCAGTCAGCAGCTGGCAGCTCCTTTCCTGCTCTGGTGGTGCACGTTGTGCTCTCTAAGAGACTCACCTCAAGTCTGCAAAATGGGTTGGCAGGTAAAAGTGCTTGCAGCAAACCCTGCGGACCTGAATCTCATCCAGAAACCCACAGCAAAAGGAGAAAACCAAGTTGTCCTCTGACTCCACTCCCAGGTGTGGTATTCCCACACTACCCCCCACTGATAATAAATACAATAAATTTAAAAACTCAGTCTCTCAGCCGGGCATGGTGGGGCAAGTCCAGCACTGGGGAGGCAGAGGCAGGCGGATCCATGTGAGTTCGAGGCCTCAACCTGGTCTACAGAGTGAGTTCCAGGACACTCAGAGCCACATAGAGAAACCCTGTCTTGTGAAACCAAAAGGAAAAAAAAAAAGTCAGGTTTTCAGTTTATCTTAGTTTATCTTTTCTTGCCAACTTTTGGGAGTGCTAGCTGTGATGTAACAGGCAGTGGCGACAGCAGTAGCCACAGCAGAGGCACCAGGCACAGAGTGGGCTGGAAGTTTGAACAGCTGGCAATCCATGCTGCTGTGAAAGTAACAAGATAGCTTGTTTGACCACCGAAGCAATCAAAATGGTGCTTCTGGCAACTCATTATTAGTTTGCGGTTGCTGACTCAGGCTCCTAAGCGCCCAGCACACATACCCATCCTACACTCAGTTTCTGGACCTCACACCCTGGCTTTGGTACCCAGTCCCAAAGGTTGAGAAAATGGCAGCAGTCAAGACAATATGCTAATCCCACCCCTCTCCATGGGTGTTGGTGCTTGTGACTGAGGCTGTGCTGGTAGGTACCCAGTTTCCTGGCTCCTGAGCAGTGGAAGGTATCCTAGTTTGTATCCTGTCTCCACATGTATTGTCCCTGCATAAGCAAGGACTCCAAGTTGTCCTGGCAGTGACCACTGAATTGTCTGAAGAAGCAGCTGACTGGCTCAACAAGGGCTAGGAAAAAGATAGGATGCCGAAGGAGAAAAAGAGAGAAGGAGGGGAGGAGGGAGAGGAGCTGAGACCAAAGAGGGGTAAATGGCTATAAGGGAGCCTCAGAGGAGATGCTGAAGCCTGGGTTACTAGAATAATTCCAGACAGCTCTCGAGTCCTCAGAACCCAGGGTGTTATACATGAGATTCAGTAGTAGTACCGGATGTTACCAAGGCCTAGTTGCCCCCCCCCCCTGTAACCCTTGTAGTGCAGAGACCCCAGGTTTCTGAAGCATGTATGGGGACTGGAACCCTGGTGCTTCGGTCACCTGCTGCTACCCTCACTGTTCCCAAGTGAGTTCATGAGTCCCTATAAAAGGGGAAGTGGGACATCATAGTCCCATTTTCAGTTTTTAATGGCTTTTTGCCTTCAGCAAGTGTCCATTTCCTTATGGTTTTTTTTTAAAAAAAGACTTATTGTAGTCTTAATTATGCGTGGATGTGCTTGTTAGCTTTTTTTTTTTTTTGTCAATTTGACACAGCTAGAGTCATCTGGGAAGAGGGAGCCTTAACTTGTTTCCATCTTATTGGCATGTAGGCAATTCTGTGGGGCATTTTCTGTACTACTGACTGATGTGGGAGGGCCCAGCTCTCTGTGGGCAGTGCCACCCCTGGGCAGATAGATGGTCCTGGGTATTATTAAAAAAAAAAAAAAGCAAGTGGACAACCTCTGGGGAACCTTCTGGGGACTCGTCAGATTCCAGCCACAGTCACTCCTCTACAGGACAATCTGAAACCCATTCCCTGTGACCCAGCTGGTATTTTGCACTCCCCTGGCAAATAGTTCCCCGGCCAGTGCTTCGATAACTGAACTAACAGATTGTTATAACGAAAACAAGTTATACACATATGAGATAATTAAGTTATTACTATTCACATATAGATATTAACATTGTTATCAGAGGTAGTTACAAGGGATCTGGGTTATTTCTAGGTCCTTGGCCCCTTACTTTAAAGAAATAGACATGAAGGCTCACATAGATAGAAATGCAGAAAAGGAACTCTATACCAAGGAAAATAATAGAACAGATTGGCTACTCTGTCAGGAGTGACAGCAGCCCACACAGGTACCAGTATAAAAGGAACCTGACTATTGTTTGGGGCTTCCTTTCAGAGGGCTCAAAACAAGGAGGGGTTTGGTTGCTAAGGAGCATAGCTTGGGTGGTTTTCTATTTTAATTGACAGATTAAGTTATACAACCACTTTTCTACTATGTGTGTCCCTTCCCATAATGCATCTGATTTTAATCATAAGTATACCTAAGTATGCATAAAATAGAAAGTAGGAAATTCTAAAAGTTCACTTACAGAACACAATTTGCCTTACTGTACAACCCCCCCCAAAACTAGTCTAGAATAGATCAGCCTTCCTACCCTCATATCAGACTTATTGGAAATATATTTGAATAGAAACTGTCCAAGTCTGCTGGTTGTTAAGGGGAGGAGAAAGTTATTCCAATGTTCAGAGTACTCTGTGCATGCAGCATAATGCAGGTAGGAGGGCATCTTGCCAACAGATGGCTAGATGCATTCTTTAGAGAGGGATGTGTGCACATTGTACATGCAGATAGGATGCTGAGTATATCGCTAGAAGGTAGGCGTGTGCATAGCCCAAGCCACCCTCGTTTTTTCTTGGACATTCCCTATGCTTGTCTGTCTCAAAACCATAAGACCTAAGTTTTCATCATAGCGGTAAGCAAGTCCCAATTAAACCTTTTTCTTTATAAAAGTTGCCATGGCTGGGTGGTGATGGTGCACGCCTTTAATCCCAGCACCTGGGAGGCAGAGGCAGGACAGCCTTGGCTACAGAGTGAGATCCAGGACAGTTGCCATGGCTGTGGTATTCCTTCACAGCAATAGAAACCCCAACTAAGACAGACCCCATGAGTTATCCCCTTCCACTTTAGTATGGCTACTGGTATTGTCCTGTTTAGGTCTTGTTTAGGGAGCCGTAGTGCAGTACCATGGATGAAGCTTCCCTGCCATTTCTAAAAGACACGATCTCACAGCATATTTCCTGGTTCTCCAGCTCTCACAATCTTTCCAGTCCCTCTTTGTTGTAATGGGAGGACCTGCTTGTTCGTCCCGGCCGCCAGGCTAGCTTAGCCCTGAAATCACCACACAGAAACTGTATTAATTAAAACACTGCTTGGCCCATTAGCTCTAGCCTCTTATTGGCTAACTCTCACGTCTTGATTTAACCCATTACTATTAATCTGTATATCGCTACATGGCAGTGGCTTACCAGGAAAGATTCAGCATGTCTGTCCCTGGCGTTCCTCTGATTCTGCCTCCTTTCTCCCAGCATGCCATTTAGTTTTCCCTGCTACCTAAGTTCTGCCCTTGTAAGTCAGCCATTGGAAATAATACGCAAGCAATTTCCTAAGCCTATAATTTACCATTACATGGATGACATTTTGTTATCTGACTCAAATGCAGATACTTTAGAAAGAATGTTTGAAGAAGTAAAAAAGTTTTGCCTAAATGGGGATTTATAAATTGCTCCTGAAAAAAAATACAAAGAGGAGATCCTGTCAGTTACTTAGGTTAGAAAATTAGAACACAAAAGGCACAAATTAGGAGAGACTGATTGCGGACTCTTAATGGCTTTCAAAGATTATTAGGAGATATTTCCAATCTACAACTGGCTGTTGGGATAACACCTGACCTAATAGTTCATTTAAACAAAATCTTAGATGGTGACAAAGACTTAAATAGTCCCAGAGAATTAACAGTTGAAGCAAAAAAATAGTTGATGGTTGTTGAAGAGATATTACAGGAGGCACATGTGGACAGAATGAATCCGAATCTTAATTGTATTCTAGTCATACTGCCTTCCAAAAGTTCCCTTACAGCAATTTTAATGCAGAGGGAAGATATTATCTTATAATGGATCTTTTTACCACATAAACCAAGTAAAAAATTAAAAATTCATGTGGAAAAAGTCTCTGAATTAATTATAAAAGAAAAATTGAGACTTTGCCAACTAGCAGGTATAGACCCAGCAGAGATTATAGTTCCTTTTACTGCTGATGAAATTAAAAAATTATGGGAAGACAGTGAACCTTGGCAAAGAGCTTGTGCTAATTTTTTGGGAAACATTAATAGCAATTATGCCAAAAGTGATAGAATTAATCTTATAAAGAAAACTTCTTGGATTCTTCCCCTAATGGTACATGATGCACCAATAACTGGAGCCCGTGCATTTTATACTGATGCAAATAAATCAGGGAAGGCAGGTTACCAATCAGAAGAATTAAGTAAGGTGGAATAAAGCCCTTATAATTCTGTCCAAAGGCAAAATTATATGCTATTCTCATGGTACTAAGAGATTTTAAAGAACCTCTCAATATAGTTACTGATTCGCAATATGTAGAAAGAGTTGTTTTGTTATTGAAACTGCTGAATTTATACCAGATGATACAGAATTGACTTCATTATTCATACAGGTTCAAGATATAATCAGGAATAGGCTTTGTCCCATATACATAACACACATCTGATTCCATACAGGTCTGCCAGGTCCTCTAGCACAAGGTAATGCAGAAATTGATTGATAATTGATTGGAAGTGTGCTGAAGGCCTCAGAATTTCATAAGAAACATCATGTCAATAGCAAAGGTTTAAAGAAAGAGTTTTCTATTACATGGCAACAAGCCAAGGAGATTATAAAGAGATGTCCTACTTGCTCTTTACCAAACACCAGCAGAGAGTAACCCAATAGGTACTCAAAGGAATACAATCTGGCAGATGGATGTGTTCCACTTTACAGATTTTAGAAAATTAAAATATGTACATCACACCATTGACACTTATTCAGGTTTTCAATGGGCAACTGCCTTGAGCTCAGAAAAGGCTGATCCAGTAATCACGTATTTATTAGACGTTATGGCCATCAAGGGTATACCTGTACAAATAAAACCAGACAATT